>CAMTDV010000023.1:21296691-21904987 GCA_947069175.1 Scalesia atractyloides
GATTTTCTCCGGGTTTTAGTGTACGTAACCAGGCTAACACATGCGAACCATATGAAAAAACCGATAATCATGGGGGCCCACATGATTACGAAGGTGAAGTATGGCGGCATGCAAGGCCCAATTACGAGCAAAACCCAAGACATCCTATGTATGTAGTAGATTTATTATGCTATGTTTATTTTATGAATGTTCATTCCTAAATACGACACATGATCCCAAAAACATCCAACTCATACTCTTGATATGTATTCCTTGTAGATGTCTTCTAATTCCGCTCGTAGGAAGATGAGAGCAGGAAAAGCTCGCAAGCGTATGGCTGCCCAAATCGCTCAACAAATGGCTGCCGTAATACCCAACATTGTAGTTCAAGTCCAACAAGCCCTTACCGCTAATTCCGTCACCCAAGAAGATCAAAATGTTATCAACCCTCCCCCAAATACCACTAAATGCACCTACAAGCATTTCAAATCCTGCGACCCTCCAAAATACGAAGGGACTGAAGGTGTCACCGCTCTCCTCCATTGGTTTGAAGAAATGGAGAACACTTTTCTAAATTGCGATTGCCCCGATGATCGCAAAGTGCGATATGCTACTGGTCGTTTACTTGGAATAGCACTTACATGGTGGAATACGGAGAAGGCCAAACGAGGCGTTGAAGATGCTATGACTTTGACTTGGGAAGAGTTGAAGGAAATCATGACAAGACGGTTTTGCCCAAGGAGCGAAATCAATAAATTAGAGGATGAGTTCTATTCGTTGAAACAAAAGGAAGGCGACCACACCACGTACAACAAAAGATTCCTTGAGTTAAATCAAATGGTTCCCAACTTGTTCACTCCCCTCTACCGTTTGATCGAGCACTACATTCGAGGTCTTCCTTCAAAAATTCAAGACTCTGTAATAAGTACCACACCTGTAACTTTGGAAGCAGCAATGGAGTTAGCTACAGAGCTCACCGAGAACCGTATACGGAATAAAGACTTCAAGGAGGAGAAGAAGAAGGATAAAGCATCAACTGAAACTTCAAACTCCACCCAAACCGAATCCCCTTCTCAACCCATTTCTAAGAGAAAACGAGATGGGCAACTTTTCGCTGTCACCCAACGCAATCAACCAGCCTCGCAAGCCGTACCCCTCCAAGCTATCCCAATCACTCAAATAGCACCTAACTCAACTTACCCAAATAAGAAACCTTACCTTGGACCTCACCCTCAATGTAACACATGTTTTTATCACCATCCATCTACCTTACCTTGTCGACTATGTGCGAATTGTGGACGCTATGGCCATTTGAGCAAGGTTTGCCGCACCCCTCAAAACCAAACCTCACCCCCTACTCAAAACATGATCCAAACATATCAACAACCCCAATACCCCATGTTACCTTACGTTCGAGCTTGTTTTAATTGTGGCGACCCTACCCATTATAAAACACGTGCCCTCGATTGGTTAATATCATAAACGCCCAAGCTCAAGCAAACCCAGTTAACCAAGCAAATCAAGGAAACCCAACCACTAGGCCACCAGCAAGAGGAAGAGTTTTCAACATCAACGCCAATCCTGTTGAAGATAATGACGGCCCAAACGAACCACCCAACTAGTCTCCTTCACCAAAAATCAAGATTAAACTCCAACCGCTTCGTTTTTATGTTTTTCTTTATGTTATCTCAACTCTCACTCTCTCAATTATAAATTGGAAATTTATCCAAGAATTTTAATGCAAATTACTATTTTAGTTTGTTTTATACTCATTGATTAACATTCATATCATCATACATCTCAACGTATTACAATCTCAACATTTAAAGAAGTTGAGCTGTGTCTCACTTCGTACATAGACTAACTCTCCCATCATAACAAACGAGAGAGGTACTGTCATCATTCAAACATGTATACTATCAGAATTAAGACTCAAGCTTTGGTTGTTGTGTTTGTTTATGTTTTAGAGTCACATAGAACTAATCATAACTTACTGATAAAACCAATGAAAATTTGACGAGAATATGGTGGATACCCGCTGGTACTTCCTATATATAAGTATTCTTGCCAAAGGATCAGAGGCATTATCAGGCGGTTATGAGAAGTTCCATGTAGGATTTAGTATTATCTTGGTTGAAGTTTGTGTTATACTCACTGATTTAGCATTCATATCATCTCATCATTTAAAGAAATTGGATTGTGTTCCATTTCTACATAGACTAACCTCTCCATCATAACAAACGAGAGAGGTACTGTCATCATTCAAACATGTATACTATCAGAATTAAGACTCAAGCTTTGGTTGTTGTGTTTGTTTATGTTTTAGAGTCACATAGGACTAATCATAACTTACTGATAAAACCAATGAAAATTTGACGAGAATATGGTGGATACGCCGCTGGTACTTCCTATATATAAGTATTCTTGTCAAAGGATCAGAGGCATTATCAGGCGGTTATGAGAAGTTCCATGTAGGATTTAGTATTGTCTTGGTTGAAGTTTGTGTTATACTCACTGATTTAGCATTCATATCATCTCATCATTTAAAGAAATTGGATTGTGTTCTATTTTTACATAAACTAACCTCTCCATCATAACAAACGAGAGAGGAACTGTCACCATTCAAACATGTATGCTATCAGAATTAGGACTCAGATATTGGTTGTTGTGTTTATTTATGTTCTAGAGTCACATCATAGAACCAATCATAACTTACTGATAAAACCAATGAAAATTTGACAAGAATATGGTGGATACGCCGCTGTGTACTTCCTATATATAAGTATTCTTGTCAAAGGATCAGAGGCATTGTCAGGCGGTTATGAGAAGTTCCATGTAGATTTAGTAGTAGAAGTTTTGTTTAGGGATATAACCTTATCTTTCCAAACATACCAAAACTCTTGGCATGAAATCATATTTAGTCAATTCAACTCTGTTTATCAATATTCATTATCATAGGCATCAAAAAGCGATTCCTGAAGCAGGGTACTCAACCCTTACAAGGAACGTTACCGCCGCAAACAAAATTTAAACTCTTACTCCTTTCTAAGTATGAAACTGTCAAACTAAACACCATCCTTTTGAGACAAACATACCACTACTTAAATTTCGGGACGAAATTTCAAAAAGTAGGGGACACTGTAACATCCGTCAAAAAACCGGATTTACCAAACCCCTTCGTTTATTAACCGAACAAGCAGTTAAAAATTCGTTGCATATTTAATGCTCAAATTAATTTTAAACGATACATAATTAATAAGTATATTAGAATATAAAATTTATATTTGAAAATGTGTTAAAAATAGTGAAATAAAAATAAAATGCTGAAGCCGGGTTTCGAACCCGGGTCAGCGTCACAAGTCTTAACTCTCATTCACCAAACCACTCCGCCACTTGTGTTCTTTAGTAATATATCAAAACAATTAATTCAAATATCAAAATCTCGATTTCAAATCAGTCAACTGACGCGCCCAATTCCAGTCGTCGGAAATCCCGACGATTTCGCCTTTCACTGTCGGTTTCTTGTGTCTTAACGCGTATAATAACTATTACATCGGTTATAACCGATGTCCAGTCCGCGACATCAGTCATAACCGCCGGAAAAATTATTGACCGACGAATCAAGACGTAATCGGACCCAATTCATCGGTGTTCTTCCCTATAAATACACCCACAAGTCTCTGGTAGCCTTTTCGCTCAAAATCGCACCTTTTCTCGAAGAAATTTCACTCGCCGAAATAACCTGCCATCACCGGACTTTCGTCGGAAAACCGAGACTCACCTCAAAACGGTAAATACCTCGACTCTTTCCGTTTCAATCCATTGTTAGACTGTTACTAACTTCAATCCAACCATCAGAATCAATCCCAGACGACGTAGCCGGAATATTCAGCTCTCGCCGGAAAACCTCTGAAATTTCTGATCTTACGCTCGGAATCGGTATAATCATCCAAACTTCTGTTAATCCTTGTTTAAGTACCTCAATTTCATAACTAATCGAACATAACTGATAATTGATTCTAACAGCCGAAGTTCACAAACAGAGCCGACAAATCTTTGCCGGAGTTCTGTGAAACAGCTGATCGGTACATCCTTCCCCCAAACTCTCTCCGTTCATTACCTTTCAATTACTTATAAAGCTTGTTAATCGAATTAGACATAAATCGTTGAATTATCATTATCTGTAATCTTAAGCGAAGAAGACGAAGTTCAGATATATTATAAGATTAATTAAAATTAGTATATTGAACGGGTTAGACACACAGTCCAGCGGTGGACTGTGTGCAAACAATTACATACACGACGCGAGTTCGATTCCTATCACAACCTTAACCTCTGTAATAAAAATGTTTTTTTAGAAACCGAACCGGGTTAACTCAGTAAGATGTTAAGTATAATAAAAACCAGAATATTTACCAAGTTAGACACACAGTCCAGCGGTGGACTGTGTGCCAAACTAAACCACAGGTCCCGGGTTCGAGACCTGTGGAGAGCACCGAGTCGATACATTAAATCCTTTTTAAAATAAATGATTTTCGGATTAATTTAATTAGTATATAAATATAATTAAAAACAGAAATATTTCGGGTTAGACACGTAGCTCAGTTGGTAGAGCTGCGTGCACGCGTACGGGAGGTCACGAGTTCGAACCTCACTCAGTGCAACTATATAACCGACCGAACCAGTCAACAGTAACGGTCAACAAGTCAACGGTCAATGGTCAAAAATCAACATTTTTTTTTATTATTTTTATTCATTTATTTAAATTAAAAATCAATTAAAAACACTTAAAAATAACATTTTTAAAGTTAGAAAATAGCCTTAAACTCACAAAAATAAATCCTATTAAAATTGTTAATAAAATCCATTTATTTACCTTACTTTTTCGTTATTAATTAGGTTAGTTTTTCCTCGTCGATCAATCCTCTAAACTCGTGCGCATTCAACATCATCAACCTAACGCACCCAATGTGAGTGAATCTTACAACTCCCCTTTTTAATTACACGTTTTGGATGTATCATGTGTCACTTAAACTAATTCGTTTATTTAAACTCGTGCCATACCATATTATGATTTAAAATTAGTATGTAAATATTGTTTGTAGTTATGTATTACATATTGTTAAGTTGTATGCAAATTATTTGTTAGGCCCATCAGTTCCTCGTGGGAGACGAGTTGAACAACGCGTGCCTTAAAACTCATTCATTAGGCCCATCAGTTCGTAGAACAACGCGTGCCTCAAAACTCATTCATTAGGCCCATCAGTTCCTCGTGGGAGACGAGTTGAACAACGCGTGCCTCAAAACAATCTATTATTGTATGTGTGTGCATTATTTAATATTAAGTGTTTTGTGAATAAGTTTACATCTATATTTACTCATATGTGGTTATGCACTTTATTTATAATCAATTCAATAAACTTGTTTAAATGTTTTTCATAGGATTCACTCGCCAACTTTTTGTTGATCCAAAAACCATTTTTACACATGATACAGAGTGAACAGGATGAAGCAAGGAAAACATAGGAAATGCCTTAGAAGAAAATAATGAAGTCTAGAAAGATGTGTAGAACATGTTGTAATTATGATTGTATGATTTCCTTTAATTTGTAATAATAAATATGAAACATTATAATAAATGTCATGAGCTTTGATGAAAACCCAATCATGCCCCGATCACCTTTTCCGCTGCGGGTCGGGATGTGACAATAGGTTTTGATGACAAAGGGATTGGCGATGGAATCCCTTCATCATCATCTTCAATAACAGAAGTTTTCCTTTTGCGTTGGAATTTGATTTGAGGTGAAAGTGATCGTATTGTAATTCTTGGTGGTGTGGATGATGGCTGGATTAAAGTAGGAAATGTCATCATGGCAGAGGTTGAGGTAACATCTGGTGATACATTTGATGTAACAACATCTGTTGGTTGGTTTGATGGTGGTAGTGTAACAACTGTTGGTACATTTGTTGTACCAACATCTGTTGGTGGTTGAGATGATTTCTCAGGTGAGGGTTTTTTGTTTCTTTTGAGATGGTGGTGTTGGTTTAGTTTTGATTGGAGCAGAGCATACACTTGTTATAGGCATGACAGTGGTTTTAGAAGAGGTAGTTATTGGCTGTCTAACATTTCTTGTTAACTTTCTTCTTTTTGAAGTGTAAATGTATTTTTTACTCAATATTAAATTTAGGGTTGAATTTTCTTTTACCAATACTTTTATTCTCTAATTGCAATTCTAATAATTTGCTATAATTTTAATTACTTTAATACGTTTATTGAAACTGATTAGATTTATTAGTTTTAACTTTTTTCACTTCAAATTATGTACTTTTATTATAAAAGTGTTTTCACGTATGTTAAAAAAAATCAATATGTTACATATGTGACTAATCTTAGAGTGTTATATATGTGTATAAGAGGGTTTAAATTAGAACGCTAAATATTGCAAGAATAGTGAAAATGAATAAAAAAACTACGATAACTTGATAAAAAACAATTCAAATTCAAAATTTCTTTTTACACTTATCGTTATTATTCGAATACAATATCAGAAATTAAATTTACACGTTTAAATTTATATGTATTTGTAAATAAATCAAATTTACATATATTTAAGTATGACATTTACACATGTGTAATTTTTTTGTATTTACACATTTGTAAAAAACTTATTATGAGTAATTTTGTAAGGAGATGAAATATTTAAAAGGTAAATTCTATTTTTACAATTGTATTTTAATTATAATAACAATGAGAATTGTCTTAAAAAGTTGATTTTGATTGATTTTCTCTCTCTCTTTATGTGTGTGTGTATATATATATATATATATATATATAGTGAGTTTCGATTACAAAGTTTGGATTTCCTAAAAAGTTATAAAACACTATAATTTTAGCCATAAAACACACCTAAAACCCTCAAATAACAAAGTGAAGACTATTAGAACACTATATTCAAACCATAATAGTACATAAAAACTTCAAACACACAATCGTAGAAACTGTGAATATAAAACAAAACATGCTAATTAACATAAAACACAATAATGTTTGGCATTCAATAATCAGAGACACAACCCACATATATGATGTTTTAGTAATCTTCATTTTGTTATTTTTGGGGTTTTGGGTGTGTTTTATGGTTAATATTTTGGTGTTTTATAATTTTTTACACTTTTTAGGAAATTTAGACTTTGTAGCCAGCTCCTAACTATTATTATATATATATATATATATATATATATATATATATATATATATATATATAGCGGAGAGTTCAAAAGAGAAAAACTTTTATAAGAATAAAAAGAATAACTTTTAAACCAATAGAAATTCTCTATTTACTTCATTTAATATATTTAATATTATGAAAAATGGCATATAGGTAAATCTATAATTGTCATTAATTAGTTAATTAATTAAACTTGTAACTCATTTTCTTAATATACCCTTTTCAAGATAAAATAATTTATGGTGAAGGATAATTTTTACATGTCTAGGATAAATTTTAGTATGTTTAAGATAAATTTTGAAATGTGTAGGGTAATTTTACATGTGTAGGGTAAATTCCGATAAGTATAAGATATATGTAGGATAAATTTTGAAATGTGTAGGATATAATATTTTTTTATTAATGAGAGATAACATAATTAATGAAAGGAGTTATAAACTATTTAATGTTTTACTATTATGCATTTTCTTCTTTTTTTCTTACATAAAATTTCTTCTTAAATGAACCTTCCTCTCTCTCTCTCTCTCTATAAATATATATATATATATATATATATATATATATATAGTGGAGGGTTTAAATGAGACGAAATATTTTGTAAGAATAAAAAAGAAAATATTTCAACCAATAATAATGCTTCATTTTACTTCATTTAATTTTTGGTAGTTTTCCTTTTTAATAGCTAACTACATTTATTTTGTAACTTATTTTCAAAAATATATATTTTTTGAAGAAGAAAAAAATGAATTTAAAGTGTAGGATAAATTACGAGGTGTGTATGATAAATTACGAGATGTGTAGGATAAATTTCAATATGTGTAACATAAAATTCAGAAAGTATATGATAAATTTTGATGTGTGTTAGCAAAAATTTTAATGTGGAGGACTTTATGACTAACTAATTAGTCAAATATAATAATAGATGAGATGAAAGGGAAAAAACTATTTAATGTTTTATAATTGTACCTTTGTTCTTTTTCTTCTCAATTTAATTTTCTTCTCAAATAAACTTCTCTCTCTCTCTCTCTCTATATATATATATATATATATAGGGTTTCTAGATTGAGCACTATTGTATTTGTAAACTGAGTGAACAAATTCTTCCTATTACATCATCAAATCGTAGTGTATTTTAATCATCAAATCCTAGCTATTGATTATACATGTGTATACACTTGTGTAATGATAATCAAAGGCTAAGATTTGTTCACTATCAAGGGTTTTGTTCACAAATGAACTTATATATATATATAGGGTGGGGTTCATCTAAAAAACATGTTTTTTCTAAAAAGTGTAAGAAGTGATCATGGCTATTAGATAAGGTAATTGATAGATGAGATTAAATGAGTGGTAAAATTATAATATTTGTTACATTGATTGCTTTATTGGATTAATGGTATAAAAGTAAATTTAGTGTGCCTTAAATTTAGAAATCACATGCAACTTATCCCGGTCTTTTTAAAACGTCAATAACTTTTTTATACATAAGTTGTTTTAAAATAAAAAGTTATATAATAATAACGAGCGTTTTTATCTTTACTATAAGTAACATATTGTTACATATCTAAAAAAATACGATTCAAGTAATTCAGACACTAGTGTGTTTTATATAGTGTCTGTGTGTTTATAGTGTTTATTTCAGACACCGTTGTGTCTAAATTGAATTAGACACTGGTGTGTTATATATTTGTGTATTTCATACAGTATTTTGTTTTATATTGTGCATTCAGACACTATTATATTTTATGTGTGAGTGGTGTGTTTATTTTTGAAAACTGATATAATATAATGTGAAGAAATTAGAGACTGATAAAACACAACGTTAAGAAATAATGAATGTGTTTTATGTTTTGAAATATGTGAGGGGTGTGTTTAATTGTGAAAATTGATATAACACGGTGTGAAGAAACCATAAACTGATAAAACACAATGTTAATAGACATATAGTTTCTATAAAAATAGCCATTTATTGTTATAATCATGGATAACAATGTTAATATTACTTATTAAGGTGCTTTTAGATTTCCATTCCAAAGTAGACTAAATTTGCAATAGTTTGCACAAAGGCCTCAGTAATCTCGTCTGCCTTAGGCCTCCAAAAGGCTTGAGTCGGCTTTGGATTTGGTTTCGGCTTCGTCTGAGAATAATACAATGTGTCGAACCTGTAGCATTATGCGGGCAATTTTTACTTATTTTTTTTATAAAACTTTACATTGAGACATCAATAATATAAACAAAACATAGAAGCATATTTTAGTATGTAAACATCATGTTATATGTGAAAAATTGTTAAAGAATTTTTTTTAACTATATAATAATAATAATAATAATAATAATAATAATAGTGTACCCGCATTAATAAATGTTGTGGGCCTCCCGAGTCAAAACCGTGGCACGCCTCGCTTCATATATAAAGATAAGGAAATCTTTTTCTTTCATCTCGATAGACATAGTTCGGGTTGTGGGCCTGTGGCTACGTTTTACAGCATAAAGAAATTGGTTAATAATCTTGAAAATTCTTTTAGTACACACGTGTGGATCCGTCAGACAAATGTTTACTTAACCACACCATAGTTTTAAAATCTTGCACTTTACACCCTCAATGTTTAGCTTTTCAAGATTTTATCATCACAATATGTTTTATCAAGCTCATAGTAATTAGATGATTACTCTACGTGTATCTTTTTGCTTTTTTTCAATATCACGTCATAAAGTTTCTGTTACATCACTGGCATATTACTAGATCACTTGTTTCACTGTATGGTATAATTGTTTTAGTGAGCACCCGAATCACTTTCAATCATTATTTTTTTATTTAAACTAGTAATTTATCCGTCAAGCGTTGCGCCTATGTAATACATTTTTAAGTAGCTCGAAGAGACAGGTTAATTCTATAGCATGAAACTATAGCGTATTATATACGTAAACTCATGCACCATTTACGACAACCTTAAATAAGAAGAAAAAAGTTGCGATGGTATAATGCCGAAGTAATTCAAAGAGATGATTAGGTGCATAACATTGAAATATAACATATTATATACATAAACCAAAATTGAAAACATATGTTTTATGTCGTTAAGGTCTACATAATTTGAGAGACAACCAAAGATAAGAAAATTAAAACAAAAGTTAAAACATTATATAAATAATGTTGATAAATCCTAAACACTTAACACATTATGTGATACAAAATACATTTTACGTATTTTATTACATAAACTATAAACGTGTTTGGTTATATACTATTCGCCTACATTAATCATTCACGCAAGTTGGGTGTCAAATATGTTTTTTGGAGTCTGCTTGAAGTTAAAAAATACGAATCTTATAGTGGAGTATCTTTTCAATGTTGATAAATGATACTAGGGCATTTTCACTTAACTATACATTATGCTTATTGCTTATTGTTGTTGCATTTTAGGTTTGAGGAGTGATATTAGCATAATAATGTTGGAGATGTTAGCAAATAAAGTTACTCAACTATTTTTGTATTGGTCTTATTATTTAGCTAGTTACCCTAGATAGCTTCTATATTTATAGTCATGGGATATTTTTATGATTTCACTTTTCTATAACAATAAACCCCAACCGGATTTTCTCTTTACATATTTATCAATTAACATTAAGACCACCGTAGTGGGGTTTTTTGGCGTTTTACCCAAAAAAAAAGCGCCCGACAACGCCTGGTAACCGCCCCCGAAGGCGTTTTTCGAAAAAAGATTGGTAAAGCGTGCTTTTTTAATGCCTTCCATTTTTTCTTTGGCCAAGGAGATCGTTGCCAACGGTCCAAAATAACGGCTATATTATTTATTTATTTTCTTTTTTTTTATTTCACCTTTATATATATAGTCAATTTACACCCCATTTTATACAAACCAAAACTCAAATTCTAAACATACAACCTCAAACTACAAACTATTTCTATAAAAAAATGGATTCTCTCCACGTCCTCATCGTCCGTTGCAAATTTTTATTACAAAGAGTTTTTAGTGGATGAGGGTGACTCGACCAATGAGGAGGTCAAGCAAGAGGCGGTTACGAGTGTGTGCGAACTCGCGGCGGGTATATGAAGCATTGTAGCTGGCCTCAACGTGAAATTTTACCAAGAGAATATACTGAACGAGACCGAAGTGCGGCAAACGGTCGTTGATGAAAGATTACTTTGATGAAGCGTCTACTTACCCAAACCCAAAAGTTTTTAGGTGTCGTTTCCGGATGAGTAAACGTTTATTTTACGCATCACTGAAGACTTGGAAAGCAACTTTGATTATTTTAAACAAAAACCGGATGCGAGAGGGACACTTAGATTCACCGGTATTCAAAAGTGCACTTCAGCGTTACGAGCCCTTACGTGTGGAAACACGACCTACATCAATGACGAGAATTTAAAAATGGCGAGAAAACAACGCGAGATACCTTGGAGCATTTTTGTCACGGTACATTGCTATACTATAAACATTACATGTATTCATAATTTTTTAATTAGCTTAAAGGTATATATATTTGTTAAAGGTATCCTAAATTTGTACGGTGCGTGTTATCTAAGAAATCCCACATGGTGCGACCTTCAACAAATTTACGAGGTCCATTCTAATCTCCACGGTATACCAGGCATGATCGGGAGCTTGGTTTGTTATCATTGGCGGTGGTATAATTATCTGACTGCATGGCGAGGTCAACACACACGAGGTGACCAAGACGGACCATCTGTTATTCTTTAGGTGGTTGCCTCACAGGACCTTTGGGTTCGGTCGGGTTACTTTGATGTGGTAGAGTCATGCAATGATATAAACATTTTCAAAGAATCTCCGTTGGTAGATGACTATATTTCTAGTAGAGCTGCAAAAGCATATTTTTATGCAAACGGAAACTACTATCCGCACGGATACTATTTATGCAATGGAATTTATCCTAGGTATTCGATTATCATGAAGACGTTTAGGGAGCCGTACGATGAAAAAAGAGCTCATTTTAAATAAGTTCAAGAGTCTTCGCGGAAAGACATTGAGAGATGCTTTGGGGTTCTTCAACAACAGTAGCATTATTTGAGAAATCCTTGTCGTGCATGGACCAAAGAAAAAATGAGAAATGCTATGTACGCTTGTATAATCATGCATAATATGATATTGGAAGACGAAGGAAAAAAATATGTCAAAATTGTGTCGGAAGCTGTTTAGGAATATCCCAAAGCAACAACGGAAGACAAAGTGAAGATCGCACATGAAATGCGATCAAAAGCCGCAAATAACGCGTTAACGGTTGATTTTGGTTCAACAGGTATGGTCGGTTCGGCATATTCCAAATGAGGGTGAACAAGAAACGGATGACGAGGAAGACGAAGATGACGAGAATGGCGAAAGCGAAGACGAAAATTAAGATGAGTAGTATTATGTGTTTGTGTTATAATATTTATGTAATTTTTATTTAATTAATGAAATTATTAGTTTTAATTAAAAAAATTGGGTAATGATTGGTTGGTGTATTATGGGGCATTATACTACTACACCCCTTTTAGGATAAGGCCCCATAATGCTCACATGTTTACTGGACTGTCACATAGCGCAAAACGTCTAACGGTGAGGGCATTATCTTACCCTCCCACTACACATGGTCTAATAAACCAACTGAAAATCTTCTTTGAAGAAAAAACAAAAAAAAATTATAACACCATTTTTTTCATGGGGAAGAAGGTCCAAAAGTGCATACATTTGGGAAAGAATTACTTTAATGCATGGTTCATGTGGTATTTTCAAGTTTTGATTATAATCTCTAAGTATAGGATAATACTCTACATCATTTATGATACTAAATGTGAAAATAACATTTTCAGTGAAATTTATATTATAATATAGTTGTGTATTTAGTTTCCTTTTAAATTAACAAATATTTGTTATAGGAAAACAAAATTAAATGAATGAAACATGTATATTTTAAAAATATAAGAGGTGAAATTGATCTTAACAAATATATATGTTAATAAAGTTAATGTTTGTCAGCCATCAAAATTTATAGGTATGGTAAAAGGGTGTTTCTGAAATACGAACAGGTGTTAAATTTTAATATTTTAAAACTACACATGGAATTGGAAAACTAGAACCAAATAATTAGTTGACCAAAAGTAGTTTATGGTAATTTAAGTATTGTGTTTAATTAAATCAAATTACTCTATATAAATGGAAATGAACTGTAAATATTGAAATCAGGAGCTTTCGTTTTTAATTAGAATTAAAAACTTTCATCGCTTGGTTTTGTGCTATATTGCCTCAAAACCTATTCGTGGCATTCGCTTCGTAAATCGGAGGAGACAAAGATAAAAGGAAAAAGAAGCGAAAGAAGAAGGGAAGGAAGAGCCGAATGGGGTTAGATTGCGGTAGTGGTGGTGTCCTACAAGTATGACGAAGTAAACACCAATGACTCTTAGGTCTCTAGTCTATATTTTGGACATCTCCCTATTTCCGGCGAGAAACGGTAAATTGTGTTGGATACACTTCATTTTCTCCCTTTTCCTTCAATTCTCTTGCGAGTAGCATATTTCCAAATGACCTTCAGGTTTTATTTTTGGTTGAATGTCAGTTTCAGGTGGATTTCGGCCAGATCTGTGGATGTAAAGGGAAGCAATAGATGTGCAGTGATCGACGAAGGGAGGCAATAGATGTTCAGAGATCGCTGTTACCACTGGAAAGTGATGGTTGATGACGGTCAAAAGAGCAAAGGCCAGATAGTTTCCCTCCATCATCATGGTTTCTTTTTCGTCTACTAAATTAGGGTTTTAATTTACGAGTATTTAGATTTTGATTTCAGAATTCAGTTTACCTTACGTAAATTATTAAGTATCCCCTGCTTCCTTTTGGCAATATAAGTGGAACGGTTTTTGTTGCATGGTTTTCCCTATTCCGAAACCCTAGATGTGGGTGGTGGTGTGGTAGTAGCGCTATGGTTGTTATGATGGTTTAATGAGCACCTACTGTCACCGACCACTGCTAGAAAAAACATCTTTCTTGACACGCATTGCGCGTCATACAAAGTATGACACGCAAAAGCGTATCGTTGATTGACAAGTCATTAAATTAACATGACATGCATTTGTGTGTTATGTTTTTATAACACACATGAATAAGACACATTTATGACACACGTTTATAACACACATTTTATGACACTCTTTAATAACACGCGTTTATGACAAACATTTATGACTCTTATGGCATTAACTTATACGTGTCATGTTTTTAATTATTTAAAACTTTTTTTTATAGAATTACTAATATGCCCTACATACACATATAATAACAAAAACAATAAATCTATTTCCCAAAAAAATACACATTATGTATACAAAAACACCAATTACATAATCATTTATCAAGTATATTACAAGTATTTTAAGGTTATAACATTAATTTTTGTCGATACATTAGTGGACACTCTAGTCTTCTAGAGGCCTCCTTTGAAAGTAGTCCATCGACTATATGTGCACTAATCGTCAAAACTCCACTTTTTTCATTCTAACTGTTTGATTCCTTTGTGCTCTCGTCACTGGAAAATAAAGGTTGTTGTGAAAGTGGATCATTCTTCGTGAATTCTTTGGGCGCTTGAGTTGTCATGAACATCAAGAAACCATCATCTTTATCATGTCTCAGCTGCACTTTTTAAACATGTTTTAATCTTCACATATTAGTGTCTTTTTTCTATTCGCCTTTTTCCTTTTTTTCCTTGAAAAAAGATCAACATTTGCTACCTTGTATTAAATGTTCTTACATCTTATTGTATAAAAACTAACAATCAAAGAAAGTAAAGCATATATTAATTACTAGCTTAATGGGACTCGTATAGATGGAACCCGCTAATTACGGCTTGTCTAGCTCCAGCCACAACACTCAAGATGCGAATATATAACATGCGAATCGAAACAAAATTCAGATATACCATCACATACCCAAAATCGAGCAAGGTATTCTGGGAATTTTTTTTATTTCTCAAAAGGTTTCTACCATCACATACCCAAAATTCATATATATATATATGACTTCGATATACATACGATTTAATATGTAAATAAGAGAGAAATAGCTCACCATCTTTCTCAACCAATGATCAATGATACGAAACGTCTTGATCACCCTCCAACTCCAAAATAGTACTTTTTTGCTGCCATGTAAACGACATCATGAGGAAGGCTCATCCATGCAAGCAAACAAGTAGATTCAACTATTTTGCATATCAATAATAAATCATCATAATAATGCAATGAATCACCAATAAAAATTAGATTTATAAAAATTACCAAAGGGCTTCTGTAGTGCTCTGTTGTTGTTTCCTTCTTACGCCTAGAAATACTTCATTAACATAAGCACAACCAAACGGTTCATGCAAAATTACATACATCAAGTGATTTAGTTAAACTAGTATTAAAAGCTACAAGCTAGTCATATAAGTGGTGTGCTTATAATATATGTCTAGTGGTGTGCTTATATAATATATGTGTATGGTAAAATAACATATTAAAGCAAACTAGGTTTTTACCCGACGGCGTATTGTGCCAGGGAAAATCGTATGTACGAAAAGCATTCGATGAACCTTGCCTGACATCATTGTATTGATGCAATGTTTCGGGGAAACCGGGGGGTGCAACCCTCCCCCCTCCCCCCAAATGTTTCGGTTAGAAGTGTAAAATTTCCAATTTTTCGTCCGAAAATCTAAAAAATTATAAAGGATCTCCCTTCAATTATTTTGCCTAAATATTTATACAATATATTCTGATATTTATCTAATAAATAAAATAATATGTATAATTTTATAAGTAATAAGAACTAATACTATATATACAACTAGTGGTCTAAAGAAAACCAAGTCTAAATTGGGAGGTTTATCCTTGTGGAAAAGGTCTCGTCAAGAATGGTTACTCTTTATCTTTACTCAATGAGAATCTGAGTGTGATCTAAAAAACACTATCACCGTGTAGACTTGTTACAAGGAGGAGAGGTGGGGGGTCTCCCTGTAACCACCATCCGGCGTGAAGAATAATATCGCTTAAGAAAAATAAACGAGTGTGTGTTAAAAGTAAGAGAATGAGAGAGTCGTTACTTAAACCTATAGTTAAAGGCTGGTATTTATAGCTGAAAAGTGTGGAGAAAGAGATGTGCCTTAGGTCAGATGTGACCAACAGGGAAAAAAAAGAAAAAAACTATATTTATACAAAATTATGATATATGGTATTCTAAATGTTACAAAACAATATAATGTATAAATTTATGTAAAATGTAAGTATTAGTTAAACTTACAAGATTAATTGTGAGTAGCCACATATGACATGTTAATAGGATTGTCTAATCAATTACTAACAAAAAATCGACCGGCAAATACCGATCCTCATTGACCATCGTTGATAATGGTTGATATAGTGGGACATAATAACGAAGCACAATGGGTCACTTAGGATCTATGTATGACTCAAACGGAAGTAAACGAACCAAGCTATTTGAGACCAGCTCGAAAAAAGCTCAAAATGAGCCGAGCTTAAATGAACTAGAGTCCGAACCTAAAATAAGCTTGTTTAGTAAATGATGACGAGCCCTCCCGTACATTATGTATTTAATGGTAATACATCAATCTTTGATACTTTTTAATGATTACTTTTCTTATACCTGTTTCACTGTTTTGCAGTTTCACTGTTCTTGGGAATCATGGAATCACGCGTCATTTTTTTAATAGTCCGAATCACAGTGTCATTGTGTGTGGGAAGGTTTGATCGGGTGGGAGTTAGGGTTTTTTAGTGACCTACGTGAGAGCTTAGTGGGAGAATATGAAAGATCAAGTTAAATTAATTGAGATTAGGTTTATCGATTAGATTAATTGAGGAATTTAATTTTGAAAATATAACATGACATTGGTTAAAAAAATGACACAAAAAAGAGTGTCATAATGTTTTATTTTATGGCGCTAAAAAGATGACAACAAAAGCGAGTATCATAAATTTATATTTTTTTTTAAAACTATGACATTTTTTCTTGACATGCGTTTCGAATGTCATAAAATGAGCGTGTGTCATTGTTTACGTGCCATGATAGATCTTATTTTTTTAATGGTGCTAAAAAGATGACACACAACCATGATATTTTTTCTTTGACAACACTTTCGAATGGTTATAAAATGAGTAGTGTGTCATTGTTCGCGTGTTAAGATTGATGTATTTTCTAGTAGTGGACCATCGCTGCAAGGTTCGTAATTCGGCCTAATATCAAAGGATTTTTGTCAATTGCGTGTTTAATAATTTCAGTGCTTTAATTTCATTGTCGTAGCTTTATGTTTGATGCATACTCCTCTATTTCTTCAATGCCGTCCAAGAAGTATATTGATGAATATTTTATGTTTACGTTTTTGTTTTATGCAATTTTGTAATGATAACCCTAATTTACCCTCAATTTAGATGACGATGATACAATCATTAAGTGTTTCAACTTCATGTTGTTTTTGTGGGAATGTTGAGACTATGGTGTTTCACGTTGCTCACAAAGTCACCGCATATTTCCAGTTGCTGTGAATTACGCCTGCCTCCCATTACCAAGGAACCCATGTAACACTTGTTATTTATAACTTATTTTGCAGCTTTGTTTGTTTTTTTTTAGTGACCATATTTTACAACTTTGTTATATTAACCACTATTGTGAGTGCCCCATGGTATGCCTAGGGTCATCGATTAGTGATGTTGTTTTTATCAATCAAGAACATAAACAAGAAGGAAGTAACAACCACAATCTTCAAGTGTTCGTCTATTGGTAAGCTTTTTAAAGCTAAGAATAAAATGATTCATATGTTAGTAAGGATGTTAGGTTGAATTAAAATGAGTTATGGATTTTTGGTTTAGGATAAATTTAAACCTAAGAACAAAATGATTCATATGTTAGTAAGGATGTAAGGTTGAATTAAATGAGTTATGGATTTTTGGTTGAGAAATAAAGGAGCAAAAGGTTGAGAAGCCATAAACAAGAAGATACCTTTACCAATATTCTCAGATATTAGTAAGCATAATTAAATTATAAAACTATTATTCATAAATGTTAAGATGAATAAGACTTCTAAGCTTGCATTTTAATGGATTCATGGTACTATAGGTTGAATAAAGATAGTGCAGAAGGTTAGGGTTGTAACGAACACGTTCAACAATCTTTGGTATGCAATTAAGATTCTACAAACTTGAGGCTAGGTTATTTTGATACTGATCAAGGTTTATAAAAATAAATAAGAAGTTTTGGATGAATTACTAATTAAAATATCGTGACGTATTGTAACACCCTAAAAAGATTAAATTACATAAATAATCAGGGACATTTAACTCAGTTAGTGGAGAGCCCCTTTAAAAGGAAATGGGCTTGTAATGTCCCAAAAATATATATATAATATATAGTTATATTTGATGTAAAAGAAAAATATATTACATCCATAACTATTTGATGGAGTTAAAAACTAATTAGTTATTTGCTTAATAACCAATGAAAACTTTTAGATAGTGCCCACATATATAAACCAAACTTGGAGGACCGAATTAGGCACTTGGGAAACTAGTTAATATAAATAAGCAATAAAAACTAAAAACACATACAAGTGTGTGTCTAAGAGATCGACCAGGGCAGTAGAGAGAGAGAAAAATAGCTCAACCCTAAAACTCATAAATTCTTCAAATTGGAAGTGAATCAAGCCCTAAATCAGTGCATGAACTGAGATTAAGAACCATCTAATCAAGGAGATCATAAGGTATGTGGAAATTCTCAGTTTGGTAAAGTATGATTGTTAGAGAGGAACCATGAATCTAAATTCTGGAATAAATTATAGATCTTATGATTGAATTCATGACAAATAAGTGTTCGAACTTACAGTGCTTGCTAAACTAGGGAAGATTCTAGCATAATTCATATGTTAGGGTTTATATATGATTGAATGAATAAGTGGGTTTTGATGTTAATATAAAAGAAGCTAAATTGTAAATTGAGTTGGCTTGACATGAGGCTTTTAAATAGATATGTTGCATTAGAGATTAAACTCTATGATAATAGATTCATAATAATATGGGATTGAGTTTACAAAGTTCATGAATTTATGAAAACGAAAAGTTTTACATTCATGCCCATGAGATGTTTGACAAAATGCTTTAATGAAAGATTTGATATTGATAATGTATGAAATCATATGAAGAGGACTTGTGATTGATCGTTAGCAAGTTTACATGTCATAGACTTGAATTACGAGTTCCAAATAATAATTGGGTTGCACTATTTAGGCGACTCGAGTGGAGCTAAGGAAGGTCAAACCAAGTCCGATACACGTTTAAAAGGTAAGCTTTAAGGTACGTGGCTTATTGCTTCGTTGAATTTTAATTTCGAACCTTGTAGTGGTATATATTAAATAATGAAGAGAACCAAACGGGTCAAAATAAAGAAATAGATAGAAGTTTGGTTAAATAAGCGATGGATTTCGCTAAAGTAACCAAGCGAATAAAATAGTGGAATAGATAAAGGTTTGGTTGAATAAAGCGATGGATTTCGCTAAAGTAACCAAACGGGTCAAAATAAAGAAATAGATAAAGGTTGGTTGAATAAGCGATGAATTTCGCTAAAGTAACCAAACGGGTCAAAATAAAGAAATAGATAAAGGTTTGGTTGAATAAGCGATGGATTTCGCTAAAGTAACCAAACGGGTCAAAATAAAGAAATAGATAAAAGTTTGGTTAAATAAGCGATAGATTTCGCTAAAGTAACCAAGCGGATAAAATAGTGGAATAGACAAATGTTTGGTCGAATAAAGATGGACTTCGCTAAAGAAACCAAACGGGTCATAAAAAGGTAATTAGCAAAAGTTTGGTCAAGGAAGGTGATGTACTTCACTAAAGAGATCAAACGGGTTTAAATATTGGAACAAATTAGGATTAGTTGAATGAAGCGATAAATATCGCTAAAACAACAAAAAGTCCAAATGGAGTCTAAGAGAATACCGGAAATAACATACCAACCATATTTGGTGAATTATGGTTAAAGGGTAAAATCGGAAAGTAAAAAACTGAGTAATTGAATATACAACCATAAAGTCCTTAATACGAAAATAAGGATACAATATAATCAGTTATTCTACTTGAAAAGACAGAATTAGTAAGTACGTTGGCCAAAATTTGGTTAAAATGCCAACTTACGAAATTCACAAATACATATATATATATATATATATATATTATATATATATATATATATATATATATATTATATAGTTTATTGGTATAAACGTTCATGAGAACGACATTACAGCAACGAAAGCAAAGGATAACACTTTGCGGACGAATTTCTGTAAGTCTAAAGTCATATGATGATACACGGTACGCGAAACCGGTCGAACGGGTGAATAAACAAACAGCAGCAAAAACTCTGCAGTAGGTGTCGTCGGCGACGTCATGTATGACCGATCACGGTGAGTATTCACCACTTACCTCCTTCACCGATCACCGAATTTGTATCGGCATCACCTTGCCACGCGGTAAACTACACTTACCGAAGGGGTCACCGATGGTGCCCCTTTCACCCTTAGTTTTATTCTTGTTGTTGGTTCGCATTTTAAGTAAGTTTACATAATCGTATTTCAACCTATGTATAGCTTGGACAATAGTTGTACCTTTGCTCCTTTTGATGTTCATGTAATGGGTAAATCAAGAAAGTATTTAATGTCAAAGCTAGAAACTATAAAGTTATATCAGTTCAAGTACATGCAGTCAAAAATTTGTCGGCTCGAGTTTATTTTGGTTACCATTTAGGCTACTCAGTGTGGGTGACGGGCCTTCCTGGAAGACGACCCGCCATGTCAGCATCTACGTCAGAGTCCTTGGAGGACGCCCTCCAAGGATGGAACCAAGGAAATGGGTGATGACCCGACCTCACCTAGTTTTTTTTAATATTATAGTCGTCCACCACACCACCACCATCAGCTCCACTTCCGGCCACCACCCTCACCATCGAATTCATCTCCGGTAACCGCCATAATC
Organism: Scalesia atractyloides; assembly: GCA_947069175.1. Classification (NCBI taxonomy): domain Eukaryota; kingdom Viridiplantae; phylum Streptophyta; class Magnoliopsida; order Asterales; family Asteraceae; genus Scalesia; species Scalesia atractyloides. The sequence goes on from CAMTDV010000023.1 coordinate 21,317,923, forward strand.
ACCAAACACCATCGTTGTCGGAAACCCTATTGCCGGCGTCTCTATTGTGAACCACAACTACCTTCATCTCCGTTTCCGGAAACCCTAACGCCTTCATCTCCATCTCGATTCGTGCAGGAAAACCCTAACGTCGGCGTCTCTATTGTGAACCACAACTACCTTCATCTCCGTTGCCGGAAACCCTAACGCCTTCATCTCCATCTCGATTCGTGCCGGAAACCCTAACGCCGGCGTCTCTATTGTGAACCGTTGGTGTGGGGGTGGTAGCGAGTGGTGATGTTCACGGTGGAGTTGGGTGGTGATTCTGACGGTGGTGGTTGCAGGTGAAGGCCGCAGTGGAGGTGGAGGTAGCCCCGTCTTCAACGTCTCCTAGGGGAATTTCGCGACAACGCCGGACCACCCGGGGCGGTGTTGGGGGGCGTCGCTGGGCCAGGCCGGGCCTAGACAACCCCCACACCAAGTGGCCTTAGGTGCTAATGACTTAATATTGATGCTTAGGTTTTTGTAGTCTTATCCTTCATGTTTTTTACAAAATGGAATGAATGTTATTAAGTTTTGAACATAGTAATTATTTTGACCACAAAGCATGCACGGTTTAAAAGCTAATTATTGTTAGTTGGGAAAGTGAATAGGTGCTGTTAGGGTAGATGAAAAACCAATTAAGAAACTCTTTTATTCTTTTTATTCCCTGATTCCTCTCCTGGATCCTTCAATTTCACTATTCCTTGTTGCTGTCCCACGTTGTGCTCTCAGACATTTTGTTCTAAAAACTTTGTTGAAAAGTTTGCTCATCATTAATCCTTCCCTCCTAGTTCGGTCATACCTCAGGCCCAAAAAATTCTGTAGAACTCTTTCTACTATTCATATCCTAATATTGATTGATCGTATTTCAATGTTAAATCTTTAATGCAATAATTATTGTAATTAATGTGTTAACTTTATTGATCGTATTTTCGTATTTCAATTGTTGATTACACATAATCAACAATGGAATGTATTAAATTGATTTGATCGTATTGCAATTGTTGATGACTTTGTTTCCATTCAATTAAATAATCAGGTTCCTGAATATGGTTTTATTTCCTATTTGTCTCCATTAACTCTCCACTATCGAACACATGTGGTGCATTTCTTAAGTAATTTAAATTCTAGTATCAAACTAGCAAGCACTCAAAGCAGGATAGAGCAAACCATACCATTTGCAAGCAATGGTGTTTTTGGTATTTATGTCACACCCTCAAATTTCACATGTGGAGTTTTACTGCGAGACGTGTGATTAACAAGGATCTAGCCACTAATCAGGAAAATATTTAAAATCATGAAAACATCACTAACAACATGATTGGCAATCAAGTTTTAATTGTCAAAATACAGTTTAAGTTGCAGCAGAAATAAAGTTAAAATCCTAGCAAGAATTTAAAAACCACAAGTTTAATAAATAATTCAAAACATAAAGTTTATCAAACCACACCACTCCAGCAATTGAAACAGTCCGTCCCAACTGTGCCTAATGACCTGCGAAGCATGCAATTACGTGTCAACAATAAAGTTGGTGAATTCATAAATTTTAGTTAAGCATAAGTAAAGTTCACATCTGTTTTTGGTTATGTATGACTTGGGTAGCTAACCCTCATCAAATAACTAAACCGTGTACCGAATGTTGATTCGTTTTGTGCCCTCATTAACATATATCAACATTAATGTAAAAGTGAAGGTTAATAGTTCACGCCCGGCTCCCAGCATGGTGTGAGGTTTGTCAAACCTAATAGCGCTATCAACTAATACCATGCGTGCCTCCCCGGCATACTAATCGGTAAAAATGTAGGGACTTTCGGATAGAATGTTCGTTTAGTCGAGTGTACTACTCCACCTCCAATTAATAGTATGTTTAGTGGTTCCAACTAGGAACGCGCATGTAGCCCCAACCAGGGCTACCGCAAAAAGTGTTGTTCCAACTAGGAACGCATGCTTTTGGAAAAGGTTGTTAACTCACCTTAATTGCTCGGCAAAAGTAAGTGTGAAAGGTAATCAGCAGTGCTCAGCCTCTTCCTGATATGTTTACCGTTTCAGTTAGTTTAGATTCATGTATTACTATACATCTAACACATAACATGGAATCACGTTTGACATATAATTACCTATTCGTGTAAGTTAGTGCATGTGATCATATTATTCTACATAACACATTCGTTGACACCCGTCCAATGTTTCAAATGATTACTACACCTTATAATAACCCATATGTACACTAAAAACATTCAAAAGTCATTTTCTACACGTATCAGTTTTTCATCAGAATTTACGCGGTTTTTATGGAATTTATTTAAAATAGTAAACGACTCTGAAAATTATGATATTTTAACAACATGTCATTTAGTTCACGAATGCACGTGTATTTTTCTCATGACCTAAATACTAACAGGAAATTCAATAAAAATCATCTTTTACACCTAGCTCTGATTTGTAACATTTTGATGATAGTTTACGACAAAAATCATTTAAAAATCCTCGTTAACTCTTTTAACAAAATTCAAGTGGAAAATTTTCATTATCATCTGGAACTATCTACAATAATTTTCTTAGCTAATAACTCAATCCTACAATGAGTTATAACATTTGTAATGGGCTGCAAATTCTGACAGAAAACGCAGTCTGGACCCTTGTTACGAATAATTCGTTTAAAATATCAAACCACGTCGAAAAATTGAAATTCTAGTGGAGTTTGAATGGTATTGCATGGAACTACGTTATAGGCTCAAGAAATGTCATTTTTTTATAAAATTTGACCTACAGTCGACACAAGTCGCTGTAACATGCTCGACAGATTATGTTTCATTACCCGAACCCCACAAACGATTACCTAATGAACCCAACGACCTATAATCATCAACCACATAAGGTTATCATCCTAAATTAAGTCATGTATCAATTAGTTCATCAAAAACCACAAGATCCAACCCAAAATCAAAACCCTAATGACTTAACTGAACCCGTGATCAATCATAACACCAACAACAATGATTTCTACAACCCTATATTACAAGTAATCATCAAAAACGTCAAGAATCATATCAATCCAGAAAACATAGCCAAGTCAACGAGATTAATCAAGAACCAAAACTATATTATAAGAATCACCGAGTTATAGGAGTGATGCAGAACCGATCCAAGCTCGAACCAGTGAACGTGGCTGTCACACCCCGACTCGCAGCGGAAATAAAAATCAGGGCATGATTGGGTATCACCAAAGCTCATGATATTTACTAACAAGTTTCAAATTTATTAAATTCAAATTAAAATTCAAATATCCAACAAAATTTCATACAAACATAAATAATAATCTAAATGCTTGTTCCAACGAAATAACTTGATTATTCTTCTAAGCCATTCTAGGTGTTTCTTTCCTCAACTTGATCACATGTATCATGCCTAAAACAGGGGAAATTTTGGGACAACAAAAGTTGGCGAGTGAACTTGATAAAACATTTAAGTAAATCAATTTTATCGTTGTTTAAATAAGATTGTGCATAATCACATGTGAACAAATGTATAATGTAACAAATCACAAACCACATTGAATGAATATATGACATGAATGATGATGTATCTGAGATCAAGGCTCAATCGAACGGAGCCGATTTAGTGAGGCACCTGATGCTCAACCCGTATCCCACGAGGAACTGATGGGCCTAGTGAAATGAGTGCACTGAAATGATAAAATGTATCCACATATAAACCACACTACAAGCAATACACATTTGATCACGAAATGATATAAGCACAAGTGTTAAATAAAATAAAGAAATGATACGACACATGATACACCCCAAAAGGTGATTAAAACAGGGAATTTGTAGAGATTCACTCACATTGGGTGCGTATTCTTGAGCGGGAAAAAGAGCGCACGAGTTGTGGTTTACTAACGAGAAAGTACTAACCTAGTAATAGTAACGCGATAAATAAGCAAACTAATATTTCTGGTTAAAACCTTTGTTTAGATTTTTAAGTTCTTTTCGTGGATTGTACTGATATTTTAATCCCTTAAAAGAATATATATTTAACCTTCCATTTAAATAAATACAATAGAATTGAAATAAATAAAATAAAAATAAATAAAAAAATAAAAATCTTGTCAGTCTGACAAGATCCCTGTCAGACCGGCTTAATGTGTGGTAGGCATGCGTGTGTATAGAGTCGAACTCGAGACCTCACGTTCACGTGCACGCAGCTCTTTCAACTGAGCTACGTGTCTAACCCGACATATTCTGGATTTTAATTATATTTATACACACTTTAGATTATTTCTAATTTAATTAAATTTACAAAAAGATTTTAATAATCCGACCGGTGCGTGCCAAAGGGCTCGAACCCGAGACCTTGACGGTGTGATCACCAAGCCCAACCAAGTGGGCTGGGTGTCTAACTCGGCTATACATGCATTTTAATTATACTTATATACTAAATAAGTTTACACAGAAAAGGTGAATTTAAGAAGGGTTTTAAAATGTCAGGCCGGTGTGAGGGTGTGGACTCGAACTCGGGATCACGCGTATAAAATGCACACAGTCCACCGTTGGACTGTGTGTCTAACCTGTTTAAAACACACATTTTAATTATACTAATCAGTTAACGGTTATAGTTCATCTTCTCCGACGAGTATGATTTCAGATCAGAACCCGACATTCCTCAGATTATTATGAATTTCATTAGTATGTACGAATATAAAAGAAGGAAGATTAAGGATTTATACCACTGATGTCGCTGGATCTTGGCTTATATTTACCGGTGGTTAAATTCCAACGACAAAACTGTGGCTCCGGCGAGACAGAGGGGGGGGGTGTTTAGCAGAGTTAGCTTGAGGTTAGAAGTGAAAAGGAGGGAGCGAGTTTAACAATGAGGAGTTCGATCAGTATTTATAGGCTTGAAATGGGTTGCTTGAATTTCGAATTCGGAAACCGAATTGAGTGATTGATTACTCGCGATTTGAATTGATTGGTTCTAAATTTGGGAAGGGTTTATGCGGACAAACAGCTGGTTTTTACCGGATTCCAGAAGCAGGGACAAGATCGGCGGGTTTGCTGATTTGAATTCGCATGAAATCACTCGGGTTCATACATATGTATAAGTTGTTTCCAAATTCTACCAAATGGTGTGTGTGGCTCAGTGGTGTTTGCGGTGTGTGTGTATCCGGGGAACCCGGGTTCGATCCCGGTTCACCCAAAATTATTTTTATTTCAGAATTTTTTATTATTATTACATCCAATAATTATCTCCTAAGTATATTATTATTTAATTGATTACTTATTATTTTATTAATTTTAAACTTTATTTGTTATCCACATATTAGAAGTTTTAATAAATTTTATAACATTAAATAAATAAATAAAAAGAATTATCGAACGACGTAAAATAAGTATACTTCGATTGATAAATTGGGGCGGGTTTTAGAAACCCGCTTTACACAAATGTTACAGTATCCCCTACTTTTAGAAATTTCGTCCAAATTTAAGTGGTAGTGGTAACCGGAAAGAGATGCGGGTACTTTTCGCGCATTGAGTCTTCACGTTCCCAAGTAAACTCGGATCCTCGTTTTGACTCCCAACACCCTGACGATTGGAATACGACTTCGCCTTAAACCTTCTCAACGAAATCCATGATTTCCACTGGTCTTTCAACGATGTGCATTGATTCATCGACTTGAATGTCTTCTAGAGGGATATGGAGGTTTTCGTCGGCGAGGCTCTTTTTTGAGTTTGATACGTGGAACGTGGGATGTATCCTGTTGAGTTCTTCTGGTAGGTCAACCTTGTAGGCTACAGGTCCTACTCTTTCGAGTATCTTGAAAGGTCATATATGTAGCGTGGTGCTAGCTTGCCCTTTTGGCCAAAACGAACACTCCCTTCCACGGTGATACTTTCAAAAGTACTTGATCACCAACACAAAACTCCAAGGGCTTTCGTCGTTTGTCAGCATAACTCTTTCGACGACTTTGAGCCGCTAGAAGACAGTTTCGAATTTGAAGAATTTTGTCGATTGTTTCTTGAATCAATTCAGGTCCGGTGATTTGCGCTTCGCCAATTTCTGCCAACATACTGGAGATCGATATTTAAGACCATATAAAGCTTCGAAAGGAGCCATGCTGATACTTGAATGATAGCTATTGTTGTACGAAAACTCGACTAACGGTAGATGAGCGTCCCAGTTCCCTTTGAAGTCTATGACACATGCTCGAAGCATGTCTTCAAGGGTTTGGATGGTGCGTTCAGATTGAGCATCAGTTTGAGGGTGAAAGGCGGTGCTAAAGTCTAACCGTGTACCCAAAGCGGTTTGTACGGCTCGCCATGTTCGTGAAGTGAAACGACCATCACGGTCTGAAATGATGCTTAACGGTACACCATGACGGCTTACGATCTCGTTGATGTACGATACGAGTTAACTTCTCGTTCTTGAAGTCCTCGCGAATCGGAATGAAGTGAGCTGATTTTGTAAGACGATCAATGATTAACCCATATGGTGTCATACCTACTGGAGGTGCGAGGTAACCCGGTAATGAAGTCCATGGTTATGTTTTCCCACTTCCATACAGGTATTTCAGGTTGGACTAGAAGTCCTGAAGGTCTTTGATGTTCAGCTTTCACTTTGGAACATGTAAGGCACTTGGAAACAAAAACACGATATCCTTTTTCATGCCAGGCCACAGTAGGTGTATCGTAGGTCTTGATACATCTTATCGGCTCCTGGGTGTACAGAGTATCGTGTTTTGTAAGCCTCATTCACGAGGAAATCACGAAGGTTGTCACGATCGGGAATCCATATGCGGTTTGAATAACATAGAAGTACCGTCGGATTTGGTTTCAATTTTGAGTTCAGCTCCACATGACAGCTCATCGCGTACGTCATTTTCCGTTACAGAGATATGTTGAGCTGCCCGGATTCGATCCTTGATATCGGTTATGATTTGCGAACATAGAAGACGAATAGAGTTCGCATATCCCTTTCGACTGAGCGTATCGGCTACCACATTTGCCTTGCAAGGATGATACCGAATCTCGCAGTCGTAATCGTTGAGCAGTTCGACCCATCTTCGTTGCCTCATATTCAACTCTTTTTTATTGAAGATATGGTGGAGACCATTGTGGTCAATGTATATTTCACACTTGGTACCGTAAAGATAATGTCTCCATATCTTGAGAGCGAACACAACGGCTCCAAGTTCCAAGCCGTGGGTGGTGTAATTTTTCTCATGAACTTTGAGTTGCCTAGACGCATAGGCTATCACCTTTCCTCTTTGCATCAATACACAGCCTATACCTTGCCCTGATGCGTTGCAATAAACCACAAAGTCATCGCAACCCTCAGGGAGTGTAAGGATAGGTGCGTCACAAAGCCTTTGCTTTAAAGTTTGGAAGGCCTCCTCTTGCTTAGGTCCCCAAATGAAGGGTTTCCCTTGTGGGTCAAGGCCGTGAGCGGAAGGCGATACGGGAAAAATTGGCAATGAAGCGTCGGTAATAACCAGCCAAGCCAAGAAATGATCTAACTTCGGTAGGGGTGCGTGGCGCTTGCCATTCTTGTACTGCTTTGATTTTCGAAGGATCGACATGAATCCCCTTGTCATTGACGACATGACCAAGGAATTGTACTTCTCTTAACCAGAATTCGCATTTTGAGAACTTAGCGTAAAGCTTTTCAGTCCTTAAGAGTGTAAGAATGAGTCAAAGGTGTCGCTCATGATCGGATTTTGACTTGGAGTAGATAAGAATGTCTTCGATGAAGGCTATGACGAAACGGTCGAGATAGGGTTTGCATACCCTATTCATCAAATCCATGAAGACAGCGGGAGCGTTGGTTAGACCGAAGGGCATAACCATGAACTCGTAATGACCATAACGAGTTCGGAAGGCAGTTTTTGGAATATCTTCTTCGCGCACTCTAAGCTGATGATAACCAGAACGAAGGTCGATTTTGGAAAAACAGGTGGCGCCTTGAAGTTGGTCTAGAAGGTCATCAATACGAGGCAGTGGATAGCGATTCTTAACCGTCAACTTGTTGAGTTCTCTATAATCAATGCACATGCGAAACGTTCCATCTTTCTTCCTCACAAAAAGAACGGGCGCACCCCAAGGCGATGAGCTAGGACGTATGAATCCTTTGTCAGTCAGCTCTTGCAGTTGACTGGCCAACTCTTGCATCTCGGATGGGGCTAACCTATAGGGAGATTTTGCGACGGTGTAGCGCCAGGCACAAGATCGATTCGAAATTCTACTTCTCGCACAGGAGGAAGTCCGAAAACGTCGTCGGGAAAAACTTGCGGGAATTCTTTCACAATTGGAATATCTTCGAGTTCCTCTCCTTCCTTCCTTCTTGACGATGTGAGCTAGAAATGCGACGTAATTCTTGCGAAGATAACTTCGGGCTTGAAGGCAGGACATCAATTTGAGCCCTTTCGAAGGAGTTTCCCCAAAGATACGTAGTCTAACTGTCGGCGAGAGGAATACGAATAAACTTTTCATGGCACACCACTTCTGCGTGATGCTGGCTGAGCCAGTCCATGCCGATGATAACATCAAAACTTCCCAATTTCATAGGAATGAGATCAATTGAAAAATCGTGATCATTTAGGGTGAGAGTAAATCGCGTATAATAGAATTTAATGAAGTGGGTTTTCCGTCAGCAACTTCCACCGTCAGAGATTCAACGAGATTATCACGAGGTTGGTCGAGAATAGATTCGAATTCTAAAGATACAAAGCTCTTATCCGCACCAGTATCGAATAATATGAATGCATAACTACATTTACGAGAAACGTACCGTTGACCACATTGTTGTCAGCCCTGGCTTGTTGGCGTTGATATTGAAAGCTCTTCCTCTAGCAGGTGGAGGAGCTTGGTTAGCTTGGTTTACCGGGTTTGCTTGAGCTTGGTCATGGATGATGTTCACCAGGCGTGGGCAAGTATTCCTGAAGTGGTTTGGGTCCCCACAATTAAAACAGGCTCGTATGGATTGCATCATGGGGTAGTTAGGGTTGGTAGTAAGGTTGGGCTGTGAGTTGTGCAGGTGGTAGAAGTAAGGGTTGTTGGGCTTGGCCCACATTTGATTTTGGGTTTGGGTTGGAGGTTGACTGCGGTTTGATCGCTGAAGGGTACGGCAGGTTTGGATAGTGTGACCCGCACGGCCACAACTTGTGCAATGTTGGCAAGGGTTTTCAGGAGGGTGATGGTATTGGCAACGGTTACACTTTGGGTGTGGGCCAGTGTATGGCCTTTTTAACGGTGTGGCTGGAGGGGCAACTTGGGTGATTGGAGCAGCAGTGATGGGAGGGTTGGTTTGGGTGACAGCAAAGTTCTTGCCATTTCGTTCCTCTTACCAGCAAACTTCGAGGATGAACCTGAGTGGTTTGGAATTGGGGTCTCAATGGGTGTTTTCTTCTTCTCATCTTTAAAATTGCCATTTCTAATGCGATTTTCAGTGAGTTTCGTAGCTAACTCCATTGCGGCTTCGAGTGTTGCAGGCGAAGTGCTTAAAACCGAATCTTGGATTTTCGAGGGGAGGCCTCGAATGTAGTGTTCAATTAAGCGATATAATGGGGTGAATAGATTGAGAACCATTTGGTTCAACTCAAGAAACCTCTTGTTGTAGGAGGTGTGATCCCCTTCTTTTTGCTTTAGAGCATAGAATTCATCTTCAAGCTTCTTGATCTCGCTTCTAGGGCAAAAACGTCTTGTCATGACCTCTCTTAATTCTTCCCATGATAAGGCCATGGCTATCATCTACACCTCGCTTACCTTTTTCTGTGTTCCACAGGTAAGGGCTACCCAAACAATCTTCCAGTCGCGTAACATACCTTACGGTCCTCAGAACAGTCGCAATTGAGAAAGGTGTTTTCCATATCCTCAAACCAGTGGAGGAGAGCGGTGACACCTTCACTCCCTTCATATTTTGGGGGATCGCAAGACTTGAAGTGTTTGTAGGTGCATTTAGGGGTTTTGGGAGGAGGGTTGACGATGCTTTGGTCTTCTTGGTTGGGAGGGTTAATGGGATTAGCGATGAGGGCTTGCTGAACTTGTAGCACGATGTCAGGAAGCATGCGACCATTTGTTTAGCAATTTGCGTGGCCAAGCGTTCGTTTGACTTTCCTGACCTTCTACCTCACGTAATTGCCTAGCCGACATCTACAGGAATATATGTAGGAGATTGTGTGTTCAAGAATTTCCTAGGTGTCATGTGTCGTAAAAAGAATGAAAACAACATAACTGAAAATAATTTAACTACATCCATAGGATGTCTTGGGTTTGCTCATGTTTGGGCCTCCAAATGTCCCCCATACCATTGCATGTGTAGTCATGTGGGCCCCTATGACTATTGGGCTTGGTAGGATTCACATTGGTGTCGGCGGGTTAACACTCGCACCACCCGAATGAAAATCTTAAAACATGATTGCGAGATGTATGGTCGGAGGGCGTCCAGGTGTGCACACAATGACAACTCAAAGTGGGGTTAGTTCACACGACGTTTGGTATAACATGCTTTGGCCTAATAGGTCCTTCGTACTCTCATCGTTAGTCCCCAGGTAGGCAAACTGGTCCTTTATTTTGGATTTATACGAATGCCAAGCCTAGACAGGACGTTCCGACTACCGGTACTCGTACCCTTCCAGTTACTACATGCCCTTCGTGAAAACTCACTTTGATGTGATTTGAAAAATATGAAAACATTGCAAAAATCTTTGAAAAGAAATAACAGAAATTGTAAAAGTGAGTTGTGCTTTCATAGATATGATATGATATGAGGGTATGATCTATGATGAGCATTGGATATTAACATGTACTTGTGAGAATGTTTGCATAATTTTGTGTGTGAATATAAACATGAAACATATAAACATCATGAATTTTGCATGTAACACATAAACAATTTAAATCTAGTCAACTATAGTATAGGCTCTAAAGGTTTAATAACCTATCCTATATCCCTATAGTCACAAGCTCTGATACCAATCTGTCACACCCCGACCCCACAGCGGAAATAAAAATCGGGGAATGATTGGGTTATCACCAAAGCTCATGATATTTACTAACAAGTTTCATATTTATTAAATTCAAATTAAAATTCAAATATCCAACAAAATTTCATACAAACATAAATAATAATCTAAATGCTTGTTCCACGAAATAACTTGATTATTCTTCTAGGCCATCCTAGGTGTTTCTTTCCTCAACTTGATCACCTGTATCATGCGTAAAACAGGGGAAATTTTGGGTCAACAAAAGTTGGCGAGTGAACTTTGAATAAAATCATTTTAAGGTAAATAAGATTGTGCATAATCACATGTGAACAAATGTATAATGTAACAAATCACAAACCACATTCAATGAATATATGACATGAATGATGATGTATCTGAGATCAAGGCTCAATCGAACGGAGCCGATTTAATGAGGCACCTGATGCTCAACCGTATCCCACGAGGAACTGATGGGCCTAGTGAAATGAGTGCACTGAAATGATAAAATGTATCCACATATAAACCACACTACAAGCAATACACATTTGATCACGAAATGATATAAGCACAAGTGTTAAATAAAATAAAGAAATGATACGACACATGATACACCCAAAACGTGATTAAAACGGGGAATTTGTAGAGATTCACTCACATTGGGTGCGTATTCTTGAGCGGGAAAAAGAGCGCACGAGTTGTGGTTTACCAACAAGAAAAGTACTAACCTAGTAATAGTAACGCGATAAATAAGCAAACTAATATTTCTGGTTAAAACCTTTGTTTAGATTTTTAAGTTCTTTTCGTGGATTGTACTGATATTTTAATCCCTTAAAAGAATATATATTTAACCTTCCATTTAAATAAATACAATAGAATTGAATAAATAATAAAATTAAAAAATAAAATAAAAAAATAAAAATCTTGTCAGTCTGACAAGATCCCTGTCAGACCGGCTCAATATGTGGTAGGCATGCGTGTGTATAGAGTCGAACTCGAAACCTCACGTTCACGTGCACGCAGCTCTTCCAACTGAGCTACGTGTCTAACCCGACATATTTTGGATTTTAATTATATTTATACACACTTTAGATTATTTCTAATTTAATTAAATTTACAAAATGATTTTAATAATCCTGACCGGTGCGTGCCAAAGGGCTCGAACCCGAGACCTTGACGGTGTGATGCACCCAGCCCATTCAACTGGGCTGGGTGTCTAACCCGGCTATACATGCATTTTAATTATACTTATATACTAAATAAGTTTACAAAGAAAAGGTGAATTTAAGAAGGGTTTTAAAATGTCAGGCCGGTGTGAGGGCGTGGACTCGAACTCGGGATCACGCGTATAAAATGCACACAGTCCACCGTTGGACTGTGTGTCTAACCTCTTTAAAACACACGTTTTAATTATTTAATCAGTTAACGGTTATAGTTCATCTTCTCTGACGAGTATGATTTAGATCAGAACCCGACATTCCTCAGATTATTAGAATTTCATTAGTATGTTACGAATATAAAAGAAGGAAGATTAAGGATTTATACCACTGATGTCATGGATCTTGGCTTATATTTACCGGTGGTTAAATTCCGACGACAAAACTGTGGCTCAGACGAGACAGGGGAGGGTGTTTAGCAGAGTTAGCTTGAGGTTAGAAGTGAAAAGGAGGGAGCGAGTTTAACAATGAGGAGTTCGATTAGTATTTATAGGCTTGAAAGGGGTTGCCTAAATTTCGAATTCGGAAACCGAATTGAGTGATTGATTGCTCGCGATTTGAATTGATTGGTTCTAAATTTGGGAAGGGTTTACGCGGACAAACAACTGGTTCTTACCGGATTCCAGAAGCAGGGACAAGATCGGCGGGTTTGCTGATTTGAATTCGCAGGAAATCACTCGGGTTCATACATATGTATAAGTTGTTTCCAAATTCTACCAAATGTGTGTGGCTCAGTGGTGTTTGCGGTGTGTGTGTATCCGGGGAACCCGGGTTCGATCCCGGTTCACCCAAATTTTTTTTATTATTTTCATTACATCCAATAATTATCTTCTAAGTATATTATTATTTAACTGATTACTTATTATTTTATTAATTTTAAACTTTATTTATTATCCACATATTAGAAGTATTTAATAAATTTTATAACATTAAATAAATAAATAAAAAGAATTTCGAAAGACGTAAAATAAATATACTTCGATTGATAAATTAGGGCGGGTTTTCGAAACCCGATTTACACAAATGTTACAGTGGCCTTGTGCGTTGCTGAATAAAGAAGAAGTAGGGAGAGGCAGATTGAGATCGCATGTTTAGGGTATGAGGGTTTTGGGAGTGTTATAAAAAGTCTCATGCACATAGACTTACTTATAAAAGGTATAAGGTCATTCGGGGTTTATGGAGTGGTTGAATTCGGAATCTAGAATTTAAGTACAAAAAGTATGTATGCATAAAGTAATTATCTAGTCTTAAAACACTTGTTTTTGACACTATAAATCTCGTATGGGTTGTTGTGATTTCATGGGTTAAGTGCCCATTAGAATCTTAATGAGAGGTTCAAGTCTTACATAATATAACCTATTACCATGATAAGTAACCATGTCGATTATCCCTCAAGGATTTGGTTATGTGTGTGTGTGTATATATATAGATGTTATATAGTTTATATAATTTAAGCTAAGTCTATAAAGAACATCATAGATTGTCATATAACTCATGCATAGGGGTAGGATGATGATGTGACAACCGGCATTTTCCGGTTGTAATTAAGCGTGTAATGAACAATAGTATCATCATAAACAACATAATTAGACGTAAAGTAACTCGATCAGGCCCCTGGAGAGCCTAGGAACGTCTACTTGCTTTACGTTACGCGATTTGGCGATAATCAAAGACACTAAACGCAAATTTGAACGATAAGCGAACTGATGCCGAACAAATACTGACAAGCCTAAAAATACGAATTTTGTACTTGTATTTGTCATACAGTTATAATTATGCGATAAATTTGGATCGTTGAACGTCGCAAAGCACAGCGCGGAAGTTACGCGGAAAACCAGAATGCACCGACAACAAAACGGGAGCAAGGACTCGAGTTACGCCTTGACATTAATATATTATGATATATTTGGCTCCGTAATTGAATTTTATTATTCACGGTAGAAACCGGATCGAAAAACGGCAAAAAACAGTGACCGTAGCAAAATACGCAACTTTAACGCAACTGACGGATTTACGCGTCGTAACCAACTCTCGACTTGAATTTCACACGTTTAGGCTCCAAATAAACATTATACGATGTTCGGGTTTCGATAATGGGCTTCGGATACGTCAATGGGCTTGAACATGTTAACGGGCTTTAGGCCCGACCCACTAGATTAAAACCCTAGTATATATATGTGTTTATAACCTAATTTCCCTCATTTCTTCACAACTCAAACCCTAGTACACAACCATTTCCCCTGCTACTTGCCCCCTCTGCTCCCTTTCCCGGTCGCCGGAATCCGGCAGCGACCGGCTGCTCCGGTCGCCTTCTCCGACCGCACACCCACATACATATCCCGTCCCTCTCCTTTCGAACAAACAAACACACACACACATGCATACGCATTCAAACAGACACATCAGTGAAGAGAGATAGAGGACGGGCGAGAGAGAGGGGGAAAGCAGCGGCGGCAGTTGCCACGTCTCAGCGGCGACGACGGCGGTCGGGGGGAATCGAACGGCGGTTGTGTTGTTGTTCTAGTTGGGGGTTATAGCCGGCGGCAGCCGGCGATGTTCCACGGCCGGCGGCGACGGTAGTCGGCAGCGGTGGTGGTGATGTGGCTCGGATCTAGTTCGGTTCAGGATCGGTTCGAGTCCAACAAAGTTTCATTTCACATGGTTCAGTTTTGGTTCGGGTTTCATTTGGTTCGGGTTTCATTTGGTTCAGGTTTGAGGTCAAACTCGGTTCAGATTTGGTTCGACTCGGTTCAGTCAACGGCTCGGGTCTCGGATCTCAGTTCAACACAGTTCATCTCTGGTTCAGTTCAGGTTCGGTTCGAGTCGAACCAGTCTCGGTTCAGATCAGTTTTGGCTCACGTCACGGTTCAGGTTTCAGGTTCGACTCAGTTCGACCCGGTTCAAGTTCGAAACAGTTTTCAATAATTTCAGTTTCGTTTGATTTGCGTTTATTTTCGGTTCAGTTTAAACATTGAAGTGTTTGTTTCAGGTTCGGTGTTCGGTTCGGTCAACAAAAGTCAACGTGGTCACTGGACAAACCCAGTCAACACGAGTCAATCCAGTCAAAACCGGTCAACGCGTCAACCCGACACTCGGTAAAAATTAATTACGACGCGAAATTTTAATTATATAGTTTATATATATTTATATAATTATCGCGAAACCGAGCTCGACCCCCTTAAAGATTACATATCGCCACAATTTAAAAGTAAAAAATCAAGCCGACGTACACTACTCGCGAATCATTAGTAGTTAAAATCGAACCGGCGTTAGTTAAATAAATAATCGGAATTATAAATCGGCGAAAAATTTCGAAACACGTCGAGAGATTATATATATTGTTTGTTTGCGTACATTGCAGATTGCGTTTTGATAAATAAATCGACAACTAATATTGTCAGGATCGTCCGAAAACAGAGGAAACTCTGCCTGATTTTCGTAAAATACACAATACGACAACGCGACACATTTCAGAGATTAAACGTCCGATTCCAAATGGTTAGTATAAAATAATATAGGTATATAGTTATTTGACAACGCTAATTAAAACATTCAAAACTCGAGCCGACAACATTTCAACGCGCGCGACTAGAGACAACAAGTTTCGGCAACCCGTCATAATCAAATATAATTATTAATATTATTTCAAATGTCAACGATTCGGGAATTAGTTTTCAAACATCGATAAAATTATTCGAACGATGTTATAAAAAACAAGTATATTGCTTATATTTATTTCGAAACGCCAAGATTTCCGAACGCTTTTACAATATGAATACAAAGTGTGTGTTATTTCAAACGACAGAATTCGGATATCGTATAACACGAATATAATTATATATAGTCGAATGTCGAGATTTGAATACTTTAATAAAATA
This sequence comes from Scalesia atractyloides, assembly GCA_947069175.1. Lineage (NCBI taxonomy): Eukaryota > Viridiplantae > Streptophyta > Magnoliopsida > Asterales > Asteraceae > Scalesia > Scalesia atractyloides. The sequence continues at coordinate 21,334,017 of CAMTDV010000023.1, forward strand.
AATATAGTTATATTTATTTTAAACGTCGACGGTTCGGGAACTTCAAATGCTAATTGTTATATTCGATTTCAAACGCTTAAACGAAGTGTGACACGATACGCCAGACTATTGCGCGAATACGAAATGTATTACCTATACGGATATAGTTTCGAGTATATATACTTTATATCTTACGAAAACTACAAAGAATCATACAATTTTCCGTCGACGTACACTACGACTAAATATGATTTCATGAAATATAGTATTGTTTACAGATAAACATATATTTCAAGTCGCTCGAAAACTAAGACATTTCTAAGAAAACCATAGGTTGGTTAACCGAGTTAAGACAATGACAATTCCATGGAATCGTATGAGTAACGATTCGGTAGAGCTCGGTATCACGTAGTATAGCTATGTCATTCTTAGAAACTTATAAGTTATTCCGTTTTAGGAATACACTAGATTGCATGCTAGCAAGTCAAGTTGTGGAGACAACACTATGGAAATCACATTAAGCTAGCTTTGCACAAGGAAATCAAGGTGAGTTCATAACCCCCACTTTTTACCGTTTTACATTTTTATAAATGTTTTCGGGGGTGGAAAGACATGCAAGTTTTGCGAAAGCACACAATGTTTCGATGAAACGAAATCATATTTCTAAACCATGTTACAAACAGATTTCAACGAACTCGAATGGTTTTCGAAAGGTTTATACTAAACTTACCGGTTTTCACAAGCTAAACAAAGCTTTTCAAAACGTGCATGAGTTTTACGACTATTGACGGAATTGTCTTAGTCACAACTAGGGGGCGAGGCCCCAATTTTATTTATAACATGGGCTAGGCCCAATGACAAGAAAACATGGACTAGGCCCAAAAACACAGATTTATAACAATGGGTATGTAGCTATGGGATTAGATTATAACAGATCACTGTGCGTAAGTAGGAAAATAACAATAGTAACCATTAATCACGTAGTGACCAAGGTGCAAAAGGTAAGATCTATCGAGTTTGAGACACGCTCCACTCCTGGTATGATAACCGGTTAGGAGTGCTTTTGTGATCCCAAAATGTCAAAGAAGTCTCGGTTTGGTTACTTACTTATGGCACATAGGTCGGTGTATTAGCTACACATTGACAGATCCTTAGATTCCATAGGAAAACTACATACTACGATCTCAACACCGGTTTACAAAAATAACAGAAACAATTTATCACCGGTTATTAAACATAACAGTTAGATGCATGGATTTGAAAACAACATGGAAAACATTTCAATACTGTTACACAGATATGACATTTCAAATGCTTTGGGATATTATGATCCCACAAACCGGTTTTCGAATGCAAAATGCTCAAATGTTTTATGACTCATTTGAAAACAAAAACAGACAAACTATGAACTCGCCAACTTTATGTTGATTTTTCGCATGTTCTTTCTCAGGTTATGATTACAAGTATGGCACGGTTGGAATAGGAGAACCCATGGGGATTCAAGTAGTTAGCAGGTGTTCATTTACTAGAGAACTTAGCACTCGCGTTTACTTCCGCTGTGCGATGAAGATGTCATTCAGGTCACGCCCCGCTCTGATGTGAACGGATAACATGGGGGTGTGACAGATGAGCATCCATTAAACCTCATTATATGATTCACCAATACACCAACCGTCACATGGACGATTCGGATGGTCATGAATGAAGTGAAAGAAATACTTCACTAAACTATGCATCGACCAAGTAAGCAAGCTAGGTGCATGCATCCTGAACATGGTAACGTTTGGGGACATGTCGTAGCGTGTTACTCAATTGAAGGTTGAACATAATTTAGTGGTTACTTAGAATTCATCAAGTGAGGTGGTGGATTGAAAGTAGGATAGCCAAGGCTTCCAAGTAATCACACCTTCACCAAAACACAAGCCTTGTCAAGCTTGGATGCTCTCAACACTTGTGGGTTGAACCCCTTACAAAATCAGAAAGTTAAGAGGTATTTTACACCTCCTAATTTGTATGAAACAACCTTGGCTTAGCTCCCTAACAATGGACTTGATTAGGGGCACAAGTAGCACAAGTTTGTCTAGGAAAGTATGTTTAAATAAAGTTTACAAGTTCATCTTCCAAAACAGAAAGTTTTAGCCTTAAAAGTGGTATTGTTTCACCTTGGTTTTCCATGGAAAACCTATGGTAACATCCCTAGAGTCATTACATACATTGTAGAGGAAGAAAGATGAAAACATCTGTCACACCCCGAGCCGCAGCGGAAATGGTAGTCGGGGCATGATTGGGTTTTCATCAAAGCTCATGACATTTATTATAAAGTTTCATATTTATTATTTCTTTTTAAAGGAGAATCATTACAATCAATAATACAAGTACAACATGTTCTATACATCTTTCAAGACTTCATTATTTTTCTTCTAAGGCAATTTCCTATGTGTCCCTTGCTTCAACCTGTCCACCTGTATCATGTGTAAAAATAGGGTTTTTGGGTCAACAAAAAGTTGGCGAGTGAATCCTATGGAAACATTTAAACGGGTTTATTGTATCGATTATAAAATAAAGTGCATAACCACATATGAGTAAACGTAGATGTACATTTAATCACAAAACACATAATATTAATTATTGCACACGCATACACCAAATGATTGATTTTGAGGCACGCGATGTTCAACTCGTCTCTCAGAGGAACTGATGGCCTAATGAATGATTTGCACTTAACTTGACAATATGTAAACACACATGCAACAAACAATATTTACATTATAAGTTTAGATCATATAATGGTAATGGCTCGAGTTTGAATAAGCGACTTAATTTAAGCGACACATGATACACCCCAAAACATGAATAAAAAGGGAATTTGTAAGAATTCACTCACAGTGGTTGCGTTTCTTGGATTGATGATGAATGCGCACGAATTTGGATTTAACCACGAGAGAAACTAACCTAAATAATAACATAATAATTCGATAAATAAATAAACTTTTATTTGAGATTAATATTTTTAATTAGTGTTCTTAATGGATTGTTAGATTTATTTTTGTGAGTTTAAGAAAATTCTCTAACTTCAAAAATATTATTTTTAAGTGTTTTTAATTGATTTTTAAATAAAATAATTAAATAAAAAAGAAAATAAAATTTTGACTTTTTGACCGTTGACCGTCCGGTCGACCGTGTTAATTATGTGCGCTGAGTGAGGTTCGAACTTGTGACCTCCCGTACGCGTGCACGCAGCTCTACCAACTGAGCTACGTGTCTAACCCGAAATAAATCTGATTTTAATTATATTTATATTAATTCATTAATTCATTTCTGTCTCTATTTAAAAAGCTTTGATAATTGCCAGAACCGGTTACGGAAGCAGGATTCGAACTCGGGACCTGTGGTTTAACTTTCACACAGTCCACCGCTGGACTGTGTGTCTAACCTGGTTAAAATACTGATTTTAATTATATTTAGGTATTATATGTTTTGTTTTACGTTATAAAAATGCTCGGTTAATATAAAGGATTCAGCATTATGTATGGGACTCGAACTCGGTATCTTTGCGTTTCAAATGCACACAGTCCACCACTGGACTGTGTGTCTAACCCGATACAAATCCCATTTTAATTATACTTATAACCTACTCGCTGTTCATCTTGTTCGTTTTTATGAAACCCGGGAATCAACCCGACTGTTTAATCAGTCATTCTTATTGAATTAGTTGATTGATTATTACTGATAACGAAAATAATTTAAACAGAAAAGGAATTAAGGACGTTGTACCGAACAGTTGTGATCTCCGATGAAGTTCCTGTGACTGAAAGAAATTCCGGCGAAGTGTAACTCGCGACAAGGATCTACAGGAAGTTTGAGGTGAGTGTGGGTGACTTCTGTCGAAGCTCTAGAAGTCCTATTTTAGAGTAAGCAATACTGGGTAGATTCGGTTTTCCGGCGATAACTTTCGGCAACTTGCAGAGAATTCCGGCGACAAAGGTTTTGATCAGAGAATTTAGAGTGGAACTTTGGAAAGGAATGAGCGAGATTTTTGAGGTAGGAAGCATCAATTTATATAGGGTTGGATATTAAATCTCAAGATTTCGGTTTTTTTTTGTCAATCATTGAATTTGGTCAGTTTTTGAATGAAATTAAGGTTGGATTTCGGTTATAACTGACGTTAATCGTCAATTACACTCACTTGATTTCGGAGTCAAAGGAAACGCTCGCAAATCCGCGTATTTTTCGGTGTTTCCGGCGACTGCGGATTTGGGCGCGCTGGTTATCGATTTCGAGTTTTATGTTAAGTATTATTTATTTCAGTATTATTCCAAACTTGAGTGTGTGGCGGAGTGGTGTGTTGGTTGTTTGTTGAACCGGCTGACCGGGTTCGAAACCCGGCAACCTCATCTCATTTTTTACTCACTTATTTTTATCATTTATCAATTATAATTTTTTAATTTAGAATGTTTATTAATTATGTATTGTTTAAAATTAGTTTGAGCCATAAACATGCAACGAAAAATTTTAACTGGATGTTCGATTAATAAACGAAGTGGGTTTGGAAAACCCGTTTTTTCGACGGATGTTACAACATGATAATAATGAAGTAAAAAAACAAGCAGAAAGTTATAGGCACTTTGGACCTCAAAAATGGTGATATTTCACCTTAGTTTGCTCAAGCAAACTTGTTGAAACCTTCCTAGAGCTTATCCAAGTGTTATAGAAGAAATTAGAAGGAGAAGTGAGTTAAAGCTCACTTTTAATTGCTAGAACTTTCTGATGTGTTGCTAAAAAAACTCAGCTTGAGTTTGAGTGTGTTTTTTAGAGTGTTAGATGGTTGAAAAAGTGGGATAAAGGATGGGGAAATGCTCATTATATAGGGAAGGGATTAGGGTTTCAATGGGTTGGGCTTTGAATATGATTAGTGGGTAATTAACCTTGAAACAAGACAACTAAACCCAGCCCAAAGGCTGCGATCAGAATTTGCCAAGCCCATATATATATATATATATATATAATTCTCTATTTTTGAACATTATAAGGTGTATATTTGTTGTATATTAAGGTGTTATATATTATTTAATGTATGACCAACCTGTAAAAAGGCCTAATATGTAACGGGAACATGAAAACATGTGTTTAGCAAGTATGTAAACATAGGTTTTGTGTTGTAATAATAAAAGAAGTATTGTAAGGATTAAACAAGTATGTGTAATGTATAACGAAGTATCAATTATGCATAAGTCTCGTAATCGAATAGTAAAGTGTTTGAATGTACGGAATGCTTACAAATTACAAATTCACAATGATTGTTTACAAGTTAATCTTATGCTTATGGGAATCACATATGTATCAAAGTTTTAGTTTTGGCATCATCTGTTCTAGGGGAGATTGTTGGAATTGAACCCTACAAAAGAACATATGATCGAAAGACAAAATATACTACAACCTCTGATCCTAATGATAATGTAACATCTGCCCAAGTAAAGCTCTGCTGAAGACTAAATGTCCAAGGTCTGCTATAGCTAAGCTCTGTTGAAGACAAAGCTGTACTGAAAACTAAATGTCCAAGGTCTGCTATAGCTAAATTATGTTGAAGACAAAGCTCTGCTGAAGACTAAATGTCCAAGGTCTGCTATAGCTAAGCTCTGTTGAAGACAAAGGCTCTGTTCCAAGGTCTGCTATAGCTAAACTCTGTTGAAGACAAAGCTCTGCTATAGCTAAACTCTATTGAAGACAAAGCTCTGCTAAAGTCTAAAGTTGAAGGTCTGCTATAGCTAAGCTCTGTTGAAGACAAAGCTCTGCTGAAGACTAAAGCTAAAAGGTCCGCCAAGACAAAGCTTTGCTGAAGATCAAAGCTAAAGGTCTGTCAAGACAAAGCTCTGTTGAAGACCAACAAAGGATGTATCATCAACGTTTTCTAATAATAGAATGCGAATACGAACTTTCTAAAAATAGGAATACGGAATTACGAGGCGTTACACTTGGGCCGCAATTTCAAGAGTTAGAGGGGAAAAGGAAGGCAGTTGGCCGGAACCTCCTTTGGCCGCAAGTGATGGTCAAACAAGTTTGGGTTTCGGCTATAAGGTAGCTTATTGTTTTCGACATGGGCTTTGGGCCAATTGGGTCGTACATAAGTTAGAGGGATACAGGGTGACTCGGTTTTCAGTCACGAGAGTTTGAGTCGGGTCATGAAGCCGAGTTGAGTTATTCGCAAACTAAACGTAATGACGCAAAATAAGTTAATTTACATAAGTTAAATTATATAAAACGCATGACGCAAATGAAAGTAAAACATAATGACACGTAATTTATAATCACGAAACTAAACAGCGGTAACCTTTGAAGTACGGTTGTCACAAGTTAAATGGTAAGTGAGAAAAGCACAAACCCTAGGGTTAGACAGTGAATATAAATGTTCGTGGGGAGTTGCTATTAGGAGAGTTCTGAATAAAAAAAATATATGTGAAATTGGTACATTGGATATCAATTTGGGATTAGCAAGAAACACTGATAGTGGTGATGGAGAATTGAAAAATGGGTGATTACAGATGGAACAATGAATTTGCTAAATTCAAGGATCGATGAAGAAGAATTAGGGAATAGAAAGAATAAAAGAGTTTTCTTAATTGGTTTTATTCAAAACATCGTAACATTGAAATAAAAAATAAAAAGTAACATTGAAATAAAAACATATTCTTAATTTTAAAAGATGTTAAATTCTTAATTTCAAAACTATGTAACTAGACGGCTAGAACCAGACAATTCGATCGTTGATCAAGAGTCAAAACTAGTTTATGGTTAATTAAATAAAGTAAGTTAATATTTAATATATCTTAATTACAAGTGACCTGAGTTTCCCTACTACTATTGTGAAGTACGTTTAATTCTAACAAGTTACACTAAAAGTTGGGTATTGGAGTTTATAATGCAATGTTGGTATTATCTTTAGAGGTCATGGGTTCGATCCCTCTTACCATCAGCTATTTTCTTTGTTTGTTTTTTCCCTCTTTTCATCAGCTACAATCCGTGACACGTGTTTAGAAACCTTTCACATAATTAACAATGTTGAAAGAAATGGTTAAAAATATTAAAAGGGGGCTAAAATATAAATTGAGGGCTAAATCTGCCTTAAGGAAATTTTTGATTTGTTGGAGGTCCTTACGGATTGTAACATTATACCCTTGCGGTCCGCAAGAGTGTTTCAAAAATAATACGCGCCTGAGGTCCCTTACGGGCCGTAAGGCATACCTCTTATGGTCCGCAAGGGGTCCCTGACAGTTGATAAAACGCTGGCAGCAGCATTTTGCTGCATTTTTTACACCTAAACACCTTCCATGCCACCCTTAATGTGGTTATGACATCTCATGTGCCACTAATCTCATTCTTAAGACCTCTAAGGTCACTTGTCATGTTCTAAACACTTGAAGATTAGTATAAATAGGACTAGTTGGTTCATAAGTTCTTCACACCTTTCTCACTTCACTCTCAAACTTCTTATGGAGCATGCTTCTGCTTAGGAGCCTCCTATCCTGAGTTTTAAAAGTGTTTTTCAACACTAGTAAGTGCTCTTCCTAGTGTATTTCAATTTATTGGCTATTTATTAGCCGAAAGTCAAGCAAATTGACTTTTTAGGTTCTGACCACTATGGTCAAGTCAAAGTTGAAGTTGAACTTTGCAATGTGATTGTAATAATGAAGGTATGAATCCCCTACGATCATACCCTCCGACGATCACGTTAAGTATGTGAAATGACGAGTCAAGCATGTTATATATATAAAAGCCAAAACTAGAAAAATATGTGTTTTGTGATAATTCTAAACTATCTAAACCAATTTTTTGACATCATAACAGTTTGTATAAACTTATGAAGCTTAATTCGACATGCCCAACTCGTCATACTCAGTTTAGTATCCATTCTTTTGTCGAAAGTCAAGCAATTTGGCTTTTATTTTGAATTTCGATTCCGACCCATTTTGTCTACTTTAGAACCCAATCAAGGCATGTTATGTGACCATAATATTATAGGGAATAACCTTCTGAGGTTATATCTTTTGGTTATATCATTTAAAGGGTCATTCGACGAGTCAATGATATTATTCTTTTTAAAATGTTAAAAAAGCCCTTTAGGCATAGAAATGTTTTAAATTCTAAAGGGAATATAATTTGATATCAAGACTGATCTTATCATGTTTTAAAATATGTTTTGACATAACGGACTCTTTGTAGACCCATTTGACCATTGGTTACGCAAATGATCAGTTTGATAACTATAAAATATATAAACTAGTCGAATTGGGGTTAAACCATTTAAAATCATCCCAAATAAGAATAGATATTATTATAAAATATGTTTTGACCCCTCGGACTTGTCATAGACTCAACCGACTTTCCGAACACGCTTATACGCACATAACTAGTTACACGGACCTAGTTCGCATGCACTAAGCATGACGGGTCATATTACTTCAAAATCACTTCAAAACAGAATGTTTCGTTAAATAACCCTTATCCAATGAGTCCTTGCACTCGGATGGGTATAAACCACGTTCTATCCGGTCTACGCTTAATCTAGCGAAACCGAACCAATTCCTAAGTTAACAAGTCAGTTTAAGGACTTACCAATAACCCGTATACATACTAACGGATACTATTTCTGTTCATTCTGGACTATAGAACCCTCCAGATAATCGGCCTCGGGTTAATAATACTTAGACTTACGGCTTTTGCTAATAAAGATCATTATTGATCCGAAGCTAGCAAAAGTTAAAATACTCTTAACTTTTTTTTAACTTGCGGTATGGAAAATATGTCACTTGGAGCGGGTATTATATAAATGAGCCCTGTGATTGCTTGTAAATATAAGAACTCAGTTTAATTTGTATTATTTAATAACTGAAACACTTGTGGGTTAATGGTACCGTGCCGGGCATCCTGACACATAAAATTATATGGTCATATAAAATAACATGTCCGGGGGGGGGGGGGGTAGGCGTACGACCTGTCAGACATGTTATTATAAATGACGTCTACCTTAATCATTATAACAATGAAAATGGTCGGCTTATGATTTCCGGTTATTATTATAGTCCTATACGAGACCTATACTACACCTAAAGGCCTATACGAGTGGTGTATCATATACTAGAGTATCGTATCGTATAGTGTAGTATAAGTCTCGTATAGGTCTTGTATACTATACTATACTTAAGTTATACTATGCTATACGATACTATATCTATAGTTCTATACGAGGCGTATGTTATACTATACTATACTACACCTATATGCCTATATGGGACATATACTACACTATACGATATGATAGGTGTAATAGCATTTAAAAATGATTAATGTTGTATAAAAATGTTTGTAAAAATACTTATTTTTTATTTATTTAAAATAGAAAAACTTGTATTTTTTATAAAACTTTGCTAAAACGATTAATATTATATAAAATGTTTGAAAAAAAACTCTTATATACGCCCCATATAGGCATATACGCGACGTAAAGGAGCAACCAGACTAGAACGACATAACTGACACAAGTCAGACACTGATTTTAATGCAACCCTACACGCGATGTATAGACCTATACGCAACGTATATAAACTATAAAATATGTAAATTGATAGCTTGGGTGTACCAATAGTTTGAGCCTTGAATTTGATATGATTTTAGAGACTACTCATACTCCTTACTTAAAATACATAATCACTGCCTAGTTATTTTGTTATAGTTTTCTTCTTAACATAATATTGCTATAGTTTTGTTTTTAACAATATTTTATTTCTCAATAAAGTTAACCTAATTTATATGTTTTTTTATAATATATACTCGAAACCTCAGGGAGTGACAAAATTTATTGATAAACGATGTGGGAACTATAAGACAGTTAAACGACAAACATATATACGGCTAGATGAGCTATCTCCTCAGCGTGCAATCAGTGTTGGGCAACCTCCACATATATATATAACCCTTATATGAAAGCCACTCTCACTTATTTGAAAAATGAAGAAACCCACAGTTATCCCGAAAACTGCAGATGTGAATTCCATCATGGTGGCTGCACTCAGCCATGTCATAAGCGGCGGCAACGAAGGTTTTGTGATCAGAGAGCGTATGCCGGAGGAAGAAGTATGCGGCCATTGTGGAATGCGAGCTCCAGACTGTTTGGGGTGTGAGTTTTTCCACGCAGTGAAGAGAAAACCGAAGAGTGAGTATAGAGGGGTTAGTTTACGGCCCTCGGGAAAATGGGCTGCGGAGATAATGGTTCCTGGGAGAGAGCTAAAGTGGCTAGGGACTTTCGAGACGGAGGTAGAGGCCGCTAGAGCTTACGACAGGGCCAGCATTTGTTATAGAGGGAAGTCCGCGAAGACCAACTTTCCGGTGGAGTACCCGGAGGAGGTTCAACTAGAAGAAAGTTGTCATGCTAACAAATTGAAAAAGATGACAAAGAGACGACCGATTCATAAAATGTACAAGTATAGTGTTTAGCCAAGAGAGTAATTTTTTAAAAAATTCACGAAGTATTTAAAAAAATTCACCAAATTTTTAAAAGACATTAGCAAAAAAAAAGTATTTGCTTTTAAAGTATTTAACAAGTGAGTCTTTCTTCTACTTTTTTGTAATTCTTCCATGCCACTAGTGGCGACGAAGCGATTAGTAAGAGTGTCTGTAGCTTAATCCCATTGTTAAAGTGTGTTGCCGTATATTTTAGTTTTACCCAATAGAAGTTAAAACCTGTGTACAGATCTTTCGTCCATGGTCCCCTTCATCAAAATACATTATTATTTAACCTCTTTAATAACTTCGACGAGAATTCTATTAAAAGTTAACGGCTTAAGTTTAATATATCTACAAATTATATGATTTTTTTTTATCAAAACATAGATTAAAATAAACAAAATAAAACGGTATATATATATATATGGTAGGGTTTTAGAGTGAAAACTAGGTTGAGAGTGAACTGTGTGAACTAATATGAGTCGTTGGATTATATAATCTAGAGATTTTTAAACAATAGCAAGATTGTAATTATAATGTTGTAACTTCCCTTTAAATTAATTGACAGAATGATATTTGCGTCTTTTGTAAATTCCATTTATTAAACAATATAATTAAAATTCCTAAATCTTGCTAGTTTCCGTATACAAGATACACCGTTATTAGTGTATATACATGTATACAGTCTCGATAGTATTAGTTTATACAAGATATACAGATGTTAGTTTATACACATGTATACAGTTTCGCTAACTATCAATTTATACAAGATACAAAGTTGTTAGTTTATACACATATGTACTTGAATAATACACATGTGTATAAATCTGGTTTATACCGATATGTGGGAACAAGATGTAATTATACACGAGTGTATAAGTCTTGTATATACTGACCTATATACGCATATGTAAAAAAGACATAATATAATTAGGTTTAATATTTAATTTTAAAAAGAACATAAGAGTTTATTTAAAAATAAACATTAGCATTTAATCTTTTATAATTAAAATAATAGAGAAATAATTAAAAATGAGAGAAAGAGTTAAGAGATGAGAAAATTAAGGATTTTAATTAAAAGTGATTGACTAATATAAATCTTATCATTTTAATAAAAAAATGATCAAAGGCCAAGATTGTCACACCCCGACCCGCAGCGGAAAAGGTGATCGGGGCATGATTGGGTTATCATCAAAGCTCATGACATTTATTTTAACGTTTCATATTCATTAATACAATTTAATGGAAATTTACAATCATAATTACATCAATGACCTAAACATCAATCTAAGCTTCTTTGTTTTCTTCTAAGGCATTTCCTATGTTTTCCTTGCTTCACCCTGTTCACCTGTATCATGTGTAAAAGGGTTTTTGGATCAACAAAAAGTTGGCGAGTGAATCCTATGGAAAACATTTGAACAAGTTTATTTAATTGATTATGAAATAAAGTGCACAACCACACATGAGTAAAAATAGATGTAAACTTATTCATAAATCAATTTAATATTAAAAAATACACACATGAACAATAATGGATCGTTTAGAGGCACGCGTTGCTCAACTCGTCTCTCACGAAGAACTGATGGGCCTAATGAATGAATTGCATAAACATGATAATATGAAAGACATAACTACAAATAATATAAACTCAATAATACACACATGAACAATAATGGATTGGTTTTGAGGCACGCGTTGCTCAACTCGTCTCCCACGAGGAACTGATGGGCTTAATGAATGAATTTCATATAGGTTGACAAAATGAAATACATAATCACAACAATATAAACAATCTAAGTTTAGATCACGATATGGTATGGCACAAGTTTAAATAAACGAGTTAATTATTTTGTGACACATGACACACCCCAAAACGTGTAATTAAAAAGGGGGAGTTGTAAGATTCACTCACATTGGGTGCGTTCGGTTGATGATGTTGAATGCACGCGAAGTGGTTTTAACCACGAGTGAAATTAACCTAGATAAATAGCATTATTGTTCGGTAAGTAAACGGATTTTATTAATCCATTTTAGTAGGATTGTTGGGTGTATTTTTGTGAGTTTAAGGCTATTTTCTAACCTTAAAATGTTATTTTTAAGTATTTTTAATTGATTTTTAATTAAAATAAATAAATAAAAATAATAAAAAAAAGTTGACTTTTTTGACCGTTGACCGTTGACCGTTGACCATTGACCTTGACTGTTTGACCGGTTCGTATGCGTGTAAGCGTGCGCTGGGTGAGGCTCGAACCCGAGACCTCCCGTACGCGTGCACGCAGCTCTACCAACTGAGCTACGTGTCTAACCCGAAATATTTCTGTTTTTAATTATATTTATATACTAATTAGATTAATCCGAAAATCAATTTATTTCTAAAAAGATTTTACTGAATCGGACCGGTGCGCTCCACAGGTCTCGAACCCGGGACCTGTGGTTTAGGTTAACATATAGTCCACCGCTGGACTGTGTGTTTAACTTGTTATATAAACCGATTTTTATTATACTTATATACAAACTGAACATTTCCATTTCTGTCTTAAATAAAAAGTTTAATAATTATCCGGGCCGGTGCAGTAGCCCGGACTCGAACTCGTGTCCTGTGATTTAAACATACACACAGTCCACCGCTGGACTGTGTGTCTATCTTGGTTATTATTCCGGTTATTATTATACTTAACATATACAGCGGTGACTCCGGTTCGGTTAACAAAAAGACATTTTTATTAAGGCAAGCATGCGTGGGACAAGATTCGAACTCGAGACGTTTACGTGTTTAATGTGCACACAGTCCACCGTTGGACTGTGTGTCTAACCCGAGTAATAACTTGATTTTAATTATACTTATACACTACAGAAACTTCGTCTTCTTCGTTGATTTTAACCAGAATCGGAAGTCCGACTGGTTCGATGATTAAATCATGTTCGTTAGTGTCTGATGGTTAATTACATGTGAGATTAAATAAAAAGAATGAAGGATTAAGCGTAAGGTATACCGACTGGACTCCTCTGTTTCTCCGGCGAAACTCCGGTGACAGCAAACACTTCCGGCGACGTGTGTCTTGCAGCAGAAAGTCTTCAGAAAGCTTGAAAAGGATGTGGGTGACTTCGGTATAAGCTCAGGGGGTTTAGTAAGGCTTAGAAGTGAAGGGTTCGGTTTTCCGGCGATGTATAGAAATTTTCCAGCGAATGGAATTACGTCGGGTAAAGGTGCGGTTTTGAGTGAAAAAGCTTGCAGAGGTTCGAGGAGGTATTTATAGGGCAGGTCGTCGATGAATTTGGTCCGATTTCCGACTTGATTCGTCGGTTAAAAATTCTCCGGTGGTTATAGCTTGTGTCGCGGGTTCAGGCGTCGGTTATAACCGATGTAGTGTTTAAGGTTTACGTTATAACTGAAGTAACCGTCCAATCTCGCGAGATCGCCGGGATTTCCGACGACTGAAATTTGGGCGCCGGTTTTGAATTTGGAAAACATGTTATGAATTAATTGATTCTAATAATTAACAAGAAACACTAGTGGCGCAGTGGTTGAGTGTGTGTGCGTTAAGTTTCTGCTGAACCGGTTGACTGACCCGGGTTGGAAACCCGGCAGAAACATATTATTTTTATTTTCTTATTTTTAACAGTTTTTCAAAAACAATTTATATATTCCAATATAATAATTAATTATGTATCGTTTAAAATTATTTTGGGCATTAAATTCGCAACGAAATTTGTAACTGATTGTTCGGATAATAAACGGAGCGGGTTTGGTAAAATCCGTTTTTGACGGATGTTACAAAGATTAGTTCACTAAGCTCACTATCAAAAAGTTGTTCACAAATGATCCTAATCATACACATATATATACATATATGGGAAGGTTCATTTGAGAAGAAAAAAAAGAAATGGTATAATGTTAAAACATTAAATAGTTTATAACTCCTCTCATTAATTATGTTATCTCTCATTAATAAAGCAAAAACATTTTATCCTACACATTTCAAAATTTATCATACATATGTCTTACATTTACCAGAATTTACCCTGCACACATGTAAATTTACCCTACACATTTCCAAATGTATCCACTCAAATTTATTCTACATATGTCAAAAATTGTCCTACATCATAAATTAATTTATATTGAAAGAGTATATGATAAAAAAATGAGTTACAAGTTTAATTAATTAGCTAATTAATAACAATTATAAATGTATCTATATGCCCTTTTTTATAACATTAAATACACACATTAAATAAAGTAAATAGAGAATTACTATTAGTTTAAAAGTTATTCTTTTTATTCTTACAAATTTTTCTTCTCATTTGAACTCTCCACTATATATATATATATATATATATATATGATTAGGATCATTTGTGAACAACTTCTTGAAAATGAACTAAATGAACTAATCTTGACCATTGATTATTTTTTAAATTAAAAAGATAAGATTGACATTAATTCTCTCTCTCTCTTACTTAAATCCTTTAATTTTCTCATCTATTAATTCTTTCTCTCCCTCACATATTTTTAATTAGTTTTCCATTATTTTAAACTAGAGTAGGATCAGTTGCTAATAACGTATATGAAAATCTTAACGGAACTAGGTACTGGACACCAACTGTCCCTTTCGAATTCAAACCGTATATGAAACTCTTAACGAAACTAGGTCGTGGACTACAAAATACACAGATGTATCTTGTTCTTTCTATGTCCCACAACCGTGTAAATTGTATAATGATATTCTAACACTTTAAAAGTTCAAAGAGACAAACATATACCACAGAACCTACTGAAGGATGAGAACGATGGTTTAATTATGCTGTGGAAAGAAAAGGAAACTTCTATTTACACTCCACGTGTGGACCTAGCAGAAAGTATGACATGGGTCCCGTTTGGCTGTTCAGAAAAAATATCTCGGATCGCCCTTTACTATTTATTTGACAAAAGTACACTTAACCTTCCATACTTTAAGCCGCATTCATTTTTACCACCTAAACTTTCATGCTTGCAAAATCTATAACTATAAGAAGTTTAGAAACAATGGCCTATGGTAAAGAGAGATTATTAGAGGCTAAAATTGTACTATGGGTATTTTTTGCTCAATTTTCATATTTGATAAATAGCTAATTATGTTAGATGTAGTTTAAAAATATATATCTAAAAGTATTGAGTGTATAAAAAATTACATTTTGGGGTATGTTTAGCTGGGCTCAAATTTATTTAATTTATTTTCTACTTTTTATCAATTAAAGGATAATTCAAAGGCATTTTAAGATTAACCATAACAGTGTATAAGGCTATGAGCCAATCATTTAAGCTTGTAAGTTTTACTAACCAGTAGAATTCCTCTGATATGATACAACGAGAATTTTGTATGAAGATAAAAATATAAAATAATGTTTATAATAATTTTAGACCTAATAATATAAAAATTGTGCATGCAATAGCATTAAACTTTTGTTAGCATGAGTTTTTTTTTTCTCTTTTTGGGGTATTCATTATTACCTAAACGAATGGAAGAGCGTATGTTGAGGATAAGAAGTTGTTACATGTTTGTCAGAAAGTACTTTTTAGACAAGTGTTAAATATGCTTTTGGTGGGCCTTGTGAGCATTGATACCGCTCCCTTTTAGACCAAATTTATCTTAAAACACAATTAAGAATAAGTATGTTGTAATGTTATATTCAAAATTTCATTAAACATCATCTATCAACAGTTATAAAAGAATCAAATTGTATTTAGAACTAAAAATTAAACATATATTAAATTTTGACTTGGTTTTAATGGAAATATATATAGAAACATAGATAAAAACAACTGTGTCGCAACAATGCATTTAGAATTTTGTAAAACACTATACTTTAAAAGTTATAAGAGACAAATATATGTTTAAAACGTATTATACTGCTAATATGATCTAAACTAGTAGATACCCCCCCCCCACGCGGATGGAATTTGGGTTGACGTCGGTTTGTTATATTACGTATACCAACCGAAAAACAAAACCCAAAGTCATAATATACCTAAAAAGATATCGACACATATTTTCCATTGATCGAAAAGCCTAAAAAGGAATATCAGTGACGGTTCTGGTAGCATTATTACTAGTACTGATATTGTTTGGTCGAAATTGACATGGTATCAAATTGTTGGAGTGCTATTAATTCAGTTTGTCATGGTATCATACTATGGTACCAACAATTGCTATAACTTATGATATGAAAATGATACCCTATACCGCTACCGAAGTTGTTTGATCAATATTAGTTCGGTTCATTACGATAAAAAATCAAATATACATGACTCATTTGGTTTTAAGCAAAACATTTAGCGAAACGTTGATAAAAAAAAATAAGTATGTAACAGTGGTATATGCGAAATATTATAAATAACTACAGTAAATTGTTACAACTAAAAGAATGTGCAACATTAGTTAACTAAATACGGGATAATTTTAATAATATGTACATTATTATTTGATTACTTATAAAGTACTTCCATTGAAATGATAAACCCATATGTGTAAAGGTATCGTAATTGCAAACACCATAATCATAATCATTCTCATGTAAAGGTATCAAATAAATATATGTTATCTTCATAACATTTGAAACCTCAGGGACTGATTGATACTTTAAAAACTTTTAAAAGAGAGTGAACGTCGGTAAGACAGTTAACGACAGGTGGCATGCTGACGACGTCAGTACGTCACCCTTGACCTTCTTCTTGACTTCCTCAGAAATGGAAAGCTATATGTATCAAGCCGCTCTAAACTTTTCTGATGAAAAATGAATATCCCAAAAACGGATGATATCAACTCATTAATGGTTGCTGCACTCAAACACGTCATAACCGGCGGCAACGAC
This sequence comes from Scalesia atractyloides, assembly GCA_947069175.1. NCBI lineage: Eukaryota > Viridiplantae > Streptophyta > Magnoliopsida > Asterales > Asteraceae > Scalesia > Scalesia atractyloides. Next base: position 21,351,345 of record CAMTDV010000023.1, read on the forward strand.
GGTTCTGTGATTGAACAGTGTCTGCCGGAGCAAGAAGGATGCCGCCACTGTGGAATGCGAACTCCAGACTGTTTAGGGTGTGAGTATTTTCATGGTGGTGTCGGAGAAGTGAGGATAAAACGGAAGAGGGAGTATCGAGGGGTTAGTTTACGGCCATCGGGGAAATGGGCGGCGGAGATAATGGCTCCTGGGAAAGAGCGGAAGTGGCTTGGGACTTTCGAGACGGTGGAAGAGGCGGCGAGAGCTTACGACATTGCGAACCTCCGGTATCGAGGCAAGTCTGCGAAGACGAACTTTCCTGTGGAAGAGTACCCGGAGATTCAAACGGAAGAAGTGATAAAAGTGTAAAACTAAAAGGAGTTGGGAGGATAAAGTGTAAAACTAAAAGATGTGTGATATATAGAACATTTTTTTTGTTTTGTGAAAACCACATCGCAAATAATTATTTGTTGTAAAATTAGGTGGACTCGTCAGATTTTTTTGTTTTGAGTTGATATTATGATACAAGAATAAACTAGATAATAATGTATGTGCATGTGAATTTTCAACTACTTGGAAACTATGGTTGCGTTACCATGTGGGACACGATACTTTTTGGGGAGTACTGCAGAAGACACACAACCCCTAGTGCTACGGTACAACTTAAATACTATCTAGCTAGGTGTGACTCACTTCTTTCAAAGGCTTTTTCCATCTCTCTCTAACTATTTATTTTATTAATTATTATGAATTAGTGCACCTACGAACCTAGAGGTTGGTAGTCTCGCTACCCAGTTAGCGAGTAGCGTCCACGATGAGAATTTTCCATTACTATTTGCGAAGAGATTTAAAGAATCAATGGATGTTAGGTCGACTCTTTTGTGTCCTAATATCAAATGTCTCTCAGATTCAGATGCGGATTCTCTCATTGCTCATTTTTCAGCTAGTGAAGTCAAAGCAGTCGTGTGGGATTGCGGAGATGCATTACTTCTTCGATTTTACGGAGTTGATGCATCACTTCTTCGAGACGGAGTTGGAATGTGGTCAGCCCGGATTTTACGGAGTTAATCGTCACTTCTTCGGAACGGAATCCATCGGCAAAGGTTGTGCCTCTTCTTTTATTTCTTTACTTCCTAGAGTCAAAGACCCTTTGGGGAGTAATGACTTTAGGCCTATTAACCTTATTGGATCAATTAGAAAGGTAATTTCAAAAGTCCTTGCTAATAGGCTTATTAGTTTGGTGATTTCTGAAACCTAATCGACCATTATTAAAGATCGTAACATTATAGACGGGCATTTGATAATTAATGAGATTCTTGCTTGGTTAAAGAAGAAAAAATCTAAGGCTCTTTTGTTTAAAATTGATTTTGAGAAAGCCCTTGACTACATAAATTGGAATGATCTCATTTCTATTATGGCGCAAATGACCTTTCCTTTAAAAAGGGAGAAATTGGGTTAAAAGTTATTTTATCTTCGGCGAGATCTTTGGTACTTTTAAATGGCTCTCCTACGTTCGAATTCCCCTTCTCTAGAGGAGTTAGACAAGGGGACCCTCTCTCGCCATTTCTTTTTATTTTGGGGATGGAAGGTTTCGATTGTATGTTTTAAAAAGCGATGGAGATTGGGATATTTAAAGGTTTAAATGTCCGAATAATGGTCTGCATATATCTCATCCCTCTTTGCGAATGACGCGCTTCTCATTGGGGATTGGTCTAAGGATACTGTGCTTAATATGGCAAGGCTTCTAAGATGCTTCCATCTTGTTTCAGGTCTCAAAATCAACTATGATAAATCCAAACTTTTGGGGGTAAAAGTGAGTTCGGAAGAGGTGGTGTCTCTTGCTAAGGCCATTGGGTGTGAGATGGGCTTGTTGCCCTTTTCTTATCTTAGTGTTATTATTGGGACTAACATGAACAAAATTTCAAACTAAAAGCCCGTCGTGGATGCTTTTGACAAACAGCTTTCTCAATGGAAAGCTTCGGTTTTGTCCGTTGGGGGTAAGCTTACTCTCCTAAAATCGATAATGGAAACCCTCCCAACTTATTTTTTTCTCTTTATTTAAAGCTCCCAAAACGATTTTATCGCAATTGGAAGCTAAAAGGCAGGATTTTTGGGGGTGGGGGTATTAACGATATTCACAAGATCAATTGGGTAAGTTGGAAAAAAGGTTACTACTCCAATTGAGGTCGGGGGTTTAGGGCTCTCTCCGTTAAAAGATGCAAACATTGCATTGCTTACGAAGTGGTTGTGGAGGTTCAAGCATGAGCCGAATGCATTATGGAGGAAGGTAATTTCTTCTATTCATCATTCTAATTGTTCTTGGCCAATTCTTTCATATGCTAAAAGTCTAAACGACACTTGGCACTCTATTGCTAAAGTGCTCAAAAAATCCATAAAACAACACCGAACACTTAAACAAATTAACAATCATCAACCATAGTCCATAATTTTTAATTTTTAGTTTCAAACATTCAAGCCCTAGTTTTAAATCTTGATTATTTATAGTTAATGATTTAAATAAACAAAGCTTTAAATAAAACAATAAAATCAATAACTAGAAGTAACAAAACATAAAAATATCAAACCCTTATAAATCTATATTTCTTCTAATGATGTTAGGGACTTGCTGAGAGAATATCTAGACCGATTGGTTCAACGAAACTTATCCCATCCCCCAACAACCAAATAGCCTGCATGAAACAAAACATGGAGTAGGTTCGGGTGTCTTAAACATCTAAAAATTGTTATTCTGTGACATGAGGGTTGAGTTAGAGTTTAACTCGTTGCTCCCGCTGCTAGTTAGTTGTTTCTGTGGTTAATGTCTCTGTGTTGATCATCTAGCTCACATGACTTTATATCAGTGAGAGCTATGTGGTTCAGATCCTTTATCTTCTTAATCATGGCAACATTAGAATCCCAGCTTTATGGTAAGACATTTAGAAGTTGTCTGTTGATAACACTGTTTGATAGGGGAATATTAGCTCCTTTTATCTGAGTTACGAGCTTCACAATTCTTCTTATTAGGTTATCAGCAGTCTCCCTGTAAATGTAGTTGAATAAGGTGAAGTTTTGATGTAGTAGGTTCATCCTGCTTTTTTGTATATCTTTAGTTCCCTCAAAGCTTCCTTAAAACCAGCCCACAACTACTTTGCTGAGGTAACTTCCCTGAAGCTAACTAAAATATCAGGACCCAGGGCCATGGTCAGATAGGACAAGGCCTTATCGTCTTCTTTCTGAATTTTAAAGTCATCATCATCGTACATCTCCATAGGTTTCTTCATCTTAGTATCGGGATCATCCTGAGTAGTGTATGTGATCAGGAGAGGACCCCTGAGAATACATCTCCAAACTTGTGGTTCCTTAGCCTTCACATACTGTTCAAATCGGTATCTCCACTCCAAATAGTCATCAGCTTTAAGTAGTCGAGGGACCCTAGTTAAGGTTCAATAATGGAATCCAGTTCTTGATTAAGATTTGGAGCAGAAGCAACCAGGGTTACATGGGTCAAGTCTGAAAGATTCATGATTAATGACAAGTTTACAAAACATAAATTAGATTAGATTATGTTTATTAAATGTCCAATGAAGTCCAATGTCCAAATCAGGTCAACTTAAATAGTCAAACTTACACAAAATTTGAAATGGTCACGAAAACAGGTGGTTTCTCAAAAAAAAAAAGAATGATTTCTCGAAATCCTAGAGGATGTCGAAAACCTGACTTGATCTCGGAAATCGGTGTGTACTCAAAATCTTGAAGGATGTTGAAAACTGAATGAAGGATGTTGAAAACAAGTGGTTTTGTCGAAATCTTAAAAGATGCTGAAATCTGGTTTGGACTTGAAGCAGATGTTGTCGAAAACTAGCAACTCGAAAACTTGTTGTCGAAATCTGGAAGCGAAAACATTAAGGTTGAAACCTACAATTCGAAATCCTGCAAAACAAAAACAATAAGATAAAACTGAAATTCCGAAAACTAAGGGATTTGAAGATTTTTGAAAATCTAAAACAAATTTGTCGAAATCTTTTCCCACAAAACTTGTAACAACTCTGAATCTTCCAAAAACATATTTTAGCTGATCTTCAAAGCTAAATATGATATTTTTTATGAACAACAAAAAACAGCAGGTAAGCAGACTTCCCAAAATCGCTAAGACCACCAAAATAATCACCGAAACACCTTTAATATTCACCAAAACACTGAGAAAATTGATCGAATTGATTGATATCATAAACTGAGCCTAGAAGTAGGCTCTAAAGTCTCCGTACCACTTGTAAGTCACTGATCTGGATCACTACAATATGATATCAATAAGATCTCAATTGTATGGCAGAATCACACAATCAAGATTGATTCGACACTAGAATAAACCATAAGATGAACACCGATAATGATGAAACAGAACTTGCATACGATTGATAAAGTTTCGTCTGATACAAGTCTTGATAACCCCTAAGATGTTCAACCTAATAATGATATTAAAACAACATTATATAGGCATCGATACATGCTAAACTAACTGCAAAGTTGGAGGGAACAGTTACGATTATACATGTTTTAAATTTTTTTGTTAATTTGAAATAAATCGTAAAAGTTCTTAAGGGACTTGTACATTAATGCATTAATAACTTGTAAATTATAATCGTCTAATTGACTTCTCCATTATAATGCATCAAGAGACTTGTACTATAATTCATAAATGATTTGTATATTATAATTCACATCTTGATATTGAATAAATTTACATCGTCATGCAAAAAAATAAGCAATTTTTAATGATATGTTCAGAATGTTCTAAGGGAAGAAAACTGTAGGTTTTGAGGGACAGTTGTATAAGTACTGTTAAAAAGACAATTTTTCCTTAAAGTGATTGACATGTGCATTAGATATCATACTTTAAACAATTCTAAGTGTACTACTTAAATTTTAAAAGATCTTCAAAAGATGTTCTAATTATAGTATAGATATAATATTACTTTATGAAATGAGATGGAATAAATATATAATTCATCATTTAAGTTGGGGATTTTGAAAAATTGCTAATTCTATATTAATAATTGCGGCCCGGTGTAAATGAGCCCAGACAAGTTCAAGCTCGAGTTTGAATTCAGCTTGTTTCGAGCTCTAATTGTAACGCTACAGCTTACCTCACAATTAGTTTAGAAGTTCAGGCTCGACTCATTTATTATTTACTAGTTAATTTATATATAATTGTAACTTTGTTTATATATTTATGTTTATAATTATAATACTTGTATATAAAACAATGTAAATATTTAGTTACTTTTATCATAAGTTTATATAATGTAAATATATATTTAATTTAATAAATTAATATAAACAATTGGCTCATGAGCCAGCTCGAGGGTGATATGTGAAGCTTGGTTTCAGACTCACTTATTATACAAGTTTATTATTTACTAGTTAATTTATATATAATTGTAACTTTGTTTATATATTTATGTTTATAATTATAATACTTGTATATAAAACAATGTAAATATTTAGTTACTTTTATCATAAGTTTATATAATGTAAATATATATTTACTTTAATAAATTAATATAAACAATTGGCTCATGAGCCAGCTCGAGGGTGATATGTGAAGCTTGGTTTCAGACTCACTTATTATACAAGTTTATGTTTAGGCTTGAGCGTGTTTAAGCTTGACTCAGTTTAAGCTTTTAACAAACCGATCTTGAGTAACTAACAAGTGGATTGGCTCGTTTTGAACCCTACTCGTGAAAGAATTAGCGAAGATAATTAAAGAGCGTTATTTATAGATTGTAACAATTGTTATGGTAGTTGAGTTTGAAATACATTAGGCTTCAATTGGGATCCCGAAAAGTACCGCATTTACGAGAATCAAATTACATGAAAATCTATTTTTTATGCTTTCAATTGTAGTAAGTTTCTACTAGTAACTCGATGTGGGTTCAAAGATCACTATGGTAACCGACTAGCCGAAAAATTCAGCTCGTGAACTGGACCAATTGGTGCCTGCGGTTTTCGATGGGTTTACTAGGTTGGATTGAAACCGAAAGAATAGACGAGAATACGAGATGATATATTGTTAGGCGGACTCAAATCGTGGGTTGTTGCTGTTGGACCTATCCAAATGGTGGGCCGGAGGCTAATGATGTTCGCCTGATTTGTTGTATGTTGGGCTGATACCTGTTGGATATTGACAACATACAATTATGGCTTGCATAACCTATTAGTGCAATTGTTGGAGCCTGTGTTTTTTACAAAAATAACTTTAATATCTATTCAAAACTAATATAACTAGAATTAAGCACCCCACGTTATGGCGGGGAGTGAAACCATGTCAAATAGTATCAATGTCATACCATTGCCAGTGAAAGTGAACACCAACATTGACTCGATCTAAGACCTGCGCCTTGCGTTGAACCTGTCAAACAGGAAAAAATTAGAAGTAAAAGAGTTGAACCACACGTGTACGTTGCGTCGTATTAACTTGCAAAATTTTGAATGAAGCATAAAAGCATCGAGCCACACACGTACGTTGCGCCGTATTAACCCGAAAAATTTAGAACAAAACGTAAAATGAAAATTTGTGAAAGATGAAAAGTATAGAGGACAAAAGTTGAAAGTAAAAAAGTTGTGAGGTTAAATTGCAAATAATGAAAAGTTTTGAGTTAAAACTAAAAAAAGTTATATTGGTTAAATTTGCAAAAGGTATAAACATTTGGGTTAAAAGTAAAAAAGTCAAGTTTTTTTTTAAACTCCCAAAGCATAAGGTATCACCCCATATGCCTAAAAATGTTACTTAAATTGTTAAGACATAAATATTAAAACTTATTGAAAGCATAAAGACTTGTTAAGAGTATTTAAATTGTTAAGACATATAGATTTAAACTTACTGAAAACAAAAAGATTTAAAATTCATGTAATTTAAGCCCGTTTTTAATTGTATTACCTTAATTTATATAGATCATTTAGTTGGCAATCATATGTTTTCGATGCATTGGTTGATGACTTGATGTTTCATCATAATGTATCTTGCGTTCGTTTAAATGTTTAATAAAAAATAACAAAAAAATACTTGTAGATCATATATTATGTTTAATGTACCATGCACCATATTGTTTTGAATGATAAAGATTGTTAATAATAGTTGCACCCATGCATAATAATCTCTCTTAAGCCACAATAAGTGCAAACAATATCACATGCCATGTTTGTACAAGTGTCTATAAAGGGATGTTAGAATAAAATTCCCCAACTACTATCACTGTAGTCTGATAAATATGTTTTAAATAATTAGAAGACCAACCATATGATAATCTCATTCAAGAACACCAAATTCGGCTTCTAGAATATGACATGACACTACGTGGGATAAGATTTGAGATGATAAGCTACAAAAATCTCAAATTCAGGATGGTTTTACAGAATTTGCCAAGCCGAAATACTACTAAATTTTCGATTCGTGTAGCACCTTTGATACTCGAATTGTTAGCGCCTTCATTATGTCGTCATTCATCGCCCCGTTGAAGACTTGGTTGAATCTACGAGCCTTGCCACTAATTTCCCAAAACTTTGAATGAATCTGATTTAACTTTCGATCAATATTACCCAAATGTTTACGGAATTGTACAAAGATAATGTTCCAAAATGATGCGCTTGCGCGGGGCAGCGTGTCCTCAGTGACATTCACCCAATCCATAGCCAAGGCTATTTCTTCCTATTCGGTCCAAAGTCTCTTTGCCTTTTGAGAGCGGTGAGAAAAAATTGTGAAAAGAATGACACTGGCGTGGGGGAAAATGTTTATGGGATTGATTTGTGTGAAATGAAGTCGAGCGATGCGGGTAATTTTGTTTATGAGATTGTGTATTTATATTAAAATTAACAGCTTTATAGCCGTTATACAACAGCTCTCACACACAAACATGCTCGAGTATGGAAACCCGTATGTGGTGCTCGCCACTCTGTCAAGGTATCCAAAGGGAGGAGACGGTGTTGTCACCCTATCCGATTTACTCAGTTTACTCGGAGGGGTGGCTGAGACGGTGTTGTCACCCTATCCGATTTACTCAGTTTACTCGGGGACACGGCGAACACACACTGTTATCGCTAGCTGTTGTTTGGTTGTTCGACGAGAAAGAAACAAGGAGGTAGGAGGGTCCATATTGATCATTGTTAAGTAACTCGCACATGCTGATGTACACTGTATCCTGTGAGGTTTAATTAGGATTGTTTTCGGTTGTTCAGGGCGGCAGTAGTTACCGGTGGTGGTAAACCCACCGTACCCTTTATTTTAACACCTTTGTAATTCATTTGAATTATATATTTTATGTTATATAATATTACCTTTTTGAGATGAGATGCATATAAAATGGCAAACAAATATATAGATTCTCCAAAATATTAAGTTGGGGTCTTGCAGTACTGCTAATTAGATACTAATAATTGTGGCTTGGGTCTAAACGACTTAAATTCAAGCTCGTCAACTAATCTCGAGCCTGGTTCTTTATGCTTTAAAAAGCTCAAGTTTGAGGATGGCCAATTTTGATCTCTAATTCTAAAGCTCATGCCTGGCTCTAATTATTTTTTGTAAGTTTGGACTCAGCACAGTGTTTTTATTATTTATTAATAAATATACATATGTTTATAATTATTTTATATTTATAATTAATATTAAATTAAAATACTTGTATATAAACCCATATATATTATTTAATTACTTTTATCATAAAGTTATATTTAATATAGTAAACATTTTTGTATAAATAATAGACTGGTGAGTGGTGAGCTGGCTCCAAAATAACAAGTGAAGCTTGGGTTCACCTTGTTTAATATGCAAACTTATGTTTAGGTTTAAGCTCGTTTAAGCTTGGCTCAGTTCTAGCTTGTAATGAACTGATCTCGAGCAGCTTAGCTCGTTTGAACCATACTCGTTTGAAATACACTAGACTTCAATTGGGTTCCAAGAAAACTACAATATTTACAGGAATCAAATTACACTTGCACATGAAAAAATAAATAAAAATTTATGATCGTAAAATGGAAGATTTTATAAATATTACTCTTTAACACTAGTGTTAAAGAAATTTTACAAGTCATTAGATGTGGGTTCAAATGCTTGTAAAATAAAAGATTTTACAAATTTTACTCTTAACACTTAAAGCAATTTTACAAGTCATTAGATGTGGGTTCAAAGATCCCTATTGTAAGCTCGGGCCGAAAAAATCACCTCATGAATCGGACTGATTGGTCGCCTACGGTTTTCGATCGGTTGCTAGGTTGGAACAAACTATTTGAATCGTACTAAGTTGGTTACGTTGACTTTAATTACGATCAGACATATACATATCTCCAACAATAAACTGAAAGGACCAGTTTTTTGACATGTTTTTTCTTATATCAGGTCAAATGACAAGTTGGGTTGTTCTAAATCGGTTTTTTTATGAAGCAGGTTGAATAATAAACCGGTTTGTCGGACCCAACCGATCTGTACCTGGGCCGTAGCCTCGAAGCTCAATTAGGGAAAGCTTAACCTTGAACCTGGCCTCGGGTCAGAATTATCTATTTTTAAAACATTCACACCATTCACACCTTACCTTTCGCTACTTCATTCTTCTCCTTCATGTATAAGAAAAAAATAAAATATTTCGAATCAAACTTCAATGTTACAAGCGTCACACAAACCCTACTACAAAAACATTATTAAATTCTAAAACAACCAATTCCCCTCCATAAGTAACCTCTTCTCCACCTGCCACGTCTCACCCTTACTCATGCCACGTCTCACCCGAAACCCTACGTCATCAACCCAAATCAACCGTACTCCTTCTTTACACGTGGTACGTCATCATCGACCAAATTGCCACCGTGTACAACTACCCATAATAAGTTACTTCCTCCAACTCCGTACTATATAAACAACTACATTGACTTACCCCTCACAACTGTTTCATTTCAAACCTCAAAACACCATGCACACACTTCACTCCCACCACAATCATCTCCGGCGTCCGTTCACCGCGGATGAAGAGCATTCGATCATCGTATCCACCCTCATAAACATAATCTCCGGCCACACCAACAGTGGCACTCATACCAGTATCACTGTTGGTACCGGTACCAGTACCAATAACACCACTGGTGGTACCACTACCAGTACCAATAATATTACTACTGATACCGGAACCGGTAATAGTAATCTCCTTATGACGTCATCATCTTCTCATTTTGCTACGAGTGAGAGCTCCTTGATGACATTGTGTGCACATCCGATGGAAGTGTGTAAGCTATGTAACATTGTTGGATGTTTGGGGTGTAAATATTTTTGGAAAAATGTGCCACCGTGTGGTGGAGGGAAGAAGAGGAAGCGGCAGTATAGGGGAGTACGGCAGCGGCAATGGGGGACGTGGGCGGCGGAGATTCGGGATCCGATGAGGAAGGTGAGAGTGTGGCTCGGGACGTTCGGGACGGCTGAGCTAGCTGCGCGAGCTTATGATCGTGCAGCTATACACTTCCGTGGGGTTAAAGCGAAGACTAATTTTCCTGTAAGTGATTACCATGTTGAGCATCGAAAGGTGGAACATGAAGAAGAACACGAACGTCAAGCATGCACACAATAATAATAATAATAATGGTTTGAAATCTATGTAATCGGAGTGAATAAGTGTTGAGGGGAAAGTTGTTTTGAATGTGATCTTTATATATTTATGTAGTTTTTTTTATAATAATTAATGAGGCTTTTGAGAGATTTCTTCCAATAGAAGAGACGGATTATTAATTTATGTTTTGGTGCGAGTGTCTCCTGATGAGATGAGAGTGGAAGATTGGTATTCACGTGTCTCCTGTTTGTCATATGAAGTGTCTAGATTTGGTTTATCTGCTTAGCGAGTAAGGGAATACGGAACAATCTCGAATCTGTAGAAGGGACAAAAGCTATATGTAAAATAGTAATGATAATCCCAGTGTGGGTTTTTTATTATTATATTTTATCTGCCGTTTTATGTCTGATCGTTTATTCATCTTTGTATTCCATGTAATAGTTACGATATGACACCATCTTAGTAAGCTTTTATACTTTGTGTTTTTAGTGATGGGTAACAACTAATGTATTACAAGGATGGAAGCCTATTGCTACGAACCGTATAGCAACAACAAGCATAGATAGTGGTGTAGCGACAACGTGTTGCCACTTGCCAGGATGTCATGTTTTATTATAACTTTTGGATAAAAATTTAGGTTCACGTGTTGTTGCGACCGTTGGATAAAAATTTAGGTTTTAGAAATTCGTTGTGACTATGTCCGCTAGATAAAATTTAGGTTTTAGAAACTCGTTGTGACTATGTGTACTCCAAATAAGTTGGGACTTTGAATGTAATCTTTATATATTTTCGTACGTAGGTTTTTATAATAATTTGTGAGGCTTTTGAGATCTCTTCCAATAGAAGGAATGATTTGTAATTATAATTTATATTTTGAAGGTGTGACTGTCTCCTGATCGATGAGAGTGGAAGATTGGTGGCACGAAACTGTTGTCATGTGTTCCCTGTTGTCAAATGAAGTATCTTGGTTTGGTTTATTTGCTTAGTAGTATCTTGGTTTGGTTTATTTGCTTAGTTAGGGAACATGGAACAATTTCGATTCTGTATAAGGGACAAAAGCTATATGACAAATAATAATCCTAGTTTGGTCTTTTTTATTTTATCTCTACAATAAAATTTAACTAAAGAAATAAGTTGTTTATGTCATTTAACGTTAGATCGTGTGTTTATCTTTGTATTACATGTCATAATTAAATATTATACTGTTTTGGTCTGCTTTTATATTTTTGTGTTTTACTTGGGGGTTACATCTATGACTCTTTTAACAATCTTAGGACGGGAAACGAAAACGTTTTGTCATTTGAGAACGACCAAACAAAATAATTATATAATACTATAATTTATTAATTATATAATACTATAATTTAATTATATATTATATATTATATAATACTATAAATTACAAAATCGGATTTGTGTAGTGCTTCATTGCAGAGGGAATAGTAAAGCTCCATCCATAATCTTAGCACAAATTAACACTTTGGTGTATTTATTATAAACTATTCTTAACCCCTCTCTCCTCGCGTTGTGGTGCGAGGGTGTAAAATTGGACAACTAGTGTTGCGGGGCGGGGCGGGGCGTGAAACTATGCTATGTAGTAACCGAATGATGACCAGAACAAAGAAAACACGTAATATAAAAACACTAATTTCTAACAACAAGTGACTCATATGACGTAAAACATGGATGAAGTCGAATTTACACCAACATGTATTAGAAAGTCGAGGGGTAAATAAAGTTGATGGCCCAAATGTGACCACCTAACACCTTGCCAAGTAGCAACCAAATGACGGTAGTATCCTGGAAAAGTGTAAAACAAAAGGTAATAAAAAAATGAAGCTCACTGAAAACCCTAAAATTTTGTTACAAAATTGAAAACGATAAAGTACAATATGAAAAAATACAAAGTGTTTGGATCTGAGAGTGTGTGTTAGTGTGTTTTCTTGATAAAATAATTGAAAAGATTCTGAAATTCAATCAAACGGTGATATAAACACAACTAGATTTGGGAATGATTGTCAAAAGATTAAATATATTCAATACGTTTACAGTACAAACAATAGTACAGAATGAGTCCCCCTTACCGAGTGCACTCTCTCACTTAGTTCTTCTGCGTTTTCAGCTCTAGTGTAAAGAATTATATTGTATGCAGAATTATATATAAGCGGAGAGAACTACTGGTGACATCACCATGAAATCGACCCCAAACAATCTATTAAATGATGTAACTGCCAATTGTTTGCAAAATTGTTGGACAGTCAAGAAAACAAAGTGTTATATCAAACTGCTGGATTACAAAGAGAAAATAGCTAGAATTCCAAAACTGTTGGAAGGGTTCCAGCACTTTTGGAAACCAATACTTCTTTTCTTGTGTTGACTTGGTCTTCTGGTCTTTAGCTTTGACTTGTTGACTTTGTTATTGACTAGTTGACCAGCACTTTATCAATCCAATACTTTGTACACTGTTTTCCAGTTCTTTGAGGCAACAGTTCATGTATTAGCAATTTTGAGGCTGTTTGGAAAGCTTTCAGGGGGACGTTTGGACTTGATTGTACTTCAACTTATTCCATCGGGCAGGAAGATGGTTCCTCTAGGTTTTGGCTTTCATCATCAGCATATCTTACATAACTCAATTGTCACACCCAGACCGCAGCAAAATGGTACGGGGCATGATGTTTGTCCAAAGCTTGTGGCACAATAAAGTTTCATAAATAAACTACGCACATCCATAATCAGAGTCTTACCCATCAATATCACTTTCCCATAGAATGTGGTCCTAAAAATTCCAAGATTGTGACCACGAGGCCACGAAAGCGTATGCTGATACATCTCCCGCCGTATATAAGCCTAAACCCCCAAAACGGATCGGTAAGGATGCCACCCTCCATTGAAAATCCCAAAAAATGGACCCCCATAAACCACGATGTCCTCGATGGCATCCCAGATGCCTTTTTCGAAAATAGAAACATTTTTTCTCCACAAACATGGTGTAACGTTCCATGTTTTCGTACTTCTATTTTTAGAAAGCTTGTATTCGTATTCAATTTCAATCCTTGTAATCCGAGATTTTTGATCATAATGGCAATACATTTATAACATATTTTTTTATTCATACTTACATGAAACGCAAACAATCACGAAACAAGGGTTTTTTATACAAAACCGAGACACATTATGTTTATGCCATGTTCAGATTATAATCATACTTATAATATACCTCTGTACAGATTCGAACCCTAAAACCATGTTTAACATTGCATTTGTAACATATGGTAACAAGGTATTTAAGTTAGAGGGTTAAAAACAATTTTTTTTTTGAAATTACTGGAGCCTTATGGACCGCAAGAACCCTCCCCGCAAGGATGTCTGGGCGGGAAAAATCCTTGATAGCTCGTGAATTTTGCCTTAAACTCACATTCCAACCACTCTAACACCCATCTAACTCATTAATACACTAAAACCTAATACCACATTATAAATACCTCTCCTTCACATCTCCTAAACATTTTTCCCTCTCTAAAATCACTCTCTAATCCTCAAGAAATCTCTATTTTCGGGCATAAAACATTAAGTCCAAAACAGTGAGTTTTGGACCTTCTTCCTCTCTTTTTCTTCTTGTTTCTTGTTTCCATCCTAGTTAGATAAAATCTATGAGTGTTACCACAAGTTTACCATGATAAACTAAGTTGGTACATCATTATTTTGAGGTCCAAAGTAAGGATTACGTTCTAAGTTTTGTAAGCACAATCATACTTATTTTCTCTACTTTGTTTTCTTGGGATATAATGTACCAAATCGAGTTCCCAACCAATCTTCATGTTGAGAAACTTGAGTTGAGGTTTATTCCAAAGAGCATGAGGTTCATATGCCTATTTCATTATGCTTGAAAGAACCTAAGTAATCTCCATAGTGAGAGAAACCAAACCAAGTGCTCAACTTGCAATGTTGTAAGATTTGTGTTATGATGCATGGTGTGAACAATAGAACTTTGGTTCTACAACTAAGATTCCACCTACATTACTTGATTACTTAGTTAGTTTACATATTATCCATTCTAAGACATCAAGCAACGTACAATTATGCAAAGCAAACACGCTACACCAAGACTCCAAACACTATCCACGTTTGGAATGCGCTCGTCTGGTTGAACTCACTTGGTTACTTGGTGGATTAGATGACTTGGTTTTGTTCTTATGTTTATATCAATGATAATCTGAATCATCCTTGTGATAATATGTGTTTTCGTGAAATCTCAAGGTTAAAGGATTTATCCTATCTTTGCATGAGTATCTATGATTTGGACATATATATATATATGTATATATATATATACGTATATATATATATACGTATATGATATATATATACATATACGTATATATATATACGTATATGTATATATATATCATATACGTATATATATATAGATATATATATATATATATATATATATATATTATATCAATGATAATCTGAATCATCCTTGTGATAATATGTGTTTTCGTGAAATCTCAAGGTTAAAGGATTTATCCTATCTTTGCATGAGTATCTATGATTTGGACATATATATATATATGTATATATGTATACGTACGTATGTATACGTACGTACGTATACGTACGTATACGTACGTACGTATACGTACGTATACATATATACATATATATATATATATAATACCAAATCCGAAACCAAACCATGATACCAACCAAAATGATGGTTGAATATCATGTGTTAAGGTGAACAACATTTTAGTTTTTGTCACACCCCCAATTGAAGGCGGAATCATCGGGGTGGAGGTAATTAGATTGCTCGAGACTTAATAACACTAATATTATGACAAGTATTTAAATAACTCAAATTCATTTCACTAATAAACGAACAAGTGCAAAGTTTGGAAGCAAAATACAACAACATGATCAAGAAGCACGATATAGCATAAGTTCTAATTTAAAGCAAGTATCTAGTCCATCCTATTAGATTTCATGCGTCATCTTAATCGTCATCCTCAACCTGCACACGTATTAGAGTAAATTTACCTTACACATTTCCAAATGTATCCACTCAAATTTATTCTACATATGTCAAAAATTGTCCTACATCATAAATTAATTTATATTGAAATAGTATATGATAAAAAAATGAGTTACGGGTTTAATTAATTAGCTAATTAATGACAATTATAAATTTATCTATATGCCCTTTTTCATAACATTAAATACACACATTAAATAAAGTAAATGGAGAATTTCTATTACTTTAAAAGTTATTCTTTTTATTCTTACAAATTTTTCTTCTTATTTGAACTTTCCACTATATATATATATATATATATATAGGATTAGGATCATTTGGGAACAACTTCTTGAAAATGAACTAAGTGAACTAATCTTGACCATTGATTATTTTTTAAATTAAAAGGATAAGATTGACATTAATTCTTTCTCTCTCTTACATAAATCCTTTAATTTTCTCATCTATTAATTCTTTCTCTCTCTCTCACACATTTTTAATTAGTTTTCCATTATTTTAAACTAGAGTAGGATCAGTTGCTAATAAAGTATATGAAAATCTTAACGGAACTAGGTACTGGACACCAACTGTCCCTTTCGAATTCAAACCGTATATGAAACTCTTAACGAAACTAGATCGTGGACTACAAAATACACAGATGTATCTTGTTCTTTCTATGTCCCACAACCGTGTAAATTGTATAATGATATTCTAACACTTTAAAAGTTCAAAGAGACAAACATATACCACAGAACCTACTGAAGGTCGAGAGCGATGGTTTAATTATGCTGTGGAAAGAAAAGGAAACTTCTATTTACAATCCACGTGTGGACCTAGCAGAAAGTATGACATGGGTCCCGTTTGGCTGTTTAGAAAAAATATCTCGGATCGCCCTTTACTATTTATTTGACAAAAGTACACTTAACCTTCCATACTTTAAGCCGCATTCATTTTTACCACCTAAACTTTCATGCTTGCAAAATCTATAACTATAAGAAGTTTAGAAACAATGGCCTATGGTAAAGAGAGATTATTAGAGGCTAAAATTGTACTATGGGTATTTTTTGCTCAATTTTCATATTTGATAAATAGCTAATGATGTTAGATGTAGTTTAAAAATGTATATCTAAAAGTATTGAGTGTATGAAAAATTACATTTTGGGGTATGTTTAACTGGGCTCAAATTTATTTAATTTATTTTCTACTTTTTATCGATTAAAGGATAATTCAAACGCATTTTAAGATTAACCATAACAGTGTATAAGGCTACGAGCCAATCATTTAAGCTTGTAAGTTTTACTAACCAGTAGAATTCCTCTGATATGATACAACGAGAATTTTGTATGAAGATAAAATATAAAATAATGTTTATAATAATTTTAGACCTAATAATATAAAAATTGTGCATGCAATAGCATTAAACTTTTGTTAGCATGAGTTTTTTTTCTCTTTTTGGGGTATTCATTATTACCTAAACGAATGGAAGAGCGTATGTTGAGGATAAGAAGTTGTTACATGTTTGTCGGAAAGTACTTTTTAGACAAGTGTTAAATATGCTTTTGGTGGGCCTTGTGAGCATTGATACCACTTCCTTTTAGACCAAATTTATCTTAAAACGCAATTAAGAATAAGTATGTTGCAATGTTATATTCAAAATTTCATTAAACATTATCTATCAACAGTTATAAAAAAAATCAAATTGTATTTAGAACTAAAAATTAAACATATATTAAATTTTGACTTGGTTTCAATGGAAATATATATAGAAACATAGATAAAAACAACTGTGTCGCAACAATGCATTTAGAATTTTGTAAAACACTATACTTTAAAAGTTATAAGAGACAAATATATGTTTAAAACGTATTATACTGCTAATATGATCTAAACTAGTAGATACCTCCCCCCCCCCCCCACGCGGATGGAATTTGGGTTGACGTCGGTTTGTTATATTACGTATACCAACCGAAAAACAAAACCCAAAGTCATAATATACCTAAAAAGATATCGACACATATTTTCCATTGATCGAAAAGCCTAAAAAGGAATATCAGTGACGGTTCTGGTAGCATTATTACTAATACTGATATTGTTTGGTCGAAATTGACATGGTATCAAATTGTTGGAGTGCTATTAATTCAGTTTGTCATGGTACCATACTATGGTACCAACAATTGCTATAACTTATGATATGAAAATGATACCCTATACCGCTACCGAAGTTGTTTGATCAATATTAGTTCGGTTCATTACGATAAAAAATCAAATATACATGACTCATTTAGTTTTAAGTAAAACATTTAGCAAAACGTTGATAAAAAAAATAAGTATGTAACAGTGGTATATGCGAAATATTATAAATAACTACACTAAATTGTTACAACGAAAAGAATGTGCAACATTAGTTAACTAAATACGGGATAATTTTAATAATATGTACATTTATTATTTGATTACTTATAAAGTACTTCCATTGAAATGATAAACCCATATGTGTAAAGGTATCGTAATTGCAAACACCATAATCATAATCATTCTCATGTAAAGGTATCAAATAAATATATGTTATCTTCATAACATTTGAAACCTCAGGGACTGATTGATACTTTAAAAACTTTTAAAAGAGAGTGAACGTCGGTAAGACAGTTAACGACAGGTGGCATGCTGACGACGTCAGTACGTCACCCTTGACCTTCTTCTTGACTTCCTCAGAAATGGAAAGCTATATGTATCAAGCCCCTCTAAACTTTTCTGATGAAAAATGAATATCCCAAAAACGGATGATATCAACTCATTAATGGTTGCTGCACTCAAACACGTCATAACCGGCGGCAACGACGGTTCTGTGATTGAACAGTGTCTGCCGGAGCAAGAAGGATGCCGCCACTGTGGAATGCGAACTCCAGACTGTTTAGGGTGTGAGTATTTTCATGGTGGTGTCGGAGAAGTGAGGATAAAACGGAAGAGGGAGTATCGAGGGGTTAGTTTACGGCCATCGGGGAAATGGGCGGCGGAGATAATGGCTCCTGGGAAAGAGCGGAAGTGGCTTGGGACTTTCGAGACGGTGGAAGAGGCGGCGAGAGCTTACGACATTGCGAACCTCCGGTATCGAGGCAAGTCTGCGAAGACGAACTTTCCTGTGGAAGAGTACCCGGAGATTCAAACGGAAGAAGTGATAAAAGTGTAAAACTAAAAGGAGTTGGGAGGATAAAGTGTAAAACTAAAAGATGTGTGATATATAGAACATTTTTTTTTGTTTTGTGAAAACCACATCGCAAATAATTATTTGTTGTAAAATTAGGTGGACTCCTCAGATTTTTTTTGTTTTGAGTTGATATTATGATACAAGAATAAACTAGATAATAATGTATGTGAATGTAAATTTTCAACTACTTGGAAACTATGGTTGCGTTACCATGTGGGACACGATACTTTTTGGGGAGTACTGCAGAAGACATACAACCCCTAGTGCTACGGTACAACTTAAATACTATCTAGCTAGGTGTGACTCACTTCTTTCAAAGGCTTTTTCCATCTCTCTCTCTCTCTAACTATTTATTTTATTAATTATTATGAATTAATGCACCTACGAACCTAGAGGCTGGTAGTCTCGCTACCCAGTTAGCGAGTAGCGTCCACGATGAGAATTTTCCATTACTATTTGCGAAGAGATTTAAAGAATCAATGGATGTTAGGTCGACTCTTTTGTGTCCTAATATCAAATGTCTCTCAGATTCAGATGCGGATTCTCTCATTGCTCATTTTTCAGCTAGTGAAGTCAAAGAAGCTGTGTGGATTGCGGAGATGATAAAGCCCTAGGTCCCGACGGTTGATGCATCACTTCTTCGAAACAGAGTCCATCAGCAAAGGATGCGGATTCTCTCATTGCTCATTTTTCAGCTAGTGAAGTCAAAGCAGTCGTGTGGGATTGCGGAGATGCATTACTTCTTCGATTTTACGGAGTTGATGCATCACTTCTTCGAGACGGAGTTGGAATGTGGTCAGCCCGGATTTTACGGAGTTAATGCATCACTTCTTCGGAACGGAATCCATCAGCAAAGGTTGTGCCTCTTCTTTTATTTCTTTATGTAACATCCGTCAAAAACCGGATTTACCAAACCCGCTTCGTTTATTAACCGAACAACCAGTTAAAAAATTCGTTGCGTATTTAATGCCCAAATTAATTTTAAACGATACATAATTAATAAGTATATTAGAATATAAAATTTATTTTTGAAAATGTATTAAAAATAGTGAATTAAAAATAATATGCTGAAGCCGGGATTCGAACCCGGGTCAGCCGGGTCAACCGGGTCAGCAAAGCTTTAACACACACACATCCAACCGCTCCGCCACTTGTGATTTTTGTTTACATATTGAAACAATTAATACATAAATTAAAACCCAGTTACACAACGCGCCCAAATCCGCTCATGCCGAAAATCCCGACAATTTCGTCAAACTTTGCCGTTTCTTTTTGTCATAACGTTTACATTAACAGTAAGATCGGTTATAACCGAAGAATCCATCAATTTCATTCATTACCTTAAATTTCTATTCGAAACCGAAAAATACAATTCAAATCCGGGAATTATACTTTGTTCATCAGTTAAGCTTACGAATCTATCCAACCTGCACACTTCATTTCGCTCAGAAAACTTCGCCACAGTCGCCGGAATTCTCTAAAAATTATCCGGAAATTTTCGCCGGAAAACCGAGTTCATTCCATTCCGTCTGTTTACTCAAACATAAGATCTTGGAGCTCATACTGACATCACCCTCACTCACCTTAAACCTCCGAAGAATCTCTGTCGCAAGAAATTTCACTCGCCGGAATTCTCTGCAAGTCGCTGGAAAACCGGGACTTTCATCTACACGGTAATTACCTCGATTTTTCTGTTTCATTCCATTATTAGACAAATTATAACACCACTCCATCACTCAGAATCAACCCCAGACGACATTGCCGGATTTCCTGTTTTCGCCGGAAAATTTCTGAAATTCCAGAAACTTGCTGTTGAACGGTATGAGCATTTTAAACCTACTGATAATCGTTACTCAGTAGTTCAATTTCACATCTAATCCCTCCAAAATGTTAATTGATTCTAACAGCCGAAGTCAGCAAAACAGAGCCGACGATCTTTTCCCCAAACTCTTCGGTTCAATACTTTTCAATTGTTCATCTTATTCATTAACCGGATTTATCAAGTAACAGTTAGTTATCCGATGTCTGTGTTTTGAACGAAGAAGACGAAGTTATGTATGTTATAAGACTAATTAAAATCGACATTATGAACGGGTTAGACACACAGTCCAGCGGTGGACTGTGTGCAAACAATATGCATACGACGCGAGTTCGATTCCTATCACAACCATAACCTCTGTAATAAAAATGTTTTTTTTAGAAACAGAACCGGTTTAACTCAGTAAAATGTTAAGTATAATAAAAATCAGAATATTTATCAAGTTAGACACACAGTCCAGCGGTGGACTGTGTGCCAAACTAAACCACAGGTCCCGGTTCGAGACCTGTGGCGAGCACCGAATGATGAAATTAAATCGTTTTTAAAATAAGTGATTTTCGGATTAACTTAATTAGTATATAAATATAATTAAAAACAGAAATATTTCGGGTTAGACACGTAGCTCAGTTGGTAGAGCTGCGTGCATGCGTACGAGAGGTCACGGGTTCGAGTCTCACCCAGCGCACACATATAACCGACCGAACCGGTCAACGGTCAACAAGTCAACGGTCAAAAATCAACATTTTTTTATTATTTTATTTATTTATTTAAATTAAAAATCAATTAAAAATACTTAAAAATAACATTTTTAAAGTTAGAAAATAGCCTTAAACTCACAAAAAATATATCCAAAAATACTATTAAAATTGTTAATAAAATCCATTTAGTTACATTATTTTTTTTCGTTATTAATTAGGTTAGTTTTTCCTCGTCGATCAATCCTCTAAACTCGTGCGCATTCAACATCATTCACTGAACGCACCCAAGGTGAGTGAATCTCTACCAATTCCCCATTTTAATCTCGTTTTTGGGGTGTATCATGTGTCTTACCATTTATTATATTTAAATCATTGTGCATACATCATATCATGAACAAATGTGTATTCAGCTTGTATAAACTGTTTGTGTGGTTATTGTTTAGATTTAGTTTATTATTTTCTGTACATGCAATTTCATAGGCCGCCGCTCCCCATTACATTATGAGCGTTGAGGAGTTCCCCATTACATTATGAGCGTGAACCTGGCGTTGCCAACATACGATCGGCTCCGTTTGATTGAGCCTTGATCGCACAGACATTTATCATTTTCAGTACATGCAATACGATCGGCTCCGTTTGATTGAGCCTTGATCGCACAGACATTTATCATTTTCAGTACATACATTTATCATAGGCCGCCCGTTCCCCATTTTTGTTAATGTATGTTATTGTTTGTTGTTGTTTGTTATGGTATGTTATTGTTTGTTATTGTATGCTAATTGTTTGTTATTGTATGTTTATTTACATTTGTTCATATAGGAATATTGCACAATTTTTCCGTATTAAATACAATAAGAAATAAATAATAAATGTTTTCTAACAAGGTTCACTCGCCAACTTTTGTTGATCCAAAAACCATTTTTACATATGATACAGGTGAACAGGAAGAAGCAAGGAAAACATAGGAAATTGCCTTAGAAGAAAAATAATGAAGTTTAGAAGAATGAATAGAACATGTTGTATTTGTTTGATATGATTGTATGATCTCTTTTAAATTGAAATGATAAATATGAAACATTATAATAAATGTCATGAGCTTTGATGAAAACCCAATCATGCCCCGATCACCTTTTCCGCTGCGGGTCGGTGTGTGACACTTTACTTCCTAGAGTCAAAGACCCTTTGGGGAGTAATGACTTTAGGCCTATTAACCTTATTGGATCAATTAGAAAGGCAATTTCAAAACTCCTTGCTAATAGGCTTAAAAAGGTTATTAGTTTGGTAATTTCTGAAACCTAATCGACCTTTATTAAAGATCGTAACATTATAGACGGGCATTTGATAATTAATGAGATTCTTGCTTGGTTAAAGAAGAAAAAATCTAAGGCTCTTTTGTTTAAAATTGATTTTGAGAAAGCCTTTGACTACATAAATTGGAATGATCTCATTTCTATTATGGCACAAATGACCTTTCCTTTAAAACGGAGAAATTGGGTTAAAAGTTATTTTATCTTAGGCGAGATCTTTGGTACTTTTAAATGGCTCTCCTACGTTCGAATTCCCCTTCTCTAGAGGAGTTAGACAAGGGGACCCTCTCTCGCCATTTCTTTTTATTTTGGGGATGGAAGGTTTCGATTGTATGTTTTAAAAAGCGATGAAGATTGGGATATTTAAAGGTTTAAATGTCTGAATAATGGTCCGCATATATCTCATCCCTCTTTGCGAATGACGCGCTTCTCATTGGGGGTAAAAGTGAGTTCGGAAGAGGTGGTGTCTCTTGCTAAGGCCATTGGGTGTGAGATGGGCTTGTTGCCCTTTTCTTATCTTAATGTTATTATTGGACTAACATGAACAAAATGGATGCTTTTGACAAACAGCTTTCTCAATGGAAAGCTTCGGTTTTGTCCGTTGGGGGTAAGCTTACTCTCCTAAAATCGATAATGGAAACCCTCTCAACTTATTTTTTTTCTCTTTATTTAAAGCTCCCAAAACGATTTTATCGCAATTGGAAGCTAAAAGGCAGGATTTTTGGGGGTGGGGGTATTAACGAGATCAATTGGGTAAGTTGGAAAAAAGGTTACTACTCCAATTGAGGTCAGGGATTTAGGGCTCTCTCCGTTAAAAGATGCAAACATTGCATTGCTTATGAAGTGGTTGTGGAGGTTCAAGCATGAGCCGAATGCATTATGGAGGAAGGTAATTTCTTCTATTCATCATTCTAATTGTTCTTGGCCAATTCTTTCATATGCTAAAAGTCTAAACGACACTTGGCACTCTATTGCTAAAGTGCAAAATTATTTAGCACACACTCATGTTAATCTTGGGGCTTTAATAAAAGGTGAGATAGGTAAAGGTGACAAAGTTCGTTTTTGGATTGACCCCTAGCTTTCTTCGGATCCATTGAGGGTTACTTTTCCTAATCTTTTTAACAAAGAAAAGAATAAAAATCGTCTCATTGCCGACTCGTTCACTCGGTCAGACGGTATAATGTCTCTTGAAAATGGTTCTTGAAGAGTGATGGCTGGAATGAGATAGAGTATGTTGAGCTTTCAGATTTAGTTGCCATGCTTTCTCAATTCAACCCTTCATCTCAGCCAGATAAATGGCTTTGGTTGGAGGATTCTTCAAAGTCCTTTTCTGTTTCCTCTATGAAGACTGTTTTGTTTAATGTGGGTCACGGCGCGATTGATACGGTACATCGCTGGAACAAATGGATTCCTAAATAGGTTAATGTCTTTGTTTGGAGAATGGGTTTAGATAGGATCGCTTCGTTGGTGGAGCTTCAAAAAAGAAACGTGAACTTAGACTCGGTGGTTTGCAAGTTATGTGAGGAAGCGAACGAGACATGTGATCACCTCATGACTTCTTGTGTTTATTCGGCTCAAGTTTGGCACCTCATCTCAGATTGGTGTAGATGGAATCCAATATACGCCTTTTCTATGGAAAGATTTGCTTGAGTTTGACAAAGTGTAAACCTGGATCGGCGTAAAGGAGAAGTTCTACATGGGATCATCCTGTCAACTTACTGGAATAAATGGAAAATGAGGAATGAGTGTGTGTTTTCAGGCAAAAAGAAGAGTGTGAGGCTACTGTTAGAAGATAGTATAATCTTTAGCATACACACTCTGTTGTGATAGTTGCTTGGTTTCAACTTTCAACTCAAACATCGTGATAATTACATACCTTTAAAAGGAAAATCTATGTTTTACACTTTTACATAGATTATACATTCTCATTTTTGTTGAACTTTCTTAATTATCGATTTACCTTATAGATTATACATTTATTCTGTTGAACTTTCTTAGTATCATTAAGATATGACATGAATAGATAAGAGAAAGTGATTTCTATATAATTCAGAAAGTTATGTAGGACACTTGGGAGATACAAAACCTACATAACTAAATTAACATGCTACATCGTCATAAATGTAAAGAATATTCAAATTCAAACCATAAAAATAGTTTCGAGCTGGCTTTAGTAGATATCAAAAATATATTCGCATACATATTCCTGATAGAAATTTAAATTGCGTATTCGACATTACTTGGCCAACGTTAACATTGGACCCGGAAACAACTTGGGTGTCACAAAACCAAAAAGACTTGAAATAAATCTTATATGAAATCTTATCACTAACGAACGAGGTTTTATACAGAACACTAAGTATTGCGAGAACACGCAGAACACAATGAATCACCCATTTTTTCAACCCTACAAACCTAAAATGTAAATCAGAATGTTACAAATTAAAATTTATTGTTTCTCACACTAGAATTCAAAATAAAATATGGAAATTTCAGTTTTTATATAACCTACACCTATATAGGTTATATGTAAGTTAAATTATCTACATTAATGTAGACTACGTGTAGGTAAATTTACATGGTTTATTTGTATTTATATAATACACATATGAATGTAAGAAACATAAAATTAAATAATATAAACCTTTAAGCCCAAAATTTGATGATTTAGAATTGTTATTTTTATTATTGCATCCTTTTCACTCTATCTCTCTCAATAATTAATAGAAGTTTGCGTTAAAAGGTAGAATACAAAGCCTTCACAATCACACATCTTGTATGTCATGTCACCTCAATCCTTATTGGGGATTGGACCACCATGTTAGCTTCTTGTCTTGTTAGTTGATCAGTAGCGAAGACCATAGATAGTATGTGTAATTATAATCCAAAAACCATAAAGGAAAAAAAGAAACTTTCACACGGTAGACCGCCTTATTTTTCTATTAGATAATTGAAACATAACTAGTGGTGGTTTTAGAAAACTTTTTAAGGTACGGAATAAAGATTTTAAAACCTTAACTATATAAAAAATTGGTTTATAGCGGGTTGGATCGGGTCATGTAAAACAAAAGAATATCAAGCTAAAATATCAATGTTTATCAAAAGCACGTCAAAGTGTCAAACGTTATTACAAACACATTCAAAATTGGCCCTACGGGTTTTCATTTTGTGAAATCTATCCAAAACATCATCTAGAGAGATATTCCAAAGCAAGTCTTTCTCTACATATATCGCTCAAAAAGTCCATAAAACAACACCGAACACTTAAACAAATTAACAATCATCAACCATAGTCCATAATTTTCAATTTTTAGTTTCAAACATTCAAGCCTAGTTTTAAATCTTGATTATTTATAGTTAATGATTTAAATAAACAAAGCTTTAAATAAAACAATAAAATCAATAACTAGAAGTATAGAACAACAACAAAACATAAAAATATCAAACCCTTATAAATCTATATTTCTTCTAATGATGTTAGGGACTTGCTGAGAGAATATCTAGACCGATTGGTTCAACGAAACTTATCCCATCCCCAACAACCAAATAGCCTGCATGAAACAAAACATGGAAGTAGGTTCGGGTGTCTTAAACATCTAAAATTGTTATTCTGTGACATGAGGGTTGAGTTAGAGTTTAACTCGTTGCTCCCGCTGCTAGTAGTTGTTTCTGTGGTTAATGTCTCTGTGTTGATCATAGCTCACATGACTTTATATCAGTGAAGCTATGTGGTTCTAATCCTTTGTCTTCTTAATCATGGCAACATTAGAATCCCAGCTTTATGCTAAGACATTTAGAAGTTGTCTGTTGATAACACTTTTTGATAGGGGAATATTATATCTGAGTTACGAGCTTCACAATTCTTCTTATTAGGTTATCAGCAGTCTCCCTGTAAATGTAGTTGAATAAGGTGAAGTTTTGATGTAGTAGGTTCATCCTGCTTTTTTGTATATCTTCAGTTCCCTCAAAGCTTCCTTAAAACCAGCCCACAACTACTTTGCTGAGGTAACTTCCCTGAAGCTAACTAAAATATCAGGACCCAGGGCCATGGTCAGATAGGACAAGGCCTTATCGTCTTCTTCCTGAATTTTAAAGTCATCATCATTGTAACATTTGTAAAAATCGGGTCTCCAAAACCCGCTCCGTTTTGTAATCAAGTACCAAGTTATAAAAGTGCATTAATTATTTATGGTTATTTTGAGTTAAAACGATACATAATTAATAAATAAACTAAACTATAAAAATTATATTTGATAAAAAGTTAAAATTAAACGAATAAAAAATAATTGAAGCTGCCGGGACTCGAACCCGGGTCAGCTGAAATGCTCAACGACTTAACATCCATTCCCTAAACCACTCCGCCACAATGTGTTTTCTGTTAACACTAGGAAAACAAATGGAACTTATACACAAACTCAGATTAACCGATGGTGTCACCTGAAAAACGGTAATCGGCAAAACAATCGTCAAATCGATTGTTTACCTCACCCAATCGGTTATAACCGATGCTCGACGGTTTCTAATCAGTCGGAAATTGATTGAAATTAAAGACTCATCATTTTTTATTTTTAAAACCGAAAAAGAACTTCAAGTTCTGATTAACTCAAACACCAGACACTCTCGCGATTCAGAGATATCATACAAACACTTCAATTCCTTTTCGTCGCATTTTCAGACCATTTGAGCGCCTAAAAACAGTTCGCCGGAATTCTCTGCAAAAGTCGCCGGAAAACCGTATTCAACACAAACCGGTAAAATACTTCTCCTTTACGATTTCAATCTATTGTTAGAACTTTACTAACATTAACCCATCACTCAAAATCCACCACAGACGACATTGCTGGACTTTCTGTGTTCGCCGGAAAAGTTCTGGAATTGCCGGAAACTTGTTAATTACCGGTATGCACATTCCAACGTACTGATAATCAATACTCACTAGTTCAATTTCATATCTAATCCCTTAAACCTGTTAATAGTTTCTGTCAGCCGAAGGTTCAAAAACAGAGCCGACAAACCAAATCCTAGAGGATGTCGAAAACCTGACTTGATCTCGGAAATCGGTGTGTACTCAAAATCTTGAAGGATGTTGAAAACTGAATGAAGGATGTTGAAAACAGGTGGTTTTGTCGAAATCTTAAAAGATGCTGAAATCTGGTTTGGACTTGAAGCAGATGTTGTCGAAAACTTGTTGTCGAAATCTGGAAGCGAAAAAACATTAAGGTCGAAACCTACAATTCGAAATCCTGCAAAACAAAAACAATAAGATACAACTGAAATTCCGAAAACTAAGGGATTTGAAGATTTTAGAAAATCTAAAACAAATTTATCGAAATCTTTTCCCACAAAACTTGTAACAACTCTGAATCTTCCAAAAACATATTTTAGCCGATCTTCAAAGCTAAATATGATATTTTTTATGAACAACAAAAAACAGCAGGTAAGCAGACTTCCCAAAATCGCTAAGACCACCGAAATAATCACCGAAACACCTTTAATATTCACCAAAACACCGAGAAAATTGATCGAATTGATTGATATCATAAACTGAGCCTAGAAGTAGGCTCTAAAGTCTCTGGTACCACTTGTAAGTCCCTGATCTGGATCACTACAATATGATATCAATAAGATCTCAATTGTATGGCAGAATCACACAGTCAAGATTGATTCGACACTAGAATAAACCATAAGATGAACACCGATAATGATGAAACAGAACTTGCATACGATTGATAAAGTTTCGTCTTATACAAGTCTTGATAACCCCTAAGATGTCCAACCTAATAATGATATTAAAACAACATTATATAGGCATCGATACATGCTAAACTAACTGCAAAGTTGGAGGGAACAGTTACGATTATACATGTTTTAAAATTTTTTGTTAATTTGAATTAAATCATAAAAGTTCTTAAGGGACTTGTACATTAATGCATTAATAACTTGTAAATTATAATCGTCTAATTGACTTCTCCATTATAATGCATCAAGAGACTTGTACCATAATTCATAAATGATTTGTACATTATAATTCACATCTTGATATTGAATAAATTTACATCGTCATGAAAAAAATAAGCAATTTTTAATGATATGTTCAGAATGTTCTAAGGGAAGAAAACTGTAGGTTTTAAGGGACAGTTGTATAAGTACTGTTAAAAAGACAATTTTTCCTTAAAATGATTGACATGTGCATTAGATATCATACTTTAAACAATTCTAAGTGTACTACTTAAATTTTAAAAGATCTTCAAAAGATGTTCTAATTATAGTATAGATATAATATTACTTTATGAAATGAGATGGCATAAATATATAATTCATCATTTAAGTTTGGGATTTTGAAATATTGCTAATTCTATATTAATAATTGCGGCCCGGTGTGAATGAGCCCAGACAAGTTCAAGCTCGAGTTTGAATTCAGCTTGTTTCGAGCTCTAATTGTAACGCTATAGCTCAGCCCACAATTAGTTTGGAAGTTCAGGCTCGACTCATTTATTATTTACTAGTTAATTTATATATAATTGTAACTTTGTTTATATATTTATGTTTATAATTATAATACTTGTATATAAAACAATGTAAATTATTTAGTTACTTTTATCATAAGTTTATATAATGTAAATATATATTTAATTTAATAAATTAATATAAACAATTGGCTCATGAGCCAGCTCGAGGGTGATATGTAAAGCTTGGTTTCAGACTCACTTATTATACAAGTTTATGTTTAGGCATGAGCGTGTTTAAGCTTGACTCAGTTTAAGCTTTTAACAAACCGATCTTGAGTAACTAACAAGTGGATTGGCTCGTTTTGAACCCTACTCGTGAAAGAATTAGCGAAGATAATTAAAGAGCGTTATTTATAGATTGTAACAATTGTTATGGTAGTTGAGTTTGAAATACATTAGGCTTCAATTGGGATCCCGAAAAGTACCACATTTACGAGAATCAAATTACATGAAAATCTATTTTTTATGCTTTCAATTGTAGTAAGTTTTTACTAGTAACTCGATGTGGGTTCAAAGATCACTATGGTAACCGACTAGCCGAAAAATTTAGCTCGTGAACTGGACCAATTGGTGCCTGCGGTTTTCGATGGGTTTACTAGGTTGGATTGAAACCGAAAGAATAGACGAGAATACGAGATGATATATTGTTAGGTGGACTCAAATCGTGGGTTGTTGCTGTTGGACCTATCCAAATGGTGGGCCGGAGGCTAATGATGTTCGCCTGATTTGTTGTATGTTGGGCTGATACCTGTTGGATATTGACAACTTACAATTATGGCTTGCATAACCTATTAGTGCAATTGTTGGAGCCTGTGTTTTTTACAAAAATAACTTTAATATCTTTTCAAAACTAATATAACTAGAACTAAGCACCCCACGTTATGGCGGGGAGTGAAACCATGTCAAATAGTATCAATGTCATACCATTGCCAGTGAAAGTGAACACCAACATTGACTCGATCTAGGACCTGCGCTTTGCGTTGAACCTGTCAAACAGGAAAAAAATTAGAAGTAAAAGAGTTGAACCACACGTGTACGTTGCGTCGTATTAACTTGCAAAATTTTGAATGAAGCATAAAAGCATCGAGCCACACACGTACGTTGCGCCGTATTAACCCGAAAAAATTTAGAACAAAACGTAAAATGAAAATTTGTGAAAGATGAAAAGTATAGAGGACAAAAGTTGAAAGTAAAAAAGTTGTGAGGTTGAATTGCAAATAATGAAAAGTTTTGAGTTAAAACTAAAAAAAGTTATATTGGTTAAATTTGCAAAAGGTATAAACATTTGGGTTAAAAGTAAAAAAAGTCAAGTTTTTTTTAAACTCCCAAAGCATAAGGTATCACCCCATATGCCTAAAAATGTTACTTAAATTGTTAAGACATAAATATTAAAACTTATTGAAAGCATAAAGACTTGTTAAGAGTATTTAAATTGTTAAGACATATAGATTTAAACTTACTGAAAACATAAAGATTTAAAATTCATGTAATTTAAGCCCGTTTTTAATTTGTATTACCTTAATTTATATAGATCATTTAGTTGGCAATCATATGTTTTCGATGCATTGGTTGATGACTTGATGTTTCATCATAATGTATCTTGCGTTCGTTTAAATGTTTAATAAAAAATAACAAAAAAATACTTGTAGATCATATATTATGTTTAATGTACCATGCACCATATTGTTTTGAATGATAAAGATTGTTAATAATAGTTGCACCCATGCATAATAATCTCTCTTAAGCCACAATAAGTGCAAACAATATCACATGCAATGTTTGTACAAGTGTCTATAAAGGGATGTTAGAATAAAATTCCCCAACTACTATCACTGTAGTCTGATAAATATGTTTTAAATAATTAGAAGACCAACCATATGATAATCTCATTCAAGAACACCAAATTCGGCTTCTAGAATATGACATGACACTACGTGGGATAAGATTTGAGATGATAAGCTCCAAAAATCTCAAATTCCGGATGGTTTTACAGAATTTGCCAAGCCGAAATACTACTAAATTTTCGATTCGTGTAGCACCTTTGATACTCGAACTGTTAGCGCCTTCATTATGTCGTCATTCATCGCCCCGTTGAAGACTTGGTTGAATCTACGAGCCTTGCCACTAATTTCCCAAAACTTTGAATGAATCTGATTTAACTTTCGGTCAATATTACCCAAATGTTTATGGAATTGTACAAAGATAATGTTCCAAAATGATGCGCTTGCGCGGGGCAGCGTGTCCTCAGTGACATTCACCAATCCATAGCCAAGGCTATTTCTTCCTATTCGGTCCAAAGTCTCTTTGCCTTTTGAGAGCGGTGAGAAAAAATTGTGAAAAGAATGACACTGGCGTGGGGGAAAATGTTTATGGGATTGATTTGTGTGAAATGAAGTCGAGCGATGCGGGTAATTTTGTTTATGAGATTGTGTATTTATATTAAAATTAACAGCTTTATAGCCGTTATACAACAGCTCTCACACACAAACATGCTCGAGTATGGAAACCCGTATGTGGTGCTCGCCACTCTGTCAAGGTATCCAAAGGGAGGAGACGGTGTTGTCACCCTATCCGATTTACTCAGTTTACTCGGAGGGGTGGCTGAGTATGGCGCCCCCTCCACCTAATCTTATTTCGCGATTTTCCTATGTTTTAGGTTTTACACGAGAAATTATGGGCTTCATGCATGCAACACATGCACTGAATTTTTATTTTTTTTAAGAAATAATAATAATATTTATTTTTTTCCTTTTAAAGTTAATTAAAGGAAACAAAAGTTTATTCTTTTTCCTACGAAACTTAAAAACAAACGGCAAAAAACACTATTTTAGGGTTCCATGTGTTCCCTGGATCTGCGGCGCAAACCCGACTAACACAAAAAGAGATGTGATGTGAGTGAAAACGGGAGAAAAACGTCTTAAGGGTTTTGTGGTCAGGATCCAAAGCACACAACCCCATAGACGGGGACACGGCGAACACACACTGTTATCGCTAGCTGTTGTTTGGTTGTTCGACGAGAAAGAAACAAGGAGGTAGGAGGGTCCATATTGATCATTGTTAAGTAACTCGCACATGCTGATGTACACTGTATCCTGTGAGGTTTAATTAGGATTGTTTTCGGTTGTTCAGGGCGGCAGTAGTTACCGGTGGTGGTAAACCCACCGTACCCTTTATTTTAACACCTTTGTAATTCATTTGAATTATATATTTTATGTTATATAATATTACCTTTTGAGATGAGATGCATATAAAATGGCAAACAAATATATAGATTCTCCAAAATATTAAGTTGGGGTCTTGCAGTACTGCTAATTAGATACTAATAATTGTGGCTTGGGTCTAAACGACTTAAATTCAAGCCCGTCAACTAATCTCGAGCCTGGTTCTTTATGCTTTAAAAAGCTCGAGTTTGAGGATGGCCAATTTTGATCTCTAATTCTAAAGCTCATGCCTGGCTCTACTTATTTTTGTAAGTTTGGACTCAGCACAGTGTTTTTATTATTTATTAATAAATATACATAAGTTTCTAATTATTTTATATTTATAATTAATATTAACTTAAAATACTTGTATATAAACCCATATATATTATTTAATTACTTTTATCATAAAGATATATTTAATATAGTAAACATTTTTGTATAAATAATAGACTGGTGAGTGGTGAGCTGGCTCCAAAATAACAAGTGAAGCTTGGGTTCACCTTGTTTAATATGCAAACTTATGTTTAGGTTTAAGCTCGTTTAAGCTTGGCTCAGTTCTAGCTTGTAATGAACTGATCTCGAGCAGCTTAGCTCGTTTGAAACATACTCGTTTGAAATACACTTTCAATTGGGTTCCAAGAAAACTACAATATTTACAGGAATCAAATTACACTTGCACATGAAAAAATAAATAAAAATTTATGATCGTAAAATGGAAGATTTTATAAATATTACTCTTTAACACTAGTGTTAAAGAAATTTTACAAGTCATTAGATGTGGGTTCAAATGCTTGTAAAATAAAAGATTTTACAAATTTTACTCTTAACACTTAAAGCAATTTTACAAGTCATTAGATGTGGGTTCAAAGATCCCTATTGTAAGCTCGGGCCGAAAAAATCACCTCATGAATCGGACTGATTGGTCGCCTACGGTTTTCGATCGGTTGCTAGGTTGGAACAAACTATTTGAATCGTACTAAGTTGGTTACGTTGACTTTAATTACGATCAGACATATACATATCTCCAACAATAAACTGGTTCAAATCGGTTTGGACAAAAAGGACCAGTTTTTTGATATGTTTTTTCTTATATCAGGTCAAATGACAAGTTGGGTTGTTCTAAATCGGTTTTTTTATGAAGTAGGTTGAATAATAAACCGGTTTGTCGGACCCAACCGATCTGTACCTGGGGCGTAGCCTCGAAGCTCAATTAGGGAAAGCTTAACCTTGAACCTGGCCTCGGGTCAGAATTATCTATTTTTAAAACATTCACACCATTCACACCTTACCTTTCGCTACTTCATTCTTCTCCTTCATGTATAAAAAAAATAAAATATTTCGAATCAAACTTCAATGTTACAAGCGTCACACAACCCTACTACAAAAACATTATTAAATTCTAAAACAACCAATTCCCCTCCATAAGTAACCTCTTCTCCACCTGCCACGTCTCACCTTACTCATGCCACGTCTCACCCGAAACCCTACGTCATCAACCCAAATCAACCGTACTCCTTCTTTACACGTGGTACGTCATCATCGACCAAATTGCCACCGTGTACAACTACCCATTATAAGTTACTTCCTCCAACTCCGTACTATATAAACAACTACATTGACTTACCCCTCACAACTGTTTCATTTCAAACCTCAAAACACCATGCACACACTTCACTCCCACCACAATCATCTCCGGCGTCCGTTCACCGCGGATGAAGAGCATTCGATCATCGTATCCACCCTCATAAACGTAATCTCCGGCCACACCAACAGTGGCACTCATACCAGTATCACTGTTGGTACCGGTACCAGTACCATTATTACTGGCACCAGTACCAATAACACCACTGGTGGTACCACTACCAGTACCAATAATATTACTACTGGTACCGGAACCGGTAATAGTACTACCGGTACCACCAATGATCTCCTTATGACGTCATCATCTTCTCATTTTGCTACGAGTGAGAGCTCCTTGATGACATTGTGTGCACATCCGATGGAAGTGTGTAAGCTATGTAACATTGTTGGATGTTTGGGGTGCAAATATTTTTGGAAAAATGTGCCACCGGGTGGTGGAGGGAAGAAGAGGAAGCGGCAGTATAGGGGAGTACGGCAGCGGCAATGGGGGACGTGGGCGGCGGAGATTCGGGATCCGATGAGGAAGGTGAGAGTGTGGCTCGGGACGTTCGGGACGGCTGAGCTAGCTGCCCGAGCTTATGATCGTGCAGCTATACACTTCCGTGGGGTTAAAGCGAAGACTAATTTTCCTGTGAGTGATTACCATGTTGAGCATCCAAAGGTGGAACATGAAGAAGAACACGAACGTCAAGCATGCACACAATAATAATAATAATAATGGTTTGAAATCTATGTAATCGGAGTGAATAAGTGTTGAGGGGAAAGTTGTTTTGAATGTGATCTTTATATATTTATGTAGTTTTTTTTATAAAATTAATGAGGCTTTTGAGAGATTTCTTCCAATAGAAGAGACGGATTATTAATTTATGTTTTGGTGCGAGTGTCTCCTGATGAGATGAGAGTGGAAGATTGGTATTCACGTGTCTCCTGTTTATCATATGAAGTGTCTAGATTTGATTTATCTGCTTAGCGAGTAAGGGAATACGGAACAATCTCGAATCTGTAGAAGGGACAAAAGCTATATGTAAAATAATAATGATAATCCCAGTGTGGGTTTTTATTATTATATTTTATCTGCCGTTTTATGTCTGATCGTTTATTCATCTTTGTATTCCATGTAATAGTTACGATATGACACCATCTTAGTAAGCTTTTATACTTTGTGTTTTTAGTGATGGGTAACAACTAATGTATTACAAGGATGGAAGCCTATTGCTACGAACCGTATAGCAACAACAAGCATAGATAGTGGTGTAGCGACAACGTGTTGCCACTTGCCAGGATGTCATGTGTTATTATAACTTTCGGATAAAAATTTAGGTTCACGTGTTTTGTGACCGTTGGATAAAAATTTAGGTTTTAGAAATTCGTTGTGACTATGTCCGCTAGATAAAATTTAGGTTTTAGAAACTCGTTGTGACTATGTGTACTCCAAATAAGTTGGGACTTTGAATGTAATCTTTATATATTTTCGTAAGTAGGTTTTTATAATAATTTGTGAGGCTTTTGAGGAGATTTGTTCCAATAGAATGAATGATTTGTAATTATAATTTATATTTTGAAGGTGTGACTGTCTCCTGATCGATGAGAGTGGAAGATTGGTGGCACGAAACTGTTGTCATGTGTTCCCTGTTGTCAAATGAAGTATCTTGGTTTGGTTTATTTGCTTAGTAGTATCTTGGTTTGGTTTATTTGCTTAGTTAGGGAACATGGAACAATCTCGATTCTGTATAAGGGACAAAAGCTATATGTCAAATAATAATCTAGTTGTTCTTTTAGATTTTATCTCTACAATAAAATTTAACTAAGAATAAGTTGTTTATGTCATTTAACGTTAGATCATGTTTTATCTGTGTATTACATGTCATAATTAAATTTATCCCGTCTTGGTCTTTTTATATTTTATCTCTACAATAAAATTTAACTAAAGAAATAAGTTGTTTATGTCATTTAACGTTAGATCGTGTGTTTATCTTTGTATTACATGTCATAATTAAATATTATACTGTTTGGTCTGCTTTTATATTTTTGTGTTTTACTTGGGGGTTACATCTATGACTCTTTTAACAATCTTAGGACGGGAAACGAAAACGTTTTGTCATTGAGAACGACCAAACAAAATAATTTAATAATACTATAATTATAAATTATATAATACTATATTTAATTATATATATATTATATAATACTATAAATTACAAAATCGGATTTGTGTAGTGCTTCATTGCAGAGGGAATAGTAAAGCTCCATCCATAATCTTAGCACAAATTAACACTTTGGTGTATTTATTATAAACTATTCTTAACCCCTCTCTCCTCGCGTTATGGTGCGAGGGTGTAAAATTGGACAACCAGTGTTGCGGGGCGGGGCGCGGGCGGCTAAAACTATGCTATGTAGTAACCGAATGATGACCAGAATAAAGAAAACACGTAATATAAAAACACTAATTTCTAACAACAAGTGACTCATATGACGTAAAACATGGATGAAGTCGAATTTACACCAACATGTATTAGAAAGTCGAGGGGTAAATAAAGTTGATGGCCCAAATGTGACCACCTAACACCTTGCTAAGTAGCAACCAAATGACAGTAGTATCCTGGAAATGTGTAAAACAAAAGGTAATAAAAAAATGAAGCTCATTGAAAACCCTAAAATTTTGTTACAAAATTGAAAACGATAAAGTACAATATGAAAAAAATACAAAGTGTTGGATCTGAGAGTGTGTGTTATGTGTTTTCTTGATAAAAAAATTGAAAAGATTCTGAAATTCAATCAAACGGTGATATAAACACAACTAGATTTGGGAATGATTGTCAAAAGATTAAATATATTCAATACGTTTACAGTACAAACAATAGTACAGAATGAGTCCCCCTTACCGAGTGCACTCTCTCACTTAGTTCTTCTGCGTTTTCAGCTCTAGTGTAAAGAATTATATTGTATGCAGAATTATATATAAGCGGAGAGAACTACTGGTGACATCACCATGAAATCGACCCTAAACAATCTATTAAATGATGTAACTGCCAATTGTTTGCAAAATTGTTGGACAGTCAAGAAAACAAAGTGTTATATCAAACTACTGGATTACAAAGAGAAAATAGCTAGAATTCCAAAACTGCTGGAAGGGTTCCAGCACTTTTGAAAACCAGTACTTCTTTTCTTGTGTTGACTTGGTCTTCTGGTCTTTAGCTTTGACTTGTTGACTTTGTTATTGACTAGTTGACCAGCACTTTATCAATCCAATACTTTGTACACTGTTTTCCAGTTCTTTGAGGCAACAGTTCATGTATTAGCAATTTTGAGGCTGTTTGGAAAGCTTTCAGGGGGACGTTTGGACTTGATTGTACTTCAACTTATTCCATCGGCAGGAAGATGGTTCCCCTAGGTTTTGGCTTTCATCATCAGCAAATCTTACATAACTCAATTGTCACACCCAGACCGCAGCAAAATGGTTCGGGGCATGATGTTTGTCCAAAGCTTGTGGCACTATAAAGTTTCATAAATAAACTACGCACATCCATAATCAGAGTCTTACCCATCAATATCACTTTCCCACAGAATGTGGTCCTAAAAATTCCAAGATTGTGACCACGAGGCCACGAAAGCGTATGCTGATACATCTCCCGCCGTATATAAGCCTAAACCCCCAAAACGGATCGGTAAGGATGCCACCCTCCATTGAAAATCCCAAAAAATGGACCCCCATAAACCACGATGTCCTCGATGGCATCCCAGATGCCTTTTTCGAAAATAGAAACATTTTTTTCTCCACAAACATGGTGTAACGTTCCATGTTTTCGTACTTCTATTTTTAGAAAGCTTGTATTCGTATTCAATTTCAATCCTTGTAATCCGAGATTTTTGATCATAATGGCAATACATTTTATAACATATTTTTTTATTCATACGTACATGAAACGCAAACAATCACGAAACAAGGGTTTTTTATACAAAACCGAGACACATTATGTTTATGCCATGTTCAGATTATAATCATACTTAAATATACCTCTGTACAGATTCGAACCCTAAAACCATGTTTAACATTGCATTTGTAACATATGGTAACAAGGTATATAAGTTAGAGGGTTAAAAACAATTTTTTTTTTGAAATTACTGGAGCCTTATGGACCGCAAGAACCCTCCCCGCAAGGATGTCTGGGCGGGAAAAATCCTTGATAGCTCGCGAATTTTGCCTTAAACTCACATTCCAACCACTCTAACACCCATCTAACTCATTAATACACTAAAACCTAATAGCACATTATAAATACCTCTCCTTCACATCTCCTAAACATTTTTCCCTCTCTAAAATCACTCTCTAATCCTCAAGAAATCTCTATTTTCGGGCATAAAACATTAAGTCCAAAACAGTGAGTTTTGGACCTTCTTCCTCTCTTTTTCTTCTTGTTTCTTGTTTCCATCCTAGTTAGATAAAATCTATGAGTGCTACCACAAGTTTACCATGGTAAACTAAGTTGGTACATCATTATTTTGAGGTCCAAAGTAAGGATTAAGTTCTAAGTTTTGTAAGCACAATCATACTTATTTTCTCTACTTTGTTTTCTTGGGATATAATGTACCAAATCGAGTTCCCAACTAATCTTCATGTTGATAAACTTGAGTTGTTTATTCCAAAGAGCATGAGGTTCATATGCCTATTTCATTATGCTTGAAAGAACCTAAGTAATCTCCATAGTGAGAGAAACCAAACCAAGTGCTCAACTTGCAATGTTGTAAGATTTGTGTTATGATGCATGGTGTGAACAATAGAACTTTGGTTCTACAACTAAGATTCCACCTACATTACTTGATTACTTAGTTAGTTTACATATTATCCATTCGAAGACATCAAGCAACGTACAATTATGCAAAGCAAACACGCTACACCAAGACTCCAAACACTATCCACGTTTGGAATGCGCTCGTCTGGTTAAACTCACTTGGTTACTTGGTGGATTAGATGACTTGATTTTGTTCTTATGTTTGTATCAATGATAATCTGAATCATCCTTGTGATGATATGTGTTTTCGTGAAATCTCAAGGTTAAAGGATTTATCCTATCTTTGCATGAGTATCTATGATTTGGACATAAATATATATATATATATATATATATACCAAATCCGAAACCAAACCATGATACCAACCAAAATGATGGTTGAATATCATGTGTTAAGGTGAACAACATTTTAGTTTTTGTCACACCCCCAATTGAAGGCGGAATCATCGGGGCGGAGGTAATTAGATTGCTCGAGACTTAATAACACTAATATGATGACAAGTATTTAAATAACTCAAATTTCATTTCACTAATAAACGAACAAGTGCAAAGTTTGGAAGCAAAATACAACAACATGATCAAGAAGCACGATATAGCATAAGTTCTAATTTAAAGCAAGTATCTAGTGCATCCTATTAGATTCCATGCGTCATCTTAATCGTCATCCTCAACCTGCACACGTATTAGAGTATAGTTCAACACACAAGGCTTTGGCGAGTATACAAGTTTCAATAATAGTATAGTATAAATGTTTGAACAATTCCTCATGCATAAATGTCTAATCACAAGGCTAACATACATTAAACCAGCATGTCATTATACGAGTCAACCCAAAGTTTACCGCTAGTGTAATCTAATCATAGCAATGAAAAGACCGTATGTGTTTAACTTAACATGATCTCATGAATACGGGCGTTGCGTTACTCCTATAGGGCTATACATGTTAAGGGAGGCTTGATCAAAGTTAATGACTAAGTATAAGCATATAAGTTTAAGCATGTGTGAATTCAAGTTTAGCACATAAAGCACGGGTGAGGATTGTTTGTGATTAAGTAAAAGCATGATTGTGTGATTTTGAATAAAGTATACATATTCACCCAAAAGTGTAAAAGTAAAACGGGGTCGAGTATACTCACGGTTTCGCAAGCTTTCCAAGAAATCCACGAGTCGTTGTGTTGGAGTTATGAGGTGATGCACACCGAAGTTACCCTACAATGGGTAAGCAAAGGTGTATGAACAGACTGTATTTAACGAAGGATTCAGATTTGGAGTCAAAAATTACAGAACGAAAACAAAGAAAACTCCACTCCGTGCGAAGTGGGCTAACCACTTTGTGCGAGGTGACTTGCACTTCGTACGAAATGACTGTCCACTTCATGCGAAGTGACAGTTCAGGAATGCTTTAGCTCGTTTTGCACCTGTTTTGACACTGATATATTTGAACAGGAGTATTAGCAACGAGACAGAACAGTCTAGGACCATAACACTTAATCAGAAAGCGATTAACATTATGTCCAGACTAGTTTATTAAGAAAATACAATATATACGTATAGCTCATGTCCATAATTCGTCAAGTTTGTCATAAATGTCAAGCAAGGAGGTACGAATACCTCGTTATATGATTCACCAAAGCTCAAAGTTCATAAACATAGTTGATAAACCCGGTTGGTCATGAATGTATAGAAAGTAGATGTGCAAAATGTTTAAGTGAGGTGTGGAACTTAATTCGGGTAGCCAAGACTCCCAACGTCCTCACACTTACTGAAACACAAGTCCAATCTATAACATTTGTCAAAAACGGGTTTCCAAAACCCGCTCCGTTTTGTAATCGAATATCAAGTTATAAATGTCACGTTGTGTATTTATGGTTATTTTGATTTTTAATGATACATAATTAATAAACAAACTAAACTATAAAAATTATTTTTGATAAAAAGTGAAAACAAAATAAATAAAAATAAAATGATGCTGCCGGGACTCGAACCCGGGTCAGCCGGAATTTAAACCCAAAGACTTAACGCTCACACACATCACCACTCCGCCACTTGTTTGTTTTTTGTCAACTTAGGGAAACAAATAACTCTTATACACAAACCTAGTTAAACCGGTTGCGCCAACTGAGAAACCGAAATCGGTAATTCAACCGTCTAATCGTTTGATTAATCGCACATTCAGGTTTATAACCGATGCACCGACAAATCTTAATCAATTCAGATTTGAATGAACTTCAATTTTGATCATGATCGGTTTTTATAACCAAAAATGATCAATGACTGAATTACTTCAATCAGGACCCCTCTCGCGACCCGGAAACATCATACAAACCTTCCATTTCACTTTCGTCATACATTCAGTCCATCAGAACGCTTAAATCAACTCGCCGGAAATTTCTGCAAGTTCGCTGGAAAACCGTATTCATCATCAAAACGGTAATTCTTTCAATATCGTCGTAGTCTAACAATTGTTAAGCTATTTCTAACTTAAACCTTTCAATTGAAATCGAATTCAGACACCGTTATCAGATAATTCCAGTTCGCCGGAAAATCTCTGGAAATCTTTATTTCCGTCTGTGAAACGATAAGGACCTTCAATCACACTGTTAACGTTTGTTTATCACTTCAATTCCACGATTGGCTAATCAAAACAGTTAATTGTTTTGTTCAGTTGAGGTGCACAAAAACAGAGCCGACGCATTGCCGGAAACTCTGTGATAAATCATTCCTACGGTATGTTTACTTCCAACACCGTCTCTGCTATTTCATTTTAGTCTTATGAATGATTGATAATCGTAAAAGCAAGAAACGGATTAGTAACACAGTCGACTGTAAATTGAGTGAAGAAGACGAAGATAGTTAAGTTATAAGTTTATTTAAAATCAGTAATATGAACGGGTTAGACACACAGTCCAGCGGTGGACTGTGTGCAAAATATACGCGCATGTCACGAGTTCGATCCCTGATACACGCACTCCCTATGTAATAAAATGCCTTTTTGTTTAAAACTGAACCGGGTTAACTCCGTTAGTTGTTAAGTATAATAAAAATTGGTATATTAACCAAGTTAGACACACAGTCCAGCAGTGGACTTTGTGTGATTTTAAAGCACAAGTCCCGGGTTCGAAACCTGTTATTGGCACCGGTTGAACGAATTAAAATGTTTTTGAAATTAAAAGAATTTTGGTTAAATCGAATTAGTATATAAATATAATTAAAAACAAGATTATTTCGGGTTAGACACGTAGCTCAGTTGGTAGAGCTGCGTGCACGCGTACGGGAGGTCTTGGGTTCGAGTCTCACCCAGCGCATTCATGCACACTGACCGAACCGGTCAACAGGTCAACGGTCAACGGTCAACGGTCAACCCAAATTAAACAACTTTTTTTATATTTTTATTTATTTAATTTAATTTAAAAATCAATTAAAAATACTTAAAAATAACATTTTCAAAGATAGAAAATAGCCTTAAACTCACAAAAATATATCTAAAAATTCCATTAAAATCCTTAATAAAA
The DNA here is from genome assembly GCA_947069175.1 of Scalesia atractyloides. NCBI lineage: Eukaryota > Viridiplantae > Streptophyta > Magnoliopsida > Asterales > Asteraceae > Scalesia > Scalesia atractyloides. The sequence goes on from CAMTDV010000023.1 coordinate 21,393,605, forward strand.
TCCACTCATTTACTATATTTTTTCTGTTATTATTTAGGGTAGTAATTCTCGTTGTTCAATTCTCCCGACTCGTGCGCATCTCATTATCTCCAATCAAACGCACCCAATGTTAGTGAATCTTACAAATTCCCCGTTTTAATCACGTTTTGGGGTGTATCATGTGTCTTGCTATATATTATATTTAAATCATTGTGCATACATCATATCATGAACATGTGTATTCGGCTTGCTTCAACTGTTTGTGTAGTTATTGTTAGATTCAATTTATTATTTCAGTACATGCAATTTCATAGGCCGCCGCTCCCCATTACATTATGAGCGTTGAGCATGTTCCCCATTACATTATGAGCGTGAACCTGGCGTGCCCACATACGATCGGCTCCGTTTGATTGAGCCTTGATCGCACAGACATTTTTCATTTTCAGTACATGCAATACGATCGGCTCCGTTTGATTGAGCCTTGATCGCACAGTTTCATTCATGTTATCTATCGTATGATGTTGGTATGTTAATGTATGCTATCATATGTTATTGTATGTTATAGTTGTGATTGCTATTGCCACTGCCTGATTATTTACATTTGCTCATTTATGATTATGCACAATTTTTCATTGATAAACTAACAAGTAAATCAATAATAAATGTTTATCTAACAAGGTTCACTCGCCAACTTATGTTGACCCCAAAACCCCCATTTTTACACATGATACAGGTGAACCAACTGCAGCCAGAAACACTTAGGATTGGACTAGAAGAATAAAATGATTTAGAGCTTGGAATTGTTTTGTTTGGTTATCTTTCTTTGTATTGTATGGACATGTTTGGATATTTGGGAATGTAATTTTGACTTTAATAAATATGAAACATATTAGTAAATATCATGAGCTTTGGTGATAACCCAATTTTGCCCCGACTCTTATTCCGCTGCGGGTCGGGGTGTGACAGATTGGTATCAGAGCCATGACTATAGGGATATAGGATAGGTTATTAGACCCTTAGAGCCTATACTATAGTTGATTAGAAATTTTTAAGATTTTTTGTGTGTTACATGCCAAATTTCATGATGTTTATATGTTTTATGTTAAATGTTGCATTCAATGTTATGCAAGCATGTTCATAAGTATATATTATCATATAATGCCTATCATGAATCATATTCTCATAACACATCATATCCATGAAAGTACATGCCACATCATGATTGTTTTTACAATGATTTTTGTGTTTTCAAATCTCATCAAAGTGAGTTCTCATGACGGACATGTAGTAACTGGAAGGGTACCAGTACCGGTAGTCGGAACGTCCTGTCTAGACTGGCATTCGTATAAATCCAAAATAAAGGACCAGTTTGCCTACCTGGGACTAACGATGAGAGTACGAAGTACCTATTAGGCCAAAGCATGCTATACCAAACATCGTGTGAGCTAACCCCACTTTGAGTTGTCATTGTGTCTACACCTGGACACATTCCGACCATACATCTCGTAAACATATTTTGGGTTTTGCATTCGGGTGATGCGAGTGTTAAATCGCCAATACTAATGTGAATCCTACCAAGCCAATAGCCATGGGGGCCCACATGACTATACAGGTGAAGGTATGGGGGACATTTGAGGCCCAACATGAGCAAACCCAAGACATCCTATGGATGTAGTTGCATTATTGATATTTATGTTATTTTCATTTTTCTTAAAGACACATGACACCTAAAAAGACTCCATAAACTCACAATCTTCTTATGTATGTTCCTGTAGATGTCGTCCAGACAACAAGGATGGGGTAAAAGATCAGGACGGTCTCAGGAACGCTTGGCCACACACATCGCGAAACAAATGGCCACGATACTGCCTGACATTGTGGTCCAAGTACAACAAGCTCTCGCCACAAATCCCACTAATCCTCCCCAACAACAAGACCAGAACATCGACAACCCTCCTACCAGCAAGTGCTCATACAAAGATTTCAAATCTTGTGATCCTCCTAAATTTGAAGGGACCGAAGGTGTCACTGCTCTCCTCCATTGGTTCGAGGAAATGGAAAACACCTTCCTCAACTGTGATTGTCCTGAGAATCGCAAGGTTCGATACGCCACCGGGAGACTATTTGGGGTAGCTCTCACTTGGTGGAATACTGAAAAAGGGAAGAGGGGAACTGATGATGCAATGGCCTTAACTTGGGAGGAGTTAAGGGAAATCATGACTAGACGTTTCTGTCCTAGGAGTGAAATTAAAAAGTTGGAGGACGAATTTCATTCTTTAAAGCAGAAGGAGGGAGATCACACCACCTATAACAAGAGGTTCTTAGAATTGAACCAAATGGTTCCAAATTTGTTTATCCCAACTTATCGTTTGATCGAACATTATATTCGAGGACTTCCCTTGAAAATTCAAGATTCAGTTCTCAGCATTTCACCGGTAACACTTGAAGCTACTATGGAGCTAGCAACTGAACTGACCGAGAATCGAATTCGCAACGGGAAGTTTAAAGAAGAGAAAAAGAAAGCCCCTGTTGAGGGTCAAACTTCAAACCATTCCATCTCCTCCTCTAAGTTTGCTAACAAGAGGAAGCGCAACACCAGAAACTTCGCCGTTACACAAACCAACTTCCCTATTCCTGCTGCACCCATTACCCAAGTCGCTCCTTCACCTGCACCATACAAAAGACCCTACTCTGGCCCGTTACTAAAATGTAACCGTTGCCAATATCACCATTCTCCTGATTATCCTTGCCAGCATTGCACCGGCTGTGGTCGCGCGGGTCATACTGTTCAAACCTGTCGCATGCCTCAGCGAACGAACCGCCACCAACCTTCAACCCAAACCCACCAACAATTAATGGGTCAAGCCCAACAACCCCTACAATATCCACCCGCCCAACATTTAGCCCAAACATATTACCAACCCAATTATCCTATGGGTCAACCTATGCGGGCTTGCTACAATTGCGGAGACCCAAGCCATTTCAGAAACACTTGTCCAAGGTTGGTAAACATTATTCATGCTCAGGCCCAAGCCAACCCGGTGAATCAAGCGAACCAAGCTCCTCCACCTGCAAGAGGAAGAGTTTTCAATATCAACGCTAATCAGGCTAGAGCTGACGGCAATGTGGTTAACGGTACGTTCCTTATAAATGGTAGATATGCATCTATGTTATTTGATACTGGTGCGGATAGTAGTTTTGTGTCCTTAGAATTTGAACCTATCTTAAACCAAAATCGGGATAAGCTCATGGAATCCATAACAGTAGAAGTTGCTGACGGGAAACCAGTTTCATTAAACTCTATTATACGCAACTGTACACTCACCTTAAACAACCACGATTTCTCAGTCGACCTTATTCCTATGAAGCTGGGAAGTTTTGATATCATAATTGGTATGGACTGGCTCAGTCAACATCAGGCAGAAGTTGTATGTCGCGAAAAATTTATACGTATTCCTCTTTCAAACGGTCAGACTCTTCGAATCCTTGGAGAAACCTCGTCGAAGGGGCTTAGCTTAATGTCTTGTCTTCAAGCCCAAAAATATCTTCGCAAAAATTATGTCGCGTTTTTAGCTCATATCATCAACAAGGGAACCATGGAGAAGAAACTTGAAGACATCCCAGTAGTACAAGATTTCCCGCAAGTTTTTCCTGATGACATTTCAGGACTTCCTCCAGTTAGAGAAGTCGAATTCCGTATTGATCTTATACCTGGTGCTACACCAGTTGCAAAGTCTCCTTATAGGTTAGCCCCCTCTGAAATGCAAGAGCTAGCTAGTCAATTACAGGAGTTGACTGACAAGAGATTCATACGTCCTAGTTCATCGCCTTGGGGTGCACCTGTTCTTTTTGTAAAGAAGAAAGATGGATCGTTTCGTATGTGCATCGACTACAGAGAGCTCAACAAATTAACAATCAAGAATCGCTATCCTTTACCTCGCATTGATGATCTTCTTGACCAACTTCAAGGTGCCAGCTACTTTTCCAAAATCGACCTTCGATCTGGTTATCACCAACTTAGAGTACATGAAGAAGACGTCCCAAAGACCGCATTTCGAACTCGTTATGGCCATTATGAATTCATGGTCATGCCATTTGGTTTAACCAACGCTCCAGCAGTCTTCATGGACCTAATGAACAGAGTCTGCAAACCTTATCTTGATCGATTTGTTATAGTCTTCATCGACGATATTCTTATTTATTCAAAGTCTAAGTCCGATCATGAGCGTCATCTTCGACTCATCCTTACACTTCTAGAGAAGGAAAAGCTTTACGCCAATTCTCCAAATGCGAATTCTGGTTAAAAGAGGTGCAATTCCTCATACATGTAGTCAATGACAAGGAAATACATGTCGACCCCTCAAAGATCAAAGCGGTACAAGAATGGCAAGCTCCACGTACACCAACTGAAGTAAGATCTTTTCTTGGTTTGGCTGGTTATTATCGTCGATTCATCTCAAACTTCTCACGCATTGTTGTACCACTCACGGCTTTAACTCATAAGGGAAAACCTTTCATATGGGGACCCAAGCAGGAAGAAGCCTTCCAAACTCTTAAACAAAAACTTTGTGATGCACCAATCCTCACTCTTCCTGAAGGTTGTGATGATTTTGTGGTCTATTGCGACGCGTCAGGGCAAGGATTAGGCTGCGTTCTAATGCAAAGAGGAAAAGTTATAGCTTATGCTTCGAGACAACTCAAGACGCATGAGAAGAACTACACCACTCATGACCTAGAACTTGGAGCCGTTGTGTTCGCTCTTAAGATATGGAGACATTATCTCTATGGTACTAAGTGTGAAATATACACTGACCACAAGAGCCTTCAACATATCTTCAATCAAAAGGAGTTAAACATGAGGCAACGAAGATGGGTCGAACTTCTAAATGACTACGACTGTGAAATTCGGTACCACCCTGGCAAGGCAAATGTGGTGGCCGATGCACTTAGTCGAAAGGGTTATGCGAACTCCATTCGTCTTCTATGTTCGCAAATCATAACTGACATTAAAGATCAAATTCGAGAAGCCCAACATGTTTCAGTTACGGAAGATGATGTACGAAAGGAGATGTCCTGTGGAGCTGAACTTAAAATTGAAACTAAATCTGACGGTATTCTGTACTACCTGGATCGTATCTGGATTCCTAACCACAACAATCTTCGTGAAATTCTTATGAAGGAAGCTCACAAAACGCGATACTCTATACACCCAGGAGCCGATAAGATGTATCAAGACCTACGATATACCTATTGGTGGCCTGGAATGAAAAAGGATATTGCTGTTTTTGTTTCCAAGTGCCTTACATGTTCCAAGGTGAAAGCTGAACACCAAAGACCCTCAGGACTTCTGATACAACCTAAAATACCTGTATGGAAGTGGGAAAATATAACCATGGATTTCATTACCGGGTTACCTCGCACTTCTGGTGGGTATGACACTATATGGGTAATAATTGACCGACTTACAAAATCAGCTCACTTTATTCCTATCCGCGAAGATTTCAAGAACGAAAAGCTAGCTCGTATTTATATCAGCGAAATCGTAAGCCGACATGGAGTACCGTTAAGCATTATTTCTGATCGTGATGGTCGTTTCACTTCACGAACATGGCAAGCAGTACAAGCCGCTATGGGTACGCGATTAGATCTCAGTACCGCCTATCATCCTTAAACTGATGGTCAATCTGAACGCACCATTCAAACTCTTGAAGATATGCTTCGAGCATGTGTTTAAGACTTCAAGGGAAATTGGGACGCTCATCTACCATTAGTTGAATTTTCGTACAACAACAGCTATCATTCAAGTATCGGCATGGCACCTTTTGAAGCCTTATATGGTCGTAAGTGCCGATCTCCAGTATGTTGGCACGAAATTGGGGAAGCTCAAATCACTGGTCCAGAATTGATCCAAGAAACCACAGACAAGATCCATCAAATCCGAAACAATCTTCTAGCGGCTCAAAGTCGTCAAAAGAGTTATGCAGATAAACGACGGAAGCCTTTAGAGTTTAACATTGGTGATCATGTACTTCTAAAAGTATCACCGTGGAAGGGAGTAGTTCGTTTTGGTCAAAAAGGCAAGCTAGCACCACGCTACATAGGACCTTTCAAGATACTCGAAAGAGTAGGACCTGTAGCATACAAGCTTGATCTACCAGAAGAACTCAACAGGATTCATCCCACATTCCACGTATCAAACTTGAAGAAGTGCCTCGCTGATGAGAACCTCCACATTCCGCTGGAAGATATTCAGATTGATGAATCTATGCATTTTATTGAAAGACCTGTAGAGATCATGGACTTCGGAGAAAAACGTTTACGACGAAGTCGCATTCCAATTGTTAGGGTACGCTGGGAGTCGAAACGGGGACCTGAGTTTACTTGGGAACGTGAAGACTCAATGCGCGAAAAATACCCACATCTTTTTCCTACTACTACTTAAATTTCGGGACGAAATTCCTAAAAGTAGGGATACTGTAACATTTGTCAAAAACGGGTTTCCAAAACCCGCTCCGTTTTGTAATCGAATATCAAGTTATAAATGTCACGTTGTGTATTTATGGTTATTTTGATTTTTAATGATACATAATTAATAAACAAACTAAACTATAAAAATTATTTTTGATAAAAAGTGAAAACAAAATAAATAAAAATAAAATGATGTTGCCGGGACTCGAACCCGGGTCAGCCGGAATTTAAACCCAAAGACTTAACGCTCACACACATCACCACTCCGCCACTTGTTTGTTTTCTGTCAACTTAGGGAAACAAATAACTCTTATACACAAACCTAGTTAAACCGGTTGCGCCAACTGAGAAACCGAAATCGGCAATTCAACCGTCTAATCGTTTGATTAATCGCACATTCAGGTTTATAACCGATGCACCGACAAATCCTAATCAATTCGGATTTGAATGAACTTCAATTTTGATCATGATCGGTTTTTATAACCGAAAATGATCAATGACTGAATTACTTCAATCAGGACCCCTCTCGCGACTCAGAAACATCATACAAACCTTCCATTTCACTTTCGTCATACATTCAGTCCATCAGAACGCTTAAATCAACTCGCCGGAAATTTCTGCAAGTTCGCCGGAAAACCGTATTCATCATCAAAACGGTAATTCTTTCAATACCGTAGTAGTCTAACAATTGTTAAGCTATTTCTAACTTAAACCTTTCAATTGAAATCGAATTCAGACACCGTTATCAGATAATTCCAGTTCGCCGGAAAATCTCTGGAAATCTTTATTTCCGTCTGTGAAACGGTAAGGACCTTCAATCACACTGTTAACGTTTGTTTATCACTTCAATTCCACGATTGGCTAATCAAAACGGTTAATTGTTTTGTTCAGTTGAGGTGCACAAAAACAGAGCCGACGCATTGCCGGAAACTCTGTGATAAATCATTCCTACGGTATGTTTACTTCCAACACCGTCTCTGCTATTTCATTTTAGTCTTATGAATGATTGATAATCGTAAAAGCAAGAAATGGATTAGTAACACAGTCGACTGTAAATTGAGTGAAGAAGACGAAGATAGTTAAGTTATAAGTTTATTTAAAATCAGTAATATGAACGGGTTAGACACACAGTCCAGCGGTGGACTGTGGGCAAAATATACGCGCATGTCACGAGTTCGATCCCTGATACACGCACTCCCTATGTAATAAAATGCCTTTTTGTTTAAACTGAACCTGGTTAACTCCGTTAGTTGTTAAGTATAATAAAAATTGGTATATTAACCAAGTTAGACACATAGTCCAGCAGTGGACTTTGTGTGATGTTAAAGCACAAGTCCCGGGTTCGAAACCTGTTACTGGCACCGGTTGAACGAATTAAAATGTTTTTGAAATTAAAAGAATTTTGGTTAAATCGAATTAGTATATAAATATAATTAAAAACAAGATTATTTCGGGTTAGACACGTAGCTCAGTTGGTAGAGCTGCGTGCACGCGTACGGGAGGTCTTGGGTTCGAGTCTCACCCAGCGCATTCATGCACACTGACCGAACCGGTCAACAGGTCAACAAGTCAACGGTCAACGGTCAACGCAAATTAAACAACTTTTTTTATATTTTTATTTATTTAATTTAATTTAAAAATCAATTAAAATACTTAAAAATAACATTTTCAAAGATAGAAAATAGCCTTAAACTCACAAAAATATATCTAAAAATTCCATTAAAATCCTTAATAAAATCCACTCATTTACTATATTTTTTCTGTTATTATTTAGGGTAGTAATTCTCGTTGTTCAATTCTCCCGACTCGTGCGCATCTCATTATCTCCAATCAAACGCACCCAATGTTAGTGAATCTTACAAATTCCCCGTTTTAATCACGTTTTGGGGTGTATCATGTGTCTTGCTATATATTATATTTAAATCATTGTGCATACATCATATCATGAACATGTGTATTCGGCTTGCTTCAACTGTTTGTGTAGTTATTGTTAGATTCAATTTATTATTTCAGTACATGCAATTTCATAGGCCGCCGCTCCCCATTACATTATGAGCGTTGAGCATGTTCCCCATTACATTATGAGCGTGAACCTGGCGTGCCCACATACGATCGGCTCCGTTTGATTGAGCCTTGATCGCACAGACATTTTTCATTTTCAGTACATGCAATACGATCGGCTCCGTTTGATTGAGCCTTGATCGCACAGTTTCATTCATGTTATCTATCGTATGATGTTGGTATGTTAATGTATGCTATCATATGTTATTGTATGTTATAGTTGTGATTGCTATTGCCACTGCCTGATTATTTACATTTGCTCATTTATGATTATGCACAATTTTTCATTGATAAACTAACAAGTAAATCAATAATAAATGTTTATCTAACAAGGTTCACTCGCCAACTTATGTTGACCCCAAAACCCCCATTTTTACACATGATACAGGTGAACCAACTGCAGCCAGAAACACTTAGGATTGGACTAGAAGAATAAAATGATTTAGAGCTTGGAATTGTTTTGTTTGGTTATCTTTCTTTGTATTGTATGGACATGTTTGGATATTTGGGAATGTAATTTTGACTTTAATAAATATGAAACATATTAGTAAATATCATGAGGTTTGGTGATAACCCAATTATGCCCCGACTCTTATTCCGCTGCGGGTCGGGGTGTGACACAATCCTAGTGAGCATGATGAACTTGGTCAGTTCTACACTTGGTACAAAAGAAAAAGAATACAAGTAAAAGAAAGAGTAGAAGATTTGACAAGTATTAGTGAGTTGAACTCACTTAAAACAATTTGAGATTATTCTGCTAAGAATCCGTAACTTTGAGAGTGGAAGTGAGAAGATTCGAAAAACTGGAAGTGGTGAAGTTCGTCTGTATTTATAGGAAAAGTTGCTGCCAGCACCACTTCGTGCGAAGTACGCTCCACTTCGGGCGAAGTATGTTTAGCTTGCACGAATGGTTGTTTCGGTTGGTTTCACATATTTTAACCAATTTTCGAGTATTTTAAGCATAAGGTCGTAACGTATGAATATTGCATGTAAGATAAGTATAAGTTTGCATAAAACACGTGTTTGAATGATTGATTGTGTATAAAACGTGTACGTATAAAATAGGAAGTTTCGCTAAAATTAATGTCTTGGATTTTGAGGTTGGGAAAGAATACAAATGTAAGTTTCTAAAAATAGAATTTCGACTAAACTTTATAAATAAGGGAATTTTCATAAATGCGAAGCATTACAGTTTTAGATTTCTCAATTTGGACTTCTAATGGGCGATTTAGTGCCCATGAAAAACACAACTAAACATAGTGTCCAAGTGGTGTCTTGACAAAGATCTACTTTCATACTCATAAAATCTCGAACTGGTTCCATCATCAAACTCTATGAACTCATACCTTTCTTTAGCCTTTTAGGATAATTTGGAGAATTCCATCCTTCTGAAATCAACTCACTCGCTCTTTGTGGATTTATCTTCACAAACCGTGAGTATACTTGACCCATTTTACTTTTATTTCACTTTGGGTTACAACATGTATAAATTACTAATGTCACAAATGCACACAATCAATCTTACGCAAACACTCAATCCACTAAACATGTTATTTGTCATATTGTTGTTTATACATGCTAGAATACTTTTATGCATACTATTTGTCATTAACTTTGCAAGCATACCTTAACATGTAGAGCGCTATAGGAGTAGTACACTATGACAACTATCACTTTTGGGATAATTTTGTACATTAAACAAGTGAATTATATGATATAATTATGTGTATTGAACAATTAGACCGCGTGAATTGCATGGCATCAATCTAGAAAGTGCACTGAATATATTACATGATGCATTATTTATTTAGTGGTTACCATTTAAAAACTACTTAAAACAGTGCGTCGGAAATAACTATTAGACTAGCTGTGGCAGCACAGTGTTATTACGCAGTTAAACTGCAGATTTAGGACTTAGATGAGAGTCCAACGCAAACTATACTTTAAACCCCATGTGGGAAAGCAAGGATTAATGCTAACACTTTCCGGAAACTATTCATGCACTGAAAATTGTCCGAAATATACCTTAAACCGCAATTCAGCAAAAAGCAGCAAATACAAGCTCATGTAATATGCAGAAATATTGTTAAACATCATGCACTGCTTAAAAGACATTGAAAGTATCAAATTGGCACAAAAACATATCACATCACATAAGTCTTGAAAGTTAACGTTTTAACGAACCGGCAACGAAACGAACACCCGGACACAATCTGAAACATCATATGAACTAGTTAACAATGTTTTTACTTCATACAACTAGTTAAAAGCATTAAACACATTGTTTTAATTTAAAATCCCTAAAATCCCTACTAGTTACTTAAACCTCCTTCTAAAGACCCGTTAACGAACCCAACAACCGTTAAGCAACCAAACACGAGCTAGGCATAAAATATAAACTAGTTAACATTGTTTAATACCATTAAACTAGTATATGGCACATTATACTTCAAAATACACCAAAAACCCCTAATTCATCAAACCCCCCTAACTAAACCCTAAATACCTAACTAATTACTTAACTATGGAAACTAACCTAGTTAACTACTCATCATCATCAATAGGGACGGCCATAAAGGGGGACCCACAAGCCACCAACATCTTTGTTCCCTTGTCCCCTTGTTGGAAGTAAGATAGGTTTACATGGAGGATCTTGTGTCTTTGGCCAACATAACTAATCATCTATATCATACCACTTTCCTTCACTTATCTTATCACCAAAAATCAAACGAAGAACACCTCTACACCTCCACAACCTCACGACCACTTTCTTCTACATATCACCTCCATCTTCAAGTTAATTCCAAGCTAAACCAAGCATATCAAAAGGTGTCTCAAGCATAACTAGGAAGGTGACAAGTCTTGGAAGTGGAAGGACCTCTTCAAGGAGCTATTAACCACCTATTTTCTTCATCTTTATCTTCTTGTTCTTGTATGTTGCTTCCCTAGCCTTGTGCTAGTAGTAAGTTCCCTGGAATCTTAATTTTCATCTAGTTAAAGTGTATATAACAACATAACACCTAAAGATTCATACATAACAAAGATGAAGAACACTTCAAACTAAGCTAAAAATTATAAGAAACAAGTTTCTTATGTTGTATGCAATGAGAATCAATCAAATCACACCGCGCAGTTCCGCCTATGAGCGGGTGTGACACACACCGCCCGTTTTGGGGTCATAGTTAAGTATTCTATCATAACGGTCTTGTTCACTTCGGTGATGAGATTACACTAATGGACACTTTGGTTTGACCTATAGTTGAAGCATGCCAGTATGATATATAACGTAGTGTACAATTGCCATGTTGGATTTAAGACATTTTTACATATGCTATGTAGACCAAAACTTGTATGCTCACCAACCTTTTATGTTGACGGATATTTTATATACATGTTGCAAGAAATTGTTGATGAAATCTTAAGAAATCTACTTAGGGTGGAACTAGAAACGCACTCAAACTTTACTTTATGTATTTCTTTTATGTTTAGTTATGTTAGATCCAAGTTGTTGTATTTTTTCTTTATGAAACAATGTATTTCTTTTGAGTATGAAATGAAATGAAATGAAAGTTTGTTAATTAAATCATTGTCGTAAATAACACATTATGATGTTTTGATCAATCTTGTTCGTCTCACTCCGATGTTTCCGCCATCGGTTGGGCTGTGACACATGGTTTGGAGTGTTCGTAGGCCAAAAAACAACTTAGCAACTCCCATACAAGAGAAAAGCAGAATGAGCTCGCATTAAGGGTTCCGTAAGTGAGTTAGACATCGCATAAGATCCATCGAACATGAAGCCCGTCTCACAGCTAAATTGATGATATAACTTGCGCCCGGACTAACACCCCCCCAACTCTGGCATCCTAATCCCACTGGGAAACAAACCTTCCTTCACCTTAACCCCCATTGCATGAGGACATAAAGACCTCAATTTTCTTGATGTTAAGCTCATGCCCCAAACATGGTCCTTCATACCTGATGATACCCGAAGTTTTAGCAATTTCAACAGCGTCTCTTATAATCGTACCATTATCCAAGTACCATGCTTGGAAAACTAAGTTGAAAGTATCCCGTACTCGATGAACGAGAGGGTGCAAAACTAAGGAAAAATGGATGGGGCCCAAAGGGTTTCTTTGTTGAACCCCAGTAGTGGACCCAATACTATCATTCCCGACATATAACCTAGCAGTTGTCCATAACGAAAATTGACCCATGGGAATATGAAGAAACATTGGGAATGAACCTCCTGAAGGAGAGCTGTCCTATCCACAAGGTTGAAACCACTAGAGAAATCAATTGTAAGTGTAAACAACAACCCAACTGAGTGCAACTTATTTAAAACATGTTCGCTCTATACTACACAACATCCACCCCCATTAGAAATCCCTACCAGCGAATTGAGAATAACCAAGGTAATTAAGCATTTATCTCCCCACCTACCTCATAACCACCTTAGAAACCAACCTCCTCCAGATAGCGCCTATAACAATAGACCTAATCTCATTGTCCGGCTTGAGCATAGGCGTTAGGGGGATATGCAATAAACTCCGTCCATGCCCTGAAAGATTGCCCCCATCCACCCGTTGACGACCTCGGTTATAGCCCTGACTAAAACAGAAGCGAACGCAAACCCCTCTCCATAAAGGGTGTCCAAAGTGTGTTAGGCCCTTAACTTGTCCATCCCACAAAAGTCCTTTTGGGGAGGAATTTAATGCACCCCTCAACACAGTTGGCTTTCAGAGATAAGGGAAATCCGCAGGTAAGAGACATTTAAAACTGGTGAAGGCAGGGCTAGGTGCTTATCCACTAACTCCCTTGTATTAGCACCCGCGAAAGGTGTAACCCCTTGTAAAATGGAATATGAAGAGTCATTATGGAACATGGAACTTGGATATGGGTATTCCTCTCCGATCCAGAACATTGGGGGTACAATAAATATATCAAGGAAAACGGTGAATCTTTATGCAACCCAAACACATCCGCAAGGGTACAACAAACAATGGCGGGATGCCAATGACCGGACTATAGTAGCAACGACACCTCACGGGACGTCAATGACGCCAACACCGTCAGAGATCTCGACATTACTAAATATATTGGCCTTACAAGTCATATCTGGACACGTGGCTTGATTTCGTTGGATCTAAATACGGTTGTCTTACCTTAATGCATTGACGTCATCATTCGTGTTTAGGGAACATTTTGCAGCAACGAAAAAACAAATGGTGGAAAATGAGTTCTAAAAGGAATATTAAGAGGATTTTCAAAACAATAAATGATCAAATCAAAATTCTAAAACAAACAATGTTTAAATGAACCAAATTTCGTTAGAATCTAACAAATGACTAAACCCCTAATTTAACCCGGAACTATTGCCAACGATAGCCAGTCCAACTAGTTGGAGGTGGGAAGGTTTACCCTCTTTGAGGTTTCTGCCCGGGTTGGTCCCAAGTTCAAATTCAGGTCGTTGGGTAACTCTCGGTAGAGGTGCAACCTTAAACCGACTTAGGAACCGAACTCGACAACCCTACCCAACCCGAACTCGATTTGAACCCGATCTCTATCCAACTCGGTTTTGGTATTTCACAGACAAATCAGTTTTAACCTAACAGTTCACAACCCGGTTTGAACCCGATATCTTGAACCCGTCCAGATGCATTGAACTAACAATTATCCAATGACTTTTTGACCATTATAGTAAAGTTAATGTCGATTTTTGATCTTTTTTCATCCCATATGTTAGTATAAATAGGCATTAAATGTGTTGGTTAAATCACAACACTCAAAAACACACAAAATAAATAATAATAAACTCTCCTAAAACGTTATGGAATCGAAAGCGGACATGAATCTGTCAATGTGGGTTGTTCCTCTACTAAACTTACCGGAGATGACGATATTTTTGTCGTAAGGTTTTTTTCTATGAAATTATGTTTTAGTGTACTAATTAAATTACGAAAAAAATAAAGTAAGAATTTTTAAGTTCTTTATGTTTATTATTATTTTTGAGAATTTTATATTAATAAAGTTGAAGCCGGTTTGAGAACTCAACCCGGTCCTAACTCAACCTGACTCAGTTTTATAGGGTTTGGTTCTCTGGTCTCTCAACCCGATTTGAACATTTTTTACCTAACCCCAACCAGGTTTAAATCCGATTCAGTTGAAACCCTAACCCGATTTGTGCACCTCTTAACTCCTGACACCCGGTTGCCAGGCCTGCCCTCAGATCAAACGAAGCTTGTGTATGTTGACTTGTGTCTTCGAAACTAGTTGTTCTAACCGTAAAAAAACCCAAAAGTGTTAACTTTTACGGAAGCTTATTCGCCGTATAGGAACAAATCGTATCTACAATCGGTCGCAGGTGAAAACATCAACAGAAGGATTGACGCCGGAGATGGAGACATCGGAATCACCTTCACATCTTTCTCCTGCAATTAGGCATCTCCATTTCTCTTTTCCTTTACCTCTTCTTTCAATTAACTTCCTTTTCACGGCGAGAAACTCACCCGACGAATCATATTATGTAAATTGCAGTTCCCAACGCCATTTCTATCTCGCCGTTGACAGAATCCACTACAAAATGGTCTATTTCTTGCTCTATTTATTTAATAAAATTGTTTTATACTTTTATATAATAGCTATAGATTTATTGTTCCTCATATTGAATGAAATTGAACTATTAAATTATAATCTAAATGCCTGAAGTTTAAATATGGAAATTGATGGCAACTAGATGCAACTTTTGAGATTGTTGTTGAACTCAATATTGGAAATTTTGTAGGAGACCTTGGTGGATCTGTTAGGTATGGCAGGGCGGCGTCCGTGGCTGCCGATGGTGGTTTGTTGTAGCACGCGTGATGAGCTTGATGCGGTTTGCTCTGCGGTCTCCAACATTTCGTACATTTGTGTTACACAGCTGGTATTCTTCCGTCTTTTTATAATGTTATCCTGTTCGTTTGGTAATTGTATCTTGTTTAGCTTTAATCCTTGCTCTATGTTGTCAAAGGCGCATAGGCCTCGCCCAGAGCCTAGGCGCAAGGCGCTTAAAAAGCGAGAGTTTTTTTTTTAATTAAGGCGCATAGTATAAAAGTACCATTTTTAGGGGTTTTAGACATGTTCTAGGCATGTTTAGGATGTTTTAGGTTGATTTCAGGCTTGTACTAGGCTAGTGTGACAAATTCTCAGTCACTTAACAAAGTCACACACACACACATAACAAAATACAAACAATTACAATGCGATCAATCTAATCTATCTAACAAGCCATCAACATATTGTAGGCCGCTTTAGACCTGTTCAGACAACTTTTAGCCGGTAGGGCTGTAAACGAACCGAACAAACACGAATAAAGTCTTGTTCGTGGTCGTTCGTTAAGGAATGAGTCTGTTCATGAACTGTTCACGAACGCTTACCGAACAAGATTTCTTGTTCATGTTCGTTCATCAAGGAAATGAACGTGTTCATGAACAGTTTACGAACACTTACCAAACACAAATGAACTTAAACAAATGTTTCGTCAAATAAATGAACACAAACAACGGTTATAACACATATGAATACACAAACATATATTCATTTTAGAATAAAATTTGCATTTTTCATTACAAAGATTACGAAGAATCCACCAAAAAATTAATAAGCACTTAACGTAATTATTCGAATACAATTGACATAATTATTAAAAACATGATTAACACAAAATTAAGAAGTTTGTCAAGCTTTAACACATTGAAATTGAAATTGTCAAATAAGGGATGTTGGGGGAGGCATATAGTATAACTAGGGTTTCAAATCTTTAAAAACTAAAAACAATAAAACAAAGATACAACATATAAAAACCTTTGTATGAACGAACATAAATGAACAAATTACCGAACGTTCACGAACATATTCGAATGAACGGAACCTCTGTTCATGTTCGTTCATTTAACTTAACGAACCAAATTTCTTGTTCATGTTCGTGCATTTATTAAACGAACGAACATAAACAAACTTCCCGCCAAACGGTTCACGAACTGTTCACGAACTGTTCACTGAACGTTCAGTTTGTTTACAGCTCTACTGGCCGGAACTTGGCCTGAAACTGTGTCTGAGTGCCTATTCAGGGGAGGCGCATATCATGCGCTGCACTACTCTTTTGCGCCTGGTGTGCTTTTGACAAGATAGCTTTTGCTTAAACAAGGGGAATACGTTTAGAAACTTTAATCTATACCCCTGAATGTTGCACTCTGATACTTAAAACATAAGTGTTTTGTGAATGTGTTTATCAGTACAGTGACCTTGCTGAATCAGAGCGCGCATTAATTTTAGATAAATTCCGTGATATGACAATGAAATGGAAGCAAAATGCTGCTGTGCAATCTGGAAAGGAAGAATGTGAAAAGGAAGAACAAAAGTCTCGTATGATAGTTGCAACCGATGCTTGTCTTCCTCTTTCTGCTTCAGGAGAGTCTCCCATCAGTTCTAGTGTTTTAATAAATTACGAATTACCGACAAAAAAGGTACTCTTCACATACTTTCACATATTAGTTATCGGTTCTGATAAAATATTGCACTAGATAATTCATCATTCCATCATCTATTGGTTTAAATTGTATGCTTTCACAACAATGCATGTATAATGCTATAGCAGTTCTTTCTGTGATTTCCTTTTTCTATAGCCATATGTTTTGCTCTCTATATATCTCATGTCGTACCTCTGTTTAAACTCAGGAAACATACACAAGGCGGATGACAACTTGTTTGGCTTCAGGTTTTTCTTGCAACTTCATATTATCCTACTTTGCAGTTCTATTTCTGACACGACATTAACACTTAAATGCAGATGGGATTGTGATCAACATGGTTGTTGGGGGTGAAGTTGTAACTCTTAAAAACATTGAGGAAAGCAGCAGCCTTGTGATTGCAGAAATGCCCATAAATGTAAGTTTCTACACAGCCTTATAATTCGTACATAACATGCATCGTAGATTCGTAACTTATACTTCTGTTTGGGAACAGATATTTGAAATGTTTTAAGGATCTATTTCATGAAGGCTGCGGAAAAGTTCGTGGGGACCACCCGACTTTGTTCAATGTGCTCTTTTGACGTAAGGTACTCTAGATATCATTCCTTTTATTCAACTTGAAATTGCGGAACCGTTTACTGTTTGAATTCTGATTTATTTATATGTAAAGCGTAATTTGAAATGAAGGTTAGCATGATTTCATCATCAGTGAAACCATATTAATGCATTTTTTTGACTGTGAATGAGTGGGTACATTCTTTGAGTTGGAGTCAACACAAATTCTTCCTTACTATCAAGTATCAATAACCCCGATCGGTCCATGACTGATTCGTTAATCAAGCCACGGTCCATACATTTTGGTGTTAAAAACTAATGAATAAGTTTTGTGTAACAAACTTGACCGGAAAGTAGTTTATTGCTGACGTGACCTCGATTTTTTACTTGTATTTTTCACTGTGTCCCACCATATATCAACCATCATCATCAAGCCTTCGACGGCGGATTTGATGCTTCCACCAACACTATCGCCTCCTCCTGCGCTATTGGTACTTTGTGTGACCTCAATTGTTCATTCCACCATCACTGCACTCCCCAATTGGTTTTTCATTTCCGGTTGTTTTTTTTAGTTTGATCAATTTTTGTTGTTAAACCTCAATCGGTGTTTGCAGGTTTTTTTTTAATAACTGAGAGGACTTACGTTTTTTAAAGTTAAAATGATTTCTTTTTCAGGTTATAGACCAATTTTTGCAAGGTTTTTTCATAATGTAATTTGTTTCCAACAGTGAGCTCAATTGATGGTTAAGTGGTATGGAGGAGGTTGAGGGTGGTAGCTATTTTGTGGTGGCAAAAAGGAGTGAAGGGTGGGTGGTCATAGCTGTGTGGGATGGTCATGGTGGGGGTTGGTGACCATCTGTTTAGGGGTATTCTAATTTTGTTTTGGACGTAGGAGTGTCCTAATATGTGCTCAGGGGTATTTGATACATAAAACGGAGAAGAAAAAAAAAGTGCACTAATTTTGCACTTAGCCAACAAAGTTGAAGGGTAGCTTAGGCTACCCCTTAAGCCTATACTAGATCCGCCCATGGGTGCCAGATATGATACTATGGTTGTTATGGGAAGTGGTTAAGTGGTGCCATATACGGTTTTAGAAAACATGTTTTTGCTAGGGTTTGGTGAGACGTGACATGCGGTTGAGCGGGTTGTGCGTGCAGGGTATCATATAGTTATTTTGTTACTAAATGTTGATGAGGTTATGTTCTTTTAGCTAGGTTTCCAACTAGTTGTGTGACCCGTGGTGGCAACTAGGGTTTAGTACCAACTTGGCTATGACATCAACTAAAATCTAACAAGGCAAATGTATACGGATTCTATATGGGTTGTTTGTACAGAAAACAATATAACACTTTGATACCTTTGTATTATAAGATTCATATAACTAATCTAATACTTCCATACGATAGTAATTTGAACTTTCTATTTTTGTATATTTTTATTTAGGGGTTCTTTTAAAACTCGTTGATAACATGGAGTTTAGTTCTTTTATATGTTTGTGGTAGACCTGGCAAACGGGTCGGGTCCGGGTCATGGGTCAAAACGGGTTCGGGTCAAAACGGGTCCGGGTCAGAACGGGTTTCGGGTTAGGTCTGATTTTTTTGACGTGGTTGCTAAAGTATGCATTAATCGTTCATCCATTAGGTTACTTGCACATGCTATGATTGTTTCGTAAGAATCACCCAACAGTTCTACGATACCAGACCCAAATACAACTCTACATACATCAACTATGCATATAAAATTCACTAATGTGCTCCACAGTCAAATAATGTTCCGATGATTTTTTTTTGGAAGGCAAATTTCATTCATTTCAAACACCAAAATTTATTCCTCGCAAGTTGCTGGAAACAATCATACATACATCTCCGTAAATAAAACACCAGCTAAATCTTAAAAGTTACAGTCTAAAAAATAAATCTGCACCATTGTTCCCACTCCACATTTAAGTTCTTCCCTCGATGTTTGATCAATAAATAGGCCGTAGAGTTGACCTCACCTAGTATACGATCCGGTTCGGCTCATTTGCCAGAAAAGATTAGGCGTTTCGTCATCTCCAAATCACCCAACATGCTGTCAATATTACTGCTTGAATCGCCTTTTATTTTGCCCGTCACTCTTGAATTTTTGTGTATGTTTAGGAGGTCTTTAAAAGTAAATGCAAAAACTGATGGGATATGACACCACTCCCCTATTTTGCACCATATTATAGCTGCAAAATAGCATGAGGTGAAAGAGATGATCCGCCTTTCATCGCTTCCCCCAAATAAACAGCATGTTGTTGAGACCGTGAATCATATTCGGATGATTAATATTCCTCAATACATCAATCTCAGACATGACTCTCTTTCAACTTTTTATTCAACTTTCCAGTAACAATCTCCTTAATCGCAACTTCCGTATCATAAACCATATGCCTCGCATGCCACACCACAGAAAACGAACCCGACCCGAGCTGTTTCCCAGCCACATACTCCCCAACCAATCAAGCTCTGTACGAAGACTGACTCATCATTTACCAAATTACACAACAACAAACCCTAATCCCAAACTTATTGTTCAACTAAATCATGAATTCAAAAACAGAACAATCTGTATCATAAGAATATCCATCATATTTTGAAGAGCATTAGCTAAATCATAAATTAAAAAACAGCACAATCCTAACTCTTAATTCGAACTAAAAATAAATGAATTTTTGTAGATCCAACTAAAGCCTCCCTCAACTGTAACCTAATTTGCACATACCTCGATTGATGAATGAATTTCTACGGTGCTGAAGCGTATGAATGTAAGGAGGAACATCGATGATAATGATGAAGTACCGGAGAATGAAGATGATGTACGTCATACGAAAGATGATGAAGATGATGCTCTGCGAGTATGGTATATGATTCTGATCCTCTATGAACGTCGATGATGAAGATGATATTCAGTACACCCAGCAAAACAGGCGGGTCGGGTCAGGTCGGGTGGCGGGTCAAGACGGGTTCGGGTCAATCCAGAAAAGGGTTGTTTTGATTCGGGTCAGAGCGGGTTAGGGTCGAAACGGCTTCAGGTTGGAACAGGTTTGGGGTGGGGTTGGGTTGGGTCATGAATAGCTTCTGCATACATACCTATATGTTAACATCATATCTATAACATGTAAACACCAATAACCCCTGCATACATACTTGAATCCACACAAGTCTGACATAAATTAACAATCAACTAGTGATCTTTTATGTGTTTTTTTATTATCGGCAAGTAACTAAACATCAAGTGAAGAACAATACAGTTTCACATCAACAAATAATAAATTTCACCGTATGTTAAACAATATAAACACCAATAACTCCTTCATATATACCTAAATCCACACATTTAGGTCAGAAATTCACAATCAACTAGCAATCTTCTATGTTCTTAAACAAGTAATAATCGTTAAAATATTATACGATTTCAGGTTCGATAAATTGGAAATTCCATCATATAAACATGAATAATTCTTGCATATATATACCTAAATCCACACAATTAGGACATAAATTCACAATCAACTAGCAATCTTCTGTGTTTTTAGATTAACAGCAACTAATTCAACACTAAATCTCACAATCATCATATGATTTCACTTCGATAAATAAGAAATTTCACCATAGATCACAACATATCGATATGAAGTTTCTAAGTTATAGAGATGAGACTGATGTAGAAGATGATTATGGATGAGACGAATTCAGATGCGAGATCGAGCAGAAATCTTGTTCAGACGCGACAATCAAAAGGGTTAGAGAAGAGACCCACTCATTTCTTGTTCAACCCTATTTCACCCGTTCTAATATTTCTCTTGACCCGTTTCAGCCTTTTCTTCTTTTTAGTTTTGCCCATTTTTGACTCATCAAAAATGTTATTAAACCCATAAAAACTCAGAAATTATTATGACCCAAAATCAGCCTAATGAGTTACTTTTGCCAGGCCTAGTTTGGGGGTACGTCGCTCCTCAAGATAGCGATATTGTAAAGTCGAAGTTGTTGGCTATAATAGATTAATATCTAATATTGAAAACCTTGAAGACAAAGATTTCCGTTACTTTATTTTGTCTACGTTTCGATAGAAATTTAAATGAGAATTAAAGACTATGTGTTATGGTAATGATCCAAATGACTATCATCACCCTTCATGTCCTCTACCCTCATCTATCAAACTAATCCACCACTCTATATGGTGCGTGGATTATGACTCCCACCATCATCCAATATGCCCCACTTTGAATATAAGTCCGTTTCCAAATAAAAGTTTTATTGAATCTCATAAAAAAAATAAAACAAACCTGTGCATTTATTTGTTTATTAAAATATTAGATATTACACTGCTAGAAAAGAAAACAAAACTAGATTCTATGTTAAATGGAAGTTAAAAGTCAAGTTAAAATATCATAAAACTATGTTGTTTTAGATTGACTTTTGCAATATTCTAGACTTATTATATCCCCATTCTCAAACATCTTAAAAAATAACCCCGTGTCATGTTAGGCTATTTTTTATTTTTATTAATTGAAAAAAAAAAAGAACACTTTTAAATAAAAAATTCTAGTGGTTTAAGTTTATTATGATGTATTTTCATATGGTTTGTCCAACCTAACATAAATTTCAGTTGAAGATGGTTTGCAAATATTTTCTAGAAATGTTATTATAATTTTTATTTTATTTTTTGTATTTCTGGAATTAAATATGTCTTGTACAACAAAATCTGGATCTTATTTTGAATGTGCATGAATGAAACATGGGTTGAATCAATATTTTTGTTGTGTAGAAATATTTATTTATTTAAGATGAAAATGAAGTTTGAATAGAAGTACAATGACGATTCATGCATCTAACATTAAAACAAAGAAAATGTTAAAACCTTGTTTCAGAAACAGGCAAACAGCTTCAGCGTTGCCTTTCTTTCACAGTAATGGCAACTGTGATGCTTTGACCTTCAAATCTGACCATGCTATTACTTTCCTAGTTTTCTCTTTTATTTTATTCCATAATTAATTATCTTTTCTACAATCCCATATTATTTCATTGCTCATATAAATTGGTTAACTTTTATACATAAACAGATAAAAAGATATTTTCAAAAGAATATTAGAGAACCCACAATCGATTAGTTGTTCCTCGTTGTGCCCCCCGGGGGGGGGGGGGGGGGGGGGGGGGGGGGGGGGGGCTGGCTTCTTCATCCCACACTATCGTCACCGCAGGCAGTCACGGATGGGATTACGGGCCCAATTAATTCACCCTTCCACATTACACATTTTTACTTTTTATTAAAATAATAATAATAAAATAATAATAATAATAATAATAATGGTTTATTTCTTTTATTATTTGATATTTCCCTAAACATCATTTCAAATGCTTTATTTTTTAAAAATTAGTTATTATTTTTTAATATTTACTTTCATTAGAAACACACAACATACAGCACCAGCCCAAGCAGACGCGGAAACAAACTCTACCTCATCAGATTAAATGCACACCAATCCTTCCATAGGATCGACCCACACTTCGACCTATGTTTAAACCGAAAAAACTAAAAGATCTAATATTTACAATAATGTATTCTATCTTTATCTCTTTTTGTCTAAACTTCCAATTGTTCTTCGCCTTCAAAATGCACCAACACGCCACGACTATAATCCCTTGAAACGCCCTTCTCTTTAACCGACAAAGATTGACATGGCGTAACTGTTCCATAAGATCCCTAACGGAGAGACCGGAAATGACAGGAACTGTGCACCATTTTGCCACAAACTACCACACCCAATAAGCAAGTGTTCCACCGTTTCTTCCTTCGATCCACAAAGCGTGCACAAGGTTGAGTCGACTTGGATGTTTCTTTTTCTAAGCGTCTCTAAAGTCTGTAACGGTTCATCTCTTCCCTCTATATAAAAATGTAACATTTACTCGGGATCCATTTTGACCATTCCATCACTACTTCTCACTTCCATATCCGCGTACAAAAGAGCTTTAACCGAAGACACCATGATTTATAAACCAGCCATTTCCAAGTATCATATTTACCATCCCCTCTCGCTGAACCAAGCATTTTAAACAAATGTTTGAATTTATCCATTTCATCTGTGGACCGTAGTTGCCTAGACCATTCAACAAACTGATCTTCCCTTCGAATAACACGTCTCATATTTTTCCGGCCTAAAAAGATAGGAAATATCTTTCAATGGACCATTTTCGAACCAGATGTCTATCCAGAATCTAATGTCTTCCCCGGTTCCAATAACCCCTTTTATCATCTTAGCAAAAGGAACGCCCGCAAATTTAAGTTTCAACACCAAATTTCCAATATTTTTCCAAACCTCCGTAATACAATTATTACAAGGAATTAGATCCCATCCCAATTTTTTATAGTGGAAAGCATCAACGACTCTCCTCTATAAACTATGCTTTTCCATTTTTTTATCGCCACACTCATTTGTATAGAAGGGCTTCCAAACCCTCACAATACTTTTGGCATAGCCACCCTATCATATGTCCACCCAATGCATTTTATCTATCTCCTTGGAAAACACCCCCCCCCCCCCCCCCCCCCCCCAAATAGAACCTCTTTATATTGCCTTCAAGCAATCTATGACTATTGCCGGGGCCTTATAAAGAGAAAAGACATAATTTGGAAGGTTTTAGGCTTTCTAAAATCGATCAGATTAAAGTAACCCGACCTTTACTCGATAATGAGGAACCTTCTAAAGAGCCAAATGAGCATCAAAACACTTCTACCATCGGGCTCTAATAATTTATGTTATTCATATTAGCCCTACTTTGTGCCCCAAATATTTGAAAAGAAACATACATGGCGCACACCCCCTTTTATCCGCCATCCGATTTACTTGGCTCGTATCAGCCCCAAACCTAAAGAGATTAGACTTATGAAGATTAATTTTTAAGCCGAAGCATAAAAAGAAGCTCCTTAGAAGTCAAATCACGTTTTTAAATTTTCCTCCTCCCACTCCTCCAATATAATTGAATCATCCACATATAGGAGGTGGGAGATCAGAGGTCTCCCATTGGGTGTTTGAAAACCCATATATGCTCCCACATCACAAGCCTTATTAATCCTGCATGACAAGACTTCTATGACCATGAATGAAAATAAAAGGGGATAGGACCCTTTTGTCGCATCCCTTTTGACACCGAAATTGGTAAGTGGGCGAACCATTTACCAAAATAGATGATTTAGCGATGATAGAATACCCCACACTCACATACACCATTTTTTAGAAGCCCATTTGACTCAAAACGGATAAAATGAAATCGCAGCTTACATTGTCCATAAGCCTTTTCGAAATCTATTTTGAAAATAAAAGGCTATTTTTTGTTCTTTTGAGCCAAGATAGGATTTCATTAATCATAAGAGGCCCATCCAGAATGACACGATCCCCAAGGAAAACCTATTGAGTTTCCGAAACAACCAATGTAACTTTGATTCCAAACAACCAATATTTTGATGCAATTGGCAAGGACCTTTGAAATGAACTTGCTAAAATCATTTAAAGAAACCGGATCTTTCGTCTTAGGGATAAGGGTAATAAGGACGAACTACACTCACTTCGGATTTTACCATAGATAAAGAAATCATCAAGGCTCCTGAAAAAATCTAAAGCGAACAACTCTCAATACCTCTTAAAGAAACTAAAGTTGAAACCGTCCAGGCCTGGGGCACGGTCATTCCCATACCAAAGACTACATCCTTTATTTCTTCATGCAAGAAAGGTCTATCTAACAGCTTCACAATCTCCCCCGTTACAAGTTTGCTGGATAACTTACTTAGCTATAATATATAGCAAACTACACATTCAAATGCTAAATTTAGGTTTGTGGCACTTTTACAAACGATTTTACTAGAGTTAACTTTCGTGTTGTGGTTTAAATCAAAGAATTGCTATACTTAGATGTGTTGTTGTCATTGTGGTGATGATTTTGACCATATCTGGATCAGATTTGTAGATATGTGTGATGATTTTGAAAAACAAGTCGGACTGAAGAAACACTGGACCAAACTATATTCGGAGATATCTAAGTTCTGGTTCAAAGTCTCTGCATATAAAGGTTATCTCTTGTTTGCTTCTTGCTCCGAGCTTACTACAAAACTGAAAACACCGTTAGTCGTCATCATGGGAGAAAAGAGGGAGGGTTTTCTCCGTGACCACACTCCGGCATAAGAATAAGTATCGGGGTTTGCAAAGATAATGCAAGTAATTAGTGAGTGAGCTCGAAACAGTGTGTTTTACCTTGAGATGCGATCCTTACTTTATAGCCAGAGAGATGTGTGCAGGAGATGGGCCGATGGGCCTTAGGCCTGGAACCGACAACCAGGAATATCCATTTTGTCTCCTTTGCTACGACCGTTAATGGTCTCTGGCAGGAGGGGCGTTTGGCGCATGATGAATTGGGCCACGTGTCCTGACAATTGTCCTTGTTGTCGGGCCTGTCATCACCCATTAGTGGAGATCGTGTGACGGTTTTTGGGACCGTGTAGACCTGATTTGTATCTTAGCGTGCCAATCCAAGATGGCAACTATTGTCTGCAACTATGAATGCGACCATGGCAGATTGGACATCTTAATCCGACCAAAAATATGAACCTCTTGATATCTGATTTCTTTATTTCATAGTTTTATTTCTTGATCATCTCGGTTTTTTTTATTCAATTTTATGTTAATTAGTTTTTAAATATATAAAATAAGTAGAGTATGTTACGATGTGGAGGGTAAGGTGGAGTTTTTAGATGACTAGATGTATGTATATTATGGGGAAAGGGGGAGTTTTTTAGGTAGTTTTGTGAATCTATTGTGACACGGTTTATGGAGGTTTGGAGGGTTTAAACATTGTGGATGCTATTAAAATCAAACAATAACTTTTATATATTTTTTAAATTTTATTACCCGTTATACTATATATAATATACACTTTAACCCCATTTATTTTTAGATATTTCGTTTATCTCCGATAACCTGCGTTCATTGTTTTTTCTTTAAAAGCAAATACGTGATTGTGTTTTTTTTTTCCTGGACGTTCCGGTCCAATATTTTTAAAAACTGGGTTGTTTTCGAACTAGAGTATTTTTTGTGTCGTAGGTTATATCAAATACCGGTGTCACACCGGGACTGTTTCAAACGAAACCGATACCGACCAAACAACGTCGGTACTGCTATTGGTATTATATGAACCGGTATCGCAAATATTAGAATTGATATCGTTTTTTATTTTTATAGTTTCCGATCAATGTAAAAATGACTTAATTTCTTAGGTTACACGACTTTATTTTTTAGGTTACACCATACAACTTTTTTTGTCATGCGTTGTACGACTTGTGTTTCAAATAATTTATATTTTGTGTAGTAAACTCTACTAGTTGCTATAACCATACCGGTAACGAAACAAGCCGGCCCGATACCGACTGAATGTTAGTACTGGTATCAGTGTTATCTGAACCGATGTCGGTATTTGGTTTTCGATAGATATAAAACGCGTGTTGATATCCTTTTAGTCATATCACATCTTTATTTTTCTTGATTTTCGCTTTCAGTTGCTATAAGAAATGCGAGTATCGTCATGAAGCGAGTTGATACAAACCGAACTCCTGTCACGTGATGCGTAAAATCCTACTAGTTTAAAATGAATTCTGATACACATTCAAAGCTAAATACACAACCATAAAGTTACTTATGTGAGAGCAATATATGCTCATACAACACGTACAGTGATTTTGTATGTTGAAAAAGCCTTGACAAACCAGGTGTCGATGAGCGAAAGAGCAATGGAGAAAGTTCGATATTGTTTAAAGAGGTTCTCTTGTCTGTTGTAATTTGTTTTAGTTGTTACCTTTAGGTTCTTTCTCAGGGAAGTAGCCAGGATTCTTTTCCTACGTGTTGGAAAATTTTCAAGAAACGAACGAGAGGTTGTCTATTACTAAGTTTCGACTTTCTATACGGTTGATGTTGAAATTTCTACGAACACGAAGTCAAAATACACATATATTAAAAAAAAAAAAGGTTTTTTAGTATCGGTTTGACCAAAACGCGTACCACGCCACTATTGTTGCTAGTGTTTTTGAGGTTAACGAAGTAAATTGCCTTTAAAAAACAATTTAATATTGGCATGGTATCGGACATGTATTAATATCCGTCACCAATAAATATAAATATACTGACCGTCGTGCCACCAATAAATACTGACGGTCGTGACAAAACCATCCCATCATCACATGATAAGCTGATGCCATGGAGTGGGACATGCCTCCCTCCATTGTTTTTACCTTCCCATGTTTTTCATATTAAACTCATTCTCAATTTATTTTCAGAAATCATTCCCAAGTTGAAACAAGAAAGTCACGAATAATCATCTATTTTAGTGACCTTGTTACTATCATTGATGCCACATATATGATGCTTATAACTCATGTCATTTGATATAAAAGTTGAAGGTGGAGTTTGTTTACGATAGTATTTTCATAACCGGTCGTCTTATCAGTCTACTGGTTAAACTGTTTAAATTGGTTTTAAAATTGTATGACGTCAAAAAAACGAAAAGAAAAATAGGAACAATGAAAAACTTAACAAGTAAAATCTAGTTCTTGAAGTAGTAAACGAATCAGTTTTGATTTTTGAAGTCATCTATTTTAGTGACATTGTTACTGTATCATTAATACCAAAATTATGATGCTTATAACTCGGGTGATATAAAAGTCGAAGGTGGTGTTTGTTTACAATATTGTTTCATAACTAGCCGTCTTATCGATCAATCAGTCTACTAGTTAAACTGGTTAAATGGTTTCAGAATTGTATGGCGTCAGAATAATAAAACTCTAATAAATAAAATATAGATCTTGAGTAGTAAATAAATTGGTTTTAAAAAATTGGTCCAACCAACAATCCACTTCGTCAGTCCAACTGTTCGTCCCAAATGAAAACGATTTAAGAGTATTCCGGATGACTTGTATATATAAACAGTGTCGAAACTAATTATTATTTTTAATGAAGAATCGCATGAAATGAATATGGGTATGATTGTATGAAAGATGTTATTTGGTTTTATGTATAGTTTAGATATAAAGCTGGTATCAGGGTATAATCGTTTTTAAAAGTATTTGCGTATCAATGATAAAACTTATTATGAACTTGATATCCTCACTGTATAATTTCGTTGGAAAGTACTATCACACAACTTTTAAGAATATAGTGGCTAAATAAATTAGTTGTTTTTCTTACTCATTTTCATATTCTTTGGCTCCTTTTAACTCATAAGAATATAGTGGGCAAATAAATTACTTAACAAAAAATTTACTTGTTAAACGAATTTTTTTGAACTTGTGGTGTAGATACGATAACTGTAAGTTGAGAATTACATATTTTGTACATTGTGGTGTAGATACGATAACAGTAAGTTAATGATTCATTTTTTGTATTTTATTTAGATGTTCCTAATGACTATTAACTAAACATAATATCAATCAGTGAAGTCTAAATTCCAAACTTGTTAAATTCCATTTTTATTGATTTAAAATTTTGATCTATTGTTGTTTAATAATTTCTTTCACATATAAATATCTCATGTTAAAATCTCGTGTATTGTACGATTCAACAAATATATTGTTATATACTTGATAATAAAAAAAATATGTCTTTAGAAAACAATTGTTGTACGAGTTGAATAAAACTATGTCTTATATAGGTTGATTAAAATATAATATGATCTATTAATACATACAGTCATCAAAATATGTTTTTAAGAAATTGAATTTTGATGTAACATTTATAAATTATATTAAATTACTTTTTAAACATCTTTTAACTGTGTATTAACATTTTTATGTAATTGATAAAGGTTAATACAAGTATACTTACTCCTTTAATTATCATTTAACACAGTTATTACTAACTTCAACGATAATGATACAGATATAAACTAAAAGACTAAATTTTGGATTTTATTAATATCACCTATATTTTTATTTGACACATTTTAACCATTTAAACCATCCTAAAACATTAAATATTTAAAAAGTTATTAATCATTTATAAAAACAATTATTATCTCTATATTCCCTTTTTATAATATTTTAATAAACAAATTTTGAATCTTGTGATACTTTGAGACTTAGATATAAGTTTTTAAATAAAATAATGAAGTTTATTTAGAAATTTCAAAATTAATGATATGTGAAGACATTAATAGTATAAGTGTATAACTATCGATCAAAAAATAATAATTATCTATAAAGTAGAATGTAAAAGCGAGAAAATAAAAGAGTTGATTTTCTAAAATGATGATAAATGTTAATAATATTTTATTTTATTATATAATATATATATAATAATAATATAATATAATATATATATAATAATATATATATAATATAAATATAATATATAAAGATAATAAAATGCATGGTTTGATGAACAGTTACTTTCGTATTATTTATTATTTTTTCAAGTTTTAATTATTATTATTTTATTATTATAATTAATTTTGAAAATATTTTGTTTTTCTTTTATAATTTTAAGATATCGTGCTTTTTAAATTTTGAGTATATCATTACGACGTGTCTATTTTTTGTTTATGTGTTCATATTATTTTTTTTCGAAACTAAATTGTGAGTAGTTATGTTTAAACAATCAAAGCACATGTATACATGATATCAAAGTTATCTCACATTTAGCTTTTTTTTAATTAACGTCGTAAACCAAACCGACCAAGTTCCTACCGTGTAGGGACACCAAACAAAGTCTGACTTAACAATCAATACGGATTTTTTTTGTATCCTAAGTTATAGTGTGTTATGGTAACATACCGGTATTATGATGAGCTGAACCGATCCCAACCAAACAACACTAATAACATGATAACAGTATCAGTATTATCGGAACTGCTATTATTCATTTTTAATGTTTTTAGATGAATGTAAAATATGTGTCAATATCCTTTTAGACATATCACGATTTTATTTTTTTAGGTTTATGTTCCAGTGGAGGGGTATGGTCCCAAAAACTCTGCGCCTGCGCAAGGAACCATACCCTCAACAACAACATACTACAAGAATAACCTTGTGCGACAATGCGCAACGGTGCGCCATTCTTGGAACCAATAGATTGCCTAACAAACTTTGCGCGCAACGCGCAACGCGCAACGGTACTGCAACATTGACACATGCAGGTCACACAACAAACCTTGCGCACTCAGTGCAACGGCAAGTTAGACCAACACATGCAGGTCATACAACGAACCTTGCGCACTCAGCCCAACGGCAAGTTAGACCAACCCATGCAGGTCACACAACGAACCTTGCGCACTCAGCGCAACGGCAAGTTAGACCAACCCATGCTGGTCACATAACGAGCCTTGCGCACTCTGCACAACGACAAGTTAGACCTGGAAATACAAGTCATACAACGAACCTTGCGTACTTGGCGATACAGCAAGTTAGACTTAGAAGCGCAGGCCACTTGACCCTGCGCGGATCAAACAACCCTCTAGCCGCGAAGTACCAAAACCTTGCGCAAGGACAAGACAAACATGAGAGCAACCCATAGTCTTGGGAACAAAATGACTTAACCCCTACAACTCTGCTTGGCCAGAAAGCACTAAAAGCCACGCGGAATGGAAAAGCGCAAAAAGGCGTTGACTCCATACAAGGGTACAAAGTGGCAAGAGTTGTTACCCAATGGTTGCTTGGCAGGTTGTGTCAGACTGCGTCGCATGAACAGTAATGCATAGGCCAGACTGTACACCAACCACACTCACGCCAGTGACTGTCACACATTCTCCACTTTCGGCTGATGACAGGTCTGACACCAAAGACAACTGCCATGACACATGGCACCATTCAACATCCGACAAAGCACACCTCCTGCAAGAGATCATTAATGATCGATGAAGAGGGACATACCAGATATCTCTAGTCGTTTGGGCCGGGCCCAAGGCCCATCAGCTCATCTCCCAAACCCACCTATCTTCGGCTATAAAATAAGGGTTATACCACGAGGTAAAGACATTCAGAAATATACAAGCTTACTTATTGCTTACTTTCTATTACCTTGCAATACCAAATACTTATTCTCACGCTGGAGTGTGGTCACGGAGAAAACTCTCCCCTTTTCTCTAGTGACGAGACTAACGGCGTTGCTACTTTTGCAGATTAGCTTGAAGTGAGATCACCCAGAAGAGCGAACGGGAGACAAACTTTCATGCAGAAAAGCTAGGCTATAACTAAGATATCTCCGGATATCTCTCAGTTCAGCCGGTGTTTCTTCATTGGCGCCATCCGTTTTAATCACTCTTACATCCGTTTTCTCGTTTCGTTTTTTCTCAAGCCTCACTTACAAATGGCTGACTTTCCATCAAACACACCATGAGGGTCCTCGAGCTAAAGGCAAGAACCTAGTTCATGCCTCTCGACTCGACGGACAAGTGGAAGAAGTTTCTTCCGGGAATGTTGGTGCTCATCACGACTTCGTTCGAAAATCCCGGTAACCCCCGGAGTTCAAATGGAGACTCCCTGTATACCAATCACTTCGGTTTTGCCTCCGGGTGAAACTCCGATGTCTTGGTACATCAAGTCTCAGACGGCTCTGATTGCCGTCTACGCGCAACTCTGTGCGCAAACCAACACATCCGATGCACTGGTGCAACCAATTATGTAACATCCGTCAAAAACGGATTTACCAAACCCGCTCCGTTTATCAACCGAACAGTCAGTCAAAAATTTCGTTGCGAATTAAATGCCCAAAATAATTTTAAACGATACATAATCAATTATTATACAAGAATATATAATTAGTTTTTGAAAAACTGTCAAAAATCGCAAAATAAAAATAAAATACCTCTGCCGGGTTTCGAACCCGGGTCAGTGACCGGTCCGGAAACGTCTTAACACACAACACACAAACCAACGCGCCACTTGTTTTGTTTGTTATATATTGAAATCATTTAATTGATATCATAACGTTACGAATTCAAAACCGGCGCCCAATAGTTCAGTCGTCGGAATCCCGGTAATCTCGCGAGCTTTTAACAACATTTTCAGTTATAACGTAAACCATTACCAAGACATCGGTTATAACCGACGTCTGAGTCCGCGACCAAAATTATAACCGCCGGAGAAATTTAAATCAATGAATCCAGTTGGAAATCGGGCCAAATACATCGACGATTTGCCCTATAAAAACCACCTCGAACCTCTGCAAACACTTTCGCTCAAAACCACACCCTTTCTCGGCGAAAACTCTCTCGCCGGAATTTTTCTGTTTGTCGCCGGAAAACCGTTTTTCCCATCTCCGAGCCTTATTGAACCTCCTAAGCTTATACCGAAGTCACCCACACCCTTTGTAAGTTTTTCTGAAGTTTCCCTGCTGCAAGATACCTGACGCCGGAGTTAATTTCTGTCGCCGGAGTTCTGCCGGAAAACAGAGGGTCCAGTCGGTATACCTCTCCGCCTAATTTCTTTTTCTTTTCACTTATATCACACCGTAATGAACTGAAACACACTAAAGATCATGTTTTAAACTTCGAACCAGTCTGTTGTCGAATTCTGGTTATAACTCAGCGAAGAAGACGAAGTCATGGAACGTATATGTATAATTAAAATCAGGACATTACTCGGGTTAGACACACAGTCCAGCGGTGGACTGTGTGCACATTAAACATACAAACGTCTCGAGTTCGAATCCGGTTTCACACACGCTGCCTTAATAAAAATCATTTTTTGTTAAACTGAACCGGAGTCACCACAGGTATATGTTAAGTATATTAATAATCGGAATAATAACCAAGTTAGACACACAGTCCAGCGGTGGACTGTGTGTATGTTTAAGTCGCACGTCACGAGTTCGAGTCCGGTCTTCTGCATCGACCCGGACGATTATTAACCTTTTTAAATAAAGTCAGAAATGAAAACAAATAGTTTGTATTTAAGTATAATAAAAATTGGATTATATAATATGTTAAACACACAGTCCAGCGGTGGACTGTGTGTTTGTTTAAGCCACAGGTCCCGGGTTCGAGACCTGTGGAGTGCACGTCCGATTCGCTTAAACTGTTTTTAAAATAAAATGAATTTCGGTTTAAACTAATTAATATATATATATAATTAAAATCAGATATATAACGGGTTAGACACGTAGCTCAGTTGGTAGAGCTGCGTGCACGCGTACGAGAGGTCTCGGGTTCGAGCCTCACTCAGCGCACTTGTATGCATGAATCGAACCGGTCAACGGTCAGGTCAACGGTCAACGGTCAGAAAAAAATCAAATTTTTTTATTATTTTTATTTAATTATTTTAATTAAAAATCAATTAGAAATACTTAAAAATAACATTTTTAAGGTTTGAAAATAGCCTTAAACTCACAAAAATACACCCAACAATCCTACTAAAATAGATTAATAAAACCCGTTTACTTACAAAACCATAATGCGATTTATCTAGGTTAATCTCACTCGTGGTTAAAACCACTTCGCGTGCATTCAACGTCATCAACCGAACGCACCCACTGTGAGTGAATCTTACAACTTCCCCTTTTAAATTACACGTTTTGGGGTGTGTCATGTGTTATGAAAATAATTAATTTATTTATTTAAATTTGTGCCATACCACATCATGACCTAAACTTAGATTGTTTATATTGTTGTGATTTACTTATTTCCTTTTGTCAAGTTATATGAAACTCATTCATTAAGCCCATCAGTTCCTCGTGGGAGACGAGTTGAACAACGCGTGCTTCAAATCAAATTCATTATTGTTCATGTGTGTATCATTGAGTTTATATTGTTTGTAGTTGTGTCATTCATATTATCATGTTTATGCAAATCATTCATCAGGCCCCTCAGTTCCTCGTGAGAGACGAGTTGAGCATCGCGTGCCTCTCATTGTTCCATTATTGTTCATGTGTGTTTCATTTAATATCTTATGATTGTTGATTAAGTTTACATCTATTTTTACTCATGTTTGGTTGTGCACATATTTCATAATCAATTTAAATAAATTTGTTCAAATGTTTTCCATAGGATTCACTCGCCAACATTATGTTGATCCAAAAACCTATTTTACACATGATACAGGTGAACAGGTTGAAGCAAGGAAAACATAGGATATGCCTTAGAAGAGAACAAAGAAGTATAGATTGTTAGTTAGAACATGTTGTAACATTTATTGTAAATTTCCATTTAATTTGTATTAATGAATATGAAACGCATAATAAATGTCATGAGCTTTGATGATAACCCAATCATGCCCCGATCACCTTTTCCGCTGCGGATCGGGGTGTGACAAATTACTCACGTGCATGCTTCGCCTGCACAACGAGTACTCAGCTACGACTCGCCGGCTGGAGCGAGTGTTCCATCACAACTCCGTTCACGAGAAACGGAGATACTCCCAATCGCTGCCAAAACATGAGTCTCACACTCACAGGCAAGCGTCCATCCACTCACGGTTGGGCCTGCGTCCTCTAGAGGGGTGGGACACCCAACGTGAGGAGGATCGAACTTATGGTGTGGGTGACAGTGCTAGTGTGTTTCACCGGCTTCCAAAAGATCATGCTGCTTACAAGTCTGCACCACGGGTTGTTTACGACCCAGAGGCGGAGTACAATTATAAGCTGAACTACAGGCCAGCTGAAGCAGCCGAACACTCGAAGTTCATCAAGGAGATCGTGCTCGCACCACTAGAGCACGCGAAACTTCCCTCCAACATGGGAAAGTACAATGGGTTGACAAACCCAGATGATCACCTGCGCCTGTTCACCGGCGCAGGACTACTCGGAGGTTGGACGCTGCCCATGTGGTGTCACTTGTTTGTTCAAACTCTCAAAGGCGCCGCGCGCCTATGGTTTTACAACTTACCCACGGGTAATCTCACGTCATGGAACAATCTCAAAGACAAGTTCCTGACGCATTTCAGCCAACAGCGATGTTACGTCAGAGACTCCTCTGACGTTATGAACATCTGGCGGCGTGATGACGAAAGTCTCGAAGACTTCATCACCCGCTACAATAAAGAGGTGTTGGAGATAGAGGATGTGCACGAAGACCTGATTCGTGCACAGTTCAAGTATGTTGTCCGCTGCGACAAGATGATCAAGTCTTGTCGGGAACTACCGGTCTCCCAAAAAGCTGGGAGAAATTAATGGCGGCAACAAAGGTCTACGTGCAGACAGAGCACAACCTAAATAACAATAGACCTCCCCTATCCCATTACCGTCCCCAAGACATGAGCAAAAGTTTTAGGAAAAAGAATAAGAGTTTGAGGGAACCCTGTCATAACCCTCCGTACTCACCGGTTGACGAACGCGTGACCATCAATAAGATTGCTACCCAGAGAGCAATCAAGCAAGATAATCGCGATCGGGAGGTACTCAGCACCGAAGATCACCAATTCAAGCAACTGCCACCGATGTGCAACAAAAAAGGTCAAGACCCCAACCTTTTTTGCGATTATCACAAAGATGCGGCTCATACAACCGACAACTACATCTCCTTGCGCATGGAGATCGAGAAGGCGCTAAAAAGTGGGAAGCTCACCTACTTACTTCAAAATGTGCGCAAGGAGGTGCGCCAGATTACTCGAGGCGGCAAGGGCCCGAGTAACAAGAAGATGAAGTCTGTTCATATGATCCAAGGCGGCCCGTCGCGCAAGCGCAACCATCAGAAGAGTTGCACGCCTCACTGGCGCGAGCAACAGGTCATCTTCCCGTAGTCCCCGGGGGCCCGCAAGAGGACCGTCATGTCATGATAACTGGCATCTTTGGCCATTATCGCACCGATAACATGTGCATAGACCCAGGAATCTCTATGGACATCATATATGAACAGTGCTTCCAACAGCCGGACCTAGAAGACAAGGCGCTCTTGGAGCCGATGGATTCCCACTCACTGGTTTCTGCAATGAAGCCGTCTTCCCGCTGGGCCAAATCCCATTTCCGGTGACTCTTTCTGATGGGCGACACTCGCGCACGGTTCCGGTCAATTTCATGGTCATGCCCGCGACTTCGCGCCATGACGTGTTGCTGGGCCGGCGTGCCCAAAAAGAGTTCAGCATGATCAATTCCACTCCTCATGCTGCCTACGTTTTCCAACAGAAACCGGGGTGGCCATCATGTACGCGAGGAAGGAGATCATATTCGTCGAAGAGGAACCACCGACGAAGCTACCGAAGTCATCATCCAACGGCGAGCCAGAAAAGTGAGTACTAAACAACAACTACCCAGAACAAACAATGCTGTTAGGACCCGCCATGACCCCCGCAGTCAAGGCGCGGTTAAAACAAATTTTGTTCCGCAATATAGATATTTTCGCTTGGTCGCCGGCGGATATGACAGGGTTACCGAAGGAAATTGCTGAGCACGCGCTGCACACGTTCCCTTCAGTTCAGCCTATCGTTCAGAAGAAGCACAGCTTTGGTCCTGAAAAGACTTGCGCACTGAATGAGCAAGTTTCAGAGCTCCTCCAAGCCGGGATCATCCAAGAAGTACGCTATAAGACATAGGTAGCCAACCCAGTCATGGTCCAGAAGCACAACGGCAGTTGGCGCATGTGCGTCGATTTCAAAGATCTGAACAAGGCATGTCCCAAGGACTGCTACTCTTTACCAGAAATCGACAAAAAGGTGGACTCCATCGCTTCATTCAGGTAGAAATGCTTCCTTGATTGCTACAAAGGCTACCACCAAATACAAATGATTAAAGAGGACGAAGACAAGACCGCATTCTGCACTGACAAAGGGGATCTTTTGTTACACAAAGATGCCATTCGGATTGCGCAACGCAGGAGCAACCTTCAGCGTTTAATGGACCATGTCTTCGGGGACGACATTGGCGAAACCGTAGAAGTGTACATTGATGACCTTGTCATCATGAGCTAGGATGAGGAGAAAATGCTGACAAATGTTCAGAATACGTTTGCATCCTTGCGCAAGGCAAACCTGAAGCTGAATCCCTGCAAGTGCTCGTTTGTAATAGAAGAAGGCAAATTTTTGGGATTCATGTAGGTCCCCTAGTCCTTATGAATCTTGACAGAATCGTCTATCTAATCTAGAGTGTGGAATCCCCTAGATCAGATTTCACATAAAACAAGAATAAGAACAAGAACAATTCCTCAAACTGTCTTCTATTGATTATCAAACACAATTGTTTTACAATCAATTCAAGACTCTTTCTCTAATCTCTCTGAAGCAATTCTCTCAGCAACTGAACAATAGAACCAACAACCTAAACCCTAATGCAAGCCTCCCTTTATATAGAGATAGGTTATGCAACTGGGCTAGGGTTTCCTACATGGACTGCTAATGGGTTTAAAGCCCAATTCGCCTACCATGTTCTCTTTTGTGTCTAGTTCAGCCCAATTACTTCTAACTCACTAATACAAAACTAAACCCGCTAACCGTTTATCATTTTACTAATTACAAGATATCCGAAGACCAAATCTAAGTTGTTGTCACAAATATGCACCAACAAACTCCCCCTTGACGATAGCTTCATAAAATAACTTTGTCTCAGTCTTCTTGCAATCTTTAGTATCTTTGAAGAACGTTGGTCTTAGATAGCTTCAGCTTTAATAGCTTCAGTCAGCGAGAGACTCCCCTAAGCTGATGTATCCAATCACCAAATCCTCTAAATCGTTAGCGCTTAAGTAAACTCCAGTTTAGTCCTTGCATAGCAATCTTCAAACTCTTCAACTTTGTCTACAATATAGAAAGGAGGTTCTACCATGCATCCAATCAAACTCCTCTTCACCAAACTTCTCAGCAACACACTGCTTCAATCTGTATGTAACATCCGCTAAAAACCGGATTTACCAAACCCGCTTCGTTTATTAACCGAATAACCAGTTAAAAATTTCGTTGCGTATTTAATGCCCAAATTAATTTTAAACGATACATAACTAATAAGTATATTAGAATATAAAATTTATTTTTGAAAATGTATTAAAAATAGTGAGTTAAAAATAACATGCTGAAGCCGGGATTCGAACCCGGGTCAGCCAAGTCAACCGGGTCAAAACAGCCTTAACTCTCACGCGCTCAACCACTCCGCCACTTGTGTTTCTTGTTGATTTATTGATTCAATTAATACATATAATAAAAGCTGAAGTCGATTTTGGTCACTCAGCGCCCAAATCATTCTCGCCGGAAATCCCGACGAATTCATCAAACATTGAAGTGTTCTTTTGTCATAACGGATGCATTTACGTCATCGCCGGTTATAACTGAAAAACGTTAATGACCCTCATTCAAATCGCTAAACCATAACCGAAAGATTTGGGAATTTGAAACTGAAAATGTAAAGCAATCTGAATTGTACATCATTCATCAGTGGAGCGCGACTTTATCAAAATTATACTCTTCATTTCGCTCAGAAAACTCGCCGGAATTCTCTGAAAATTTACCGGAAATTTTCGCCGGAAAACCGAGTTCAACCCATCTTTTCTTCTTACCCAAAAATAAGATCATAGGACTTATACTGACATCACTCCCACTCACCTTAAACCTTTGAAGAATCTCTGTCGCAAGAAATTTCACTCGCCGGAATTCTCTGCAAGTCGCCGGAAAACCGGGACTTTCATATACACGGTAATTACCTCAATGTTTCTGTTTCATTCCATTATAAGACGAATTCTAACACCATTTCATCGCTCAGAATCAACCACAGACGACGTTGCCGGATTTTTCTGTTTTCGCCGGAAAGTTTCTGAAAGTTTCAGAATCACGCTGATAACCGGTATGATCATGTAATCTACTGATAATCATTACTCATTAGTTCAATTTCACATATAATCCCTCCAAACTGCTAATTGACTCTAACAGCCGAAGGTCACCAGAACAGAGCCGACGAGCTTTGCCGGATTTTCTGAAGAAGACGATCTGTTCGGTATTTTCTTTCCCCAAACTCTTTGATTCAATACTTTCCAATTGTTCATTTTGTTCATTAACCGAATTAATCAAGTATTAGTTGCTTTGACCGATGTCTGTGTTTTGAACGAAGAAGACGAGTTCAGATATGATATAAGATTAATTAAAAACAGTTTTATAAACGGGTTAGACACACAGTCCAGCGGTGGACTGTGTGCAAATAAACACATACACGTCGCGAGTTCGATTCCTGTCCCAACCTCATTCGCTGTAATAAAATGCCTTTTTTTTTAACTGAACCGGGTTAACTCCGTTAGATGTTAAGTATAATAAAAATCTGTATTTTAACCAAGTTAGACACACAGTCCAGCGGTGGACTGTGTGTAACATTAAGTCACAGGTCCTGGGTTCGAGACCTGTTGACGACACCGGTCCGATACATTTAAAACCCTTTTTAAAAATAAATAATTTTCGGATTAATTGATTTAGTGTATAAATATAATTAAAAACAGAAATATTTCGGGTTAGACACGTAGCTCAGTTGGTAGAGCTGCGTGCACGCGTACGGGAGGTCACCGGTTCGAGTCTCACCCAGTGCACACATATAACCGACCTAACCGGTCAACGGTCAACGGTCAACGGTCAACAAGTCAAAGGTCAACAAGTCAACATTTTTTTATTATTTTTATTTAATTATTTTATTTAAAAATCAATTAAAAATACTTAAAAATAACATTTTTAAGGTTAGAAAATTGCCTAAAACTCACAAAAATATATCCAAAAATTCTATTAAAGTTGTTAATAAAATCCATGTATTTACCTTACTTTTTCATTATTAATTAGGTTAGTTATTCCTCGTCGATCAATCCTTTAAACTCGTGCGCAATCATCATCATTCACCGAACGCATCCACTGTGAGTGAATCTCTACAAATTCCCTGTTTAAATCACGTTTTTGGGGTGTATCATGTGTCTTACTATTTATTATATTTAAATCATTGTGCATACATCATATCATGAATAAATGTGTATCCAGCCTGTGTAAACTGTTTGTGTGATTATTGTATAGATTTAATTTATTATTCAGTACATGCAATTTCATAGGCCGCCGCTCCCCATTACATTATGAGCGTTGAGCATGTTCCCCATTACATTACGAGCGTGAACCTGGCGTGCCAACATACGATCGGCTTCGTTTGATTGAGCCTTGATCGCACAGACATTTTTCATTTTCAGTACATGCAATACGATCGGCTCCGTTTGATTGAGCCTTGATCGCACAGACATTTTTCATTTTCAGTACATGCAATACGATCGGCTCCGTTTGATTGAGCCTTGATCGCACAGTTTCATTTATGTTATATATTTATGCAAGTTGATATGTTATTGTATGCTGTTGGTTTGTTAATGTATGTTATTGTTTGTTGTTGTTTGATATCGTATGCTAATTGTTGTTATTGTATGTATATTTATGTTTGTTCATATATGAATTTTGCACAATTTTTCCATATTAAATACAACCAGAATAAATTAATAAATGTTTTCTAACAAGGTTCACTCGCCAACTTTTTGTTGATCCAAAAACTATTTTTGCATATGATACAGGTGAACAGGATGAAGCCAGGAAAACATAGGAATTTGCCTTAGAAGAAAAATAATGAAGTTTAGAAGGATGAATAGAACATGTTGTATTTGTTTGATATGATTGTATGATCTCTTTTAAATTGAAATAATAAATATGAAACATTATAATAAATGTCATGAGCTTTGATGATAACCCAATCATGCCCCGATCACCTTTTCCGCTGCGGGTCGGGGTGTTACACTGTATACTTTAAAACAAACATCTCGAGAAACCACAAGAATTTTTTAACACAAGTTAAACAAATTATTATTATTCAAGAGATAGTCAAACTGTATCAGAGATTAAGCACTTCTCAACTCAAACCATATACTCAAAATTTTAAGCACACTGAACCTGCAAGATCTGAAAAAGTTTTGAACTCATCTTCTAACATCGTCTCCCTTTATCGGTAGCAACTCCTCTATGAACAACCAATATCCCGTACATTACGTATATACAAGAAAAATGAAATATTTTTGGATTTTTTTATATTTTCTGAAAGCAAATAAATAACTAAATAATAAACACTCTATTTTTGTGAGATTCACCCGTAAGAGGATCATATCAGCAACATCAAACTGTTTTCACACTATTCGTTAATTCTCTATGCAGTATTCATGAAAAGCAGTTCAAGACGATTACCAGTATTGTTTATCAACCTAAACAAAATACATGAACATTTCAAGTGCCATTACCTCGTGATCTGTTTAGATAATTTATTCTGATATACTAGTGTGTCCCGCTTCAGGACATACCCCCGCGATCAAGGTATGCACAAAAATTCATCGTAATAGGTGAGTATACCGAAATTCATCCTTTTGAATTACAACGTTAGATAATTGGTGAGCATGTCAGTACTTCCGTACAGCAAAGAGACCAATATCTAACGAGGGTTAGGACAAATACCAAATTTTGGTACGAATAATGCAATTTGCATATTTGAATGACTCTCTAGGAGAGCTTCTTCACTTTTGGGATTTGGCATTTTAGCTCTTTTAAGATATCCTGGTTGTGCCTAGGTCAGCATATATATGGATGCAGCAGAAGGACAACCTTGATACCCCGGATGAAATAACGATATAAAGACCTAAAACCTCAAATTTTAGCAATCTATCAACGCAAGATTTAAGGTTATAAAACCATACGCCACTGATATGTTCCCCACTCATACATAGTTTATTATATTTGTATCACAAAGGTATGTTGATTATTTCATGCTTTTTGCCTACTGGTACATCATATGATGAAGCTGCTATCACACTTAAGCAATTTTAAACTTAATTTCAGTGTGACAGTCTAACTTGCTGATGTACTATCATTTCTTCTTTTTCGCACAGTGAAACTCATTTTTGATTTTCTATTTTTTTATGTTTTTGATTTTTGAAAAGCAGTAAAATATTTACAAACGATTTCTATGGAAAAATGGTTACTCGGGATTCCTCATCCCGTTGAGTTCGACTAAATGTTCAAAGCGAGCCATGTCAAATGCTTTTGTGTAAAAATCTGCCAGGTTATCAAGTGTGTCGACTCGATGCAGTTCAATTAATTTCTTTTCTACACAATCCCGTATAAAATGATGACGAATGTCAATATGTTTTGTGCGACTGTGTTTTACGGGATTGTTGGTGATTAATATAGTGGCATTATTGTCTATCATAATAGGAGTACGAGTGAAATTCAGACCGTAATCGCGCATCTGCTGTTGGATCCAGAGAACCTGAGATACCCACAGCAATATATTCAGCTTCACACGTCGAGGTAGACACGCAAGACTGCTTCTTCCATTGCCATGACACTAGTTTCCCCCATAAGAACTGACAACCACCTGTGGTAGACTTCCTTGTAGGTTTGCATCCTCCTAAAGTCTGAATCAGTGAAAGCAACAAACTTCAAATCACTAGCAGCTGGATACCATAACCCAAGTTTCGGTTTCCCTTTCAAGTAACGAAGAATCTGCTTCACCGCTTTCATGTGGGACTCCTTTGGATTCGCTTGATATTTGGCACAAAGACATACTGCGAACATGATGTTGGGTCTTGAAGCAGTCAAGTACATCAGAGAACCAATCATTGCCCTGTATTGAGTTGGATCAACATCCTCCACACTCTCATGATCTGGACCAAGATTGTGATTCTCACATATAGGTGTATTGAAAGTAGCGCAATCCTCCATCTTGAAACGAGACAAAATGTCTACACATACTTCGTCTGATGAATAAACATCCCATCCTTCTTTTGTTCAACTTGTAAACCCAAAAAGTAGGATAATTCACCCATCGTACTCATCTCAAACTTGCTCTCATTACCTCTTCGAAGTCATGACACATGTTCTCATCAGATGACCCAACAATGATGTCATCTACGTATACCTGTACCAGCAGAAAGTCTTCCTTATTTCTTTTAATGAACAATGTACTGTCAATCTGACCTCTTTCAAAACCA
Organism: Scalesia atractyloides; assembly: GCA_947069175.1. Classification (NCBI taxonomy): domain Eukaryota; kingdom Viridiplantae; phylum Streptophyta; class Magnoliopsida; order Asterales; family Asteraceae; genus Scalesia; species Scalesia atractyloides. The sequence continues at coordinate 21,437,118 of CAMTDV010000023.1, forward strand.
TGTTTTAACAAATGTGCTGACAGTGTCTCATACCACGCACTAGGTGCCTGATGCAACCCATACAATGCGTTATCAAGTCGATAGACTTGATCTGGATAGTCTGGATCAGTAAACCCATCTGGTTGTGAGACATACACCACTTCTTGGACTTTCCCGTAAAGAAATGCACTCTTCACGTCAAGTTGGTAAACTCTGAAGCCCTTGAATGAAGCAAAAGCTAGGAACAAACGAATTGCTTCCAACCTTGCTACTGGTGCAAACACTTCATTATAATCAATCCCCTATTTCTGATTGAACCCTTTTACCACCAACCAAGACTTATTCCTTATCACTATCCCTCGGTTGTCTTTCTTGCACTTAAACACCCACTTAGTGCCTATTTCCTTTTCTCCTTCAGGCAAGTCAACTAGCTCCCAAACTTTCAACTTCTTGAACTGAGCTAGTTCCTCTTGCATAGCTTCAACCCAACAATTGTCTTTTAGAGCCATATGGACATTCTTCGGCTCCTCTTGGGCAATAAAGCAGCTATATAAACACTCATGAATCACCTGTCTTCTGAATCGAAGTAAACAAACAGGAACCTTTGAGCACACCTCTTCTTGTCTGAACACCTACAGCAGGATCACCAATGATGTTTTCAACAGGATGATCTCTATTTACACGTGTGGTAGCAATGGTGTCAACAACCAGATTATCTCCTAGATTAGATCCAACCTACCCCTGAATGTTAGCAAATGGATTAGTGAAATCCTCCCCTGAATAGGTTCAGACTCACTATCACTGGAGTCCTCTGGAGCTACACTGGAAGAAGTTTCTGGAGCATCTGTCATCGATACACTCGATCTAGGCATGAAGTCACACTCTCCATCTTCACTTATCACAGTATGGATCACTTGAGACTCATCTGCATGGAAAAATCAAGAATATTAAATGATTTAAACACACTGTCATAATCATATAATATAGGAGGACCACTCGTTGATTGTTGAGGTAAATAACTAGTGATTTCCATATTAAACACCACCTCAATTTTACCAGTTTTTAGATTAAAAACCTTTTATTCGGTGTTCCAGGCATATAGCCTAGAAAGTAACCCTCATCAGCTACCTCACCGAATTTTTGCTTATCTTTGTTTTGCACAATGGTGCAGGTAATCCAAATGGTTCAAATCCTTTTAAGTTTGCACAATGGTTTTCGGTTAAACAATAGTTGTGACATGTTTTGTTAAACCGTTTGACCATCAAAACTTTGTTCAGGACATAACAAGCTGTGTTCACAGCTTTTCCCCAGAAAAGAAAAGAACTGGAAGCTTTGAATCAGATAGCATAGTCATTGCAGCTTCAATCAAGTCCTGTTTTTCCTCTCAGCGACTCCATTCTTTTGAGGTGTATAAGGAGCAGAACCTAAACCTAATGCAAACTTCATTCTTGAACTTCGTGCCATTATCACTCCTTATCCTCTTGATCCGTGCATCATGGACATTTTCCAATTTTGTAAAAAGATCAATCAGCTCCGCTGTCTCATCTTTAGTACCTAAAAAGAAAACCTATGAATATCGTGAGTAATCATCTGTGACAACTAAGCAATAGTACTTTGCACCTATGCTCTTTACGTTCACTGGACCGAATAGATCCATATGAAGTAATTCATAAGGGGCATCTATGGAATTTACTGTTTTAGACTTGTGAGGTTTTTTATGTTGTTTTCCCTTTTGACATGGAAGACATTAATCTTCCACGTGAAACCTCTGCACGGGCACCCCTTCCACTAAACCATTTTTAATAATATAATTCATTTTTCGATAATAGATGTGGGCCATACGTCTGTGCCACAACAATGACTCAGCCTCAGATGCTTTTGATAGCAAACACGCCACCACAAAGGAAGAATCTTTGGCACCCATGTCCATGACATAAGTGTCATTTCTCCTTGGCGCTCTCATTACTATTCAGTCATTCGGTATTACCAAACCAGGTTTCAACACCAAAGCTTCAGACTTTGTAAAGTGAACCGAGTGACCCTTGTCGCAGACTTGAGACACGCTCATCAGATTGTGCTTCAGCTGCTCAACATAGTTCACTTTGTCCAGTGTGATCTTCCCGTTGGTCACTTTTCGTCGACCTGTAATGTGTCCTCCTTTAGCACCTGCAAAATTCACATAACCACCATCTATATTCTCAAACTCTGTCAACATCCTCGCATCCCCCGTTATGTGCCTGGAGCAGCCACTATCAACATACCACAAGTTGATAATCCTCCTTAGCAGCTCCTGCACCACCCAACAAAATTAGTTAGATTGGGGGACCCAAGCCTTAATTGTCACACCCGACCCGCAGCGGAAAAGGTGATCGGGGCATGATTGGGTTATCATCAAAGCTCATGACATTTATTACGCGTTTCATATTCATTTAATACAATTTAATGGAAATTTACAATAAATATTACAGCATGTTCTAACTATCAATCTAAGCTTCTTTATTCTCTTCTAAGGCATTTCCTATGTTTTCCTTGCTTCAACCTGTTCACCTGTATCATGTGTAAAAAGGTTTTTGGATCAACATAAAGTTGGCGAGTGAATCCTATGGAAAACATTTGAACAAGTTTATTTAGTTGATTATGAAATAAGTGCACAACCAAACATGAGTAAAAAATAGATGTAAACTTATTCAACAATCATTAGATATTAAATAAAGCACACATGAACAATAATGGAACATTTAGAGGCACGCGTTGCTCTACTCGTCTCTCACGAGGAACTGATGGGCCTGATGAATGAATTGCATAAACATGATAATATGAATGACACAACTACAAACAATATAAACTCAATGATACACACATGAACAATAATGGATTGGTTTTGTGGCACGCGTTGTTCAACTCGTCTCCCGCGAGGAACTGATGGGCTTAATGAATGAATTTCATATAATTTGACAAAATGAAATAAGTAATCACAACAATATAAACAATCTAAGTTTAGATCACGATATGGTGTGGCACAAGTTTAAATAAACGAGTTAATTAATTTGTGACACATGACACACCCCAAAACGTGTAATTAAAAAGGGGGAGTTGTAAGATTCACTCACAGCGGTTGATGATGTTGAATGCACGCGAAGTGGTTTTAACCACGAGTGAGATTAACCTAGATAAATCGCATTATGGTTTGGTAAGTAAACGGATTTTATTAATCTATTTTAGTAGGAGTGTTGGGTGTATTTTTGTGAGTTTAAGGCTAGTTTCTAACCTTAAAAATGTTATTTTTAATTATTTTTAATTGATTTTTAATTAAAATAAATAAATAAAAATAATAAAAAAATTTGATTTTTTTACTACAGTTGACCGTTGACTTTGGCCGGTTCGAATCGTGTAATTGTGCGCTGAGTGAGGCTCGAACCCGAGACCTCCCGTACGCGTGCACGCAGCTCTACCAACTGAGCTACGTGTCTAACCCGTCATATATCTGTTTTTAATTATATTTATATATTAATTAAGTTAAACAGAAAATCCTTTTATTTTAAAAAACGATTTAATTGAATCGGACCGGTGCGCTCCACAGGTCTCGAACCCGGGACCTGTGGGTTGCGCTAACACACAGTCCACCGCTGGACTGTGTGTTTAACATGTTATATAATCCAATTTTTATTATACTTAAACACAAACTAATCATTTTTATTTCTGACTTATCTAAAAAGGTAAATAATTGTCCGGGTCGATGCAGAAGACCGGACTCGAACTCGTGCGCTTTGATTAAACATACACACAGTCCACCACTGGACTGTGTGTCTAACTTGGTTATTATTCCGATTATTAATATACTTAACATATAACAGTGGTGACCGGTTCGGTTAACAGAAAAAAGGCATTTTTATTAAGGCAGCGTGTGTGGAACAAGATTCGAACTCGAGACGTTAGTGTGTTTATTGTGCACACAGTCCACCGCTGGACTGTGTGTCTAACCCGAGTTATTTCTTGATTTAAATTATACTTATAGGTTACCGTAACTTCGTCTTCTTCGTTGAGTTATAACCAGAAATGATGACTGACTGGTTCAATGATTAAATCAGTTTCTTTAGCGTTTTTTAGTTAATTACAGATGAGATTAAGTAAAAAGAATGAAGAAATTAAGCGTGAGATATACCGACTGGCTTCCTCTGTTTTCCGACAGAACTCCGGCGACAACAATCACTTCCGGCGACGTGTGTCTTGCAGCAGAGAGTCTTCAGAAAACTTACAAAGGATGTGAGTGACTTCGGTATAAGCTCAGGGGGTTTAGTAAGGCTTAGAAGTTAAGAACTCGGTTTTCCGGCGATGAGCAGAAGAATTCCGGCGAGTGAGTTTTCGCCGAGAAAGGGTGCGGTTTTGAGCGAAAATGTTTGCAGAGGTTCGAGGGGGTATTTATAAGGCAAATCGTCGATGAATTTGGTCCTATTTCCGACTGGATTCGTCGGTTTGAATTTCTCCGGCGGTTATAGATGGTGTCGCGGACTCAGACGTCGGTTATAACCGATGTGTAGTTAAAGTTTAAGTTATAACGGAAAGAATCGTTAAGTTTCGCGAGATTGCCGGGATTTCCGACGACTGCAACTTTGGGCGCCGGTTTTGAATTCGGAAAGTCATGATATGAATTAAACGATCCTAACATTTAACAAAGAACATCAGTGGCGCAGTGGTTTGTGTGTTGAGTGTTAAGACTTTGCTGACCGGTACTGACCCGGGTTCGAAACCCGGCAGAACCAAAGTATTTTTATTTTCTTATTTTTGACAGGTTTTCAAAAACTAATTATATATTCCCGTATAATAATTGATTATGTATCGTTTAAAATTATTTTGGGCATTTAATTCGCAACGAAAATTTTAACTGATTGTTCGGTTAATAAACGGAGCGGGTTTGGTAAATCCGTTTTTTGACGGATGTTACATTAATGGTCTTGGGCCTTCCAGATTCATCAATCATAGGAACATCCATCCAGTATCCATCACTCCTAACAGGAGTCTTGGATTTAGACTTATTGATGGAAATGGTTTTTGATTTCCACTAGGTCTGTGGTCCTGAGGTTTCCTAACCATGTTTGGACTTTACGACCTTTGGAAATTATGATTTTGGTTCCATGAATTTTGATGATGATAATTTCTAAAGCCATCATTATAAAAATTTCGACTACCAACATTCTGGTATCGATTTTGATATTGACCTTGACTTCTGAAATTATTTGTTTGACCATTAAAGTTATTCATTCTTAGTGAACTAATTCTAGGTCTTTCATATCTGCCCGATGTAGATGCAGGCTGAAATCTTTGTTGATTTCTTTGAAAATAAGGAACTTGGTGAGTTCCTTTTTCAGCCTTATCTACACCAGTAGCAACACTTTGTTGCCTGGTAGCAGATATCTTTGGTGAGTTAACCTTCTTCTCACCATCATCACTTTTTGCTGGTGATTTTTCTCCCTGTTTCTCACTTACCTGTGCTTCGCTCTTTTTGTTAGCACAACAGCTAGCTACATGTCCCTTTTCATGACATTTGAATGATTTTCTAGCCGAAGACTTCTTACTTGAAGCCTCCTGCTTAGATTCATTAGGCGATGACGATGATGATGCTTTAGAAAGATCTTGTTTAGTTTGCTTAACTTTTGATTTTTCTTTGTTTTTGTTCTTAGCAAACTGCACGTTAGACTCTTTAGTAATAACAGGGACCTCTTCATTCATGTCACTCCCTTTGACAAAATCAACCTTTTTAACAAAAAATTGTTTTTGATTATTAGAGTGTGTATTTTTTGTTTTCAAAACAGTGTCTCTGTTATTATCCTTCTTGGCATTCTCAGACCCACCATCACTTCCTGATGTGGAACTACCAGGTGTAGTTGACACAAAGTCTGTAAGCTCTTCTTCATCTGGCAAGAAAGAATAGTCGTGACCAAGAGGTGGTGGAACTTCTTTTATACCTTTGAAGCCCACACAAGTCTTGTCATTACTCTTCTTCAAGCCATTCATCATGTGTTTCATGACAAAAGATGAATCTCTGAATTGATTTAGTTTCTTTTCAAGCTCACAAATTTTAAGTTGTGCTTCAGACAACTCTTTGCACTTTTCAGAAATCTCTTTTGTTTTCTCACTCATCGTATCATGAGCTAAGTCAATAACTTGAAGTTTTTCATTAGGCTTACAGGTTAGAATATTGATTTCTTCTTCATAACCTTTAATTTTCGTCAAGTATAGTGACTCATTTCGTTTTACGAAAAAGTTTGATTCTTTTAGGTTTGAGAGCTCATTAGCCAGACTTTGGTTTTGCTTTGTTAATGTGTCAACTTCACTTTGCTGTGCACAACACTTCAAACAAACAGAACTACCAGAGTTAGAACATACCTCGCCTGTTGATTTGCTTAGATCAGCCATGAAAGCATTGAAATCAGCAGCCATCTTCTTCTCTGTAGCATTCTGTTCTCCATCAGCTTTCTCAGCTACCTTCTCTTGCTCTTTCTCAGCATCAGCTTTCACTTCTTCATCAGCAACTGGAGCTATCTCAGCCATGAATGCATGTGAGGCATTGTTATCATTCTCCAGATGAACACTCCAATCATAAGAACCCTCTCTGGCAGTAGAAATCAGGGCCTTTGATCCAGTGTTGTTAGACGCATTCCTGTTGCTTGAACCATGACCAGGAGAATCTTGAAAGGATGAACTAGAACGAGATTCAGACTTAGGTCTTTGACGCTCTCTAGCGAAATGTCCGTAGTTGTGACAGTTGTAGCACTTCACTTTTGACTTGTGAAAGCCCACACTCTTGTCAACGAACTTCCTGCCCATTCTGTTCATGAAACTCTTCACCCTTCTAGAGATCATGGCCATCTGCCATTGCAAATCCATCTCTTCTAAGTCATCAGGGTCTTTCTGATCATAATCTTCCTCAAACGTAGCAGGATCAGATTTTTCCCTAAATGTAGTTCTCATAGGAAGCAACGAAAGAAGCAAGCAATGCCAGGTGTTCTACAACACTTTTGAAACTCTGAGGCATAGACTTAGAACTGTTGTTACTTGATTGTTGTCTCTTAGCCCCTGACGAGCCTCCTGAAGCAGCAACAAAACATACTTCACCCTCAACATTTGTCAGTATCTACTCATTCTCACATGAAAGAAATGCAGTTGCACTATCATTAGAAGCATTGTTGGAAGATGAAGGTTTAAGACCTTTATAAATTCCCGAATCTTGAACCTGATCATATCCAGTCTCCTTCTTCTTCATATTGAGCTCATAAGCTCTCAATTTCCCAACAACCTCTTCTAGTTCTTTCTTTTCATAATCAGTTTCACCCTTTATCATCAACGTGTAAATATCCCACTTTGCAGGTAAAGCATCCAGCAACTTGTCGTTTATCTCGACATCTGTGTATCCCTCTATGTCATAATTATCTATTTCTGAAATCAGATGATAATATCTGGTATAATATCTCCCAGGGACTCATTTCTCATTCCTTTGAACACAGCAAACTGTTTCTTTAGCAGATCAACCTTATTCTTCTTCACATCTGTATTGCCCTCATACCTCTTCTCTAGGGCATCCCACATCTCCTTTGACGTAGTATAACGTTTGAATGTGTGTTTGATGCCATCAGGTCACGACATCTTGATAGCATCTAAGGCTTTCTTCTCTGACTCGTACATTCTCTTCTCAGCTTCAGACATATTCACATAGGCAGTAACCCGTTGTCTGCCCTCAAAGTCATGCGTCGGGTTAGCATACCCATCTTGAATACAGATCCACATCCGTGTGTCCTGATATTCAATAAATGACTAAAACCTGTCTTTCCATGTTAGATAGTTCTCTACTTTCAGCATCTTTGGAGGTTTGTTTATGGTACCAGCCTCGTGTTCCATTCTCAACAGCTCATTTAGGTTAGACATATTCGACATTTTTACCGACCTGGCTCGTTAAAAACGTTAAAACTTGTCCGAAATGAGTGGTTACCAAATTATACTGTTAGACTCGTCTCGACGATATGATTCTAACGATATATATTGTCTGATTATGAATTTTAGACATATTCGACATTTTTTTGTCCTAAAAATCACACGAGTCTATCTGTCCAATCGGTTTGTCAAAATTGTCTACGGATCAAATTCTATGTTAGAGAACGTTTAACTCTGGTTACGTCAGGTGGTTAACTTTCCACCCTTATGAAGATAATCTGGAACAGTGTAAAATCCGAAATGGTAACTCCGATTAACAATCCGAAATAAAAATCCGGAACAGTAATCCGAATTACTAATCTGAGATGGTGATCCGGAATAGTGCTCTGAAATGAAATCCAGAATGCACTGTTCTGATCCGAAATAGACTAATCTGATCCGAGATGAAATCCGGAATAGTCCCCAATCCGAGATGGAATCCAGAATACAATTCTGATTCGAAATTTCAATCCGAAATGGAATCCGCAATAGCTTCTGATCCGAATTTCAATCCGAAATTCAATCTAAATTGCACTTTTCCAGATCCGAATTGCAAGTCTGATGATACGAAATGCACATTCTGATCCGAAATACTATGCTTTTTAATTCGGAATGCAAGTCTTCAATCCGAATTGCAAGCTGTTAATCCGAAATCACTGCAGAAAATCCGATATACCTGCAAAACCCTAAAACAGCCGTTACAAACTTCAAGAACAGCCTCCAAAAATGCCCAAAAACCCAATTTTTCTACTGTTACGATTCTGAACCGAGCAATAATCAATAGCCGCATGCTCTGATACCAATTGTAGGTCCCCTAGTCCTTATGGATCTTGACAGAATCGTCTATCTAATCTAGAGTGCGGAATTCCCTAGATCAAATTTCACAGAAAACAAGAATACGAACAAGAACAATTCCTTCAAACTGTCTTCTATTGATTATCAAACACAATTGTTTTACAATTAATTCAAGACTCTTTCTCTAATCTCTCTGAAGCAATTCTCTCAGCAACTGAACAATAGAACCAGCAACCTAAACCCTAATGCAAACCTCCATTTATATAGAGATAGGTTATGCAACTGGGCTAGGGTTTCCTACATGGACGGGTAATGGGTTTAAAGCCCAATTCGCCTACCATATTTTCTTTTGTGTCTAGTTCAGCCTAATTACTTCTAATTCACTAATACAAAACTAAACCCGCTAATCGTTTATCATTTTACTAATTACAGGATATCCAAAGACCAAATCTAAGTTGTTGTCACAAATATGAACCAACAATTCATCGTCACACGCGACGGTTTCAAAGTAAATCCCGAAAGAGTGGAAGTGATTCAATGTATGCTTTCCCCCTCAACCATCAAAGAAATACAACGGTTGGCAGGGCGATTGGCTGTGCTGAATAGGTTCTTGGCCAACCACGCAATGAAGTCCTTCCCATTCATCAGCACTTTGCGGAATTGTGTAAAGCAAAACAAGTTTCAATGCACTCCGTATGCGGATAAAGCCTTCACTCAAATGAAGGGGTGCTTGATTCAGCTGCCCACGCTCATGACACCGCAAAAGAACGAGCCACTGATATCCTATGATGGAAAATGTTAACTGTCCCAAAGACGAGATATCCTATGATGGAAAAGCTTGCTCTAGCTTTAGTCCACGCATCCCGCAGGTTGCGTCGGTATTTTTCCGGCCATGTGATAACAGTTCTCACGAACTATCACTTAGGCCAAATTTTGTCTAAACCGGACATATCTGGCCGTCTAGCAAAATGGACAATTGAGCTTGGTGGACACAAAATCGTGTACAAACCACGTCCAGCAATAAAAGGCCAGATATTAACAGATTTTGTTACAGAAGTACCAATGAATAAAGCGCAAGAGTGTGAAGTTGTACAGAACCCAGCACTGTTTACAAACGACCGGGCATGGATACTTCATACAGACGACGCATCCAATGATGATGGCGCAGGGGTAAGTCTCCGCCTAATAAGCCCCGACAACCAAGAATTCACCTACGCCATTAGGTTGGATTTCAAAAGCACGAATAATAAAGTTGAGTACAAAGCGTTTCTGGCAGGCCTTCTGTTAGCCATCAAAATGGGTGCATAGAATTTGGAAGCGTATGTCGACTCCCTTTTAGTCGCAGGATAGGTCAACGGCCTATACGACACAAAAGGCGAAACGATGGCCCTGTATCTTGAGCAGGTGCAAGCCTTAATAACCAAATTCCAAAGCTTCAAAATAACCCATGTCAACCGAAGCGAGAATAAACATGCTGACGCGCTCAGCAAACTGGCCGCTATAAGCTTCAAGCACCTCGCGTGTGAAGTGCGCATTGAGGTACTAAAGAACCCTTTTGTTCCTTTGCGTCAAGTAAACATCATCGAAATGGGGGCTCCTTCTTGGATGTCTCCTGTAACATTTGTCGAAAACGGGTTTTACCAAACCCGCTCCATTTTGTAATCGAATATCAAGTTATAAATGTTCGTTGCCTATTTATGCTTATTTTAATTTTTAATGATACATAATTAATAAACAAACTAAACCATAAAAGTTATAATTGATAAAAAAGTATAAATAAAGCAATAAAAAAATAAATGGGGCTGCCGGGACTCGAACCCGGGTCAGCCGGGTTGTAACTCCAAAGGTTTAACACTCTCACGCTTAACCACTCCGCCACTTGTTTGTTTTCTGTCATCTATAGGAAACAAATAAATCTTATAGACGAATGTAAATAAATCGGTTACGCCAATTGTAACTGAAATCGGTTATTAAACGCGCAAAGGCGATCTGAATACTCACGGTTCAATGAGTATAACCGATATACCGACGTTTTTAATCAAGTTGCCTTGAATGAACTTGAATTCTAGAAGTGGATCGGTTTTTATAACCGAAAATCTTCAATTCCAGTTTTACTTCCATCTTTGTACTCCTTCGCGACTCAGAAACATTCCACAAACCTCCAATTACATTTCTGCACACTTTACAGTCCATCGGAGAAGTTTATTTTATTCGCCGGAAATTTCTGCAAGTTCGCCGAAAAACCGTATTCTTCATCAAAACGGTAAGTCCTTCAATACCGTCATAGTCTAACAATTGTTAAGCTATTTCTAACTAAACCCTTTCACTTGAAATCGAATTCAGACGCCGTTATCGGATAATTCCAGTTCGCCGGAAAATTTCTGGAAATCTTTATCTTCGTCTGTGAAACGGTAAGGACCTTCAAACACACTGTTAACGGTTGTTTAGCACTTCAATTCCATGATTAGCTAATCAAAACGATTAATTGATTTGCTCAGTTGAAGTTCATAAAAACAGAGACCGACGCCTTGCCGGACTTCTGTAATAAATCGTTCACCAGTATGTCTACTTCTAATTATCATCTCTGCTATCTCATATTAGTCTGTGCAATGTTTAACAATCGAATTAACAAGTTATAATGGTGTAATCAGCGGTCTGTAAAAACCAACGAAGAAGATGAACTGCGCTAACAATATAAGAATAATTAAAATTGGTATTTTGAACGGGTTAGACACACAGTCCAGCGGTGGACTGTGTGCGAAAAAAAAACACGCATACGTCCTGAGTTCGATCCCTGATACACGCACCCTCTATGTAATAAAATGCCTTTTTGTTTAAAACTGAACCGAGTTAACTCCGTTAGTTGTTAAGTATAATAAAAATATGTATAATAACCAAGTTAGACACACAGTCCAGCGGTGGACTGTGTGTAGCGTTTAAAGCACAGGTCCCGGGTTCGAGACCTGTACATGGCACCGGTTCGACGAATTAAAATGTTTTTGAAAATAAAAGGATTTTGGATAAATTGAGTTAATATATAAGTATAATTAAAAACAGAATTATTTCAGGTTAGACACGTAGCTCAGTTGGTAGAGCTGCGTGCACGCGTACGGGAGGTCTCGGGTTCGAGCCTCACCCAGCGCATGAATTTACACAATAAACCGGTCAACAAGTCAAACGGTCAACGGTCAACGGTCGCAAAAATTCAACATATTTTTATATTTTTATTTATTTAATTTACTTTAAAAATCAATTAAAAATACTTAAAAATAATGTTTTTAAAGATAGGAAATAGCCTTAAACTCACAAAAATATATCTAAAAATCTTATTAAAATTATTAATAAAATCCACTCATTTACTATATTTTCCGTTATTCTTTAGGTTAGTTAATTCTCGTTGTTTAGCTCTTCCAACTCGTGCGCATCTCACCATCTCAAATCCAACGCACCCAATGTGAGTGAATCTTTACAAATTCCCCGTTTTAATCACGTTTTTGGGGTGTATCATGTGTCTTGCTATATATTATATTTAAACCATTGTGCATACATCATATCATGAACATGTGTATTCAGCTTGTTTCAACTGTTTGTGTAGTTATTGTTAGATTCAATTTATTATTTTCAGTACATGCAATTTCATAGGCCGTCGCTCCCCATTACATTATGAGCGTTGAGCAAGTTCCCCATTACATTATGAGCGTGAACCTGGCGTGCCAACATACGATCGGCTCCGTTTGATTGAGCCTTGATCGTACAGTTTTTCATTCATGTTATTTATCGTATGATGTTGGTATGTTAATGTATGCTATCATATGTTAATGTATGTTATAGTTGTGATTGCAATTGCTACTGCCTGATTATTTACATTTGCTCATTTATGATTATGCACAATTTTTCATTGATAAACTAACAAGAAAATTAATAATAAATGTTTATCTAACAAGGTTCACTCGCCAACTTATGTTGACCCAAAAACCCCCCATTTTTACACATGATACAGGTGAACCAGCTGCAGCCAGAAACACTTAGGATTGGACTAGAAGAATAAAATGATTTAGAGCTTGGAATTATTTTGTTTGGTTATTTTCTTTGTATTGTATGGACATGTTTGGATTATTTGGAATGTAATTTTGACTTTAATAAATATGAAACATATTAGTAAATATCATGAGCTTTGGTGATAACCCAATTATGCCCCGACTCTTATTCTGCTGCGGGTCGGGGTGTGACATCTCCCATAATCATGTTCTTGCAATACGGGACCCTTCCCGAAAACAAAGCGGAAGCAAGGAAGGTCCTGAACAAGGCACTCAACTATGAAATGGCGGACGGTATCCTATACCGAATGTCATACCTTGGACCGCTCCTCCGCTGCGTAGACCAGCAGGACGCGCAATACTTGATACGCGAAATACATGGAGGGTTATGCGGAATTCACGCCGCTCCGCGCATGGTCATAGCAAAGATCATGAACGCCGGTTACTATTGGCCTGGCATGCACCTAGATGCAGTCAAAACACGACGGAAGTGTACATCATGCCAGCGCCATGCGCCAAAGACATTGCTTCCCAAGAATCCCTTGATCCCAGTGACAACAGCATGGCCCTTCCAACAATGGGCAATCGATATGATGGAACCTTTCCCAGACTCCCTAGGCGCGGTGAAGTTCATAATCATCGCCGTCGATTACTTCACCAAGTGGGTAGAAGCAAAACCCCTTGCATCCACCACAATAACTGTAGTTCGGAAATTCATTTGGGAGCACATCATATGCCGCTTTGGGTTACCCCTGCGCATAGTCAGTGAGAACGGCCCCAACTTTGCAGCTGAAGAACTACAGCAACGGATGAAGGATATGCATATCGAACATATCTTCACTTCGGTCGCGCATCCCCAAGGGAATGGCCAAGTGGAAAGTACAAACAAGAGCATCGTCGAAGGGATCAAGACAAGATTGGGTACAGCACGGAGAGGTTGGGTAGATGAGTTGCCAAGCATCCTTTGGGCTCACCAAACCATGCCAAAAACCAGCACAGGCGAAACTCCTTTTAGCCTAGTGTATGGGACAGCGGCAGTGATTCCCGCAGAACTAGGCCTCCCATCACCACGCATGCTGGCTGCGCAAAGCCAGAATAACGAAGACGAACGCAGACTCGACTTGGATCTCCTAGAAGAAAGGCGTGAAAACGCCGCAATCAACAAAGCAAAGTACAAGTCCAAGCTCAAAATATACTACAACGCGCGAGTCCGCATATGTACCTTCCTACCTGGTGATTTTGTTCTACGCGACAACGAGGTGTCTAACGTTGAAAGTCCTAGAAAACTCGCACCTAAGTGGGAAGGTCCCTACATTATCCATGAAGTCCCAGGAAAGGGCGCATACACCCTCAAATGTTTGGACGACACCCACATTGGCATCCGCCAATCGCAACCTCTCCTTATCCTTCAGGTGCATGCGTTGTAATTCAGCCTTTTCCACCAAGTCCTAGACTACTCCTATTGGGCTTATGATACCGTTTGGAGCCATCAGTCTTCGTCCGACATGCGCAAGAGCACTTTGCTCTCCTAAGATCATCCACCGTAAAATGACGCACGACCAGGAAGGTTAGGAAGCCACTCCACTTTCCTGATCAATACCCGCGCCACCTGGAGATCCTTCTTCGCGCCCTCCAAAGCGGTGTAAGCTTCGACCTGGTTATTTACAACAAGGTTAGCATGACAATTTGTTGATCATACAAAATAAATAAAGATGGGCAAATTTTTATCTCCTTCTGTTCACTGCGCTAACGGTGCGCCGTGGCCTCCGCGGCCGCAGCAGAAGCTGCCTCCTTCTCCTTCTTCATGCGCTCTACTTCTTCGCGCATCCGGGCCACCTCATCCTTCAAAGATTTTTTCTCGTGATTATCCCTTTCACAAGCCTCCCTCCACAACTTTTGCTCCTTAGCAAGTGTGGCAGCAGAGCTTTTGGCCCTCTTCTTCCACCCCAGCATGGACCATTCCTCGGTCCGTTGAGTTTCGGCAAATTTAACTTTATCCGCCTCCAACTCAGATTTTTGCGCAACCACTTAGGCTTGCTCTTGGACCAGTTCCGCTTGGGCAGCTTCAAATTTTTCTTGTTCCTTGTGCATGCTCCGCCATTCTCGAATAATCTTGTGTGTGATTGAGGTGGAGCTAGTTGCTACCTGGAGGCACGCGCGGTATGTTTGTTGATGACCTTGTTCAGCGCGCGTGCGCACCTCTACTGGTGGGAAAGCCCCCTTAAACCACTCACGGCATGCCAGCCAGTGAGAGAAGTCGTCTCCCTTCTTCAGATTCCACACAGGGGTGTGGATCTCTTCAATGTGGCCTTCATGATACGCCCTGTAGTAATAATCACACGGGATTTCCTCAGGGTGGATTGGAGATTCTTCTACGGAAGGGCTTCTACCAGATCCCCTGTCCTCACCCCCGAGTGTCGGCTCGGCTGCATGAGCCCCCTGTGGAGCATCTTTCTCAACCACCTCCTCCTCGGTAACCATAGTTATCGGTAACCAACAACTTCCTTCACCACCACCTTAGGCTCTACGGTCTCAACCTCTACCTGCACCTCCGCCGCCCCGGCAGTTGGTTCCTCACCCTGTGCGCTTGACGCATGCGCTGTTTCAACCACAGGTGGGGGCATTGGAGTATCAACGGGCGCAGCCGGAGTGGTGGGAGCATTAAAAACTGCCTCACTTCCCCCTGCGAGATGACAAACAGTTAGGCAAATACAACAGAGAGAGTGGTGTAAAACACAAGTCAAAAGGTGTTTACCTAGGGATAGTTTGGCGACGAGCGCGTCTAGACTCCTGCGCTTCCCTATAACTCTCACATAGCCTTTTTGGAGGGTTGGGCAGAGATATCACTCTTCGGAGCCCTCTTCTGCTTGAGGGGCTCTGGACTGGACTCAACCTCTACCGGGTCGTTCGGGTAGGCAGCCGGAATCACCACCGACTCCAGCTTGGGTTTCCTCACACCTACAGGTGCAAGACCCTCCAAAGAGTTAGAGACTACTACATAGTCTTTCCAATGATCTGGCACAGTACACTTACCTTGGGGGGTCTGCCCTGGTTTGATCACCCTCTTCTCAGCCACCACGTTGGGTCCCGCGCGTCTCTTCTTTTTTGGATCTAGGCCAATGCCCAAGTCCTTTAAAGCGCCTGCACAATGGTGCAACATAATAAGTGATCTGTAAAGATGTAAAGACTTAAAGCTTTTGAAGACTTACTAGTCTCAGGCGAGGGGGCCACCAAATCCTCATTCCCGGGGAGCTCAAAATTCCCCAGGATTTGAGCATACCATGTGGGCTCCTCCGGGCCCAGGGCGATGATCTCTATCCGCCCCTGTTCCCTTTGGAACACCACCACGTACAATGCCACCCCTGCAAAGAAAGCGCATACAATTAGCCTGCGCACAAGAAGGTTCAAGAAATAATGCAAAAAGAAGACAAAGGTACTTACGTTTCTCTCCCTCCATATACACGGGCCTCTCTTGGCGGTTGGGTTTCCAGACTAGACTTATACCCGCCGCCACCAACGCCCTCTCCGGCAGTTGGACTGCCGGGATCTCCTTCAAATCGTTGTACCAGGACTCCGCCACCGATACAGGAGCAGTCTCAACGGTGATTCCTCCACCCCCGGAAGTGCATCCGGAGGGGTATGACACCAGCCTTTATGTAAAAAAAATTGTCTTCCAGGTAGGAAAGACTTGGGGGGAGAGCAAAATCTTTTTCGCCTGTATACGGTGTTGAACAGGATAGAACCCCATAGAGCAATGGAGTTGATAAAAAATCATAAACCGGTCGACGGTTGGGGTAACAACCATCGACCGGCAAAAAACTCGAAATACTTGATCCTCAACATCCCATCGGATTTAACTGGGAGATGTGGAATCGATAGAAATCCAAAATTTGAAGAAAAAATTTGGTAACCGGTAACCGGAACTTACCGTCAGCAAAAAAATCAAAAAACAAGGTAATGTAACTAGCCGGAGCATCGGCAGCAGTATCACCCTCCGTCGGAAACCAGGCATCCCAGTCCCAAGGGAATCGGTAGCCCGAAACCAAGCGTCGGAAATTGGCTTGGTTCTACTTCAAAGCCGGTAAGGAGGTCGAAGCCTCCGCTGAAGAAACAGTTTCGGGACCCCTGGTCACCATGAAGATCAAAAAAGAGAAGAAGATCTGAAGACAAGAAAGCAAGAACACAAGAACTCAAGAGAATAATTCAGAGAATTTGAAAGAAAAAGTTTGAAGGCGTGAATGAAACCCTAGACGGTTCACCCATATGTATACTCATTGTATTTAATGTGATGTGGAACTGTGAAGCACACGGAGAATTACCAACCAATCCGCGCAGGACACGTGGCAACTGACAGTTGTCACGCGCACGTGGCCGACACTTTCTCTGCCAATTCGTTAATGAAATAGAGGTTGCACTGTTGACAGCATGCCACAACTGTCAAACGTCACCTCCAGGGCACCATTTTTCTCACCAACTTGCTTACAACATCAGCATGACAAAGATTCAAATTTCAAAGACCTCATCATGAGTAAGGGTTTCCCTCACACAAAGGTTTTCTCCAACCCTTCTTGAATTTTTACCGTTGAAATAAGCGTGCATACAAGAATTTTTATAGTCCAGCACTCCACCTCTTTGCCAACATGCGCATAGGAGCAACACTAGACTGGGGGACTTGGAGGGGTATGGTCCCAAAAACTCTACGCCTACACAAGGAACCATACCCTCAACAACAACAACATACTACAAGAATAACATTCCACGTAATGCGCAACGGTACGCCATTCTTGGAACCAACAGGTTGCCTAACAAACCGTGCGTGCAACGGGCAACGGTATTGTAACCTTGACACATGCAGGTCACACAACGAACCTTGCGTACTTAGCGCAACGGCAAGTTAGACCAACACATGCAGGTCACACAACGACCCTTGCACACTCAGCGCAGCGGCAAGTTAGACCAAGACATGCAGGTCACACAACGAACCTTGCGCACTCAGCGCAACGGCATGTTAGGCCAACCCATGTTGGTCACACAATGAGCCTTGCGCACTCGGTGCAACGACAAGTTAGACCTGGAAATACAAGTCACACGTCGAACCTTGCGTACTTGGCTCAACGGCAAGTTAGACTTAGAAGCGCATGCCACTTGACCCTGCGCGGATCAAACAACCCTCTAGCCGCGAAGTCCCAAAACCTCGCGCAAGGACAAGACAACATGAGAGCAACTCATAGTCTTGGGAACAAAAGGACTTAACCCCTATAACTCTGTGTTTGCCAGAACGCACTGAAAGCCACACGGAAGGGAAGAACGCAAAGAGGCGTTGACTACATACAAGGGTACAAAGTGACAGAGATCATTAATGATCGATGCGGAGGGACAGACCGGATATCTCTGGTCGTCTGGGCCGGGCCCAAAGCCCATCAGCCCATCTCCCAAACCCACCTATCTTCGGCTATAAAATAAGGGTTATACCACGAGGTAAAGACATTCAGAAATATACGAGCTTACTTATTGCTTACTTGCTATTACCTTGCAATACCAAAACTTATTCTCACGCCGGAGTGTGGTCACGGAGAAAACTCTCTCCCTTTCTCTCGTGACGAGACTAACGGCGTTGCTAGTTTTGCAGATTAGCTTGAACTGAGATCACCCAGAAGAGCGAAGAAGAGCGAACGAGAGTCAACCTTTCATGCAGAAAAACTAGGTTGTAACTAAGATATCTCCGGATATCTCTCTATACAGCCGGTGTTTCTTCAAATATCCTTTTAGACATATCACAATTTTATTTTTTAGGTTTATTTTCCAGTTACTATATCGAGTGCCGGTATTATAATGATAAGGTAATAAACTGAATCAATCCCGACCGAATTCCCGCAACAACACACTCGGAGTTCCAATAGTTTGGATTAGTTAAATAAAAAATACTTATCAAATTTTAACTTAACTTAAATCTAATGAGAAAAAATAGATGAAAAAACGTTAAATCTCATACGCATATTGTGGCGTGTTAACTTAGAAAATTTAGATTGAACAACGAAAAAACTTACGAAAGATGAAAAATATAAGAGACCAATGTTGAAAGTAAAAAAGTGTTAGTGTTAGGTTGGAGTTAGGTTGGAAAAAATAAAAAGTTTTGGGTTAAAAGTAAAAATATCAAAAGAGTTAAATTGTAAAAGATGGAACCTTTTGAATTAGAAGTGAAAAATTAAATTAATCAAAGAGGTTAAATTACCAAAAATAAAAATTTTAGACTTAAATTGCCAAAGATTGAAATTTAGAGTTGAAAGTAAAAATCCAATTTTTTTCTGAAAAACTCCGAAAGTTAGAAATAAAACAACCATAAACATAGTATATTGCTTTTATATAGTGTTTTATTAATATTGATAAAGCATTCAAAGAATGACACATGCAATTCTCCCCTTTTATTTAATAATAATAGTTAAATATAATTAATATAATAATTGATTCTATAATAATTCTAATGAGTATCTAATATTATAATTATAACTAATAACATAATGCAACTTTTTTTAAGATGTGATAGGAATTATATTCATTTATTATTAATAACATTGTTCATTCATTCATACTAATATCTAATTTTAACATCTAATATTATTATCATTATTATATTATCAAAAATATTTGTTTATTATTTAAGCAAGTATCCGTTTTTTTATTTAGCCAATAGTATCATATGTTATAGATAATTATAAACCCTTTTAGTTAAGAACCTATGAATTATTTATTTATGTTGTACTTTGTTGATATTACAATATTCATAAATTATGTAAATTATTATCTCTTTCCTTCTGTACTAATATTTGTATAAATGTTTTATTTTTAAAATAAATCAAATACATATGTTTAACTTAAAATCCCAACTACCTACATATTTAAAAAAAAAACTTATTATTATGTAGTAATAAATAAAAGATTTTTAACCAAGTTTATACAGTGTCAACTTAACAAAATAGAAAAAGGTTATGATTATGGTAAATATTATATTTAAATATTATATTTAAATATTATAATAAATATTAAACATAATACATATTTATCGTTACAAAAGATAATCATACAAGCAATTTGAATAATCCATTATATCTTTTGTTTTACTTGAGATCTGTATCATACTTTACTAATTGAATTAAACATATAAATTAAATAAATACTCTATAGATGCTCTATTTATTTTAATTAAATAAATTTTAAATACTCTATATGATATGCATATACATTGAATTCAACAACTTCAATAGTTAAATGATGTAAAGATAATTAGGTTCTCATGTCTCTAATTTTATTTATTCACGTGTTCGATCAATAGGAGAATATCTATATATTAAATGTAATAAACAATTTTAAATACTCATGATGATAAACAACTTAAATTTCAAATTAAATTCAACAACTTCAATATTTAAATGATGTAAAGATAATTAGGTTCTCATGTCCCCAAAATTTGTTCATTCACGAGTCCGGTCAATCAGAGAAAAACTCCTCCTTCGCATTTAGAACTCTAATTTTGGGATCTATTTTCAAAACGCATATTGGGATTTCAGAATTCAAAAACTATTAATATTAAGTTATCCAAATGAAAGTTGTAGAGCACATTTTGATTTAGTAAACTGGAAATTTTATAACTTTTCGACAACATTTACTATTTTAAACTATTTTACAAAAACAACATAAAAGGCTGCCAAAACTCCTATCTTCTAAAACATCTAAACTTCTTTAAAGTTATGATGTTTCCATAACCTCACATTCATCACAAACATTAACACAAAAAGACCTTGATGAACGAATCCTTATTTAAGGAAACACTTGAGTTTTGTGGGTACGTGTAGGATTATCATCTAAGCAACTAGTGAGTACACAGTTTCCACTTTTCCGTTTTCAAATTGTTTTGGAGTGATTCATATGTGCTAACCATTTTCTTAAATAACGTGTATGTCTTATATGTTTACTAAGTACTCTTTGTGTATACAACTTATGTGAGGAAACATTTGTGTGGTGTTGTTGCATAGAATCTAGAGAGATTTATATAACGAGACGAGTGTAATATGATTAGGGCATTGTGGATACGTCGCTAGTACTTCCTATATGTAAGTGCTCTTATTGTATAATTTATCGTATCATTATCCAAATAACTTGAAGATTCTATGTTTTGGTGAAACAAAGTACAAATCCCAAATCCTTTTAGGATCTCCCTATATAAATAGTTAGATCCTTAATAGATACTCAAAGTACTATTTTAAATCTTTGATTGGATTTCTAAGAGTACTTCCACAAGTTCTTGGTCGAATTCTATGTAATATGTTTATGTGCAACATACGTAGTGAAACAAAGTACAAATCTGAAATCCTTATTGATGTATCTATGCAACAGTTAAATCTTTATTGGATACTCAAAGTACTATTTTAAATCCTTGATTGGATTTCTAAGAGTATCTCCACAAGTTCATGGTCGAATTCTACGTAATATGTTTATATGCAACATACGCAGTGA
Source organism: Scalesia atractyloides (assembly GCA_947069175.1). Lineage (NCBI taxonomy): Eukaryota > Viridiplantae > Streptophyta > Magnoliopsida > Asterales > Asteraceae > Scalesia > Scalesia atractyloides. The sequence goes on from CAMTDV010000023.1 coordinate 21,458,405, forward strand.
AACAAAGTACAAATCTCAAATCCAGTACTGATCTATCTATGCAATAGTTAGATCCTTGTTAGATACTCAAAGTACTATTCTAAATCATTGGTTGGATTTCTAAGAGTACTTTCACAAGTTCTTGGTCGATTTTAATGCAATGTGTTTATGTGCAATATATGTGGTGAAACAAAGTACAAGTGGTTATGTGTTGTGTGGTGTGGTGTTATAACATAGAATCTAGAGTGATCTAGGATAACGAGGCGAGCGTAATATGATAAAGGCATGGTGGATACGCCACTGGTACTTTCGATATGTAAGTGCTCGTATCGTATTACTTATCGCAACGTTATCCAAAATACTTGATGATTCTATATTATAATGAGACAAAGTACAAGTGAAAAAAAAACAATGTACAATTTTTGTTAACAAAAATATTAATTGGTTGTATACATATTGCTATTTACAATACTTTTTTTGTCACAAATTTTACTAAAAAAACTATGTGTTGCACATTTGCCATATACTGGCTACAAAAATCTATTTTCATTCGCCAACTCGTGTAGTTGGACAATGTATTGCAAACCAAATCTTTTGCCATAAATTTTGCCGACAAAACCTATGTCACTCACCAACATTATTGTTGACCGTCTATTTTCACATATGTTTGAGTTATTGTCATTTCAAGCATGCTACATATAGGAACACACTCGGTCCTTAGATTGCTTCTATATCTAAAAACAATTACTTGTACATCTTTGTGTTTTAAACAATGCAATCAATACAATGAAACTTTGGTACCATGTGTTGTGAGCAATTTGTAATGTGACCCCCCAACGATTCCGTCGCGGGATGTATACGTGGTCAGGGTGTTACAACCTAGACCATTGGTGAATTATTTTACTTATCAAATAAATTTATAAACCATAGTTTTTAGTAGGGATGACAATGAGTCAGGTTTAGGTAATCCCAATCCCAAACTGATTAGATAAGCTTGTCGTAAACCGTCTCAAAACCCATCGGGTAATTAACCGGCGGGTCGCAGGTATATACCGGCGGGTTTCAGATAAACCCGTTAATTTTAAAAAAATTACATGTTGGGTATACCCGACCAAAATCCGTTGTGATCTATCTTGTATCTACTATTCAGTTAAATTAGACATTATCAAATATATCAAACAACTACAATGCATAATATAAACGAAAATGTATATAAAATATACTGAGAGCATTCGCATTGAATTCCTTATCTCCATTCCTATAATTACACTAAAACTCACTACCTTTTCACTCTCTCATTTTTAATTAAATAATATTTTTTATATCTTTGTCATTATTTTTTTATTTTCTAGAAAATATTAAAAAGTTAATATGGGTGAACAACGTTCCCGTATATTTACAGATTAACAAGAACATTTGCGCTCTCATTTACTCACAACCATTTCTTATAATATAAGTAACCGACTCATAAAAATATAAGGGAACCATTGTGAATGCTCTAAAATACATAGATGGCAAAAATAATCTATGCCAATAATTGATATATCATATATACACATACTTAAAAAAACTAATGAAGTTATATTGAGTACATAATCAAGTAAACGAGTACACTATCGGGTAATTGGTAAACAAGCTTATCACCAAATCTCAAATCCGTCCCAATCATGCGAAAAAATAAAAACTAATCCCAATTCTATTCTCATACCCAATTACCAAATCTAAAGCCGTCTTAAATGTGACTATTTTCAAATATACCCATCATGTTCAGATTTGACGGCATCCCTGGTTTTGACACACATTTCTTTGGGTAACACAAATAGGATACATGAGTCAACCCTAAACTAAATACATTTAAACCATATAAAAGTTTTCATAATATATATACAAAGCATAAAGTGGTGAAAAACTTGAATGATTCAAATTTGAGGTTGATAGGTTTTCCCCCCACAAATCCATCATCCCCACATATATAAATACACCCATCATCCTCCTTGCAACAGTGATTCAGACTCCCCTTTGTCTTCTTCTCCATATTCATTACACCTATGCCTGCCTCTTCATGTTCATGGCATGTAATCTAAACATCATCATGTTCAACAACCACCACCAACAAAACTCAGACCACCCTAAGTCCACCTTCAACCCACCCATCAGCCCCCGCATCTCCTTCTCCAACGACTTCGCCGACGCCGTTCACTCCCGCCAACAAACCCTCAAACCCTCCCGTGATTACCACGCGCCGCCGGTCTCTTCTGACTTTGAGTTTTCTGTCTCCAACAACTCCATGTTTACAACCGCTGATGAGCTCTTTTTTAAGGGCCGTTTGTTGCCGTTCAAAGATGCTGCTGCCGGAGCTGTTGTTGGGCAGAAAACTACCCTCCGGGATGAGCTTCTTGCCGGAGATGATGATTCTGCCGGAGTTTCTTTCCGGCCACCCAAGGGTGGTTCTGGTACACGGTGGAAAGGGTTTTTGGGGCTCCGGAAATCGCATATTGGGTCCAAAAGATCCGATAAGGGTGATGGGTCTAGGTCGGGTCAAGATGCTGGTCATGCTTCTAAAGCTTCACAGGTTTTTTGTTTTGTTTGATTATGTTTTTTTAATCATGTGGCCTATATTATGGTTTATTTACTTACTATATTCTATAGTTCTTGTTTTGTTGTTATTTTAATTCAATGTAAAGCTTTTAAGCTTTTTTTAATTCTTGTCACTTTTAGTTAAGTATTTAAGGTTTCTTAAATACTATTAAAACACCATCCTGAAATGGAATCTGTCTCATAAAACCTAATATATATGATTTTATTCTGCCCATACTTTAAAGATTAACATACATTCATTGAATCTTTTTTCAGTCAAGATAGTTACTTTATTAAATCTTTATATATATAAATATTTATGTATACATTAATAAATCTTAGCGTGTACACACATATGCATTCTTATGATTTATTTAAAATGATGATGACAGGAAATGGTTACTGAAGGAGGAGGATCGAGGGATATGGAATTTAGGATGCAATGAGAGAATGAATGTTGTAAAGAGGGAATGGGTGATTTTTTATTGGAAAATGGGGTCATTCTTGTAATTTTAGGTAGAGGATTGGGGTTATGTTAGGTATTTTCAGTGCAATTTGGAATCACCATAGAAGTTAGGGTATGACTGGAGAGGGGGATGAAGGGTGAAATTGTAATTTTGGTAGATGGATAAATGGACCTCTAACAGTCAATTTGACTTCAACTTCAATCTCTTTCACAAGATTCTCCTTTTTGTTTTCTTGTCTTTTGCGTATCAAACAATTGCAACTACCCCTTCCTTTCCTTTGTTAAGTTCAAATGACATTCTTGCCCCCTTTCATTTATTATTTAACTCATTTCTTGTACTCAAATAATGCCAAATTTATAGTTTGTGAGATACTAAAATAATCTAAGAGGTTTTATCAAACATTTAAACGGATAAGTTTAGTTTAGAAACTTAGAATAATCTTGTAAATAAATTAAGATACAAAATGTTTTATTATTTAAGAATAATAATCTAAATAACCACCAGCTAATAGTAGATGACATAAATTGAGAAAAAAAGGTACTCTGTAAAAACAATTTGTGTTTTATACGTATGAGTAAATTAAATAAAAAAGTTTGTGGTTGGGGGTGTAATGTTGACCGTTGACTGAAGTCAAAGAAGGAACAGCTAATGAACAGCTGGGTGTGAAAAACAATGAAAGCACGAAGTACAAACAAGTACTTCATCTTTAGCCTGACACAGACATTTAACCTTCAAGTACTCCCCGTAACCGTTAATTGTGGGACACCTGTCCTACACCTCAAGATGATCTGTACTGTACAACTCTCTATGCGTAGGTTACAACCATACTCATGCATCAGTAACTCATGGCTTTTATCTATGACCTTGGGACTATATTTATCTGTTCTATTAAGTTGGCCAGATGCTAACTAAACCATTGGTAAGGGCATTAGAGAAAGTTTTGTATGTTATAAAAAAATAGTTATAGATGATTATGAGTGGAGTAGAGAAAAAATATTATTATTTATTTATAAATTTAAAAGGATACTGTTTACTTTTATAATTTTCTAATATTTTTAAAAAATAATTGTTAGTGGAGAAGAAAGAAATGTAATGATGAAAGGAGAAAAAAATATTATTTATTGAAAGGAAAGAGAAAATATTATGATTTTTAATGTAATTATAGAAATGAAGATATAAGAATAGATGTGAATGCTCTAATCTCAATTTCTACAATTCAAAAGTTTACTTAAAATCACTTAAACTTTTATTTTAATATGTATTTATACGTTAATGTAGTGGGAATTTACTTGGCAATAACGTTAAAAAAGAGAGATGGTTAATCATGCATCATGTGGTGACATTGATAGCCGAAAGACAAGGGGGTACATGCACTAATTGGCATTTGTCTTAGTTGCTGAGTGTTATGTGCCTTATGTTTAAGGTTTAATGCAAAACTACTATTGAGTCGAGGGTTTCACTGAAAGCAGTCTCTCTATTCCTAAAGGGTAAATGTAAGACTATCTACATCTTAGATGATGTTACTTATTAAAGTACATTCTTAACAACCCGATTTTTTCCAATTAATAATGCTTGAGAATACACTGAGGTCTGGATCACGAGATTCAAACTCACACATTTAAAATTTTAAATTTTTAAAGGGCAAGGAGGTTGTAATAAATTGTAATACATCCTTCCCCCCTCATGTATGGCACCTACTTAATGCTTGTAACAATCACGTACAAGTACATAACGTAACATAAATTAAGTACACATATGGAGGTTACATAGTTGTGTCAAGGTTTTAAAATAGATTAAGTACACATCTGGAGGTCACATAGTTGTGTCAAGGTTTCAAACAAATGACACGGGAATGCACAAATGGTAAGCGGCAAATGCAAAGATTTCCATGTTCACATCATCACATGCTATTGTAGTTTTATCGTCAAAGAGATAAATTACCTCATAACACTGTACGTATATAAAAAATACATTACTAGAACATATCGACAATAATAACATTATGATTTCTTAACTGCTTCCGACAAATGTTAAGAGGATTAAAGCTTACCCCTTAAGACCTTTTGCATCACGAGGTAGGGTATGTGCTTGGAGAACGGTTGAATCTCGTATTTATATATGTTGAATATTCAAATAAACTAGTCATGATGGGATGATTTGTCCTAACTCACATCCAACATTCATATAACTTTGTATACATATTAGTCAAGAATTATATATTTTTTAATTTGTTAAAAGCATATAATCTTTAATTAGCACATCAAACATTCACACATACCCTTTTTGTAAATAAAACCAGCTCTTCAAAGGGCACGTGAATACCGGGAACTATACGCTTCTTGAGCCTTAAATTGTATGTAATTTATAACCAGCTCTAAAAACAATTAATATGACCAAACCTTAACCGTTAATCGCGGATCGTAATCGAACCAAATTAACCGATAACTGAGATTAGCTGACGGTTATAGTTAAGATTATTTGATTGAGTGATTAATTAGTTATGGCTTAGGATAACCTAGAACCGAAAGTTAACCAAAGAGAAACGAAAAGAGTTTAGACATGCTTAGTCGAGAAGAAAATTATATGTAAGTAGAAAAAAAGAAGAAATTTAAACTAATAATGCTTTATTTTTTTTATATTTCTATTTAATGATAATATAAAGATATATTGGTAAACTAGATAGATTATTAATTTGTAGTTTTCCTCTTTAATAGGTAACTATATTAAATTTGTAACTTATTTTCAAAATATGTGTTTTTTCAAAAAAATTTAGAATGTATGATAAATTACGATGCGTGTATGATAAATTACGAGCTGTGTAGGATAAATTTTGAAATGTGTACGATAAATTTTGATGTGTGTAAGTAGAAAATTTTAGTGTGAAGAACAATATCTTTATGACTAATTAATTAGTCAAGATAATAATTGAGATAAGAGAAAAATATTTAATGATTTATATTTCTACCATTTGTTTCGATATGTGTAAGATAAATTTCGAAATGATCCCCTTATATGTATATGTGTATCTATGACTATAAGTGGATTGGGTATATATTTCAATGTTGTAACGAAACCTTGAAAATTCAAAGTACGTTTGGATCATATAGTTTCAAATCTGTTTTAGTGTAAAGTGTTCTATGACAAGGGTTGGGTTAGAAATGATTCCATAAAACGGACTACTATTGAATTGATGTTCAAATATGGGTGGATCTTTAGGTCTTAGTTGATCTTCCATGTTCACTTAATTCAAAATGTCCTTTGGTTAATGTTAACTAATTAACTGATTAACCATGACCTAAATAGCGGTTATAATTATAGTTATGGTTAAGGATAAAACTAAACGAATTACGATTTACACACTCTATCAACAATTGACTCTAATTTTATTGGTTGGTTTTGAGCCAATTGTTGTGTTAATACACAAACAAAGCTCTAATTCCTGGGTCCTTAGCTGTTGGTTTTTGATTGACAAATTTAGATCGAGGTTCCTACTATCGCGGGATGTGGGGGTGGGTTGGGGCGGGGGAAGCCAAGCAACGCCGGCTAAGCCACATCGTGTTAGCGTTAGCCACGGCGTTGCCCGGTTAGCGTGACTTTGAAACCTAGCGTTGGGCGGGGAGGGAGCGATGATGTGGATGGCTGGAATTGGCCGGGCATATATGACTATTTGGGGTAGCCGTTTGGGCTAGCCGTTGGCCATGGCGGTTTAGCTAAGTAAAATAAAATTTTAAAAATTTTTTACCAATTTTTACCTATAAATACTCATGCCAAACATCAATATTTTTTCACATATACTTTCTTACAAACCAAAACAAATCTTCATCCTAAACCACACCAAAAAACGAAAATGGTTCATTGAACCGAGGAGGAAGAAATAGCGCTAGTGACGTCGATCGTTGATGTACAACGAACCCTACGTCGTGGTCAAACTGCCTATTAGACACTAAGCGTTTCAGCAATATCAACAATATGTCGGAAACGCACGTCACAACTTAAATACGTGTCAACATAAGTGGTGTGAGCTAAAACCGACACTGGATCAGTTTAAAGTTTGCTTCGACCGTGTCCCTGCGGCGACTTGACCCACGACGATCGAGTGGAGATCGCGAAGATCGAGTATAGGCACGATAAATGCGGAATTTCGTTGGGTTCCCCACTTTAATATTTACCGTACTTTGTAATTTTTTTAGGATTTATTAGGAAGTTTTTTTTTAATTTTTTAGGATTTATTAAGTTGTTTTTTAAATTTTTTAGGATTTTATGTAACTTTTTTTAAATTAATATAATTGTGTGTTTTATTATATAAATGTCATATATATATATATATATATATTAATATAATTGTGTGTTTTATTATATAAAGTCATATATATATATATAATATTTGTTTAGGATCCTGTAAAAAAATGAAATTTGTGAGAATGATAAGAAAGAACATGATGATGACACATGTCATTATTTAATTTATTAAGATAAGGGCAATTAAGTAATTTAACAAAAAAACCTAATTAAAGATAAAATTCAAAAACCCACATGCAATTCATATGCAACTTCCCCCGTCTTTTTTTAAACGTCAATAACATTTTATATGTAACTTAAAAATATTACACCATAATAACGAGTTTTTTTTATCTTTATATGAATATCATATTGCTATACTTATATGCAAAAAAAAATTACGTTTCACTCGTATGTTTTAGTCCATGGTGTTTTCTCTATATTTTTTAATTGTATAGTAATTCAAGGCATTGTGTTTTACTAGTAAAACACCATGAACGTGTATAAAACACCATAACATCGCAAATACCATTTACGTTCAATCTTTCAATCTAATGCTCTATGGGTTTTATTTTAGGATTTAAAACAGATTATGGTGTCTTGTGGAGGGGTATGGTCCCAAAAACTCTGTGCCTGCGTAAGGAACCATACCCTCATAATGACATACAAGAATAACCTTGCGCGCAACGCGCAACAGTGCGTCATTCTTGAAACCAGCAGGCTGTCTAACAACCTTGCACACACTGCGCAACGAAAGTTAAACATGGAAGCGCAGGTCCTTAACCCTGCGCGGATTAAACAATCCTCTAGCCGCGAAGTCCTAAAACCTTGCACAAGGCCAAGACCAACATGAGAGCAACTCATAGTCTTGAGAAATGGACTTAATCCCTACAACTCCGCGCTGGCCAGAAAGCACTAATAAAGCCACGAGGAAGGGAGAAGCGCAAAGAGACATTGGCCAAGTACAAGGGTACAAAGTGGCAGAGCTGTGACCCAATAACCGCTCGGCAGGTTGTGCCAGACCTCGTCACATGATGAACAGTCATGCAGAGGGCAGACTGTATGCAAGGACGAACACGTGGCACCAACCAAACTCATCGCTAGCAACTGTCACCCGATCTCCACTACAGGCTGATGACACGATCCGACACTAAGGACAACTGCAAGGACACGTGGCTCCATTCACCATGCGCCAAGCGTACTTCCTGCCAAAGACCATTAACGGTCGATGCAGAGGAGAAAGAATGGATATTCCTAGTCATCGGGTCCAGGCCCAAGGCCCATCAGCTCATCTCCTCACACCTCTCTTCGGCTATAAAATAAGGATCACACCACAAGGTAACACACATGTTTTCGAGCTCACTCACTAATTACTTACTACTTGCTTATTACCTTGCAATACCCACCATTTATTCTCACGCCGGAGTGTGGTCACGGAGAAAACCTCCCTCTTTCTCCCGTGACGAGGCTAACGGCGTTTCTAGTTTTGCAGTGAGCTGAAGCAAGACCATCCCGAAGAGCAAACGAGAGATAACCTTTCATGCTGTAACACCCTGTAAAATCGTGTCCAATAATATAGTGACACGTGTTATATTTTTATATATAGTCTGTTAAGACCAATAAGGACTAAAGGCATCAACATGCTCAATCTGAGCCTCTGAGTGACGATCCGATGTCAACATGCATAAATAACAGCCTCTAGTGACTGATATGTCAACATGCTTGAAATTTGGCCTCTGAGTGACTAATATGTCAACATGCCCAGCCTCTGAGTGACATCGGAATCAACATGCTTATCATAAGCCTCTGAGTGATCCTTTGTGAAGTCCTAAACTCTCATACGTGCCATTTGTTGGACGAGAGGGTTCAATTTTGTAAATATGTGAAAGTTGGATAATGGAGGGATTAAAAGTGTCAACATGTTAATTTATACATCTGAGTGACCTTTTAACGAACCGAGAGCTCAACAATGTCTGGGCATAACCCGGGTATGCCAAGTATTGGCTACGGAGGGCTAAAAGTGCCAAAAAGGTGTTTAAATAGGTTTTTATAAGCTTTAATAAGTTAAGGGGTTAAAAGTGTCAAATTTTGAAAGTGGCCAGGGGCGGTCGCGAGCCGCGAGAGACCAAGCCTGGATCTCTCGCGGGGCACGAGAAGCCCTCTGCTGCAGAAAATTTGTTTGGTCTCCAAGCAAAACTCTAAAACCATTAATTCGAAACATGGCTTCTCTAAACTGCTATGCCAATTTTGGGACACTTGTAACCTTCTTCTTACACCCCTAAACACTGACTTCACCTCTTTGAGCTCTCAAACTATAAATAGGTGTTCAAGCGCTTCATTCCAACTTGCACCTTTCTAAATCATAACTCTTCTCCCTCCTCTGGAAGTTCCTAGCTGAAAGGAGCATCCAACTTAGTTCTTTGCATTGTAGGAACCTCTTATAAGTGTTCCTTGCTCTTGCATTTTCTTTATAGGCTTTTATAGCCAAAAGTCAAGCGTTTTCGTAAAACGCTTTGACTTTCGGTTAAGACCATTATGGTCCAGCCATTGTTCGAAATAAACATGGCTAAGTGATCGTAATAAGGTAGGTGTTAGTCCCTATAAAGGGCACCTCCTGAAGATCACGTTTTCTAGACCAATTGACGGGTCAAAGTTATGATATTAAAAAGTCAAACAGGTCATTTTTCGGAAAAACCATAAATTGATCTTATATATGTTATGAAACCTGTTTTGACACTTAAACAAGTTGGTAATAATTATTAGAACATGTAAGAACATGTTCGGCTAGTCAATTCCAGTTCTAGGGTCGGTTCGCAACCGAAAGTCGCAAAGTTTGACTTCTGCTTTGACTTTCGATTCTGACCCGATTTAGATTAGTTAGATACTGATCTAAAGTTGCATATGATCACAATATAATGTAGCATAACCATCTGAGGTTATATTACATGATCATAATCAGAATCCAAGTTTATGCACAAGTTCCATAATTATGTCATCTTTGACCAAAATGTCTTTTTTGCATAAAACAAGGTTTTAAACGGTAATGAACTTGAGAATAAGTTTTTCTACTGATGTAATATTATAAGTAGGATTATTTGGGATGTTGAACCAAGTTATAAACTAAGTTTTCAAGAGGTCCTTAAACTATGTCGATAATTGATGATTTTAGCCCATGTGGCCTATAAAAAGTTTTAATCAAATCTTTTCAAGGTAAATCATTTACCTACTGATATGTTATACTAAATGACATATTTTAAACATTTTAATCTGACCTTAACATCAGTTTTCATAAACATCGCATAAAGACGTCATTTTACGATATAAGCGCCATTTGGGCGCATAGTATGGTTTTGAACCATATTAATGGACCAAGACTTGTTACCTACGATTTTAAAACTTATTAAATATATTTACAGTAGGTACATGTTATAAACTCAGAATCCCAAATAATTCATAAACTATGTGTAAAGTGACCAAAATGCCCCTTCGGTGCATAGTTTGGTCATAAAAGATAATTTACACATCTAATTTATATCCTACTGATATTATATCATAAATAAAGTATTTTTCCAGAATACTTATAATCATAATATTAAATTCTATTCAAGTTCTTTTATATGGTATGAAATTACCAAAATGCCCTTACGAGGCATAATTTTGTTTTAAAAACCTTACGGGCATACAAGTTGATATCCTACTGATATCTTAACTTATTTAAAGTATAATGACATATATAACTTGTCCATGACTTATCCGGTCACCCGATATCGCTGCTATGCGCACAGTTACGTATATGTAACTATTTTACGGAATTTAACCAAAAGGGGTTTAACCTTGTCATTTAAGTTTCAAAATCCAGAATGTATATAGTTTACCCATATTATACAATCAAGTTACTTGTCGGGATTAAACTACATTCTATCCGATCATCGTTTAATCAAGCGTTATACGTAATGATCTTGTACACTATTCGGTTTATAAGACCGTTAGTATTTAATTGGCTAGCTTATGCCATAATCCAGACTAGAGCCTTCCTGGTAAATGTTATCTGCACTTGGTACTTTTGTATACGGATGAGTTATTTAAAAATAAAAGAAGAAGACTAGCTCAGGTAAATACTCTCGACTTATTTTCCCTATACGGGCTTGGGATATGGTAAATTATTACCGCTTGGTCCAAAATGGGGTCAATCGAATGCCCGCTTGTGGCTAGTAAACCAGCATATTTCGTTTTATCAGTTTTGTTTGATAACTTAAACATCAGGGGTTAAATTACCGTGTCCTGGATATCCTGGGCTCAATACATTAGTTATTGGCTACGACCTTAGCACGGGGTGTAGGCATACACCTTTTGATGCTCATATGCAATGTTCCCAAGACGTTGGGGATGACTCCTTCGTGAGTCCGAGTTGTGTGTATTTAATCATGTCTCGGTTTCTGTACTGGGCCCTGTATGTATTGACAAGCATGTGAATCTGATACAAGGTTGCAAGGTCAACTTTCCCAAGTTAATAAAAATTTTGTGCCGTTTTGCACTTAAAACATTTTAAAGTTTTCAAAATGAGTCAGTTGGGTGTATTTACCAGCGTAAGCTGACGTATCGTCCAAAGGCTAAACTGCAGCTACAATACAAAATAGGCCGGAAGCTGCTCGGTAGTGATAGAGGATCTTGCAAATCCTAAATCTGCCTAAAGTCTGTTTTGTATTCTTTCCATGTAATTTTATGATCCGCCTGTGGATCTTATTACAAGCTTGTATATTATTTTTATTTTTTCGAACATTTATGTAATTTTACTCCAAGACTTCCGTTGTGCCGTATTTAATTGACAATGATGTTATCAACTGACGTTATGATACTCCCCACCCGGGCCCACCGGTGTATGGATTTCGGGGTTGGAAATCTGGGTGTGACACATGCAGAGACGTTGAGCTGTAACTAAGATATCTCCGGGTACCTCTCGGTTCAGCCAGTGTTTCTTCATCTTGTAAAAGAAAAAAATTAGCTTGTTGAATTTAATGATATTTTTTTTATTGCTAATGGAATGGTTCTTTGTATACTTGTATGGTGTCTTGTTTTCTATGGTGTTTTATTGTAGTTTCATGGTGTTTCTGTATAAGAAAATGGTAGTTTGCTGAATTCAATGGTATTTGCAATGTTATGGTGTCTTATATACGCTCATGGTGTTTTATTGTAAAATACAACACTTGAATCACTATATAAATAAAACAAAATAGACAAAACACCATAGGACTAAAACATCCGATCAAAACGTAATTTTTTTCTCTATACAAGTATAACAATATGGTACTCATATTAAGATAAAAAACACTTGTTATTATGGTGTAATTTTTTTTAAAACAAAGTTACGTATAAAAAATTATTGACGTTTAAAAAAGACGGTGGAAGTTGCATATGGGTTTTTGAATTTAAAAGTGTTAAATTTACTTTTATACCCTTAATTAGAAAATTAATTATAATTTTGAGGATAAACATTATTTACAATTTTGCCATTATAATCTCAACCATTAGATTATAGATTTAAAGGGTGTAGATTTTTTCTTACAATTTAAAACAAAACACACCCTTTTTACAATAACCCTACCATATATTATATATTAATATATATAATATATGTCACCAACGCCGGCTAGGCCACGCCACTTCCACACCCCACTTTTCTAGAGTGGCCTGATGAAGCCCACCTCCGCCGTGTGTCAAGCAAAGCCCCAACCCAAGCCCCCCACACCAAGTGATCTAACCTGGATTACATCTTTTCCTTGTTCTTTCCATCCAATTATGGCTAACAAGTATGTCTTTAATATTTTTCGTTTCTGTTGGGAATTCCGAATTGAACAAGGAGGGATAATTATAGTTATTAACTGTGTTAATGAATTAATAAATAGTTATAATCATCAAGTCCAAAATAAGTATGATTATCAAATATCTTAAACATGTAAGATTTAGATAATTATATGGACAATCATAGTTATACTCTAATAGGTGTTTTTAGCTATATAAATATCATGATGTGTGTATTGGGTCGTAAATTTAAGTTTTCAGTTTCTTGAATAATAAATTTTAGGGTGCTTAGCCAAATAATTGTGATTTCTAATTTTAATTTTTGTTTTGATACAACCAAAATCTTGAATTGGTATCAGAGCAATACCTGGGATTCTCGTGACATGTGATCGAGCTTGAGATTTAAGGTGACTCTCTTGCAATCCTCGAAATCGACTGGTTGGAAGCAACTGCTGATTGTCATGTTGTGCGCCGATCACAAGCGAGTTGGATGCAGTTTTCATAGTTTCTGATTTTCCCGCGCAATTGATCAGAATCGAGTTGGGGGCTGTCCGGAATCGGAACAATGCACCAGCACCTGCGTGTGACCTCCATCGGAGCAAGGGCGGCTGGAACGTGGTGATCTGTTAAAGACAGTTTTGGTTTCATTCATTGGATTAGGCTTTTGGGTTTTACTTGGGTTGTAAACGTGATTTGGGGTTTACATTAAAACGTGGCTGAGATTTTAATCTGAATCAAGTTTTAATCAGGTCCAATTCATGTAACTTATGTAGCAACCCTTTATGTTCGTGTTTGAGTTGAAACTCTGGAATTAAAACTGTAGACTTGAAGAAACTAAACTAGTTACAACGGATTCGTCTACTCTTACGTACATGTAACGCCCCAAAAACACAAATGTTAAATTACAAGCATGATTTATTTTACACAATGGGATATGGAGGTAACTAAGTTAGTTACCTTGGTTATAAATACAAGCTAGATATTAGTAATAAAGTTTTGTGATTAAACAAATAACAATCAAAACTACAAGGGTTAAAAGAGGATAAGTTGGAAAATGTTTTAATAAAAAGATAGAAAAAGGGGGAAGAGCCCATTTCTGGGCAGAAGTGTGTGTCGAACACACACACACATAGTGTGTGTGTGTGTCTGTGTTCTTGATAATCAATTTAAGAAGAAGAGGATGAATTCGAAGGCTTGCATGTGTAATCCATGATTTTCAAAGTGTTTATCATCTTCAAATCATCATGTAAGTAACAAAATTTTATCTCTTAAAACCTTCCTAGTTGCAATTCTAGTGGGTTTGATGAATTACTCTTAATTGGATGAATTAGAGAATGGAATGGTTGAATTTGGGTTTAGATTCACTTAATAAAGTGATAATAATGAGTAAATCATCTCAATTAGGGGTTTTAATGAAAGAACCCATGTTCAAGAACTTGGGTTTTTGATGGTTTATGATCTAATATGAATGAGTTGAATGAACTAAAGATTTTGCTATGTTGATGTCTATGTGTGAATGATACTTGTTGATTAATAAGAAGACTTGATGAATTATATGTGAATAAGGAAGATTAGGCATGGAATACTTGTACATTATGCTTAGAAAGTAGTACGCACACCAAGTGTTTGATGAAATGCATAGGTGAGATTATTAGATGAGATTTGTATGCAAATAATAGGTGAATATGTATAGAAAGTGATGATGATATATACTTGATAATAAAACAACAATAGGAAGGTATTTGATAAGTATATGCGAAATGTAGTTGATGTTGAGATTATGTTAAATTGCCAGCTTTGAATGTGGTTAACAGTTTTAGAATCATGAGAGTTTGAGTTGGTATTGATTTAGTTATACATGGCCATGACATAGCTAGGTGATCATGTGGTTGTAATTATATTGCATCATGAGCATGAAATGTACATAGCGTCATTAATATAGCCTAATATGATGACACAAATATATGAGGTTGTGTCGAAAGTTCATATGATAAACGTTGACTTCTGAAAGTCAACTGCTCATAAGAAGCATGGTTAGACTTGTTGTCACAATGTAACATTATAGAAAGTCATACGGTATGTGATATATCAGTATGTGTTATATGTGATGACTTAATGAATTATATGAGTTTGAAAAGATGTGATCTTGAGTATATGCCTTATGCTTGTTAGGATTGACTTATGAAAGTCAAATGTGAGTTATGCATTTGATACGATCGTTGATATGTACAATCGTATATGCTAACAAGAATGTGATTGCGATGACATGAAAGTATAGGGATCATGTCAAGATGGATGGAAGCATGGAAGGCTAACGGGTCAAGAGGAGGCAAGGTAACAAATGCTAAAACGGACGCTAAGGTAAGTGATTTCCGGAATCACTCTTTAGATATTTCAAAGAAAATGTTTTATTATAATTTTTGAAGACGCTTGTGGGAACGTGAGAACAATGGAGGTACTAAGATGAGTTTGATGATATTGGGTTGATAATGGTGAACTAAAATGGATGTTGTATGATATAAACCGAATGGAGCAAATCCAAGTAGTAAGATATCGCTTAAATGACATAATTAAAGTACAATTGGACTTGTGCACATGTAGAATTTATTGTTAAAGTGAGACTATGGTAGTGTAAAGAGGAACAGACCTTATTTAGATGTTAAATGTTTAATTTGAAATGAATCGGAATATGCATGAACGAACGGGAATCAAAACGGGTCAAATAAGTTGCAGCCCCAAATCAGAGCAGCGATCGAAGCTACGGTAGCTACGACTTCGTAAAGATTATTTTTGAATGTGCTACTGTAGTATGGTAGAACCGTAGCTTACGGTAAAGGATTTAATTTTTGGAAGAACGTGGCTACCGTAAGCTACGGTAGGCAGACCGTAGCTTACGGCGGGTTTAGCCAACTCTCTGATTATTTTTGTTTCTTGTATCGACTAATTCCGGCTCCAACCCATATCCTGTAAGATGTTTTTAAGGTTATTAAGTGATGCTAGGCTTGTAAAAATTAAAGTAAGAGTGAAAGTACGAGTCTTGATATACGTATAGTGAATGTGGTTTCATGTGTGGGTGCCACACCAAGTTATGTAATTGTATGATTAAAACTCGGATTGAGTAGATGTGTTATAGGCATGAAAGAATCAACTTACTTACATGTACGAACATTGATGAATAGAGAGCATACGATTTAAGTACGGTAATTGCATGTGAACAAGCAAACGTAACTTGCATGTATGTAGTAGGTATAGAGTTATAGTGGGTACATATCATGTGTATCTATATGTGTGAGACGTTTGTATGCGATATGTATGTAGTATATGGATGCGTGCGAGTGTAAACAAGGAAGTGTAATTTATGAATGTAGATCAGTGGTATGTGCTTACGCGAAGTTGGAGGTCTGCAATACGTTGATACTATGTCTTACTAACTGTACTGCTAATGAGAATGAAACAGGAATGCAGGTATGTAGAGTCGGGCTTTCGAAATTGTTAAGTCCGGTATAAAGAACAAATTTAGAAGGATATAATTATGGAGAAGTATACATAGATAGAATACTATGTAGTTATTGATTTATTATATATCCATTTCATTATGTAAGATGTCACCCTCTACTAATGTGTTGGTTGTGTATGTGGATGACCGCGGATTGGTCAGGTCATCATTATCATCAAGAGAGATATGTGGACGAAGATTGAGTCAAAGAGCAAGGATTGTACGTGAAGAGTGGTCTTATAGCTTGTATTATGTATTACAATTAGCAAGTTAATCAAGTTTGAATGTAGTGAATCTAATTAAAGAAAGTGTCCAATAATTTATAAATGAATCTTTAAGTAAGTCAAATAGTCAATAAAGAAGGAATTTTTGAGTCAGTATTTTCCGCTCGTCGTTTTGGAAAAAAATGCGTTTAGGGTGTTTCAGTACAATTGGCGAAAAAAGAAGATGGTTGACGACGAAGGTAGTGGCGGTTTGGGAACTTAGAAATCGGTTCAAAATCCAACGTCACTTCAATGCCCTATGTTGAATTTGGAAAATTACACTACTTGGGCAATGCGTATTCGTGCGATTTTCATTGTTCATGGTGTGTGCGAGGCCATCGAACCCGGAACTGAAACTTTTTTAAAGGAACAACATGGCAATCGCCTTGTTGTTTTAGTCAATACCCAAAGACCTAATATTGAAAGTCGGCAATTTAAAAACGACGAAAGAGATGCGGGACGCAATAAAGGTCAAACATCTAGGTGCCAACCATGCTCTAGAGTTTAGGCTTGAGACTTTGATGACGGAATTTGAGACGATGAAGGTTAAGGATCCAAGTACCATTGATGAATTTTCAAGTAAGTTACCGGGAATCTCTTCAAGAGCGGTGTATCTCGATCCCAAATAAGGAAGAAAGGTTCGTGAAAAACTTTCTCAGCGGGTTACCAAAGCGCTTCATTCACATGGTTGCCTCAAGTGAGCAACTTGTGAACCTAAAGTATATTCCATTCGATGGTGTTGTTGGTCGAATGAAGACGTGCAAGAAATGTATAAAAGATGAAGAAGCATAGTCGGGTAATCAAGGTATATAAACAAACTTTTATTTCATACTTCTAAATCCAATTCCAATCAAATTCCATTTCCTCCTCGGTTTCTACACAGAATTCACGCGAATTAAGTAAGGGGCGTGGAAAATGCTTGAACCGTGGACATGGTGGTGGCAGGCGCGGTCGTGACCAATCATGTCAAAACCTTGGGTCACAAGATGGGTTCCATGAAGGGGATAAAAAGGGCAAAAATGATTATTTGAGGGTTCAATGTTTTTGGTGCAACAAGCTCGGTCACTTTGTTTCGAGGTATCTAGATTGAAACAAAAAATAAACATGCAAACTTGGTCGATGCGAAAGAGTTTGACCCATCATTGTTCATGGTACAAGATGTCCAAGAGTTTGTTTTTTTTAAATGAAGAGAAAGTTATTCCAAAAAATTATGGGACCAGTTTTCTCATGTGACACCAAGGACCTACTCACACTTTTCAATCGGTTTGCTAGAACTTTTCACAGGACTTTATTTATACAACCAACAAGACCGATTGGACGGAAATTTGTAATGTATAATTAGTCTTTGGTTTTTGGAAATCAAAACAATAAAGGACGAGAAACAATCTTAACTTAGACCATGTATATTGATCACCCGAGTGGTTTAGTCTTTTCTTTTTTTTCATGTGATGTCTACGTTATCAAGGCCTGAAAGTTAGTTAAAATGGAGTAGTGGTGATGTATATGAAATTGTGGGTTTGAAATTGAAAAAAAGTTCTATTGGTTATGACAATCATCAACCAATCAACCTCTCTTGCACTTCGTGGTTCAAACCCCATACAACCCCCCACCACACACACACAAAATAACCACATGAGGAGGGGGTGTGTTTGAGCATGTGATTTAAGCAATCACATGCCCACTACGAATGATCTTAGCGTAGCTCAATCATAGAACTCAGTGAAGAAATTCAAGAAGTCCCGCTTTAACCCATTCCAAAAAGTCCAGCTTTTATATGACACCAAGGACCTAATTAACTTAATTCATAGATACCGTTTTGGAGCAGATGAATTTTCTAATTAGGTGTAGAAGGTGAATCACGGCGATTATATTTTCAGCTCGAGCCTCGGTCTTGTTAAACGGGTCTCCTTCCCGGGAATTTGACTTTTTATAGGTTACGCCAAGGTGACCCGTTATCACCATTTTTGCTTTTTTTGCTATGGGCACTTTGACCGGAATTACAAAATGGGCCTCTTCTAGTTGTCTATTTCATGGGCTATATGTTAATGGAATTCGACCACCACTAACGCATTTTGTATATGTCGATGATATGATATTTTTGGGGGATTGGTCGGGCTCAAATGCAAAGAACTTAAAAGAGCATTCCAAGGTGCTTTTATTTCGCATCCGGCTTGAAGATAAATTTACCAAAATGTAATGTATATAGAGTGTTGGCGGTAAATCCCGACTCATTACAAGTCGGTGATGGGAAAAGGGGAACAAATGTGTTCAAGTCACAAGTCAGTGAACTTGAGGGATCAATGTTGACAAATTGGTCATAATTGGTTAAGTTTCCTAATTATGTTATAGTTATTTGGTAATGTTTTGGCCACCAAGTTAGGGTTAGACAATATTAAGAGAGAAAAGAGAGAAGATACTAGAGAGAAATCGAGTTATGGTTTGAGTTGTTTTCTGATTAATAAGATTGAGAGTTATTCGATTTAAATTCTTTTCTTCAACTTTTCTATTCGGTTTGATTATTGACTAGTACTTGAATTGGTATCAGAGCCAAGTTCAATCGTCGATATTAACTAGAGTAACGAAGTCATAACCGAAGGAGACAAGCTCGTCGACATCGCCAATCAGGAGGATTAGCAGCGGCAAAGCTTGTACTGCTGCGCGGCACCGAAGATCGGAATCAGCAAAGGCGGTAATTAAAACGGGACGAAGGCAGTTCCAGGTGATTAGAATTTGCGAGGGTAACGTTGTTCTTTCCGTTTTGTGTTATCGAGATTTGGTAAAAGACAATCACTTGTGTTTTTTGTGATTTGTGGTTAAAAGAAAAGATATCAGAAAGTCAAAGGGAATATTGCGAGAGTCAAAAGGATACTCAATTCTATTTTCTTTGGCCACTGACGAAGAACTCAAATTTATAAAATAGACCAATTCAAAGATAAAATATAAATAAGTTGGTTTATATTTATTGTTCTTTGGCTGGTCTTGGTTCTGACGAGGAATTAAAAAGGGGAAAAGAAGTATTGTTTTTTCTCTTACTGAAACAACATAACCAAGTTGGTTTATATATTTGTTGGTTCAACAAGTTGGTTGAACAAGTAAACGTTGATTATAATTTGGATTGGACAAGCGGGTTCAATTTAGGTATTGTTCTTACTCGGTTAAACGAGTTGGGTTATTGACCGAGTTTGCAAGAGGGAATCGTGATCATATTTGCGAGTAGACGTTCGGTTCTGAAAAGTTTTTCAGGGGCTGGTAGGTTTGTAATTAGTCCAGCGGACTGGAGCAAGGTAGTACACCACTTACATATAGCCGGAGAAAGAAAAAGTCGATGGCGTGGTTCACGGGTTGTGGTTAAAGAACCGAACTCCACAATTTTACAGTGTCCAATGTTAACGAAACTAATTACAACATCTGGACGATTCGTGTCAAGGCGATATTCAAGATTCATGGAATACAACAATCTTTAGAATCAGGCGAACAGGAGGTGGAGGCTAAAAAGGATGACATGGAAGTAGCACTTCTAATTTAGGCAATACCCGAAGAGCTTGTGCTTCAAGTAGCTCAATTTCAGACTGCAAAGGAAATCTAGGAAGCATTGAAGACATGGTATATTGGTGTTGAGAGGGTTCGAGAGGCAAAGCTTGAGCAACTGGAAACTGATTTCGAATCCTTGAATATGAAAGATACAGAGACAGTTGATTCTTTCGCGGGCAGAATAAGTCAAGTTGGTTACCAAGGCAGCCAGTTTGGGAACCACCTACGAAAATAAAAAGCTAACTAGAAAGTTATTAGGCTCTGTTCCAGCAAAGTATGTTCCAATTGTAGCTACAATTGAACAATTCGCATATTTGAAGGCGATAACGTTTCAGGAAGCAATTGGTAGACTGAAGACGTTTGAAGACAGGATTAAGGGTATCGAGTCTTCAACAGAAAATCAAGGTAATCTAATATTTGCCAATGGTGAGTCGTCCTCGAAATCCAAATCCTATGAAAATACGCGGGGGCGTGGGTGAGGGGGTTCAAGTTAACGGGGCATACATCAAGACTGGGATGATGAGGACCAAGATAGAAGTTAAAGCCGAGATGGTCAAGATCATGAGTCAAAGCAAACGGGTCAAAGAAGAACCAATGATCGTCAAAGGGGAAGGAAAGATAGATCACATATTTAGTGTTACCGTTGTGATAAATTTGGTCAATTTGCGTCAGGGTGTCCAGATCGTGTGAAGAAATAGGAAGAAGCTAACTTAGCAAAAAGGGATGATTTTGACCCATCATTGTTTATGATGAGATGTGATCAAGAGACGATTTTTCTAAATGAAGAATGGGTGATTCCATAGCGTTTCGAGATTGAGCCAATGGAGAAAGACACTTGGTATCTCGACAACGGAGCATCGAATCACATGACGGGTAATCGAGCTTATTTCTTTGAACTTAATGAGTGTGTCACGGGAAAGGTGAAATTTGGAGATGGATCTTGTATTGATATACGGGGAAAGGGATCGGTATTACTTGAAGGGAAAATGGGGGAGAAGTGTCTGTTAACCGATGTTTACTACAAACCAAGTCTACAAAGCAACATCATAAGTCTTGGTCAAGCAACAGAAGGTGGATGCGACGTTCACATGAAACGTGATTTACTAACCATTCATGATGATACAGGTAAGCTTATGATGAAGGTGACAAGGATCAAAAACCGTTTATACAATATTAACCTTAAGATAGCAAGTTCCGGTACACAAGCTAGCATGAATGGAATGAAGAATTTTGTAGATGGAGATCTACAAAGAGTTGAACCGAAAAGTGATATTCCAAGTACGAGTCATAATCTTCTCAAAGATCCAAGTTTAATAAAGAAATCCAAAATTCAAAGTCTAAAGAAAAATGTTAAAGAATTCAAAGAAGTATCAAGAAAGGGATTAAAATCCAAGGAAGTACGTTTAATGATCCAAGAAAGTGAGTCTTTGCTCAAGATCGGAGCCGAGTCAATGGTGATGCGAGTTCTTATGACCAAAGGACGAGTCGTGGAGAAAGGACTAGTTGAGTATAAGGTCGCAAGAATGTTCGAGCTAAGGAGGCGAAAAACACAGCTAGAGATCAAGATGAGTTTTATGAGTAATCAAGACAAAGAAGACATGTTAGAGCCTTCCTATTTCGAGTCAGAAATTAAGGGGGTGATTGTTGGCGGTAATTCCCGACTCATCACAAGTCGGTGATGGGAAAAAGGGGACAAATGTGTTCAAGTCACAAGTCGGTGAACCCGAGGGATTAGTGTTGACAAGTTGTTCATAGTTGTTTAAGTTTCCTAATTATGTTATAATTATATTTGGTAATGTTTTAGCAACCAAGTTAGGGTTAGACAATATTAAGAGAGAAAAGAGAGAAGAGACTAGAGAGAAAGTAATCAGTTTTGAGTTATTTTCTGATTAATAAGATTGAGAGTTATTTGATCTAAATTGTTTTCTTCAACTTTTATATTCGGTTGGATTATTGACTGGGACTTGATAGAATAGGGGTGGATGAAAGGGAAACCGAGCGGATGGCCGATATTTTGATATGTAAGACTGGTGCCTTTCCTTTTATTGTCTAGGTATTATCGTGGGTATTTTTTGGGGCGGAAAAGATGAAAAGTCTAAACTAAATTGGATTGCATGGAATAATGTGATCTCTCGTGAAATAAATATGGTGGAATTGGACCCGGGTATCTATGAGATGCGAACGTCACTATGCTGGCAAAATGGTGGTGGAGGTTCAACGTAGACCAAGACGATTTATGGCACAAGGTGGTTTGGACTATTCATCGTGGTTCCCGCTCATGGAATTACATTCCGGCAAGATTGGCACAAGCGGGACCTTGGAAGCAGATTGTTAACATTAATCATGATCTCATTCAGTTTGATATTGATCTGAGTTGGCGGACTAAAGGGGTGTTGGGGAGTGGATCCTCGATACTTTTTTGGTTGGATGTGTGGATCAGTGTCTGATGCACTGCGAATCAATGGAGCATGCTTTTACCACTTGCCATTTTACCCACACAGTCTGGCAATTGGTAGCGTAGTGGTGTAAGGTGCCACCAATTTATGCATTCCATATCAGAGACCTATTGGAGATTATACAATAATGTAGCAGGTTTGAAGAGAAAGAAAGCGTTTAGTGCAATAATCCTTACGGCTTTTGGAGTATACTGAGGAGAGGAATGAGGCTATATTTAGTTAGAAGCAGGCAGGCCTTGATCTCAAATGCCATTGAAGAAAGAAAAATTATGATTTTCATTTGGGTTAAAAACCGAGCAAGATGCAGGCTTTGACATGGGAGCTTTGGTATCGGTTGAAGTAACTTGATTGGGGTGAATCCATGTGGGTTGTAATTGGGGTTGATTGTAAGGCCTACACAATTGTTGTAGCTTTGTTGCCAGCCACTTGCTGGCTTGATGAATAAAAATCTTGGTTGGTTGTTAAGATATTATTCCGATCTTTTATAAAAAAGGAACATACAAATAAACAAACCTGAGAAAACAAGCAAACTCGTAGATCTACGAGCTGGTTTGAGCAGATGGAACGTCGAAAATGAGCTCAAATTTTTAAATATCGAGTCTAGCTGTCTCGGCTCATATTATTGTTGACTCAATCCTGAGTTGTTGGTGACTCAAATGAACACGTTTGGCAACTGTTATTCTAGAAACCAAATCTTAGGTAGAACAAATGTCTGGGTTATTATTACCAAAGGACCCTCCATTTTAAAGTTAAGACCTACATGATTCACATAACACCAACATATTTATAAGTCTAACATGACTACCATAGCTTGCTTTACCGGTTACTAATGCTACCATGGTGCATCAACCTTTTTCTGGAACTCAATCTTATACCTCTTAGCTTTCTCTTTCAATCCACCCATAACCTCATCAATCCTTTTATTACTTTCATGTAATTCCACCATCTTCGCTTTCAAAACCTTAATCTCATTGCATTTCGGTGGCGTTCCTCTTTCGCCTCCATGTATCTTTTTGCATCTTCAGATTCAAATGGAAGGTTTGCGAGTTCGTGTATCCTATCGCGTAAGAACCCGACTTTCATTCCTATAAGCCCAAAAGATTCTAGGGCGCTATCCCATGCATCGAACTCTTCCTTACTGGTGGTGAGCTTGCATTTTCTTATCATATTTGCAATGTTTACAGTTTCACCGATCACACCCGCCACTAACTTGTAGTACAAGCCTTCACGAACACCATCGTGAAGGATTTCCTTTTTCCCAATGCAGAGATTGTAATAATCCATACGGATTTCTTCTGAAAGCTCTGAGTCAATGCACTGTTTATTGACCATGATGTGAAAGTCTGAGAAGGTTTTGACGTCTTTTAGTGAAAGATTTTGTTCAGGGTGGCCTTCTTGAACTTGTGAGTTGACCACAGGATGGTCTGTTTGGTCGCTGCTGAACTGTGTAGGCAGTTTAGACCTTTTGTACTTCCTTTTGACTTTGGTTAAGGGAATAGAACTTGAACTTGAACACTTTCTTCCTTTTGGTTTATAATATGTCTTAACTGTGGCTGTGAAGGCACAAGGTGAAGTAATATAAAATGATAAAGAAAAGTGCACACTTGCATCTAGAGGTGAGTGGCGAAACATGTGGGTTGGGTAATGGGTCAAAACGGATTTGGGTCAAATGAGTAATTATAGGGAATGTGACAGGTTGATTGACTCAAAACACCTTTGCCCACCTTTTATAAATTTTTTCTTCAAACAATCAAGTGTCTAAATTGTTTTAAACAAAAATTATATTATTTCAATTCTTTTGACCCATTTTCTTTTAAGTTCTTTTTTTTAGTATACCTGGTTGACTCGTCAACATCAAACATAACCCAAATCGATCAATTCACAAGCAACATATAAAAACTGACACATCCAGTTGCATTAATGATCTTTGACAAACCTGAAGTCATGTTTTGTTCCGGAGTTAAGTGTTGTTCCGCATGTTCATCATGGTTTACAACCTTAACAGCTTCACCATCAACATCTTTTGAATCATTTGCCCTTATAGCGTAAACCTACAAATTGAAACCTGAGATTATACGTATGAAGATTCAAAGTATCCTTCATTAGTGTGGATCAAGAATAAGGAATGCTTCGAGTGTTTATCATAAACGTGACCACACAGAGTGTTAAGCTAAAAAAAAACACACATGAAAAAAAACAAGATTACAACCTTTAATTTGCAGGATTCAACTAACTGGAAGACCAAAACATCCCTTCGCGCAATTTATGTCCAATTGCAAACTGTCTCCACCCTGCACTAAGCCCAAACTTGTGTGCAAGGAATTTGAGATTAGATTGTTTTCCATCTTCATCTTCGATTACCATCAAACAATCGTGTTTTGGGAAAAACGATCTGCAAAAAGGCAAGGGAACGCCCTGCAATCCGGGGTGTATGTTGTCAAATTTTGCGCATGAAGTCGGTCTATATAAAAAAATTAACTACTGAATTACCATCCAAAAACACATAGTAACATGTGATTTGAGCATTGTTTTTAGAAAGCTAGGGTATTCATTTCCAAGGGTCGATTGAAACTCTCTAGCTCGAGTCAAAGTTTCCGAGACTTCAACCGGGGCCTTAGAATCTTTAGCGGCATTTTCTTTTCCCGAACTGCATGTAAAATTTAATAAATATATTTTCTATAAAATGAAGAGATGAAAAATTTGAAGACAAACTGACCTCAAATGCGGTTTTGAAGGATCACGTACCACCTGTACATAAGAAAAGTAATCTGTAAACATTGTGTTACGATGACTGAGATTGATTTTAATCATAAGAATTTGGTCATGAGTTTTTAGGGCCCGTCGGGTTTGGGTTCGTTTGTCATCTCTACACAAGATATGGGCAAAATTTCTTCGAACATATCCCCAATTTCAAGTTCAAAGATTTTTCCCCAAATTTCCGGAACTTATTTGACTCAATTTTGATCATTCTAATTTAGATCCGCCCTGTTTTTCATCTATTATCAATATTATTATACATAGAATGTACATTCTTCAAGATATGCAGTTTTTCCAGTAATAATCGTGTTTAAAATACTTATAAAACGCATATGAAAACTAACAATTTAAGAAAAGGAAACTCAAATAGAAACCTTAATTTTGGAAGACAAGCGTTTCTTCTCCGCTTTAATTGAAGAAAACTCGGGTCTCTCAGGCTTCAACCGTTTGCGTTTTTGTTTGCCCTGTGAAAAACTCACCAGATCTAACCATCAGTGAACCATAATTTGCGTGCAAAATAAGAAAATAGATATTGAGAGAATGAGACCGAAAGTTCAGGTGACGGTGTTAACGGAGCAAGAGGAGATGTCTTTGATGGGGGAAGCTGAGCGATTGTGACACCGTTGTTTTCCGGTAAATTGGGGGTTTTGAGTTCAGCAACAGCGAGCGGAAAATCAGAAGATGGTTCACTGTTTATTGGAGTTGCTTCCATCGCTCAAAGAAAGTGGATTAGGTGAAGAAGAAGAAGAACTCAACAACACACACTTGGAGCTTCTTGTTCAATGTCATAATAGAGTATTGAACCAACTACTTTTTTCTGTCTGAAAAAGTACGAAAAGATTCTTCATTTTGGTATATAGAAAAAAATAAAATCTACTTGATTTTAAGCAAAATTTATACCTATGTAACAATTTTTATAATAATTCCAATTAGTCGGTTAAACTTTTTATTGTCTAACTAAGTCATTCAACTTATTGGTGAAGTACACATCTTATATATTTTATCTGTTTTAACTTTTTTTTTAATTCTTCGACTTGAAATTCACATTCACATTCACATTACATTACAATTATTATTATTATTATTATTATTATTATTATAAAATATAAACTAACATAAATAGCATTGTTTCCAGGGCTATCTTCACTTCACCATCGCACCGCCTTGTTTATTCTCATTTATTCAGTGCGTACTCAAGAATTTTTCTTTTAGATGTGAATTTTTTTAAAAATATTCTAGACCCTTAGCTATATAAAAAAATTTGGTTCATAAGGTCGGGTCAGGTCATGTAAAACAAGTAAATATAAACAAACAAAGTTTTATAGCGGGTCAGATCAGATCGGGTTGGGTCAACTTCAATTTTCAAACAATCAAATCCTAGTTCCCAACCTTCTATCACATTAACAAACAAAGTTTCAAGTAAAACAAGTAAACAACATAAAAAATCATCATAAATGTGTAAAGTAATAATAAAAAACCATCAAAGTTCAAACCCTCCATAATTCTGTTTCTCCTAATCATTAAATAAAACAACAAAAAAACTTATCTAAAACTTACATTAGTCTTTACTTAGAAGACTTCGGCGAAAAAAAGTTGTTTAAACCTTTCCTCTTGAGAAATCGCGCCATAACATTCCTACTCATGGTTTCCATCATATATAAATCGATCCATAAGTTTATAAAACAACACTAAAGTACTAAACATACGAATCACTCCATAATTTGCAGTTTTACTTTTCAAACCCTAGTAATTATTGATTACTTGTGTCTTATAAGTTGTAACAACCAAAAACTCATCTAAATAACAAAATCACCCTACTAAAGTCTAGAAGAACCCAAAATAATCAAAAGACATAAATTCCAAACATTTTTATCATCTCTAAAACTCTATTTCTTCTAAAAAACAAGATAAAACAACAATATAATATTAAAAAAACGAAGGTACCTTATATTGTTTGGATTTCGGTGAGTTTGGTGGCCTGATATTTGCGATTTTCGGCAAGAAATTGGAGCTGGATGGTTGCTGTTGGCTGTTGCGTCGCTGGGGACGAGAATCACAGAGGCAAACGAGGTCACGAGAGAGAGTGGGAGAAACAGAATAGGAATGGGCGGTTTGGGTTGTGTTTTTTTATATAGTTCAAATTTTGTTGGGTTGGGTAAAGTGGGCTTGGGTTGGACTAAATTGTTTAATGAGTGAGTTACGAACCTATAAATGATACTATATTTTTATAAAAATCAGTGTTTTAGTTCTATTTTTATAAAAATCAATGTTTATTACATTTTTTTTATAAATTAAAAATATGATTTTTTTTCTAAGTGGGTGATTGAAGTTTTTCAAGGGGTTGTGGATAAAAATTTCCAAGGGGTTACAGTTGAGATTTTAGCAAAAAATTAACACTATTTTTTTTCAGGCCGCCCGCCACAGGTGTGGGTAGGTCTGCCTCTACCGACCCACTTGCCTGAACCAACCTCCCCTTCAAGCCAAAGAACGAAACTAGAACAAGAGGCAGCATTCTTGCCACCAGCACCCACCGCCATGCTTTACTCGGGAAGATGTAAAAATAAGCACTTCCGCTGGCAATTACTCACAGCGGTGGAAGTTTCATGGCATCCTTTACTAGAGCAATAGAGATGGTAAGTTTTGTGAAAGTATACACAATGAGTCCATGAGTGAGAATCAGTTAACACAAAATTAACTATTTTTCAGTAATTTTGATTAATATGTTTCACCATGATGGACGCTGCTGTCGTAGACTGCTTACGACAGCAATGCAGATGCTTTCCTAATTGTTTTGTGTAGGTTGAATAATGGATCATAATGACGGGTTTCAGAAAAGTAAAAGGGGCCAAACTGCAAAACATTGATAAAAGTTTTGGTTACAATTCTAAGAAGTTTTCTCCTAATTTTATACAACCTATTAAAGTTATATACTATTTTAGGCTTAATTTTGGGAGGGTTAAATGATTTCGCTTTTTTAGGTTTGAAGTTTTTTTTTTGTTAAAAACTAAAAAACAAAACCAAATTAAAGGTTGTTCGAATTTCGAAACCAACCGAAACCGAATAACTGTTGTTTGTTATATGATAAAA
Organism: Scalesia atractyloides; assembly: GCA_947069175.1. Lineage (NCBI taxonomy): Eukaryota > Viridiplantae > Streptophyta > Magnoliopsida > Asterales > Asteraceae > Scalesia > Scalesia atractyloides. The sequence continues at coordinate 21,487,095 of CAMTDV010000023.1, forward strand.
CTTAAATAACAATTATTTGTTATTTGATTTATTCGGATTGAACCAAATTTTGGTTTATGAAAACGAAAACCCAATGCAATAACGGTTTTAAACTGAATTGCATTTGGTTTGGTTTATACATTTTTAGTTTGATTGTTGGTTTAAACTGAATGTTTTATACCACTCCTTGATTTGATAGAGTGGACTACGGTCCAATCTAACTTAGACTTGCCGTTGTGGTCAAACAATCTGGTGGCGCCAGCCACGCGGCTGCCAACCTGTCACACGATCGGGGGCGTGAGTGATCAAAGTGAGCATGGTAGGGGGAGAAAAAGATCTGTTGCGGCATGGGGATTGGCAACTAGTCGTTGGGTTATTTAAAAAATATTGTTTTTCGTTGATCTACGTGGGCCGTTTTTTTCATTTGGTTATGGACTTATGGTCATAAGTATATGAATAAATAATTCAATTTGCTTTCACTAATAAAAGACATAGTATTTTATAAATATATTACACTGTATTTAAAAAAATTGTTACAACTTTTTAGAAATAATATGTCACTTGTCTCATCTTTCTCTTTAATAAATTAAGTTGTTTCATCTTTCTCTTTAATAAGTCAAAGAGTTCTTACCGTTTTTGTTTGGTTGAAATGTAATTGCATTAACTCATAAACCAAATTGATTGATCAATGTTCTTTTACAACCGAAAACCAATACGCCTTTACTTGAAAACGAGACTTTATGAGAATACAAAGTCCGGCTGACCCGTTTAAGATTTGGGGGATTCACGTCCGGTAGAATGGGTTTCGGTTGATTGTTTGGTCATCGGGTAATTTGGGAATCAAGTAACTCAATTTAACATCCTCCTAAAATTAACCATAGGATTTGAACCCTCCACCTTCTGGATAGAGGGGGGACACCTTACACCATGTACGTACGAGATGAGATGATAAATGCTTTGGTTAAACTTGCATTTTGTTCAACAGATGCATCTCAACTGGATCATACCTGAAAACCGCATAACCAATATATAAAGAAACTAACCCGAACTGATCTACCCAAAATCCGATTAAATGACCCGAACAACACCCCTAGCTAGACCAAATGTCTGGTTATTGTTACAAAAGGACCATCTGTTTTAAAGTTAAGGCCTAAATGATTCACACAACACCAGAATATTTACATGTCAGCAGTGGCGGATCTAGAAAATTTTCGTAGGGGTAACGTTTTATTTAAAAAGAGTAACAAAATCGAAAAAACGTCAAATTTTTTCAAAATTTACACTATCGCCGGAGCGCCAAGGGGTAGCAGAGGCTACCCTTTCTATTAAGCTAGGTCCACCCCTGCATGTCAGCATGACCATCATAGCTTCGTTACTGGTTACTACATCTACCATGGTGCATCAACCTTTTTCGGAAACTCAATTCATACCTCTCAGCTTTCTCTTTCAAACCGTCCACAACCCCATTAATGTTTTTTTATTTTCATATAATACCACCAGCTTTGCCACCAAAGCCTTAATCTATTTGCATTCCGGCTTCGTTCCTCTTTCGCCTCCACATATCTTTTTGCATCTTCAGATTCAAATGCATGCAAGGTTTGCCAATGCACGTATCCTATCACGTAAAAACCCAACTTTCATTCCAATGAGTTCAAAAGATTTCAAGTAACTATCCCATACATCAATTCTTCTTTACTTGTGGTGAGCATGCAGTTTCTGATCATATTTGCAATGTTTACGGTTTCACCAATCACACCCGCCACTAACTTGTAGAACAGGCCTTCACGAACACCGGCGTGAAGGATTTCATTTTTTCCAATGCAGAGATTGAAGTAATTTATGCAAATTTCTTCGGAAAGCTCTGAGTTAATGCACTGTTTGTCGACCATGATGTGAAAGTCTTTGAAGGTTTTGAGTTCTTTTAGTGAAAGATTTGGTCTAGGGGAACCTCCTTGAACTTGTGAGTCAACTGCGGAATGATCCATATTGTGGCTGACGGGCTGAGTAGGCGGTTTAGATCTTTTGTGCTGCTTTTTAACCTTGGTTAAGGGAAGAGAACTTGAATTCGAACACTTTCTTCCTTTTGATTTAGTATACGTCTTAATCGTGGCTGTGTAGACTCCAGGTGAATTAATATAAAAGTATCAAAGAAAAGTGCATACATGCAAATCAAGGTGTGAAGCGATGGGTGGGTTGGGTAACGAGTCAAAAGAGATTTAGGTCAGATGAGTAATTATATGGTACGTGACATGTCGGGCGTTAACCCAAAACACTTTTCTTATTTTTGTTTTTAAATAATTAAGTGTCTAAAGAATAAAAATTATATTGTTTCGATTCTAGTAATCTAATTTTTCAACAATTCACCTCTTTTGACCTAGTTTTTGCTATGTTTTTTTCCTTAACTCATCGTTTGACACGTGAAATATCATCAAACATAACCCAAATTGATCCAATCACATGTAATGGATAAAAAATGACACCTAAAGTTCCATTGATGTTCTTTTAACAAACCTGTAGTTATGTGTTCCTCTTGTGCATTGTGGGTTATATCACTAACAGTACCATCAACTTCTTTTAAATCATTTGCCCTTACAATGTAAACCTACATATTAAAAACCAAGATTATATGTATAAACATTCAAATTATATTTACCTAGTGTCAAACAAGAATAAAGAATGCATCGATTGTTCATCGTATAATTTATAAACAATACCACTAGCGCTGTCCAAAAAGCTCGCGACTCGGAGCTTGCTCGGATTTAGCTCAGAAAATGCTCGCTCAATGTGGCTCGGTTTGAAAGTGAGTCTAGCTCGGCTCGGCTCGTAACGAGCAGGATTGGCTCGGTTTGGCTCGCATACTAGCTCAGCTCGGCTTAGATTGGATTATTTTACTTTTAATATATTTTATTTTTATATACATTATATTATACCACAAAAACTAATTATTCTTTATATGTGAGTGTAATTTGATATGTATAAGGTTGATTAAAATGCTAACAAACTTTTATTGTATTTTGTTGAAATTAATAACGTATTTTGTGTTGCTAAACTAGATTTTGGCTTGTAATGTATTAGGTTGAGATTATTTTGGATATGTTCATTTGAGTTATTAAATATTATTTTAGATTACTGAATTTTGAGAGTCATTTATTAATTTTTCTTTTCAAAATTGAGTCAAACCAAGTCAGGTCGGCTCGGTTTAAAACCAGGCCGAGCCAAACCTTAAAATTCCAGCTCGGTTTCAAATCCGAGCTGAGCCGAGCCAACTCGGTTTATAATCAAGCTGAGCCTGAGTTTTGCCCTAGCTGGTGGAAGCCGAGCGATAGTCACAATGGGTTCTTGTAAAATAGGGGGTTTCCATTCAACAATAGCTAGCTGAAGATCAGAAGTTGCTTCAGTGTTGTTCATCGGGGCTGCTGCCATGGCTCAAGAAGGGGAGATTGGGAAGACCAACGTATTACAGGTGCAGAACACACATTGAAGCTTGTACACTTGTTCTTCAACATCATAGTGACCTACTTTTGACTGTACGGAAAGTAAAAAGAAATGGATTACTCCATCTATTTGGTACTATTTTCATTAGATATAGAAAAAACAAAAATAAACGGTTAAATTCTACCTAATATTATATTACCAAATAACCAAAATAAACATTTACCAAAGTCGCTAAAATAAAACCAAAATAAATTGACTAAAGTTGCTAAAATAAATATTGGTAACGTTTGGCATTTAAGGACTTCACAGAAAATAAGGTAATGCAGTGTATGATACATGGGTAAGACACTCTACACCATTTCTATTTTTAGCAGATGCCAAATCTGTATTAAAGAGAGACTGGCATGTGACAAACTTAAAAAAAAACATCAATCTACACTTGTAAATAAAATTTATACCAGCTTATTAAAAATAACAAATTTATTATAACGTTTGTACACTTTTAGTTATGTAGATTATTAAATTAAATAATAACAATATTTATAAATAAGTAGTTTATTATAATAAATAGTTTGATATTTAGAAGATGACATTGATGTGCATAATGTAAGGATTTTTGTGATGATGGTTGTGTCTAAAAGATGGATACATTGTTGATGTGTTAAGTGAATGGATTTATTTTTTGAGTGTTAGTGACATCTTGCATTAGAGATGTTTCAATTGGCAATAAGAGGGAACGAAGCCAAGTTCTATGGTACTATAGTCATATTCTCAGCTTTCATAACACATTGTCACTTCGAACTAGAAGTGTCTCCTTCGTCACACTACTCGTTACACGAATGACGAATCCTTGTAGCAATATTTGGTAACAAGTATCTTACTGAAATGCATATACTGATGATTTTAAACATCAAGTAAGCTATTTCACTCATCGCACTGTTTCCAAGCTCCATTACATGTTTACGTATTTTGTTTCATTTTTTCTATAAGTACTTTGTCACTTTCCTCCTCCTCCTAAATAACTTTGTGGTTGTTACTTTTTATTTTCCTGAAACCTTATTGGTTGAATGGAATTGAAATGACCAAGATCAAGAATCGAAAAGTAACCGAATTAACCCATCCGACTTCTTTGGTAAACAAAAACGTCGATCAATTATAATAGTCTTAAATATTCACTCCATAACCGGCCCGAATTATCCTCACCCATAAAAACACATTTCTTTGTAGTGTTATGTCGACATATGATGCACCAATAATATACTCATGCTTTAGTTAAGCCACTACTTGCCCATGCTTTGGAACAAAAGCATGGCTTATGTATAAAAAAGAGTAACAAAGTATCAACTTAGTCGACCCTCAACATTAATAAAAGTCGACCGGATTTTTTAGGGTTTGATCTATACAACTGGCCGTAGCAAAATGTTTACGGACGTGCAAGAATGTAGTAGATGGAAATTGATTCAGTTTGTTAACGATTGTCATTCGCCTATGGAAATCACATCTCATGTTATGTTTGTCCCTCTCACCTTCACCGTATGGAAACCCATTCGGCTTGTCTATGATTGGCCCTTAAAATCACCTAAAACCAGTTTACCGTTTATGATTTTCAGTTACGAGCCATTATAAATAGTTTTACTCGGTGTCATTCCATAGATTAGTTCGGGTGAGGGGGGTACATTACTCGGATGGAGGCGGGTAGTTGCGGGTTGGGTGGGTACTTGTGCGTACACCGCCGCAACTAGGCAAGTAAGAGGAGCAGGTTCCTTTTGCGAGTTCTTCGACCTGGGTGAGGAGGAGAGAAATTTTAAATAAGGTTGACAAATTTTAAACGACGTGCCACAATTTTATTAGATAGAGGGTCGAGGGTGCCCCTCCATCCTGAGTAGATTTTGGCTGTAATGAGTTTAAATGAGATGACACAATATTATTAGATGGTGATATAAGTAATTGTGAGTTGACCTAAGAGTGACCCTTCCACCCTTAGGGTGATCAATTTGTCCAATATTTTTCTCCCTTAAAAGGACCAACTAAGTAAATACAGATGACATAAGTCATGATATATTTTTCGAAGTTAGAATAAAGAGGAGACTGCTTTGCCAAACAAGGTATATAAGTTGGTATACATAAATACATATATGCTTGTATAGTACGTGCTTTTTAATTTTTTTAGAGAATCTTTTGATGTGGTAAAGTTCCAGTTTAATTTCATTGAATAATGAATAATTTGCCATTATGGAAACATGTTTTTTAGCTCTTAGAGCATCTTCAACGGCTTGGTCTGTTGGAGAGTCTGTTTCACAAACTAGAACACAAACAAACCACCTTGTTAGAGGAGTTGGTCTGCTTGAGCGGATGGGTAAGGTTTGCAATGAGTGGGGACCACCCACTCACAATACTTTTTTTAGTGTAAAAAATGAGATTTGGAATGGTGGTGATTTGAATGACGTGCATGCTGAGTAGACTGGAGTCTAAACTTGATTTATTATTGTAGATGCTCTTATAGGTTGGCATTATCGTGTTTGATAGACAATTAATTTATAATTTGTTGATCTCTCTATATTAAAATATAAATTTGTCAAAAAAAAAAATGTGTTTCGTCGTTTTCGTGTCTACGTTTTAAAGTTTGGGGGTTATACTGCCTATTCATTTATTCAACCTTTTTACAACGTTCTCTTAATCTAGAAGTGAATCGATGCTACATATGATGAGTAATTGGATCTATCTATTAAGTTAAATTATGTGTCACTCCACTTTAAATTACAAACTGTAGGTATGTATTTGATGTCTAAAATCATATGGTGTGGGCGTGGTTTATGGCGTGGAGGTTTCAACCACGCCACTACATCATTGTTAGCGTTTTGGCTGGGGTGGAGAGAAGGGCGGCATGTTTTCCACCACCGTAGAGGTTGGGTGATGTGTGAGGTGAAGCCTTCTCATTGGGTGATAGGTTTTTTATTAATTATAAAAAGTTTATGCCATGTGTCCCATCAACGCCACCCTTTCACGCCCCATTCCACCCCGTGTTTTTTTGATACTACACTACTTTACGTGTTGAATAACGCTCAATTTTCAAGCCTCTTCACATTGTATAGTCTAATAGCAGTGAACCATGAGTTGTCATGCTATATGATTTTGGTTCAACTCATTGCACAATTATGAATATTACATTGTCTACAATCAGATACAACTACGTGTTTGGACTAAACACGATTGGCCTACAACTGTAGACTAGAGTTCTTAGTTTTAAACTATAGATTAGGTTTTAAGTAATTATAAACTTTTTATTATTGTCAGTCCCAATGGATAAATCTCGAGAAGGGTTTGCGACAATAAAATTTGAAAAAAAAATCCTTGATTTTAAGGATTACTTTAGTCCTCCATAAAGGTTAAGCTGCCTGGCGTTAACCCATGAACTCAAATTGATTTGTCAACATGCCCCTAAAACTTAAATCATGAATGAATAGTGATCTAATATGTGAAATCATATAACAACCCGCCATATCCATCTTATGAACAGAGCCCAAAACCACGATGGATGCCCGGGAGCTAAAACCAACAAGGAGAAATCCAAACAAAGATTCACTAAATGTAGTTCATGAGACATAAGTTTTCTAGTTCAATCATAAACAGAAAAGCAAACTAGTAACTTTCTAACATAGCCTACCATGGTGCATCGATCTCCTCCTTAATCATCTGTTCATACTTCTCAATCTTTGCTTTTAACATACCCGAAATCCCCCCAATCTCCTTAGCTCTTTCCTTGAACTCCTTGCGCTTTTCAGAAAGTTTCTTTAACTTATCTTTAACGCGTTTATACTTGTTTGATGCCTCCGCATACTGCTGTATGTCCGGTGCTTCTGATTCGAACACAAGTCTTGTAAGTGTGCGTATCTTATTGCGTAAAAACTCAACTTTCATGTCGAAACCCTCCAAAGATTTCAGGCACCCATCCCATTTTTCAAACTCTTCCTTGGAGGTGGTGAGCTTGCATGTTTTAATCTCATTAGCAATCATTAAGGTTTGACCAATCAGACCCGCCGCAAACTTCTCATACACGTTTTCTGGATGAAGAAATTCTTTCTTATACAAACATAGTTTATAGTAATCCATTCTTTCATCATCGGTTAGCTCATGGTCAATGCTGTCTCCATTGACCAGTATACGGAAGTCTTCAAAAGATTTGACTTCTTCAAAAGAAAAATGGGGTTTGGATGGTCCAGAACATTCTTGAACCTCTTGGCTGCTGTTCCTAGATGTTCAATATGGTGGCCACTAGGGGGCTCGGATATTGATAGCGTGGCGGACTTTCTGGGCCTTTTAACCTTATTTTGGGAGAGACTCTGGATGCTTGTTTTTCTTTGTTTTATGAGACGAAGTAGCTGTTTTCCCATCATTAAATTCAATCATATATCTATATATAAAAGGGTAACAATAATTTTAGTTAACACAAAAGTCAAATAGTTACCTGGAGTCACTTGTTCCGAATGCGCTTCCAAATTCAAAAGGCTAACAACATCATCAGCTTCATTTGAATAATTGTCCTTTAGTATGTAAACCTACAGAAGTAAGAACATTTGAGATTATTACACATGCATGTTATGATGGGTCCTGTATAGTTTTATCAATTGTCCAGCGACTTAGGATCATGCTTTTAGAGCTACCTTAAATTTGGCTGTTTCAACCAAATGGAAGAGCAAAACATCTCCTTTCTTCAACTTATGTTTAACTGCAAAGTTTTTCCACCCTGCACTAAGCATATACCTCCGCGCAATATATTTCACCTCCAATTGCTCTCCACTTTCATCTTCAAGTACAAATGTAACGTCTTCTTTTGATAGAAAAGACTTGCAGAAATGAGCTGGAAGACCCTATGAAACAAGGGGAGAGGGGTTTATCTTGTTTTTAAAAAACCTGAAGGTTGATTGCAAGCAGTTGAAGAGAATGAGGCGTTACCGTACAAAAACCAGAGGTGACTTGTGAGCTAAGCATCACCTTTATACAGCTGGGAAACTCATTTCCAAGACAGGTCTGAATTTCCTTTGCTCGACTCATGGCAGGTGAACTAAGAACCTGAGCTTTGGAGCTTTTAGTTAGAGACTTCCGTTTTTGCAAGCTGTATGCAAAACAGATATAATCATCATTCTTAGGATCTTATACAGCAAAAACATACTACAAAGTAAGACTCACCTCGAACTCGGACCTGGTGCATCGCTTAGCACCTGTTGATGGAACCATAGACTGTAAATTCAATGCTATGTAGGAGTAATATATAAACAAAGTCAATATATGAACATGCATTTTGTTGTTCGATTTCTACCCTATAATAGAACTAGTGTTAGGTTTGGGGAGGGTGATTTGTATGCGAACTTTCTCAAGGGATAGGGAGGTTGCTTCTAGAGAGACCATCGGCTCCAAAGCCAACCGTAGACAAACAAACACCATTTAAAAAATTAAATAAAGCAAATAAAAAAATTATAATAAGTAGAAACAAAAGGAAACTACCAATAACCAAAATAGTGGTGAAGGAGTCCACATAAAGTGTGGGATAAACCTAAGCCCATATGACCAATAAAGACACATTTGTACCCCTCCTAGAACTCCTTAACCTTCATTTTACGTCTCCACCTATCCGAACCCTATACTTAGAGAGGTGCAACGCTATCTATCCTGTCTAATCTGCTCATCCCAAGATAGTTTCGGCATGCCTCTACTCCTCTCCTCCATAGTGAGGGCTTCCGCTACTCTAATTCTCTACTTGCATTGTCGTATGCCTCCTATTCACATGCCTAAACTCTCTCAATCTCCATTTCTCTTATTTTATCCGATATACTAGCCGCTCTAACATTTCACAAAAAAAACTCATTTCTTAATCAGTCTAACCTTGTGTGCCCTCATATCCCCTCAACATTCTTATTTCTACTACCCCCATCTTGCATGCATGTGTCTTCTTGATTGCCCAATAGTCTGTTTCATATAACATAACTCGTATAACTGCAACCCTATAATATTTGCCCTTAATCTAATTGAGAAATTCTTGTCATAGAGTACCCCTAAGGCCGCCCTCCACCTACACCAGCCTGCCTGAACTTTGTCACATCCTTGTCAATTTCTCCATCACTTAATACAAACGATCCTAAATACTTGAACTTTGTTGCCTCAGGAACCCCTTGAACTTGGATGGTGACATGGGTATCGACATCATTCCAGCAGTTAAGCCACATGGTAGATACTCGGCCTTAGAACAACTAATCTTTAAGGTTATGCTTTCTAAAGCAGCTTGCCGCTCCTCTAGTCTTTCACTCAGGCTATGTTTACTTTTCGTGACTAAGACAATATTAGCAGCGAAAAGCATGCACTATGGAAGTGCCTCTTGGATCAACTTCGACAACACATCCATGACAACCGCAAAAAAGAAATTAACTCAACGTGGGCCCTTGATGGAGGCCTACCTCGACAAGGAAGAATTTGGGTATCACCCATAGGGATACGAACATCTGTTTTCGTCTTAGCATACATATTCCTAATTAATTCTATATACTTCCCATGAACTCGTCTAGCTCTAGACTATCTATAATCAATCTACGTGTGACATTGTCGTACGCCTTTTCAAGGTCAATAAAAACCATACGCTAATCTCTCTTCTGCTCCCTGTATTTTTCACGGGTCTCCTAAGAATTGTATGGCTTTTGTAGTTGAACGTCTAGCATGAAACCAAAGTAATTAACCGTAACTCAGTTCTCTCTCCTAATTCTAGCCTCAATGACTCTCTCCCATAACTTTATAGCATGAACAAGCAGGTTAATCCCCCTATAATTCCAACTACATTGAGCATCTCCTTTATTCTTATAAAGTGGGATTACAACACTACTCCTCCATTAAATTATAAATACGTAACAATAATGGCAGCAACAACAACACGAGTGCAACGATAAAATCAAATCACATAGGTATGAGATAACATATCATTTAATCCAAACAAAGTTAGAGATTATTTTCCTCAAAGGTTCTGGTGATTTTAAAGCTTTACCACTAAATCATAACTAGATTTAAGTATGTAACAATAATGGAAGTAATAACAACAACACGAGTGTAAAAGGAAGCAGATTCTTACGGTATTAATCTTCGGAGATGGGCTTTCCCTTTGCGTGTCAGTTCGGGAACCAACAAATCTAGTTGGCTTTGAGTTTCGACGTTTACTCTATAAAATCACAACCAAATCCGGTGTTAACTAGCTGATTTGAAGCGAATACATTGTCAAATCGATCAAGAACATGTAACGACATATGATTAGAGATACCTTTGAAGGATCGCAGGGAACATGTGGCTATGAGATCAAAATATTCGTCAATTGAGATGGAATAAAGTTCTCTTCGCCAGAAATAGGGTTGATGTTGTTTCTAGTGAGATTAGGATCGTAACATACCACAGCCGAGTTCAAATCTTTGGTGACTGCAGCTGCCGTTATTAGAGGATTTGATCGCAGAGAGATTGAAAGGAAAACAAACAATGTGGGATCATATTGGTGTTTGTACTTTTATAGGCCCTGATCGTAGTATATCATATAATGCAATACAATATAATATTGTATCATATTACAAAAGATTACATCATATTATATCCGAGCATTCATATTGGGTTCTCTATCTTCATCATGATTTTACAAAAAAAAACACCTTTATCTTTATGCTTTATTCATCATCTATATCTCTATCCAAATAGAAACCCCTACATCTCACAAAATATAGAGAACGAATGTGAGGAATGAATATGAATCCCTACATGTGAGGAATGGAAAATATGTCTGCAAATTTATTCTCCGTTTAATTTATTAAATAAAAAATGTGTTGAACCTAAGTTAAGCTCGAGGTTGAAAAACTAATCACGACTCAGGCTCGAGCTTTAGAAATAAAGTTTGAAGTGAGCCGAAATCGAACTCGAGCTTGAGCTTCCGTAAGTTACCATACTTAGCAAATTGTGATTGTACTACATTGTTGTGTAATTTTGGGTTACAATGGTGTTGTTTATTTGGAGCACATATTACACATTAAGTCCCTATAATATCACAATAGTTAGTTGGTCTAATACCCCATCACAGGAGTTGATGCCGACCACTGTTGTGGTGGTGGCTAAGAAAAGGTGTTGTGTTGTATGTGATAGCTAGCTTTCGTAAGTTACCATGCTTAGCAAATTGTGATTGTACTACATTGTTGTGTAATTTTGGGTTATAATGGTGTTGTTTATTTGGAGCACATATTACACATTAAGTCCCTATAATATCACAATAGTTAGTTGGTCTAATACCCCATCACAGGAGTTGATGCCGACCACTGTTGTGGTGGTGGCTAAGAAAAGGTGTTGTGTTGTATGTGATAGCTAGGGATCCCACTGCAGGTTGTTTTCGTGAAGCCTAGTATGTGTAGGCCAACGATAACACATCTAGGTTTTAGTGGGGGTGTCTTTGACGAGGGGCGAATGTACCTTATTATAAGGGGTTGCCTCCGCTACCCCTTGACGCTCCAGCGGTAGTGTAAATTTTGGAAAAATTTGACGTTTTTTCGATTTCGTTACCCCTTTATTTTAAAACGTTACCCATATGAAAGTTTTATAGATCCGCCACTGTCTTTGACTATGGCGACGGTGTTGTGTGATAGGGTAGAGGCGATGGCAATTTTAGTGTTTTTGTGGAACTTTTTGTGGTAGCAACTGGTGGGAGAGATGGTTAGATTTAATTTTGTTTTTGCTTGAAAAAGAAAACAAAACAGTAAGGAAATATGTACATGAAGGCTGTAAAAAGGTGTGACGGAGCAGCAGCGACCGACCGCCTCGTTAGAGATGTTTTTCCGGTTGTTGTGACCAAGCTCTGATACCAAAATGAAACTACAAAATTGTCATTGTATTAGACTGTTGTGTAATTTAGTGTTACAAAGGTGTTGTTTATATAGACCACATATTACACGTTAAGTCCCTATATCACAATACGTTACTTGGCTTAGGTTTACACCATAGTCAGATCTCATGGGCATCTGCACAAATCACGGTATATACTCCATGCAGGAATTGGACATCTTCCTTCTTATTGCCCAAATCGTGATCCTTCCACTATCCACGACTGTCCACAATTGCTAACTATGCAAATTTTAAGTCACAAGCAGGTTGACTAAGAGACTGTACCTGGTTTCTAGACACATGAGCAAACAATCATGTCGCACCATATTTTTTATATTGGTTCATCAAAAAATCATTCTTGTTTAAAATGGTAAAGGTAATGATTCCCTTATTGTTAAAAATTAATTCTTGTTGGTAATGATTCCCTTCTTGTTGGTAATGGTAAAAGTCTTCCTTTTCTTTATATTGGTTCATCCAAAATTCATTCTTCATATAAATATTTTCAAATATAATCTTCATGTTCCTGAGATTAAAAAGCAACCTCTTTCTGTTAAAGATTATGTTCAGATAACAATGTTTTCTTTGAGTTTCACTCATCCTTTTTTGTTGTAAAGAACATATCTATACGCACTATCCTCCTCATGAGCCTGAGTGAACATGGTCTCCACTCTATTCGCCTTCAGTTTAGTCAATCTATCAATAAACACATGTTCTCGCATACATACACCATAAAATTATTTGACGGTGCATTAATTCGAGAATGAGGTGGACAACGAATTAAATTGAAAGAGTGGGTTGCCTTATCTCGCATACATACGCCTTAAAATTACACAAAATGCCATCATCCCTTTTGTTTGTTGATTTGCTCCACTCGTGGATAATGAGTCCAGGCCCACACATTGTTCACAATCCGTTAAAGGCCCGGCTTATGAAGAATTATTTTTTTTTGATTTAGTAATACGAGATAGGGGGCTGCATTATTGGATATAGAAGGGATACACAAAATATAAGAAAACCAACTGCTGAGGGAGGATAGAGAGTTTGAACGGCAGAAGATATTCAAGGGACGAACCGGAAGTAATTTTGAAGGAGAGAAGGCTCGGGTTTGAAGAATCTAGCATTAAGGTACAAGCTTTTCAGTTAGAGAACTTTTGTTTATTATTTTCGGTTTTGGATTGAACTTGAATCTCATAATAATGTTTTCTGATTCGACTTGCTTTAAATTTATCTTTGTTTTGCTTCCGACAATGAGTAGCTAAATTATTATAGTTTCTTAGGTTGATGAACTAGACGATTTGTTTGATTGAGTTACCGTTGGTTATGAATGAATGTGTTGATTTACATGTTATAACTTTGAAAACCGATTATAATATTTGCTTGTTGGTATTGATTCGTTTAATGATTTATTTGTTGATTCCATTGTTCTAGAAACTTATAAATTATACTCTAGATTCGGGAGTCAGTCTAGGTTGTTAATCTAAATTTTAAGTCTAGACCTTGAAATGAGAAATCTAATTTAAGTGTAATAATTATTAAAACCAATTAATTAAGGCATGCAATTTTGTTTGGAAGTGAAAAATCTGATCTAAAATTGCTAGGTTATTAGCTGGGCGTCGTTTGGCAGTTTGGGTAGCCGATCAATTCGTGTCCACAGTTTCCTGGGGTTTTGGTGTTCTTAGTTATTTCTGCTTCACAATTTGAGAGTTTTAGTACATAGATTATTTTAAACCTGCTAATTGTGGGACTTGGTGGTCAATAACTCGAGTCAATCCATTTTAGCACTGCTTCACGTGTTGTACTGTTAGATTGGGTTTATCGTACAGGGGTTTATGGAGTTAGACAAAGTCTTCACTCAATTCTAGAGTTAGGATTTTATTCATGAGTCTAAGGATTCTTGCCTTGATAACCTACTTTTATCCATACTTAAGTTCCGGTCCATTCTCCAGTTGTCCGAGCTTGTTGTTCTGTTTTGGTTGTTTATTTATTTTAATTATATTTGATTCAAAAACCATTTTCTCAAAAACCAACTTATTAGGTTAGGAGTCAATAGAGGTCTAGTACCAAGAGTTGTTGTTACTGTGTCTACGGTTCATACTCAGACTTACTTGTTTTACTACTTTTCGACTCGACTAGTACACTTGTCGGTATTGTGTGGTTTAGCGGGTTTCCCAATTTTAAAACTTGTTTGAATTTAATTAATACACATTTCGCACATCACTTGTAAATACACTAAAGCTAGTAGACAAGTCTAGATCGGCCCATACCAATACTAAACCATACACAATTCTAAGCCCACTATCGTTTAACAATGTACAAGATATCCAAAGACCGAATATAATACTGCTGTTATAATATGCGCCAAGAGTATAGTAGCAGCACATCTAGTATGGCCAACATATACTCATTTGGACGTTTTCTTAACCAGCCACCCCCATAAAACTACCAAAATGCTGTTGAAATATTGAGGGAGGCTCGGGATTTTCTTTGGGAGTGTGGGTGAAGACCGTGATTGTTCGGTTGTTTGCGTTTTCACTCATTTTAGTTAGCTTTTTGGCTTCAAAACTTGTAATTGATGATGATGTTAGGCTAGATTTATGATGATTGCTTAGACTTTGGATGCAATTTGAGATTATTTGACTTCTTGTTGGGACTTTGATGTGGTTTGGCAAATGTTATGATAAAAATATGATTTTTGTTGGTTTGCAATGCAAATAAATGCCATGATTAACATGTTTATCTCGTATCACTTGTGAATCAGTTTGATTACTTCGTGTTTTTAGATTTACATCATGTTTTTAACCGCATTCTCCATGTTTGGGGTTTTGATTGAGTTGAGTTAGACGTCCTTTGACTTAGGTGTGAGTTTTGCATGTTAGTTATTTTATTAGTGATTTGCCTACCTTGAGACCGAGAGAAGATAAGTTGTTGGTTTGTCTTGTTTCATTGGGTCTTGGATATAAATTGTGCGAGAGTGAGTTAACATTTTCCGTTTGATTCTTGTGTCCCTTGTCCATTCAAGTTGAGTTAGATTGCGCCTTCATGTTGTAGGTGTTTCATGGCTAGTGAGACAAAGAGGAGATCTAGTCTTTGGGTGTGCAGACATTCTTTGGTACTTTAACCGAGAGGTGGACTGTACTTTATCCCGATATACTTCACACAACCTTAGGGTTATCGTAGTTCTTCTATTGAGACCGAGAGAAGATCTTATATAATAAGTAGCACACATCACTCCCGTCATCACCCATGTCTACAAATTCAGTACATGTTTATCCTCCTCAGTTTCATCATGTTTACCCTCATCAGTTTGAACTTCCTTTTTAGGAAGTGTTTTAACATGTTGAATATACACTTCAGCACTTAAGTAGTTTCAACATATTTAATCAACCTAATGACATCATTGTCATTGCCTAAAGGCTTTAAATGTCACACCTCGACCCGCAGATGAATTAAAAGTCGGGGCATAATTGGGTTATCACCAAAGCTCATGACATTTACTAATAAGTTTCATATTTATTAAATTGAAATTAAAACTTCAAATATTCAAACACAACGAGTCATACAAACACAAATAAAATCAAACATTGTTTAGAATGTAATAATTTTATTTAATCTTCTAAGGCCCTTTCTATGTGTTTCTCTCTTCAGCTTTTTCACATGTATCATGCGTAAAACAAAGATTTGAGTCAACAAAAGTTGGCAAGTGAATCTAAGTAAAAACAATTTAAACAATTTTTATATTAGTTAATTAAATAAAAATCGTGCGTTAATCATAAATGAGCATATGCGCATGTACAAACAATCACAACCACACAATATCCTAACCATAAGACATGATGCATGATGAACTTGAGATCAAGGCTCAATCAAATGGAGCCGATCTAATGAGACACTTGATGCTCAACTCGTATCCCACGAAGAACTGATGAGCCTTAAATGAATGATTGCACTGAGATGATAGAATGTAAACACACATAATCATACCAATTAAAATACACATTTGATCACATTACGATGTTAGCACGAGTGTTAAAAATAAATAAATAAATAAAACATGTACGGCACATGATACACCCCAAAACATGATTAAAAGGGGAATTTGTAAGGATTCACTCACAGTGGGTGTGTTCCTTGCTTGATAGAATATGTGTACGAATTGAGGAGTTGATCGACAAACGAAAACTAACCTAAATAATAACATATTGTTTCAATATATATAAAAATTTAATATTTTGAGTTAATATATCCTGTTAAATTTATGGTTATTTTGTAGAAATTATTAGGATTTTTTAACTTACTTGATTTATTTTTAGTTCGTTTTAGAATAGTAAAATAAATAACAAAAATAAATAAATAGAAAAATTAAATTAAAAAAAAAACCTTGTCAGACTGACAAGGTGAGGGTCTGACCGATTTTAGTGTGGTTTTGGCAGCGTATAACATGATTGGAACTCGTGACCTTACGGTTGCGTGCACGCAGCTCTTCCAACTGAGCTACGTATCTAACCCAAAAGAACCTGTTGTTAATTATATTAATACTCTCCTTAGGTTATTTCAGAAATTGGTTTAAATTAAAAAGATTTAAAAGCCCTGAACCGGTGTGTACTAAGAGTCTCGAACCCGAGACCTGAAGTTTGTTTGCACCCAACCCTACAACTGGGCTGGGTGTCGAACCCGGTTATATTATACTTTCTATTATACTTAACCACTCAATCAACTTCATCATCTTCAATATGCTGCCTAAACCCACTGATACAAGATTCATTATTTGACACTTGTTATCTGCTTTGATTGTTTTAAAACAAGAAAATAACAGGGATGCTTTTAAATACCAAAAGATGATTGGCGACTCTCCGGTGATACCGCTGCCGCTTATACTCGAATTCCGGCGATATCCGGTGAACTCCGGCGAAACAGAGGACTTGCGTTCAATGAGTGCACGATGCGGTGAGGGTTTAGCTAAGAAACTGAACGAGATTTACCTGTCACACCCCGACCCGCAGCGGAAAAGGTGATCGGGGCATGATTGGGTTATCATCAAAGCTCATGATATTTATTTTAACGTTTCATATTCATTAATACACTTTAATGGAAAATTACAATCAATATTACAACATGTCCTAAATATCAATCTAGGCTTCATTGTTTTCTTCTAAGGCATTTCCTATGTTTTCCTTGCTTCATCCTGTTCACCTGTATCATGTGTAAAAAGGGTTTTTGGATCAACAAAAAGTTGGCGAGTGAATCCTATGGAAAACATTTGAACAAGTTTATTTAATTGATTATAAAATAAAGTGCACAACCACACATGAGTAAAAATAGATGTAAACTTATTCATAAATCAATTTAATATTAAACAATACACACATGAACAATAATGGATCGTTTAGAGGCACGCGTTGCTCAACTCGTCTCTCACGAGGAACTGATAGGCCTAATGAATGAATTGCATAAACATGATAATATGAAAGACATAACTACAAATAATATAAACTCAATAATACACACATGAACAATAATGGATAGGTTTTAAGGCACACGTTGCTCAACTCGTCTCCCACGAGGAACTGATGGGCTTAATGAATGAATTTCATATAAGTTGACAAAATGAAATACATAATCACAACAATATAAACAATCTAAGTTTAGATCACGATATGGTATGGCACAAGTTTAAATAAACGAGTTAATTATTTTGTGACACATGACACACCCCAAAACGTGTAATTAAAAAAGGGGAGTTGTAAGATTCACTCACAGTGGGTGCGTTCGGTTGATGATGTTGAATTTACGCGAAGTGGTTTTAACCACGAGTGAAATTAACCTAGATAGTGGCATAATGTTTCGGTAAGTAAACGGATTTTATCAATCCATTTTAGTAGGATTGTTGGGTGTATTTTTGTGAGTTTAAGGCTATTTTCTAACCTTAAAAATGTTATTTTTAAGTATTTTTAATTGATTTTTAATTAAAATAAATAAATAAAAATAATAAAAAAAAGTTGACTTTTTTGACCGTTGACGTTGACCGTTGACCATTGACTGTTGACTTTGACCGGTTCGTATGCGTGTATGTGTGCGCTGAGTGAGGCTCGAACCCGAGACCTCCCGTACGCGTGCACGCAGCTCTACCAACTGAGCTACGTGTCTAACCCGAAATATTTCTGTTTTTAATTATATTTATATATTAAATAGATTAATCCGAAAATCAACTTATTTCTAAAAAGATTTTTAATCAGTGACTCGGTGCGCTCCACAGGTCTCGAACCCGGGACCTGTGGGTTGAGTTAACACACAGTCCACCGCTGGACTGTGTGTCTAACTTGTTAAATAATTCGATTTATATTATACTTATGAACAAACTTGATTATTTCATTTCTGCCTTATTTTAAAAAGTTAGATATTTGTCCGAATCGGTGCAGTAGGCCGGACTCGAACTCGTGACGTGTGTTTAAACATTTACACAGTCCACCACTGGACTGTGTGTCTAACTTGGTTATTATTCCGGTTATTAATAAACTTAACATGTAACAGCGGTGATTCCGGTTCGGTTAACAAAAAAAAGGACATTTTTATTAAGGCAGCATGCGTGGGACAAGATTCGAACTCGAGACGTTTACGTGTTTAATGTGCACACAGTCCACCGCTGGACTGTGTGTCTAACCCGAGTTATAACTTGATTTTAATTATACTTATACACAACTGGAACTTCGTATTCTTCGTTGAATTTTAACAAGAATCGGAAGTCCGACTGGTTCGATGTTTTAATCGTGTTCTTTAGTGTTTTGAGGTTAATTACAGTGAGATATGTAAAAAGAATGAAAGATTTAAGCGTAAGGTATACCGACTGGACTTCTCTGTTTCTCCGGCAGAACTCCGGTGATAGCAAAAGATTTCGGCGTCGTGTGTCTTGCAGCAGAGAGTCTTCAGCAAGCTTGAAAAGGATGTGGGTGACTTCGGTATAAGCTCAGGGGGTTCAGTAAGGCTCAGAAGTGAAGGGTTCGGTTTTCCGGCGATGTGCAGAAGTTTTCCGGCGAGTGAAATTACGTTGGGTAAAGGTGCGGTTTTGAGCGAAAAAGCTTGCAGAGGTTCGAGGAGGTATTTATAAGGCACGTCATCGATGAATTTGGTCCGATTTCTGACTTGATTCGTCGGTTAGAAATTCTCCGGCGGTTATAGCTTGTGTCGCGGACTCAGGCGTCGGTTATAACCGATGTAGGTTTAAATGTTTACGTTAAGACTTCAAGAAACCGTCCAATCTCACGAGATCGCCGGGATTTCCGACGACTGCATTTGGGCGTGCCGATTTTGAATTCGAGAATCATGATATGAATTAATTGATTCTAATAATTAACAAGAATCATCGGTGGCGCAGTGGTTGAGTGTGTGTGTGTTAAGTTGTTTGCTGATACGGTTGACTGACCCGGGTTCGAAACCCGGCAGAACCATTTTATTTTTATTTCATTATTTTTAACAATTTTTTAAAACAAATTATATATTCCAATATAATAATTAATTATGTATCGTTTAAAATTAATTTGGGCATTAAATACGCCACGAAATTTTAAACTGATTGTTCGGTTAATAAACGGAGCGGGTTTGGTAAAATCCGTTTTGACGGATGTTACAGTATCCCCTGCTTTTAAAAATTTCGTCCCGAAATTTAAGAAGTGATATATTTGACTAAAAGAATGATGGTGTTTAGTTTGACAGTTACATACTTAGAAGAAGAGTAAGAGTTTAAATTTTTTTGTTTGAGGCAGTAACGTCCCTTGTAAGGGTTAAGTACCCTATTACAGGAATCGCTTTTTGTTGCCTACTGTAAAAGTATTGACAAGCAGAGTTGATTCGCTAAATATGATATCATGCATAAGAGTTTGGATATGTTTGGGAAGGATATGGTTATATCCTACGGCAAAACTTCCAATACTACAACCTACATGGATGTAACTCTAGAACATAAATAACACAACAACCAATATTTGAATCCACATTCTGATAGCATATAGGTTTGAATGGTGACAGTTCCTCTCTCGTTTGTTATGATGGAGAGGTTAGTTTATGTAGAAATAGAACACAGTCCAATTTCTTTAAATGGCGAGATGATATGAATGTAACACAAATTTCAACCAAGGCAATACTAAATCCTACATGGAACTTCTCATAACTGCCTGATAATGCCTCTGATCCTTTGGCAAGAATACTTATATATATAGGAAGTACCAGCGGCGTATCCACCATATTCTTGTCAAATTTTCGTTGGTTTTATCCGCAAATTATGATTAGTTACCAAGAAACTACTAAATCCTACATAGAACTTCTCATAACCGTCTGACAATGCCTCTGATCCTTTGACAAGAATACTTATATATAGGAAGTACCAGCGGCGTATCCACCATATTCTCGTCAAATTTTCATTGGTTTTATCAGTGAATTATGATTAGTCCTATGTGACTCTACAATCAATACGACAAACACAAAATACTGAAAATGAAAAAATGTCTGTGCGATCAAGGCTCAATCAAACGGAGCCGATCGTATTGCATGTACTAAAAATGAAATGTCTGTGCGATCAAGGCTCAATCAAGCGGAGCTGGTCGTATTGCATGTACTGAAAATAATAATTTAATCTAAACAATAATCACACAATCAGCCTATACATGGAACCTCTCATAACCGCCTGATAATGCCTCCGATCCTTTGACAAGAATACTTATATATAGGAAGTACCAGCGGCGTATCCACCATATTCTTGTCAAATTTTCATTGACTTTATCCACAAGTTATGATTAGTTCTATGTGACTCTACAACAAACATAACAACCACAAGATACTGATAATGAAAATGTCTGTGCGATCAAGGCTCAATCAAACGGAGCCGATCGTATTGCATGTACTGAAAATGAAAATGTCTGTGCGATCAAGGCCCAATCAAACGGAGCCGATCGTATTGCATGTACTGAAAATAATAAATTTAATCTAAACAATAATCACATAAACAGCCTATACATGGAACCTCTCATAACCGCCTGATAATGCCTCCGATCCTTTGACAAGAATACTTATATATAGGAAGTACCAGCGGCGTATCCACCATATTCTCGTCAAATTCTCATTGACTTTATCCGCAAGTTATGATTAGTTCTATGTGATTCTAAAACATAAAGAAAAACATAAAACTAAACGATTGGAGTTGAATCTGGATCTTCGGTGAAGAGGACTAGTTGGGTATCTTCGTTTGGGCCGTCATTATCTTCGACAGGATTGGCGTTGATGTTGAAGACTCTTCCTCTAGCTGGTGGCCTAGCGGTTGGGTTTTATTGGTTTACTTGGTTAACTGGGTTTGATATCAAGGCTCAATCAAACGGAGCCGATCGTATTGCATGTACTAAAAATGAAATGTCTGTGCGATCAAGGCTCAATCAAGCGGAGCTGGTCGTATTGCATGTACTGAAAATAATAATTTAATCTAAACAATAATCACACAATCAGCCTATACATGGAACCTCTCATAACCGCCTGATAATGCCTCCGATCCTTTGACAAGAATACTTATATATAGGAAGTACCAGCGGCGTATCCACCATATTCTTGTCAAATTTTCATTGACTTTATCCACAAGTTATAATTAGTTCTATGTGACTCTACAACAAACATAACAACCACAAGATACTGATAATGAAAATGTCTGTGCGATCAAGGCTCAATCAAACGGAGCCGATCGTATTGCATGTACTGAAAATGAAAATGTCTGTGCGATCAAGGCCCAATCAAACGGAGCCGATCGTATTGCATGTACTGAAAATAATAAATTTAATCTAAACAATAATCACACAAACAGCCTATACATGGAACCTCTCATAACCGCCTGATAATGCCTCCGATCCTTTGACAAGAATACTTATATATAGGAAGTACCAGCGGCGTATCCACCATATTCTCGTCAAATTCTCATTGACTTTATCCGCAAGTTATGATTAGTTCTATGTGATTCTAAAACATAAAGAAAAACATAAAACTAAACGATTGGAGTTGAATCTGGATCTTCGGTGAAGAGGACTAGTTGGGTATCTTCGTTTGGGCCGTCATTATCTTCGACAGGATTGGCGTTGATGTTGAAGACTCTTCCTCTAGCTGGTGGCCTAGCGGTTGGGTTTTATTGGTTTACTTGGTTAACTGGGTTTGATTGGGCTTGAGCGTTTATGATGTTAACCAATCGAGGGCACGTGTTTCTAAAGTGGGTAGGGTCGCCACAATTGAAACAAGCTCGAACATATGGGAACATGGGGTATTGGGGTTGTTGATAGGTTTGGTTCATGGTTTGAGTAGGGGGAGAGATTTGGTTTTGAAAGGTGCGGCAAACCTTGCTCAAATGACCATAGCGTCCACAAGTTGCACATAGTCGACAAGGTAAAGTAAGGGGATCGTGATAAAGTTGTTGCATCGAGGGTGAGGTCCAAGATATGGTTTCTTATTTGGGTAAGTTGAGTTGGTGCCACTTGAGTGATTGGGATAGCTTGGATGGGTATTGCGTGTGAAATTGGTTGATTTCGTTGGATAGTAGCGAAAAGTTGCCCGTCTCTTTTTCTCTTAGAATTGGGTTGAGAAGGGGATTCGGTTTGGGTGTGGTCGGAGGTTTCAGTCGATACTTTATCCTTCTTCTTCTCCTCCTTGAAGTCTTTGTTCCGGATTCGGTTCTCGGTGAGCTCTGTTGCTAGCTCCATTGCTGCTTCCAAAGTTGCAGGCGTGGTACTTATTACAGAGTCTTGAATCTTTGACGGAAGACCACGAATGTAGTGCTCGATCAAACGGTAGAGGGGAGTGAACATGTTGGGAACCATTTGATGTAACTCGAGGAATCTTTTGTTGTATGTGGTGTGGTCTCCTTCCTTTTGCTTTAACGAATAAAATTCATCTTCTAATTTCTTGATTTCGCTCCTTGGGCAAAATCGTCTGGTCATGATTTCCTTCAATTCGTTCCAAGTTAAGGTCATAGCATCTTCCACACCTCGTTTGGCCTTCTCTGTATTCCACCAAGTAAGTGCTATCCCATATAATCGACCGGTAGCATATCGCACTTTGCGATCATCGGGGCAATCGCAATTTAGAAAAGTGTTCTCCATCTCTTCAAACCAATGGAGGAGAGCAGTGACACCTTCAATCCCTTTGTATTTCGGAGGGTCGCATGATTTGAAATGCTTGTAGGTGCATTTAGTGGTAGTTGGGGGAGAGTTGATAATGTTTTGGTTTTCTTGATTGGTAAGATTAGCGGTAAGTGCTTGTTGGACTTGGATTACAATGTTGGGTATTACGGCAGCCATTTGTTGTGCGATTAGGGCAGCCATGCGCTCGCGGGCTTTTCCTGCTCTCATCTTCCTACGGGCGTGGTTAGAAGACATCTACAAGGAATACGCATCACGAGTATGAGTTGGTTGTTTTTGGGTTCATGGGCCGCATTTAGGAATGAACATTCATAAAATAATTATAGAAAAATAAATCTACTACATCCATAGGATGTCTTGGGCTTTGCTCGCCATTAGGCCCTACATGCCGCCATACTTCACCTTCGTAATCATGTGGGCCCCCATGAATACAGGGTTTTTCATATGGTTCGCATGTGTTAGCCTGGTTGCGTACACTAAAACCCGGAGAAAATCGAGAAATATGTATACAACGTATGGTATTCGGAATGTGTCCAGGTGTAGACACGGTGACACCTCAAAGTGGGTTAGTTCGAACGACGTTTGGTGTGGCATGCTTTGGCCTAATAGGTCCTTCGTACTCTCATCGTTAGTCCCCAGGTAGGCAAACTGGTCCGTTATATTGGATTTATACGAATGCCAACCTAGACACGACATTCCGACTACCGGTACTTGTACCCTTCCAGTTACTACATGCCCGTCGCAGAACTTACTTTGATGAGATTTGAAAATTGCAACAAAATCTTTGAATAACAAAAGTATGAAGATGAATTGAATATATGAACATTGAAATATGTATAATGAATGTGTATGTAAGTATGTATGTTTGACTGTAAATATAAACAAATATGAAACAAATAAATATCATAAGTTTGTATGTAACCACCTAATCAATTAAAATTTAGGCAGACTATAGTATAGGCTCTAAGGGTCTAATAACCTATCCTATATCCCTATAGTCATGGCTCTGATACCAATCTGTCACACCCCGACCCGCAGCAGAAAAGGTGATCGGGGCATGATTGGGTTATCATCAAAGCTCATGACATTTATTTTAACGTTTCATATTCATTAATACACTTTAATGGAAAATTACAATCAATATTATAACATGTCCTAAATATCAATCTAGGCTTCATTGTTTTCTTCTAAGACATTTACTATGTTTTCCTTGCTTCATCCTGTTCACCTGTATCATGTGTAAAAAGGGTTTTTGGATCAACAAAAAGTTGGCGAATGAATCCTATGGAAAACATTTGAACAAGTTTATTTAATTGATTATAAAATAAAGTGCACAACCACACATGAGTAAAAATAGATGTAAACTTATTCATAAATCAATTTAATATTAAACAATACACACATGAACAATAATGGATCGTTTAGAGGCACGCGTTGCTCAACTCGTCTCTCACGAGGAACTGATGGGCCTAATGAATGAATTGCATAAACATGATAATATGAAAGACATAACTACAAACAATATAAACTCAATAATACACACATGAACAATAATGGATAGGTTTTGAGGCACGCGTTGCTCAACTCGTCTCCCACGAGGAACTGATGGGCTTAATGAATGAATTTCATATAAGTTGACAAAATGAAATACATAATCACAATAATATAAACAATCTAAGTTTAGATCACGATATGGTATGGCACAAGTTTAAATAAACGAGTTAATTATTTTGTGACACATGACACACCCCAAAACGTGTAATTAAAAGGGGGAGTTGTAAGATTCACTCACAGTGGGTGCGTTCGGTTGATGATGTTGAATGTACGCGAAGTGGTTTTAACCACGAGTGAAATTAACCTAGATAGTGGCATAATGTTTCGGTAAGTAAACGGATTTTATTAATCCATTTTAGTAGGATTGTTGGGTTTATTTTTGTGAGTTTAAGGCTATTTTCTAACCTTAAAAATGTTATTTTTAAGTATTTTTAATTGATTTTTAATTAAAATAAATAAATAAAAATAATAAAAAAAGTTGACTTTTTTGACCGTTGACCGTTGACCATTGACTGTTGACTTTGACCGGTTCGTATGCGTGTATGTGTGCGCTGAGTGAGGCTTGAACCCGAGACCTCCCGTACGCGTGCACGCAGCTCTACCAACTGAGCTACGCGTCTAACCCGAAATATTTCTGTTTTTAATTATATTTATATATTAATTAGATTAATCCGAAAATCAACTTATTTCTAAAAAGATTTTTAATCAGTGACTCGGTGCGCTCCACAGGTCTCGAACCCGGGACCTGTGGGTTGAGTTAACACACAGTCCACCGCTGGACTGTGTGTCTAACTTGTTAAATAATTCGATTTATATTATACTTATGAACAAACTTCATTATTTCATTTCTGCCTTATTTTAAAAAGTTAGATAATTGTCCGAATCGGTGTAGTAGGCCGGACTCGAAATCGTGACGTGTGTTTAAACATTTACACAGTCCACCACTGGACTGTGTGTCTAACTTGGTTATTATTCCGGTTATTAATAAACTTAACATGTAACAGCGGTGATTCCGGTTCGGTTAACAAAAAAAGGACATTTTTATTAAGGCAGCATGCGTGGGACAAGATTCGAACTCGAGATGTTTACGTGTTTAATGTGCACACAGTCCACCGCTGGACTGTGTGTCTAACCGGAGTTATAACTTGATTTTAATTATACTTATACACAACTGGAACTTCTTCTTCTTCGTTGAATTTTAACCAGAATCGGAAGTCCGACTGGTTCGATGTTTTAATCGTGTTCTTTAGTGTTTTGAGGTTAATTACAGATGAGATATGTAAAAAGAATGAAAGATTTAAGCGTAAGGTATACCGACTGGACTTCTCTGTTTCTCCGGCAGAACTCCGGTGACAGCAAAAGATTTCGGCGTCGTGTGTCTTGCAGCAGAGAGTCTTCAGCAAGCTTGAAAAGGATGTGGGTGACTTCGGTATAAGCTCAGGGGGTTCAGTAAGGCTCAGAAGTGAAGGGTTTGGTTTTCCGACGATGTGCAGAAGTTTTCCGGCGAGTGAAATTACGTTGGGTAAAGGTGCGTTTTTGAGCGAAAAAGCTTGCAGAGGTTCGAGGGGGTATTTATAAGGCAGGTCATCGATGAATTTGGTCCGATTTCCGACTTGATTCGTCGGTTAGAAATTCTCCGGCGGTTATAGCTTGTGTCGCGGACTCAGGCGTCGGTTATAACCGATGTAGGTTTAAATGTTTACGTTAAGACTTGAAGAAACCGTCCAATCTCGCGAGATCGCCGGGATTTCCGACGACTGCATTTGGGCGCGCCGATTTTGAATTCGAGAATCATGATATGAATTAATTGATTCTAATAATTAACAAGAATCATCGGTGGCGCAGTGGTTGAGTGTGTGTGTGTTAAGTTGTTTGCTGATACGGTTGACTGACCCGGGTTCGAAACCCGGCAGAACCATTTTATTTTTATTTCATTATTTTTAACAAATTTTCAAAAACAAATTATATATTCCAATATAATAATTAATTATGTATCGTTTAAAATTAATTTGGGCATTAAATACGCCACGAAATTTTAAACTGATTGTTCGGTTAATAAACGGAGCGGGTTTAGTAAAATCCGTTTTTGACAGATGTTACATTACCAATTTCTAGAACTTGATATTTATAGATGAGATGCTAGACAGTTTCGGTCAAAGAGATTTAATCATCTTTCAGTTATGATCTTGATTAGCTCAACGATTAATAACCGATTTTTGAGTTAAAGGCATGGTTTAATCATCGGTTTCCTTGGATTAATTCGCGATTTAGAGCGGTGCCGGTGGTTACAGATCTGCCGGAGTTTTGATATTTGTAGTTTTAAACCATAACTTAACATAAGAGTTTTATGTTTTCATTTCTGGCACTAATGTGCGTGTGGTGCAATGGTGTTTGATGTTTGTGTGAATCCGGGAGACCCGGGTTCGACTCCGGTTGAACCCTTTTCATTATATATATATATATATATATATATATATATATATTTTTACACTATTTTCTTTAATTAAATTCCCTTTCTTTCATCAACAAGAGATATTTAAGTTTTTTATATTATTGTTATTATTATTATATACGATTATTATATATCTATCGTCCATCGGTTTTTTAATTTTTTAAATAAATAAGAAAATAAAATTCAACTATTAAACGGGGCGAGTTTTAAAACCCGAAATACACGAATGTTACGGTATCCCCTACTTTTAGAAATTTCGTCCCGAAATTTAAGTAGTAGACGTAATTGGAAAAAGATGCGGATATTTTTCGCGCATTGAGTCTTCATGTTCCCAGGTAAACTAAGGTCCTCGTTTTGACTCCCAACGCACCCTGACGATTGGAATACAACTTCGTCTTAAACACTTTTCACCGAAGTCCATGATTTCTACCGGTGTTTCAACAAAGTGCATAGATTCATCAATTTGAATATTTTCCAAAGGAATATGGAGATTTTCGTCGGCAAGACACTTTTTCAAGTTTGATAAGTGAAATGTGGGATGAATTCGGTTGAGTTCTTCTGGTAGATCAAGCTTGTATGCTACAGGACCTACTCTTTCGAGTATCTTGAATGGTCCTACATAGCATGGTGCTAGCTTGCCCTTTTGACAAAAACGAACCACTCCCCTCCACGGTGATACTTTCAAAAGTACTCGATCACCAACACAAAACTCCAAAGGCTTTCATCGTTTATCAGCGTAACTCTTTTGACGACTTCGAGCTGCTAGAAGATTATTGCGAATCTGAAGAATTTTGTCAGTCGTTTCTTGAATCAATTCACGACCAGTGATTTGCGTTTCACCAATTTCCTGCCAACATACATTAGATCAGCATTTACGACCATATAAGGCTTCAAAAGGAGCCATACCGATGCTTGAATGATAGCTATTGTTGTACAAAAATTCAACTAACGGTAGATGAGTGTCCCAATTGCCCTTGAAATCTATGACACATGCTCGCAACATGTCTTCAAGGTTTTGTATGGTACGCTCAGATTGGCCATCAGTTTGAGGGTGGAATGCAGTGCTGAGATCTAGACGTGTACCCATAGCGGATTGTACAGCTTGCCATGTTCTTGAAGTGAACTGGCCATCTCGATCTGAAATTATACTTAAAGGTACACCATGACGGCTTACAATTTCATTGATATAGATACGAGCCAACTTCTCGTTCTTGAAATCTTCACGGATAGGAATGAAATGGGCTGATTTGGTGAGACGATCAATGATAACCCATATGGTGTTATAACCATTGGAAGTGCGAGGTAACCCGGTAATGAAACCCATGGTTATATTTTCCCACTTCCATACAGGTATTTCAGGTTGAACAAGAAGTCCCGAAGGTCTCTAATGCTCAACTTTTACTTTGGAACATGTAAGGCACTTGGAAACAAATATAGCGATATCTTTCTTCATGCCAGGCCACCAGTATGTGTATCGTAGATCTTATACATTTCATCAGCTCTTGGATGTATAGAGTATCGAGTTTTGTGTGCCTCATTCATGAGAAAAACACGAAGATCATCATGATCAGGTACCCAAATACGATTCAAGTAATAGAGAATACCATCCGATTTGGATTCTAGCTTGGTTTCAGCTCCACAAGACAGTTCATCTCGTACATCACTTTCCATGACGAAAATATGTTGAGCTGCTCTAATTAGGTTTTGAAGATCGGTCACAATTTGAAAACACAAAAGACGGATTGAGTTTGCATACTCCTTTCGACTGAGGGCGTCAGCCACAACATTAGCCTTGCCAGGATGATATCGAATTTCACAATCATAGTCATTTAGGAGTTCGACCCATCGACGTTGCCTCATGTTCAATTCCTTTTGATTAAAGATATGCTGAAGGCTCTTGTGGTCAGTGTAGATTTCACACTTGGTACCATAGAGGTAATGTCTCCATATCTTAAGGGCGAACGCGACTGCTCCAAGTTCTAAGTCGTGAGTGCTATAATTCTTCTCATGCACCTTGAGTTGCCTTGAGGCTTAGGCTATCACCTTTCCTCTTTGCATTAGAACACATCCTAACCCTTGCCCTGACGCGTCGCAATAAACCACAAAGTCTTCACAACCATCAGGAAGTGTAAGTATAGGTGCATCACAAAGTTTTGCTTTAAGGTTTGGAAAGCCTCTTCTTGCTTGGGTCCCCAAATAAAGGGTTTGCCCTTGTGAGTAAAGGCTGTGAATGGAACGGTGATACGAGAAAAATTTGCGATGAAACATCAATAATAGCCAGCGAGACCAAGAAATGACCTAACTTCAGTAGGAGTTTGTGGTGCTTGCCATTCTTGTACCGCTTTGATCTTTGCAGGATCCACATGAATCCCTTTGTCATTAACGACATGGCCAAGAAATTGTACTTCTTCTAACCAAAACTCACATTTCGAGAACTTGGCATAAAGCTTTTCCGTTCTCAAGAGTGTTAGAATGAGCCGAAGATGACGCTCATGATCAGATTTGGTCTTGGAGTAGATAAGAATATCATCAATGAAATCTATGACAAAACGATCGAGATAAGGTTTGCACACCCTATTCATCAAATCCATGAAAACAGCAGGGGCATTGGCCAAACCAAAAGGCATAACCATAAATTCATAGTGACCATATCGAGTTCGAAAAGCATTCTTGGGAATATCTTCTTCACGCACTCTAAGTTGATGATAACCAGAACGAAGGTCGATCTTTGAAAAGTAGGTGGCACCTTGTAGTTGATCTAGGAGATCGTCAATACAAGGTAATGGATAGCGATTCTTGATGGTCAACTTGTCGAGCTCCCTATAGTCGATACACATGCGAAAAGTTCCATATTTCTTCTTTACAAAAAGAATAGGTGCACCCCATGGCGATGAGCTAGGACGTATGAATCCTTTGTTAGTCAACTCTTGCTGTTGACTAGCCAATTCTTGCATTTCAGATGGGGCTAACCTATAGGGGGATTTTGCGATTGGTGTAGCACCAGGTACAAGATCGATTCAAAACTTAACTTCTCGCACATAAGGAAGTCCTGAAACGTCATCGGGAAAGACTTGAGGAAATTCTTTAACGATGGGGATATCTTCGAGCTTCCTTTCCTTGCCTTCCTTCTTGACTATATGGGCTAGAAACGCGATATAATATTTGGGAAGATATCTACGAGCTTGGAGGCATGACATCAATTTAAGCCCTTTAGACGGGGTTTCACCAAAAATGCGCAAAGTTTGACTGCCAGCGAGAGGGATTCGAATAAATTTTTCATAGCAAACAACTTCAGCATAATGCTGACTAAGCCAGTCCATACCAATGATAATATCGAAACTACCCAACTTCATAGGAATAAGATCAATTGAAAAGTCGTGGTCATTAAGAGTAAAAGTACAACCACGAATGATCGAGTCTAACGCAATCGGTTCTCCATCAGCAACTTCCACCGTGAATGTTTCAGTGAGACTAACGCGGGATAAATCAAGAATAGATTCGAATTCTAAGGACACAAAACTCTTATCCGCACCAGTATCAAATAGTATGGATGCATAAATACTGTTAATAAGGAACATAGCATTGACCACATTGTTATCAACCCTAGCTTTGTTGACGTTGATGTTGAAAGCCCTTCCTCTAGCAGGTGGATTAGCTTGATTGGCTTGGTTCACCGGGTTGGCTTGAGCTTGAGCATTAATGATGTTCACCAGGCGTGGGCAGGTGTTACGAAAATGGGTTGGATCTCCACAGTTGAAGCACGCTCTGACAGGTTGCATCATTGGGTAGTTGGGTTGGTAGTAGGGTTGAACCATGGGTTGAGCAGAGGGTAAGAGTAGAGGTTGTTGATTTTGGGCTTGGCCCACCACTTAATTATTGGTTTGGGCTTGAGGCGGGTTGCGGTTTGGCTTTTGAAGAATATGGAAAGTTTGAATCGTGTGACCTGCACAGCCACAATTTGTGCAATATTGGCAAGGGTTTTCAGGGGGATGATGGTATTGACATCGATTGCATTTTGGGTGTGGACCAGTGTATGGTTTCTTGAATGGGGCGGTTTGAGGGGCGACTTGTGTGATTGGGGCAGTAGTGATAGGAGAATTGGTTTGGATAACGGCGAAATTTCTCCCATTACGCTTCCTTTTTCCAACAAATTTGGAAGAGATCCTGCTGGAGTTGGGGTTGGAGTTTCAACAGATGCCTTATCTTTCTTTTTCTCATCCTTAAGATCGCCATTTCGATGCGATTTTCCGTCAGTTCCATGGCTGCTTCGAGTGTTGCAGGTGAAGTACTTAGCACCGAATCTTGAATCTTCGAGGGAAGGCCTCGAATGTAATGCTCGATTAGACGATAAAGAGGAGTGAACAGGTTAGGGACCATCTGATTCAACTCAAGGAATCTCTTGTTGTATGTGGTGTGGTCTCCCTCCTTTTGCTTTATTGAATAAAACTCGTCTTCCAGTTTTTTGATTTCGCTTCTTGGGCAGAAGCGTCTTGTCATGATTTCCTTCAACTCATCCCAAGTCAAGGCCATAGCAGCTTCAGCACCTCGCTTACCTTTTTCGGTGTTCCACCAGGTAAGTGCTACTCCAAACAGCTGACCAGTAGCATAGCGCACCTTGCGATCATCGGGACAATCACAATTGATAAGTGCTTTCCATCTCTTCAAACCAACGGAGGACAGCGGTGACACCTTCAGTCCCTTCATATTTTAGGGGATCGCAGGACTTGAAATGCTTGTAAGTACATTTGGTGGTGTTGAGAGGAGGGTTGGCGATATTTTGCCCGTCTTGGTTGGTGGGGTTAGTGGGGTTGGCTGCGAGTGCTTGTTGAACTTGCACGACGATATCAGGAAGTACATCAGCCTCTGTTGAGCGATGTGAGTGGCAATACGTTCGCTGGATCTTCCCGACCTTCTACCGCCTCGAGAGTGTCTAGCAGACATCTACAGGAATTACGAAGCGAGATTATGAATTGAACGTTTTTTGGCGTCATGTGTCGTAAAAAGTGAAAACAACATAAAATAATGATAAGAAAATGTAGTTACATCCATAGGATGTCTTGGGCTTGCTTTAGATTGGGCCTCCAAATGTCTCCCATACATCAGCCTTGATAGTCACGTGGGCCCCTATGACTACTGGGCTTGGTAGGGTTCACATTGGTGTTGGCCTGCTAATGCTAGCATCACCCGAATGAAAAACATAAAACATAATGGTAAAATATAACGTCAAAATGTGTCCAGGTATAGTCACAATGACAACTCAAAGTGGGGTTTGTTCATACGACGTTTGGTGTGGATGCTTTGGCCTAATAGGTCATTCGTACTCTCATTGTTAGTCCCCAGGTAGGCAAACTGGTCCATTATTTGGATTTATACGAATGCCAAGCGTAGACAGGACGTTCCGACTACCAGTACTTGTACCATTCCAGTTATTACATGCCCATCGTAGAACTCACTTTGATGTGCTTGAAAATCGTGAAAACATTGCAAAACATTTGAGAAGAATCATAAAAATTTGAAATCGTGATGTGTGTGCTTACGTAGACATGATATGCTATCAACATATATACCATAATGAACATCACATATTAGCATACAAAAGTGAAAGTGCTTGCATGCATTTGTGTGGGAAGAATAACATGAAACATATAAATATCATGAGTTTGCATGTAACACATAAACAATTAAAATCTAATCAACTATAGTATAGGCTCTAAGGGTCGAATAACCTATCCTCTCCCTATAGTCACAAGCTCTTATACGAATCTGTCACACCTCGACCCACATCGGAATTAAAAGTCGGGGCATAATTGGGTTATCAGCAAAGCTCATGACATTTACTAATAAGTTTCATATTTATTACATTGAAATTAGAACTTTAAATATTCAAACACAACAAGTCATACAAACACAAATAAAATCAAACATTGTTCAGAACGTAATAATTTTATTTAATCTTCTAAGGCCCTTTCTATGTGTTTCTCTCTTCAGTTTGTTCACCTGTATCATGCGTAAAAAAAGATTTGGGTCAACAAAAGTTGGCGAGTGAATCTAAGTAAAAATAATTTAAACAATTTTTATATTAGTTAATTAAATAAAAATCGTGCGTAAATCATACATGAGCATATGCGCATGTACAAACAATCACAACCACACAATATCCACAATAACCACAAGACATGATGCATGATGAACTTGAGATCAAGGCTCAATCAAACGAAGCCGATCTAATGAGGCACCTGATGCTCAACTCGTATCATACGAGGAACTGATGGGCCTTAAATGAATGATTGCACTGAGATGATAGAATGTAAACACACATAATCATACCAATTAAAATACACATTTGATCACATTACTATGTAAGGATTCACTCACAGTGGGTGCGTTCCTTGCTTGATAGAATATGCGTACGAATTGAGGAGTTGATCGACAAACGAAAACTAACCTAAATAATAACGTATTGTTTCAATATATATAAAAATTTAATATTTTGAGTTAATATATCTTGTTAAATTTATGGTTATTTTTGTAGAAATTATTAGGATTTTTTAACTTACTTGATTTATTTTTAATTGGTTTTAGCATAGTAAAATAAATAACAAAAATATATAAATAGAAAAATTAAATTAAAAAAAACCTTGTCAGACTGACAAGGTGAGGGTCTGACCGGTTTTAATGTGGTTTTGGCAGCGTATAACATGATTGGAACTCGTGACCTTACGGTTGCGTGCACGCAGCTTTTCCAACTGAGCTACGTGTCTAACCCGAAAGAATCCTATTTTTAATTATATTAATACTCTCCTTAGGTTATTTCAAAAATTGGTTTAAATTAAAAAGATTTAAAAGCCCTGAACCGGTGTGTACTAAGAGTCTCGAACCCGAGACCTGAAGTTTATTTGCACCCAGCCCATCCAACTGGGCGTCTAACTCGGTTATATTATAATTTCGATTATACTTAACCACTCAATCAACTTCATCATTTTCAATATGCTGCTTAAACCCACTGATACAAGATTCATTATTTGAATCTTGTTATCTGCTTTGATTGTTTTAAAACACGAAAATAACAAGGATGCTTTTAAATACCAAAAGATGATTGGCGACTCTCCGGTGATACCGCTGCCGCTTATACTCGAATTCCGGCGATCTCCGGTGAACTCCGGCGAAACAGAGGACTTGCGTTCAACGAGTGCACGATGCGTGAGGGTTTAGCTAAGAAACTGAACGAGATTTACCAGTTTCTAGAACTTGATATTTATAGATAAGATGCTAGACAGTTTCGGTCAAAGAGATTTAATCATCTTTCAGTTATGATCTTGATTAGCTCAATGATTGATAACCGATTTTTGAGTTAAAGGCATGGTTTAATCATCGGTTTCCTTGGATTAATTCGCGATTAAGAGCGGTGCCGGCGGTTACAGATCTACCGGAGTTTTGATATTTGCAGTTTTAAACCATAACTTAACGTAAGAGTTTTATGTTTTCATTTCTGGCACTAATGTGCGTGTGGTGCAACGGTG
Organism: Scalesia atractyloides; assembly: GCA_947069175.1. Classification (NCBI taxonomy): domain Eukaryota; kingdom Viridiplantae; phylum Streptophyta; class Magnoliopsida; order Asterales; family Asteraceae; genus Scalesia; species Scalesia atractyloides. The sequence goes on from CAMTDV010000023.1 coordinate 21,522,077, forward strand.
TTTGATGTGTGTATGAATCCGGGAGCCCCGGGTTCGACTCCGGTTGAACCCTTTTCATCATATATATATTTTTTACATTATTTTTTAATTAAATTCCCTTTCTTTTATCAACAAGAGATATTTAAGTTTTTTTTTTTATATTATTGTTATTATTATTACATACGATTATTGTATATCTATCATCCATCGGCTTTTTATTTTTTTTTTAAATAAGTAAGAAAATAAAATTCAACTATTAAACGGGGCGGGTTTTAAAACCGAAATACACGAATGTTACATTAAACCTAGCATTAGGTCTTCTCCTAGGAATCCTAAAATGGTAAATTACTATATCCTCTTCTAAATAACCTAGTGCTACCAGCATCTGATTCAAAATAATCACATAAAAGAATCATAACTAACACTGTCAACATGGTCTACCTTACCCTCATAAGGAAAGTCTGATTCATCACTAAAGTCACCACCATGATGAACTTTCAGGGTGAAGACAAACAAAAGGTTAATAGCGTTTTGTGTAGGATAAACATATCGTTTTTAACTTCAGGATCGAAATTAGACATTGTTGTTAAACAACACAGTCTGAATCCTCCATTTCGTCCATTGATTCTAGATGATCTAGGGTTTTTGATATTAATTGGGATGAACCTTAGGGACGGTTGTGGTTTTAGGGATTCTGTTTTTGATTTAGTGTATTAAACATATGAAACTTAAATAGGGATTCTGTTTTTGATTTAGTGTATTAAAATAAAACAAAATGTAAAATGACAAAAAGCCCTTCGGTTAACAAAGTCTTTTAATTGAGTTTGTCATTTGGATGAAAATAACAACAAAATTGAACGTCGGGTCCAGTTACAGAAAAAGGAATCTTATTTTTGATGTAGCATGCAAAAGTGCCCTATTCTCAGGGGCGATTTTGACGTTTCACTCTTTAATAACATTATGATACATTTAGTAAGCTTTGATTTGAATGTGTAAATGATATGAAGATCATAAAAGTTCAACTAGTATATTTTACGAGATAAATTCATCCAAGATGATCTAGGGTTTTGACATTTTACGAGATAAATTCATTAGGCCACTCGGTGTGGGGGTCGTCCAGGCCCGGCCTGGCCCGGCGACGCCCCGGGTGGTCCGGCGTTGTCGCGGAGGTCCGTGGGGGGACGTTGGAGACGGGCCGCGTGTGTTTGAAAAACTAGCCGTTGCTAGCCGTTAATTTAAAAAATTAAATTAAATTAGGGTTTGTGAAAATGGAAGGTAAAGAAGATAACCAAATTCAAGATTCCGGCAACCTTCTTCCACAAGCTCCGCCGCCGCACACGGCGGCGCCAACACCACTACTGCTGCCACCGGCTGAAACAACGGTGGGTGGTGTGAATTTTGGGTCAGATGGGTTTAAGAAAAAGAGGGGAAGACCGAGAAAGTATGGACCGGACGGTAAACAGACGGTGGCGCTGTCTTCGATGCCGATATCGGCGTCGATTCCGCTCACCGGAGATTACCCCAGTTGGAAGCACAGTCAGGGGGAGAAGAGTTTGACTTCTGTTAAGAGAAAACAGAAGTTGGAGTTTTGCACACAAGGTGTTCGACGTTATGTTTGTATGAGTTTTTTTGTTGAATTTCAGGGTAATTTGGTCTTTTTCACGGGGTATATGGGTTCTTGTAGGATAAAATGGAGTTTGTGCATATTTTTTTTGTGGTGGGTATAACCTAGATCTTTGATCAATTTATTGGAGATTCACTACTAATTTGAGGTCAATTTGGTCAACACACAGAAGGAACCCATTGACGACATGCCGGATGAAGACTAGCAGTTTTTTTTGTAATATTAGGTTGGTTTATTTAATGTAATGTTTGAATTAATATTTAATTTTAGTTTTATAAATATATTGCCAAAATTAAAAAGAAAAATAAATTAACTAGGTGGGTCGGATCGTCACCCATTTCCTTGCTTACATCCATGGAGGGGCATCCTCCAAGGACTCTGACGTGAATGCTGACGTGATAGGTCGTCCTCCAGGAAGGCCCGTCACCCACACCAAGTAGCGAGTAGCCTTATGATACATTTACTAATCATGTGTTTTGATATTTTACGAGATAAATTCATCCAAGAACTAGTATATTTTTCCCAAAAAATTAAATAACCTAATTATAACTAAAACTATAATAAAAAAATCAAAGAGTAAAAGTGTAACTTTTGTCTTTATGGTTTGATTACTTTCACGATTTTCATCCAAATAGCTTTTTTCTTGCATCTAAGTCTTTGTGGTTTCATCATCTTTCCGTATTCATCCAATTTCATCAACTTCATTCATTTTTTATAGTTAATTAGTTAATGAGAGACATTTTTGTGTTTATATATATTTTATAAAACATATATAAAACAAAAAACTAATTTAATTACAACCCCCACCCCACCCCAACACATCCTCTCTTTCTTCTCCAGTCAATTCTGGTCACAACTACCATCTTAATCAAACGAAATAATACTACATTATTATTATAATGGCCTAGATGTAATAATTTGGACAAAGTGTTGTTTAGACCATACGATTATGTAATTCTCAAGTTAATAATTAATCCTATCATTACAAAACCCACAAGAAATTCAACACCAAATCACACAATTGAATCATGTGAATCAGGTTTTATGCAATAATTCATTTTTTAGTCAACCGTAAAGAAGCTTTCTTGCTTCTGAATATGAACTTACAAAACGAATCTGCAAAACGACAACCCTTTGTGTAGATCTAAACACCTTAAATTCGGTGAACATCTAAAGAACGATAGAGGGAGAAAGATCGTCGGATCGCCACCACCAACTGGTCAAACCACAACAGCAGATCTGAATTGGATGGGGTTGGGTCGCCAGAAAAAAAAGGAGAGGAGACGAGGGGTGAAACAAAAAAATGAAAAAAGAAAATAAAAGAAGGTAACTCGAGAACACATTGATAGAGTGGGATGTGGATGGGGTGGGTTTTATTTCATTTGCTTACAATAAAGGTGTTTAAGTCTTTTAATAAAGTTTGACAAAAATTTATGTTGGACTTGGCGAAGTGGATAACTAAGGCTTGAGGGGTCGTCCAGGCCTAGTCTAACCCGGCGACCTCTCCCAACATCATTTCCGGTGGTCCGGCGCACAGAACGTTGGAGACAGGCGCTAAAAGACAAAATGCATATCCGTTAACTAGCCGTTGGCTAAAAAAAATAGAAAACTTTTTATATACCCTTTATTCTCCCACTTTATAAATATATACCCTTTATTCCCCCCATTTTTAACACAAATCTTTTCAATCTCACTCAATTTTTTATAAAAACCATATTATTTATAAAAATATTGCCATGTCGTCTTCTTCTTCATCGTGGTATTCATCATCTTCAGATGAGGACGGATTATTTTTACGAACTTCATTACATACGCAACACATATGATGATGGAGGAGGAGGAAGAGGAAGAAATGTCGTCACAACCGCAAACAGGGCGACCGCTTTAAATCGACACTGAGAAGGTATTTAATTTTTTAATGTATCTTTTTTTAATTTAAATAATGTATTTATTTTTTTAGTGTCTCTTTGTTTTGGTGTATTTTCCTAATTTATATAATTCTTTTTAGTATTAATAATGAATTTAATTTAGTTTTCATTGTTAATATTAAGCTGGGCATGATAGTTTAGTTGCCGATTACTTTCCCAATGAACCTGTGTACACAGACGAGATGTTTAGATGTCGGTTACGAATGAGTCGTCGACTATTCTTACGTATAGCAGACGACCTGGCGCAGTCTGATTCGTTTTTCACACCTCGATACGATGCCAGGGGCCGTAGAAGATTTACAGAATTGTACCGTGGCCATTTGCCTACTCGCATACGGGACTCAACCCGATTTGTTGGACGAGTATTTAAGGATGTCCAAAAGAACTTCACGTGAATGTTTGCACAAGTTTTGCAAATGGATCGTGAAGTTATATAGCAAGAAATATATGCGGAAACCAAACGCAAACGACGTCCAATATTTAGATCAAGCGCTCGAAGAAAGACATGGTTTTCCAGGAATGCTCGGAAGCATTGATTGCATGCACTGGACCTGGCAGAACTTCCCTACTGCCTAGCAAGGTCAATATACTCGGGGCGATCATGGTCATCCAACTATAATACTAGAGGCTGTTGTGTCACAGGATCTTTGGATTTGGCATGGCTTTTTTGGTCTGCCTGGTTCACTTAATGACCTTAACATCATCTACCAGTCACAAATATTTGACGATGTAATCGAAGGAACAGGTCCAGACACAAGTTTTACAGTTTCGGGGTGGAATACAGGCGCGGTTATTACCTTGCAGATGGATTATACCCGCCGTTCTTTACAATCCTTAAAACTATTCCGCACCCGAAATACGATAAAAGAAATAAATTTGCCAAGTTTGAAGATGGGGTGAGAAAAGATATTGACGGTGTTTTGGGGTTCTATAAAAATGGCATATCATTGAATATCCAGCACGTTCTTTTACACAAGGTTGCGATACATTATGTATGCTTGTATATTACTGCATAACATGACCATCGAAGACGAAGGTAAAGCGATATGTGACTACGACGAAAACGCGTATAACGGGAATTCTGTTCTAGTGAGTGCAGAGCAACAAGATTTAAACGGATTCTCTCTACGTAACGAGTACACACATCACAACTACAAGCGGACTTGATGGACTACATTTTGAACAACACACAAAACGAACCCAACGACGACATGCTGGATGAAGACTAGTAGTTTTTTTTAAGATTAGGTTGGTTTTTATAAATGTAATGTTAGAATTTATATTTATTTTAGAGTTTTTTTTATTTTTTAGTTATATATATATATATATATATATATATATTGCATATTTAATTTTAGTTATATTATATATTATTATATATATATATATATATATATATATATTGCCAAAATTAAAAAAACTAAATTAACTAGGTGGGGTACGGTCGTTACGCATTTCCTTGGTTCCTTCCTTGGAGGGGCATCCTCTAATGACTGACGTGACGCTGACGTTCGGGGTTATCCTCTAAGGAGGGACATCACCCATACCGAGTAACCTAAAACTACAAGGTCTTAGACGCAAGAAAAAATCCATTTGGATAAAGGTGATAAAATAATCAAACCATAACCATATGGACGAAAATGACAGTGTATTTAAAATCGGATAAAAACTGAAATAATAAAAAATAGATTCTCATGTTATGTTTTTTTTCTATATGCCCCTTTTTTCTTAAAGTGATGCTTAATGTATATGGATAAATAAATGAACCAACCCGTCGCTAAAACACTACTATTATTTGTACTTTTAGTAAATTTTATTTTATATATATACTTTTGGAAAAACCATGAATAGTAATTTTAATTTTAAGATAACATTTTACTATTTTATTATATCAATATATTATTTTTAATATTTACTTTTAATTTTTAACATATTTTTATTTTTTCCTATTTATTTTTAGCTTTTAAAGTATTTTCATTTTTTCCTTTTTTAAAAGTATATTTTCTTTATTATTTATTTTTATTTTTAATAATTTTTTTAAATCATCTTTACTTTATTAATTAATTTGATATTTTAAACTTATGTTCATTAATTTTTTTCGAAAAACTTAAGTATGTAGTTGTGCTTAATTTTTACCCTAGATAGTATATGTTTTATTAGAAACAAATTTATATTTAAAAATAAAAATATTTATTTGGTATCGTAAAATGATAGATGATAAACTGAACTGATTATCTCGATTTGATTTTCTAATTAACAACATACTACATTTTCAAATAACGTTTGTTTTATATTATCAATTACCCGGTTTCGCCGCAACGTGCGATGGAAAAAACCTAGTTAAATATTATATCTGGAAAGTTTTTACACTCTAAAAATTTTAATATACAACTTCTCTTGTCTTTTCCTTAAAAATAAACATGTTTGTTACTTTTTTGTAAAAAAATGAAAATTAAACCTGATTAGTTGAAATGGGATTGAATTGACTCAAGTCTAGACCTGACGGATAACTGAACCAACAATCAAATTTCATACATAACCTAAACAGCAAAAGAAATTTATATACCAAACCGATCTATTATGTAAATATAAAAACCAAAACATCAGTTAGTTATATTTTCGATGTTATCTTATATCCAACCCGACCCATACTCACCGGTCACCACTCGTAGATGGAAATACATTCCAATTTAGGGGTCATATCAACACTATAATGCATCAAGAAGTATTGGATGCCTGATCAGTTAAGCAACTATTGGCCCGTTCTTTCAAACACGAGCAATAAAACAAACCTCCACATCTACCAATGAAGACAACACAAAACCACAATCTATTTGCCAGAACTAAAACCGATAATGAAAAATAATTCACTAAATGTAGTTCATTATTCATAAGTTTTACAGTTTATCATAAAAAGAAAACCAACCTAGCTAATAACTCTCTAATAGAGCCTGCCATGTTGCATTAACCATCTCCTTGAACCTGAGTTCATACTTCTCAACTTTCTGCCTTACTATACCTGACATCTCCTTGTAGTTTTTAGCACTTTCCTTTAACTCCTTACGCAAGGCAGCTAATTTCTTTAACTCATCTTTAATGCGTTTATGTTCATTTGTTGCCTCCATGTACTGCTTTAAGTCCTCAGCACCTTCTGATTCACGCACAAGTCTTGAAAGTGTGCGTAACTTATCGCGTAAAACTCAATTTTCATGCCAAAACCCTCAAACGCTTTCAGATGCTTATCCCATTTTTCAAACTTTTCGTTTGCTGTGGTGAGCTCGCAATATTTAATCTCATTAGCAATCCTTATGGTTTCACGAATCATACCCACCGCTAACATGTCAAAAATGTTTTCTGGGTGAAGAAATTCTTTCTTATATAAGCATAGTTTGTTGTAACACATTCTCTCATCCTCGGGTATCTTATGGCCAATGCTGACTCCATTGACCAGAATTCGGAAGTCATCAAAACATTGGACTTCTTCGAATGAAACATGGGGTTCGGTTGGTCGAGAACATTCTAGAACGTCTGAACAAACCCCTTCATTACTGTTTTCAGGATGTCCAATAAGGTGCGCACTAGGGGACAGGGCAGCTGTTTTCCCATCATGTAGTTCAATAATATAAACAAAGGGCAACAACTAAAATTAACAAACACAAAAGTCAAAATAGTTACCTGGAGTTATTTGTTCTGAATGTGCTGCCAAATGCAAAAGGCTAACAGCGCAATCAACGAAGAGTTCCGTATATGCAAGCTGTATGCAAAACATATATAACCATTATTCTTTGGGTCTTAAACAACATGAACAAACTACAAAGTAAGACTTACCTCGAACTCGGACCTAGTGTATTACTTACAACTTGTTCATCATGAAACCATATCGAACTCGGACCTGGTGCATCCCTTACCACCTGTTGATGAAACCATAGACTGTTAATTCAATGCTATGCAGGGTTAATAGATAAACAATGTCAATATATGACCAACTGAAAATACATTTTGTTGCTTTATTTCTTTTGAACCCCAAACCCTAGGGTTTTGTTCATAGTCAATTAGATAGGTAGCAACATCAAGAATTGTACCCAGTAAATATCTACAGCAATACTATTGGTATGTTTGGGGAGGGTGAGATGTATGCGAACCTTTCTCCTATCCCAAGGGATAGAGAGTCTGCTTTTAGAGAGACTCTCGGCTTCAAAGTCAACAGTAGACAAACAAACTACCAGTAACCAAACAAAACGGTGATGGACTCCACTCTAGAGTGTGGGTTAAACCTAAGCCCCCATGACAAACAAAGACACATTTGTGCCCATCGTATAAGTTCTTAATCTTCATTCTACGTCTCCACCATAGTTACTAAATTCACTGTATTTCTAATTGGTACGTTTCGTGCCATATGTAATACGCATACAAACCAATTCGGTACCAATTCGTTAAGCTAGGGTTTCAATTGCTGCTTTGTGCCGGAAAAAAATTAAGAAGAAGATAGTGGCTACTAACTTTGTGTTTGAGGCTTTTTAGCTTTAAATAAGTTTAAGTATTTCAACATTTAACCCATCTATCTTTCATCAATTTAGATTTTGTCCTTAAAACTATAATTTTTACATAAAAACTGTAAAATTAGTTTGTGCATTAAAAATTTAACCACCTCTATCTTTTCTTATATTTATATACTAATGAATTAAACCGAAAATCATTTATTTTTAAAAACGATTTTAATGCATCGAACTGGTGCTCCACAGGTCTCGAACCCGGACCTGTGGTTTAGGTTAACACACAGTCCACCGCTGGACTGTGTGTCTAACTTGGTAAATACTCTGATTTTTATTATACTTATATACAAACTAAATAATTTCATTTCTGTTTTATATAAAAAGTTTGATAATTGCCCGAACCGGTGCGGTAGTCCGGACTCGAACTCGTGACGTGTGATTAAACATTCACACAGTCCACCACTGGACTGTGTGTCTATCTTGGTTATTATTCCGGTTTTTATTAAACTTAACATCTTTAAGCAGTGAATCCGGTTCGGTTAAAAAAAAGAACATTTTTATTAAGGCGAGTGTGCGTGGGACAAGAATCGAACTCGAGACGTAAGCGTGTTTTATTTGCACACAGTCCACCGCTGGACTGTGTGTCTAATCCGAGATATATCTTGATTTTAATTATACTTATATAATACTGAACTTCGTCTTCTTCGTCAGACTTAACCAGAAACGGAAGTCCGACTGGTTCGAAGATTTAATCAAGTTCGTTAGTGTCTGATGGTTAATTACATGTGAGATTAATAAAAAGAACGAGAGATTAAGTGTAAGGTATACCGAACTGGACTCCTCTGTTTCTCCGGCGGAACTCCGATGTCAGCAGGTTGTTCCGGCGACGTGTGTCTTGCGGCAGAGAGTCTTCAGCGAGCTTGAGATGAGTGTGGGTGGCTTCGGTATGAGTTCTGGGTGTTCAGTAAGGCTCAGAGGTGAAAGGCTCGGTTTTCCGGCGAGTTGCAGAAGTTCTCCGGCGAGGGAAATTATGTCGGGAAAAAGTGTGATTGTGAGCGAAAAAACTAGCAGAGGTTTGAGGGGGTATTTATAGGGCAGAACATTGACGAATTTAGTCCGATTTCCGTCTTGATTCGTCGGTTAAAGGCGGTTTTGACTTGCGTCGCGGGTTCAGACGTCGGTTATAACCGATGTAGTAGTTAAGGCTTCGGTTAAAACTGAAGAAACCGTCCAATCTCGGCGAAATCGTCGGGATTTCCGACGACTGCGATTGGGCGCGTCGGTTTTGATTTCAAGACTTATAATATGTATTAATTGTTTCCATTAATTAACAAGAAACACAAGTGGCGCAGTGGTTTGTTGGTTGGAAGTTAAGTCTTTGCTGAATCGCTGGCTGACCCGGGTTCGAGACCCGGCAGCAGCCTTTTATTTTTATTTTCTTATTTTCAATACTTTTCAAATATAAATTATATATTCCAATATACTTATTAATTATGTATCGTTTAAAATTATTTTGGGCATTAAATACGCAACGAAATTTTTAACTGATTGTTCGGTTAATAAACGGAGCGGGTTTGGTAAATCCGTTTTTTGACGGATGTTACAGTATTCCCTGCTTTTTAGAAATTTCGTCCCGAAATTTAAGTAGTGATATATTTGTCTAAAAATGATGGTGTTTAGTTTGACAGTTACATACTTAGAAAAAGAGTAAGAGTTTAAGTTTTTGTTTGAGGCGGTAACGTCCCTTGTAAGGGTTAAGTACCCTGTTACAGGAATCGCTTTTTGTTGCATACGGTAAAAATATTGATAAGCAGTGTTGATTCACTAAATATGATATCATGCGTAAGAGTTTTGATATGTTTGGAGGGATAGGGTTATATCCTAAAACAAAATTTCTAATACTACAACCTACATGGAACTTCCCATAACCGTCTAATAATGCCTCTAATCCTTTGACAAGAATACTTATATATAGGAAGTACCAGCGGCGTATCCACCATATTCTTGTCAAATTTTCATTGGTTTTATCAGTAAGTTATGATTGGTTCTATGATGTGACTCTAAACATAATAAACGCCACCACCAATGTACAAGAAATTTCTAAATCCTACATAGAACTTCTCATAACCGCCTGACAATGCCTCTGATCCTTTGACAAGAATACTTATATATAGGAAGTACCAGCGGCGTATCCACCATATTCTTGTCAAATTTTCATTGGTTTTATCAGTGAGTTATGATTGGTTCTATGATGTAACTCTAGAACATAAATAAACACAACAACCAATATTTGAGTCCAGATTCTGATAGCATACATGTTGAATGGTGACAGTTCCTCTCTCGTTTGTTATGATGGAGAGGTTAGTTTATGTAGAATGGAACACAATCCAATTTCTTTAAATGGCGAGATGATATAAATGTAACACAAATTTCAACCAAGACAATACTAAATCCTACATGGAACTTCTCATAACCGCCTGATAATGCCTCTGATCCTTTGGCAAGAATACTTATATATAGGAAGTACCACGGCGTATCCACCATATTCTTGTCAAATTTTCGTTGGTTTTATCCGCAAGTTATGATTAGTTACCAAGAAATTACTAAATCCTACATAGAACTTCTCATAACCGCCTGACAATGCCTCTGATCCTTTGACAAGAATACTTATATATAGGAAGTACCAGCGGCGTATCCACCATATTCTTGTCAAATTTTCATTGATTTTATCAGTGAGTTATGATTGGTTCTATGATGTAACTCTAGAACATAAATAAACACCACAACCAATATTTGAGTCCACATTCTGATAGCATACATGTTTGAATGATGACAAAACCTCTCTCGTTTGTTGTGATGGAGAGGTTAGTCATCGTGGAAGTGAGACATAGCTCAACTTCTTTAAATGATGAAATTGAATACACTGAAATGTATGATGAACAAACTTCGACCAAAACATACTAAATCCTACATGGAACCTCTCATAACGGCCTGATAATGCCTCCGATCCTCTGACAAGAGTACTTATATATAGGAAGTACCAGCGGCGTAACCACCATATTCTTGTCAAATTTTCATTGACTTTATCCACAAGTTATGATTAGTTCTATGTGACTCTACAACAAACACAACAACCAAAAGATCGTATTGCATGCACTGAAAATGAAAAATGTCTGTGCGATCAAGGCTCAATCAAACGGAGCCGATCGTATTGCATGTACTGAAAATGAAAAATGTCTGTGCGATCAAGGCTCAATCAAACGGAGCCGATCGTATTGCATGTACTGAAAATAATAAATTTAATCTAAACAATAATCACACAAACAGTTTATACATGGAACCTCTCATAACCGCCTGATAATGCCTCCGATCCTTTGACAAGAATATTTATATATAGGAAGTACCAGCGGCGTATCCACCATATTCATGTCAAATTTTCATTGACTTTATCCACAAGTTATGATTAGTTCTATGTGACTCTACAACAAACACAACAACCAAAAGATCGTATTGCATGTACTGAAAATGAAAAATGTCTGTGCGATCAAGGCTCAATCAAACGGAGCCGATCGTATTGCATGTACTGAAAATGAAAAATGTCAGTGCGATCAAGGCTCAATCAAACGGTAGAGGGGAGTGAACAAGTTGGGAACCATTTGATTTAACTCGAGGAATCTTTTGTTGTATGTGGTGTGGTCGCCTTCCTTTTGCTTCAACGAATAGAACTCATCTTCTAATTTCTTGATTTCGCTCCTTAGGCAAAACCGTCTTGTCATGATTTCCTTCAACTCTTCCCAAGTCAAAGTCATAGCATCGTCAACGCCTCGTTTGGCCTTCTCTGTATTCCACCAAGTAAGTGTTATTCCATATAAACGACCGGTAGCATATCGCACTTTGCGATCATCGGGGCAATCGCAATTTAGAAAAGTGTTCTCCATTTCTTCAAACCAATGGAGGAGAGCGGTGACACCTTCAGTCCCTTCGTATTTTGGAGGGTCGCATGATTTGAAATGCTTGTAGGTGCATTTAGTGGTATTTGGGGGAGGGTTGATAATATTTTGATCTTCTTGGTTGACAGGATTAGCGGTAAGGGCTTGTTGGACTTGAATTACAATGTTGGGTATTACGGCAGCCATTTGTTGGGCGATTAGTGCAGCCATGCGCTCGCGGGCTTTTCCTGCTCTCATCTTCCTACGGGCGAGGCTAGAAGACATCTACAAGGAATACGTATCATGAGTATGAGTTGGATGTTTTTGGGATCATGGGTCGTATTTAGGAATGAACATTCATAAAATAAATATAGAAAAATAAATCTACTACATCCATAGGATGTCTTGGGCTTTGCTCGTCATTGGGCCTTGCATGCCGCCACACTTCACCTTCGTAATCATGTGGGCCCCCATGAATACCGGGTTTTTCATATGGTTCGTATGTGTTAGCCTGGTTACGTACACTAAAACCCGAAGAAAATCGAGAAATATGTATATCACGTATGATATTCGGAATGTGTCCAGGTGTAGACACGGTGACACCTCAAAGTGGGGTTAGTTCGAACGACGTTTGGTGTGGCATGCTTTGGCCTAATAGGTCCTTCGTACTCTCATCGTTAGTCCCCAGGTAGGCAAACTGGTTCGTTATATTGGATTTATACGAATGCCAACCTAGACAGGACGTTCCGACTACCGGTACTTGTACCATTCCAGTTACTACATGCCCGTCGCAGAACTCACTTTGATGGGATTTGAAAATTGCGACAAAATCTTTGAATAACAAAAGTATGAAGATGATTTGAATATATGAACATTGAAATATGTATGATGAATGTGTATGTAAGTATGTATGTTTGACTGTAGTATAAACAAATATGAAACAAATAAATATCATAAGTTTGTATGTAACCACCTAAATAATTAAAATTTAGGCAACTATAGTATAGGCTCTAAGGGTCTAATAACCTATCCTATATCCCTATAGTCATGGCTCTGATACCAATCTGTCACACACCGACCCGCAGCGGAAAAGGTGATCGAGGCATGATTGGGTTATCATCAAAGCTCATGACATTTATTATAACGTTTCATATTCATTAATACATTTTAATGGGAAATATACAATCATTATTACATCATGTCCTAAACATCAATCTAGGCTTCATTGTTTTCTTCTAAGGCATTTCCTATGTTTTCCTTGCTTCATCATGTTCACCTGTATCATGTGTAAAAATGGTTTTTGGATCAACAAAAAGTTGGCGAGTGAATCCTATGAAAAACATTTGAACAAGTTTATTTAATTGATTATAAAATAAAGTGCACAACCACACATGAGTAAAAATAGATGTAAACTTATTCACCAATCATTTAATATTAAATAATGCACACATGAACAATAATGGATCGTTTTGAGGCACGCGTTGCTCAACTCGTCTCCCACGAGGAACTGATGGGCCTAATGAATGATTTGCATATACTTAACAATATGAAATACATAACTACAAACAATATAAACTAAATAATACACACACGAACAATAATGGATTTGTTTTGAGGCACGCGTTGCTCAACTCGTCTCCCACGAGGAACTGATGGGCCTAATGAATGAATTGCATATAACTTGACAATATGAAATACATAACTACAAACAATATATACAATCTAAGTTTAGATCACAATATGGTATGGCACAAGTTTAAATAAACGAGTTAATTTTTGGTGACACATTACACACCCCAAAACGTGTAATTAAAAAGGGGAGTTGTAAGATTCACTCACATTGGGTGCGTTCAGTTGATGATGTTGAATGCGCACGAAGTTGGTTTTAACCACGAGTGAAACTAACCTAGATAATGGCATAATGGTTCGGTAAGTAAACGGATTTTATTAATCCATTTTAGTAGGATTGTTGGGTGTATTTTTGTGAGTTTAAGGCTATTTTCTAACCTTAAAAATATTATTTTTAAGTATTTTTAATTGATTTTTAACTAAAATAAATAAATAAAAATAATAAAAATTATTGACTTTTTGCGACCGTTGACCGTTGACCGTTGACTTGTTGACCGGTCAGGCTGTGTAATTGTGTGCGCCAGGTGAGGCTCGAACCCGAGACCTCCCGTTCGCGTGCACGCAGCTCTACCAACTGAGCTACGTGTCTAACCTGAAATATTTCTGTTTTTAATTATATTTATATACTAATTGAATTAAAACGAAAATCATTTATTTTTAAAAACGATTTTAATGCATCGAACCGGTGTTCTCCACAGGTCTCGAACCGGGACCTGTGGTTTAGGTTAACACACAGTCCACCGCTGGACTGTGTGTCTAACTTGGTAAATACTCTGATTTTTATTATACTTATATACAAACTAAATAATTTTATTTCTGTTTTATATAAAAAGTTTGATAATTGCCCGAACCGGTGCGGTAGTCCGAACTCGAACTCGTGACGTGTGATTAAACATTCACACAGTCCACCACTGGACTGTGTGTCTATCTTGGTTATTATTCCGGTTTTTATTAAACTTAACATCTTTAAGCAGTGAATCCGGTTCGGTTAAAAAAAAGAACATTTTTATTAAGGCGAGTGTGCGTGGGACAAGAATCGAACTCGAGACGTAAGCGTGTTTTATTTTCACACAGTCCACCGCTGGACTGTGTGTCTAATCCGAGATATATCTTGATTTTAATTATACTTATATAATACTGAACTTCGTCTTCTTCGTCAGACTTAACCAGAAACGGAAGTCCGACTGGTTCGAAGATTTAATCAAGTTCGTTAGTGTCTGATGGTTAATTACATGTGAGATTAATAAAAAGAACGAGAGATTAAGTGTAAGGTATACCGAACTGGACTCCTCTGTTTCTCCGGCGGAACTCCGATGTCAGCAGGTTGTTCCGGCGACGTGTGTCTTGCGGCAGAGAGTCTTCAGCGAGCTTGAGATGAGTGTGGGTGGCTTCGGTATGAGTTCTGGGTGTTCAGTAAGGCTCAGAGGTGAAAGGCTCGGTTTTCCGGCGAGTTGCAGAAGTTCTCCGGCGAGGGAAATTATGTCGGGAAAAAGTGTGATTGTGAGCGAAAAAACTAGCAGAGGTTTGAGGGGGTATTTATAGGGCAGAACATTAACGAATTTAGTCCGATTTCCGTCTTGATTCGTCGGTTAAAGGCGGTTTTGACTTGCGTCGCGGGTTCAGACGTCGGTTATAACCGATGTAGTAGTTAAGGCTTCGGTTAAAACTGAAGAAACCGTCCAATCTCGGCGAAATCGTCGGGATTTCCGACGACTGCGATTGGGCGCGTCAGTTTTGATTTCGAGACTTATAATATGTATTAATTGTTTCCGTTAATTAACAAGAAACACAAGTGGCGCAGTGGTTGGTTGGTTGGAAGTTAAGTCTTTGCTGAATCGCTGGCTGACCCGGGTTCGAGACCCGGCAGCAGCCTTTTATTTTTATTTTCTTATTTTCAATACTTTTTCAAATAGAAATTATATATTCCAATATATTTATTAATTATGTATCGTTTAAAATTATTTTGGGCATTAAATACGTAACGAAATTTTTAACTGATTGTTCGGTTAATAAACGGAGCGAGTTTGGTAAATCCGTTTTTTGACGGATGTTACATCATCATCATGTTCTTTCTTATTCTTCTCACAAATTTTATCTTTTTTACAGGATACTAAACCAATATTATTTAATATATATTAGATGGACAACAAAATTGTGACAAATGGGAAATAACTACTAATTCCGTACAATCTAATCACTATTTTTAGTACATAATCTCATGCATAATATCGTAATTTGATTACGTAACAGATAAGGTACGTCGTATACTAAGCATTGGGGCAAGTAAATCTGATCATAACATATACTAGTTTCCGTTATGATGCGGAACAAACCAAAACAATGCCCTAAAAGTGTTGGTAGAAAGTGTTGGGCGCACTAACTGCGGTGACACTAACTGTGTCGGTAAATCCGCTAAAACGAATCAGAACAAGGAATAACGGCATGTTAATGCCATACCTGAGTCCATATATAAATGAAAACACCTATTTGAGATCAACCATTACAATAATACATAACTTTCCGGTACAACGCCTAAATTGCAAAATTGTCCGTTTCGACGAAAAAAGCGACAAATGTCAGTTTGTCCGCAACACTAATTCGGTGGATCCCGGATGTCAGAATAATAATACAATGATGTTAATCATCCTAAAACAATGTGAGAATAGCAAGACTGCGCAAAAGACATCGTTTTCGGTCATTCGGCAAACAGTGCACAATGCGACCGGAAGGCGACCGTTTCGACAAACGGCGAACATTTTAGTGGCGATAGCCTCATTCGTGCATCTAGCGAACTACTTAAGCCTCATTTGGAACTTGGAATCCATGCAACTAACATGAGGTCATGGAAACACAACTTTCAGAAGGCAGGATATAAAGGTGCTGATATCGAGCGAACGATCGAACGAAAGGCATTTTGGCCATCCTAACTCATCGTATATTCGTCTAGCGAACTAGTTATGCATATTTTTAGGTCGGCAATGCATCAAGTAGACACCATGACAATTGTGGTGGTCGAAAACAAAAGCTTCCGTTACTAAATAAATAAGTTCGTTTATAGCAATTATTACGTCGATGAACGATCTAGCGACATTTCCACCTCCGAAACTTATATTAAGGGATCAAGTGGATTAATTGGCATATAATAACACTCTAAACCCTAATTATATGCTAAGAATGCAAGATCAATCCCCTAATCACAACACTTAAACTGATGACCAAAATATCTAATAAATTAACATGTGTCATAAATAATATTTACACTTTACCCCCTCTCATCATTACGGTTTCAAGTGGGTCCCACACCCACTTGATTTTGTTGAAAATGGTAGATTTAAGGCATGGTGATTTGATATGGTAAAGATTTGAAAGGATGGCATAATCTATATATCCCAACCTACACTTGATCTTCATCATTTTTCACTTAAAGTTTTTTTGCAACAATCACCTTTTCCCCCTCAAAACTCACGGCTACAACATCCACCATACAACCACCATTTAGCCACCATTAAACACCACTTTACACCCACTTTAAAACCCTATCAAAGCCATTCAAGGAGCTAGAAAGGGTGGAGGATTATTGGAGGCATTTTGGAGCTTCATGTTCCTTCTAAGATCATCATAAACTTGTGCACCCATTGTAAGGCAAATTCTCTCATAATCTAGCTTATTTTTATGTCTAGATTAATGATGTACAAGTTGATCATCTTGAAAATGAAGAAAAGATAAACCAAAAACCCTAACTCACACCATAATAATAACACTAAATATTGTTTATTTTGTGTTGATTATGTGTTTATATGGTAGTTAGTTAGCATGTTGATGTTGTTTATGTTAAAGTAGGGTATAAAAGTTAGATGATCTACGTATGAAAATGAAGATGTAAACATGATAATGTTTAAATCTAAACAAGATCATCAACTACATCATCAATGAAGATTACTACAACTTAAAAATAATTTTACTACACATGAATGATTTTTATAAGAAATAATCATTTTTATTTAAGTTGTAACCATCTTAAAAAGTGTAGAAATCAAGAGATTGAAAGAAATGAACTTGATCTAAATGATATGACAAAGTGGTGATTTAAAAATGCTAATAAATATTGTACGTATGGTCATAGATTTTTAACACTAAAAGGTCATGATACATTAATAGTGTAAATAAATAATAGGAAGATATGTGAATAGATTGTTGGTCTTGATTTTGAGCTTAAACAGGTTTTAAATACATTTTTAAAACGTGAAAAACGCCATAGTTTAAGGGAAACTATGGCGAAATTTTCTAAAAATCTAATCGCAATTAAGATATGATTAAAGGGGTGATTAGCGGGACTAAACGCGATTAGTAACTTAAATCGTCATTAAGTAAGTTCTAATGACAAGGGTTAAACACTAAAAACCCAAGTATTCAACAAGTTTATATATATATTTTTACAAGTAAAATAAGTAACTCTTATAAATATATATATATATATACATATTTGGAAAAATAAAAATATGTATACATAGTTTGTCACCAAGAATGTTGTATAAATACATATGTGTATTGTATGTGTATATATTTAGAAGCTTAGGGTATTCACAATATAAATACCCAATCATATACAAAAATACAAACACTTGAAAATAATACCAAGTGTTGTGACATAAATAAATATATTCTCACGATGCGTCGAAACAATAAACGGAAAAACGAAGTAATACGGAGATAGGCGAACGTCACAAATACACCGTTGCGCCGACGACCAACGAGTGAATCGCCGACACGAAAAGTTATTACGACAACGGGCGATTTACAATGAGAAAAAGCGTGGAATGAACGACGATGACGACAAGTCTAAAATATATATTTTAGACACTTAGCATATATATATATATGTTATCGAAACAAAAAATCCGGAAAGTTAAAAATATTATAAGTGTAAGTCTTATTAAAAATGGGCTCTTGTAAATAAATTTGGGCTAGACCCAATTTATAAAGTCATGGACAAGGCCTAAAATAAATAATATATATGGACAAAGCCCAAAAACACATAAAAAATAAGCTAGGTTCAAAGACATAAATTACATGGGCTAGGCCCAATGATAAGAAAACATGGGCTAGGCCTAATGACAAGGTAACATGGGCTAGGCCCAATGGCAAGAAAACATGGGCTAGGCCCAATGACATGAAAACATGGGCTAGGCCCAATGACAAGATAACATGGGCTAGGTCCAATGACAAGAAAACATGGGCTAGACCCAATAACATGGGCAAGGCCCAATGACACGCGTGCAAGGCACGAGGACATGTGAAGGGCAAGGCCCAGTTACACACGATCTGAAACAACAATATATATACATATACATTTTTGATAAATATATATAACAATATAAATCGAGCAAACAAACTACCAACACTATATAACATTAAAAGTTGTTCCATCGTAACAAAGAAATACATAACAAGAATTCAAGATGAACAACGATTACAAGGTCCATTTAGGCCTAGGTGTCAAATAAACTCGATACACATGTAGGTTATACACGTGTACGGACACCAACCGTGAGTAATACAACGTACCGAACGCAAAACTGTGAGTTCATGTCCCTCATTTCCCTCCTTTCATTGATTTCAAAGTTTTGTTTTACAAACTATCGAGGGGAAATACATGTACAAATAGTATGTTAGCTATGGGTTCAGTTGATACATGATCATTTGTGCATAAGTAGGATGATGACAATAGTAACCATTAATCACGTAGTGACCAAGGTGCAAAAGGTATAGATCAATCGAGTTTGAGACACTATGATAATCGGTTAGGAGTGCTTTTGTGATCCCAATGATGTCAAAGTTGTCTCGGGTTGGTTACTTACTTATGGCACATATATGTCAGGGTACTCGCGACACTTTGATAGATCCCCAGAACGCCATGATGCTAATAACATACTCGGATTTAATTACTGCTTTTCAAGAATGGCATTTTTATGCGAAAACATTAACTACATGAACTCGTCAACTTTATGTTGAGTTTTTAAAATTACATGTATTCCAGGACACAAGACTTGAGATGGTGATACACTCGGGGATATGAGAAATGACATGACAACGAATGCCATCTTTTTGGAGGATTTATCTCTTATATCCTAACCTTGTATGGTTATATAGGAGTCAAAACCTCAACATGCTTTTACGATGAAAACAATCTTTCATTATGATGTAATGTATTTCAAACCATATTTTTGATGACAATGTGAAATTATTTGGAAACCCATGAATTAACTTTTGGAAACTTGTAAACATTGGTTGCAAGGTATTATAAGCATGGCATCGTTGTTGATTTACAGTTGTTTACATAATTGGATGCAATGATTACCTCATAGTCACTCGTTTGCGCTTCCGCTACGACCAGGATGTGACAAAAGTAATTTAACTTTAACTAAGAATTACACCTTTGTAATTTAGCTTAAAATTCAAGACACATTAATACACTATTTAAAAAACTTTTAATTAATACACTAAATGCACTTTCTCAACAATATTTATTGCACTCATAAAAAGTAAGAATATAACTAGATCCCATAAGAAAATAATTACACTAGACAAAAAGAAAATAATAACATTATGTAATAACAATGTATCTTCATATATGTTTTATAACCATGACAACCCTGTTGGCTTTTTTTTTTTCTCTCAAATCGGAAGGGTTCACACCGGTTTGGGTTTTCATTTTAAGAAAGATTAGAACCGGTTTTGTCTGAATCAGTTTGGGCTAGAAATAAGGGTGAGACCAAAATAAACAAAACTTCCTAGAACCGATTGTGAATTGGGAAAACTAAAACAATTTGTGTGCATTTTTTTTTAATTTTTGTAATAGTTTAGTTTAGGTATTTTTATGTTTAAAATATTTATGTTATTTTTACTGTTTGGTGTCCATTCTATTAAATTTGGTTCAAGATCACTCTGTCTCCGTCTGGATGCGTGGTGGGCCACTTTCAGTGTATATATATAAAATACAGGGCTCGGTGAGAACTACTATGAGTTGTGAGAACCATTAGAACTCCTACTTCCCACGGAGTTAGGAAAAAAAACATTGTCGAGTCGGCAGTTTTGCGTAATATAAGTTCTGTTTACATGCTAGTGTAAATTTTTTACGAAGATAAATATTTTTTACACATTATGTAAATGTGTGTATGCTTATTTTATTTTTTTTTCTGAAAAAAGTGATTTTTTAAAGATTTTTTAGATTTTTTTTGAAAAACCTTTATGTTGACCTAGTTCTAACGGTTATCATAATTCAAGTTGGTTCATATTTTAACTCATCCCATATAATACATTTATACATCTTTACTATTATATAATATATATTAGTTGGACAACAAAGTAATTTAACTTTATTTGAGAAGGACATCTTTGTAATTTACCTTAAAGTTTAAGACATATTACTACATTATTTACTAAAATCCTAACTACGACACTAAATACACTTTCTCAACAATATGTATTGCACTCATAAAAAAATTAGAATATAACTAGATCTCATAAGAAAATTAGTATATTAGATAAAAAAACATGAATAATAATGTCATGTAATAACAATGTATGTTCAGATTTTTTTATAACCTGCTAGCTTCTTTTTATCTCAAATCGGCATGGGTCCAAAATAGGTTCGTTTTTATTATTTTAAGAAGGATCAGGGTGGGACAAAAGTAAACAGAACTTCCTAGAACGATTCGAGTTGGGGGAAACAATTTTTGTTTTCCTTTTTATGATTTTTGTAATAGTTTAGTTTTAGGTACTTCTTTTGTTTAAATTATTAATGTAATTTTTTGTGTTTCGTCTTCGGTCCATTAAAATTTGGTTGAAAATCAGTGTGTTTCCGTCATGATGTGTGGCGGGCCGCTTCTGGTATATATATATATATATATTAGATGGACACCAAAGTAATATAACTTTATTTGTGAAAGACAACTTTATAATTTATCTTAAAGTTCAAAACACATTAATACATTATTTAATAATCATGTGTTTTGACATTTTACGAGATATATTCATCCAAGAACTAGTATATTTTTCCCAAAAATTAAATAACCTAATTATAACTAAAACTATAATAAAAAAATCAAAGAGTAAAAGTGTAACTTTTGTCTATATGGTTTGATTACTTTCACGATTTTCATCCAAATAGCTTTTTTGTTGCATCTAAGTCCTTGTGATTTCATTATCTTTCCGTATTCATCCAATTTCATCAACTTCATTCATTTTTTATAGTTAATTAGTTAATGAGAGACATTTTTGTGTTTTGTGTTTATATATATTTTATAAAACATATATAAAACACAAAACTAATTTAATTACAACCCCCACCCCACCCCAACCCATCCTCTCTTTCTTCTCCAGTCAATTCTGGTCACAACTACCATCTTAATCAAACGAAATAATACTACATTATTATAATGGCATAGATGTAATAATTTGGACAAAGTGTTGTTTAGACCATACGATTATGTAATTCTCAAGTTAATAATTAATCCTATCATTACAAAACCCACAAGAAATTCAACACCAAATCACATAATTGAATCATGTGAATCAGGTTTTATGCACTAATTCATTTTTGAGTCTACCATAAAGAAGCTTTCTTGCTTCTGAGTATAAACTTACAAAACGAATCTGCAAAACGACAACCCTTTGTGTAGATCTAAACACCTTAAATTCGGTGAACATCTAAAGGACGATAGAGGGAGAAAGATCGTCGGATCGCCACCACCAACTGGTCAAACCACAACAGCAGATCTGAATTGGATGGGGTTGGGTCGCCAGAAAAAAACGGAGAGGAGACGAGGGGTGAAACAAAAAAATGAAAAAAGAAAATAAAAGAAGGTAACTCGAGAACACATTGATAGAGTGGGATGTGGATGGGGTGGGTTTTATTTCATTTGCTTACAATAAAGGTGTTTAAGTCTTTTAATAAAATTGACAAAAATTTATGTTGGACTTGGCGAAGTGGATAACTAAGGCTTGAGGGGTCGTCCAGGCCTAGTCTAACCCGGCGACCTCCTAACATCATTTCCGGTGGTCTGGCGTACAGAACGTTGGAGACGGGCGCTAAAAGACAAAATGCATATCCGTTAACTAGCCGTTGGCTAAAAAAAATAGAAAATTTTTTATATAACCTTTATTCTCCCACTTTATAAATATATACCATTTATTCCTCCATTTTTAAAACAAATCTTTTCAATCTCTCTCAATTTTTTATAAACAACCATATTATTTATAAAAATATTGCCATGTCGTCTTCTTCTTCATCGTGGTATTCATCATTTTCAGATGAGGACGGATTATTTTTTACGAACTTCATTACACACGCAACACATATGATCATGGAGGAGGAGGAAGAGGAAGAAATGTCGTCACAACCGCAAACAGGGCGACCGCTTTAAATCGACACTGAGAAGATATTTAATTTTTTAATGTATCTTTTTTTAATTTAAATAATGTATTTATTTTTTTAGTGTATCTTTGTTTTGGTGTATTTTCCTAATTTATATAATTCTTTTTAGTGTTAATAATGAATTTAATTTAGTTTTCATTTTTAATACTAAGCTGGGCATGATAGTTTAGTTGCCGATTACTTTCCCAATGAACCTATGTACACGGACGAGATGTTTAGACATCGGCTACGAATGAGTCGTCGACTATTCTTACGTATAGCAGACGACCTGGGCGCAGTCTGATTCGTTTTTCACACCTCGATACGACGCCAGGGGCCGTAGAAGATTTACAGAATTGTACCGTGGCCATTCGCTTACTCGCATACGGGACTGCACCCGATTTGTTGGACGAGTATTTAAGGATGTCCAGAAGAACTTCACGTGAATGTTTGCACAAGTTTTGCAAATGGATCGTGAAGTTATATAGCAAGAAATATCTGCGGAAACCAAACGCAAACGACGTCCAATATTTAGATCAAGCGCTCGAAGAAAGACATGATTTTCCAGGAATGCTCGGAAGCAATGATTGCATGCACTGGACCTGGCAGAACTTCCCTACTGCCTAGCAATGTCAATATACTCGGGGCGATCATGGTCATCCAACTATAATACTAGAGGCTGTTGTGTCACAGGATCTTTGGATTTGGCATGTCTTTTTTGGTCTGCCTGGTTCACTTAATGACCTTAACATCATCTACCAGTCACAAATATTTGACGATGTAATCGAAGGAACAGGTCCAGGCATAAGTTTTACGGTTTCGGGGTGGAATACAAGCATAAGTTTTACGGTTTGGTATAGCATGCTTTGGCCTAATAGGTCATTCGTACTCTCATCGTTAGTCCCCAGGTAGGCAAACTGGTCCTTTATTTTGGATTTATACTAATGCCAAGCCTAGACAGGACGTTCCGACTACCGGTACTTGTACCCTTCCAGTTACTACATGCCCGTCATGAGAACTCACTTTGATGTGATTTGAAAAAAAATACAAAATTGTTGCAAAAATCATGGAAATTGTGTGGTGTGTGCTCTCATGGATATGATATGTTATGAGGATATGATTCATGATGAGCATTGTATAGTAATATGTACTTATGAACATGCTTGCATAACATTGAATGTAACAATAAACATAAAGCATATAAACATCATGAATTTTGTATGTAACACATAAAAAAAAATTTAAAATTCTAATCAACTATAGTATAGGCTCTAAGGGTCTAATAACCTATCCTATATCCCCATAGTCATGGCTCTGATACCAATCTGTCACACCCCGACCCGCAACGGAATAAGAGTCGGGGCATAATTGGGTTATCATCAAAGCTCATGATGTTTACTAATATGTTTCATATTTATTAAATTCAAATTACATCTCAAATGTTCAAGTCAAATTCATACAATACAAGGAAAGGAAAATTAAATAAACAAAACAAAATCTAAACTGATTTATTCTTTTAGGCCGTCCTATATGTTTCTTGCTTCAACTGGATCACCTGTATCGTGTGTAAATATGGGGGTTTTTGGGTCAACAAAAGTTGGCGAGTGAACCTTGTTAGAAAACATTTATTATTGATTTCTTGTTGTATTTAATATGGAAAAATTGTGCAATAATCATATGTGAGCAAACGTAAATAAACATACAATAATAACAATAACAAACCACCTTGCATGAGTATATGACATGAATGATAATGTATATGTTGGCAACGTCACGTTCCGCTCATAGGTAATGGGGAACGGACGACCTATGATGATGTATGTGCGATCAAGGCTCAATCAAACGGAGCCGATCGTATATTGGCAACGCCACGTTCCGCTCATAGGTAAACGGGGAAACAGACGAGCCTATGATGATGTATGTACTGAAAATGATAAATTAAATCTAAACATTAACCACACAAACAATTTATACATATTGGATACACATTTGATCATGGATATGATGGATGCCCAAGTGTTTAACTGTAATAAAAATAAGACACATGATACACCCCAAAAAGTGATTAAAACGGGGAATTTGTAGAGATTCACTCACATTGGGTGCGTTCGTTTGACGATGTTGAATGCGCACGAGTTTAGAGGGTTGATCACGAGGAATAACTACCCTAAATAATAACGAAAAGGTACGGTATATAAGTGGATTTTATTAACAATTTTAATAGGGTTTTTAGATTTATTTTTGTGAGTTTAAGGTCATTTTCTAACTTTAAAAATATTATTTTTAAGTATTTTTAATTGATTTTTAAATTAAATAAATAAATAAAAAATAAAAAAATGTTGAGTTTTTGTTGACCGTTACCTGTTGACCTGTTGACCGGTCCGTTGACCGGTCGGATTGTGGCCTAAGGTGCACTGAGTGAGGTTCGAACCCGGGACCTCTCGTACGCGTGCACGCAGCTCTACAACTGAGCTACGTGTCTAACCCGTAATATTTTATGTTTTAATTATATTTATATACTGATTAAATGTTAATATATTTGGTTTATATTAAAAGGGTTTAAAATGGTCGACTCGGTGTCAGGAAGCCGGGTCGAACTCGGGTTCTTTGGTTTGTAAGCGCACAGCCCAACCAGTTGGGCTGTGTATCTTATCTGTTTAATTTACGATTTATATTAATCTTATATACAAACTGGAACCTGTTCTGATTTAGTTCTAAAAAAATTGGTTTTAATTCGGAAAGTGGGTGCGTTTGTAAGGATTCGAACTCGTGACGTGCGCTAAGTGTTTGCACACAGTCCACCGCTGGACTGTGTGTCTAACCCGGTTTAATATCTTGTTTTAATTATTCTTTTAAACATCG
This sequence comes from Scalesia atractyloides, assembly GCA_947069175.1. Classification (NCBI taxonomy): domain Eukaryota; kingdom Viridiplantae; phylum Streptophyta; class Magnoliopsida; order Asterales; family Asteraceae; genus Scalesia; species Scalesia atractyloides. The sequence goes on from CAMTDV010000023.1 coordinate 21,547,936, forward strand.
TCGACTTCATCTTCTTCATTCAATGACTCAGACGACCGATATTCGACTGTTCTTATTTAAATCGTTCGTCGAACATAATATTGATTGAAATGTAATGATTAAAATGAGTTAAGGAATCGAATGTACCGATCAGACTGTATTTCTCAGAATTCCGGCAATGATCGTCGGCTCCGATTTGTGAATTCCGTCTGATTAAATCAATTAACAGTTTTGATCGATTAGTTATGAAATTGAGTTACTAAACAAGTATATTCAGAAGGTTTAGATGATTGTACCGATTCACAGCGTGATTTCGGAATTTTCAGAGATTTTTCGGCGAGTGCAGATTATCCGGTATCGTCGTCTTGGACCGATTCTTGTTGAAGGATTTGAGTTAGTATAAGTCTAACAATAGATAGAAGATGAAACAATTGAGAAATTTACCGATTCGATGAATGTCACGGTTTTCCGGCGAAAGTCCGGCGATATCAGAAAACGTTTCCGACGAACAGAAATTAGAGCGAAAGTGAAATTGGAGGTTCTATGAGTGTTTCTAGGTTGTGAGATAATGATATTACCGGTGTAAATTGGAGGTAAATGATTTCGGTTATTAAACTCGAAAATCATATGAATCGAGTTCAATAAAGACTGAATTGATTAAGAACGTGGGTTGTAATGGTTTTATCGGTTATAATCAGTAACTCACGATCACTCAAACGTCTGGAAAGTTGAAAGCCGATTATCGGTTTCAGTTTTGGTGCAAACAGATAATTTCTCGGGTAGAAGTTAAGTTTTATTTGTTTCCTTGATTACACAAAAACAGCAAGTGGCGGAGTGGTTAAATGTTTGATGATTGTGTCTTCCGGCTGACCTGGGTTCGAAACCCGGCAGCCTAGTTTCTTTTTTATTTACCTTATTTTTACTTTTTAACAATTTTAGTTTCCATAATCTAAAATGTTATTTAATTATGTATCGTTTAAAATTAAAATGAGCATTAAATAAGCAATGAAAATCTGAAACTGACTATTCGATTAACAAACGAAGCGGGTTTTGAAAACCCGTTTTTCGACGGATGTTACATTATCCCCTACTTTTAGAAATTTCGTCCCGAAATTTAAGTAGTAGTGGTAACAGGAAAAAGATGCGGGTATTTTTCGCGCATTGAGTCTTCACGTTCCCAAGTAAAGTCAGGTCCTCGTTTCGACTCCCAGCGTACCCTAACAATTGGAATACGACTCCGTCTTAAACGTTTTTCTTTGAAGTCCATGATCTCTACTAGTCTTTCAATGAAATGCATAGATTCATCGATCTGAATATCTTCCACGGGAATATGGAGGTTTTCATCGGCGAGGCACTTCTTTAAGTTTGATACGTGGAATGTGGGGTGAATTCTGTTGAGTTCTTCTGGTAGGTCAAGCTTGTATGTTACAGGTCCTACTCTTTCGAGTATCTTGAAAGGTCCTACGTAGTGTGGTGCTAGCTTGCCCTTCTGTCCAAAACGAACTACACCCTTCCATGGTGATACTTTTAAAAGTACATGATCACCAATGTTAAACTCCAAAGGCTTTCGTCGTTTGTCTGCATCTCTTTTGACGACTTTGTGCCGCTAGAAGATTGTTTCGAATTTGATGGATCTTGTCTGTGGTTTCTTGAATCAATTCTGGACCGGTGATTTGAGCTTCTCCAATTTCGTGCCAACATACTGGAGATCGGCACTTACGACCATATAAAGCTTCGAAAGGTGCCATGCCAATACTTGAATGATAGCTGTTGTTGTACGAAAATTCAACTAACGGTAGATGAGCGTCCTAATTTCCCTTGAAGTCTATGACACATGCTCGAAGCATATCTTCAAGTGTTTGGATGGTGCGTTCAGATTGTCCATCAGTTTGAGGATGATAAGCGGTACTGAGGTCTAATCGTGTACCCAAAGCGGCTTGTACGACTTGCCATGTTCGTGAAGTGAAACGACCATCACGGTCTGAAATAATGCTTAAAGGTACACCATGACGGCTTACGATCTCGCTGATGTAGATACGAGCTAACTTCTCGTTCTTGAAGTCCTCGCGAATCGGAATGAAGTGAGCTGATTTTGTAAGACGATCAATGATTACCCATATAGTGTCATACCCACTGGAGGTGCGAAGTAACCCGGTAATGAAGTCCATGGTTATGTTTTCCCACTTCCATACAGGTATTTCAGGTTGGACTAGAAGTCCTGAGGGTCTTTGATGTTCAGCTTTTACTTTGGAACATGTAAGGCACTTGGAAACAAAAACAGCAATATCCTTTTTCATTCTAGGCCACCAGTAGGTGTATCGAAGGTCTTGATACATCTTGTCGGCTCCTGGGTGTATAGAGTATCGCGTTTTGTGCGCCTCATTCATAAGGAAATCACGAAGGTTATTGTGATCGGGAATCCATATGCGATCTAGATAGTACAGAATACCGTCGGATTTAGTTTCGATTTTAAGTTCAGCTCCACAAGGCAGCTCCTTGCGTACGTCGTTTTCCGTTACTGATACATGTTGGGCTTCTCTTATTTGATCTTTGATGTCGGTTATGATTTGCGAACATAGAAGACGAATGGAGTTCGCATAACCCTTTCGACTAAGCGCATCGGCCACCACGTTTGCCTTGCCCGGATGATACCGAATTTCACAGTCGTAGTCATTAAGAAGTTCGACCCATCTTCATTGCCTCATGTTCAACTCATTTTGGTTGAAGATATGTTGAAGACTCTTGTGGTCAGTGTATATTTCACACTTAGTACCGTAGAGGTAATGTCTCCATATCTTAAGAGCGAACACAACGGCTCCAAGTTCCAAGTCGTGGGTGGTGTAGTTCTTCTCATGAATTTTAAGTTGTCTAGAAGCATAAGCTATCACTTTTCCTCTTTGCATCAGTACGCAGCCTAGTCCCTGCCCTGACGCGTCGCAATAAACCACGAAGTCATCACTACCCTCAGGAAGTGTGAAGATAGGTGCGTCACAGAGTTTTTGCTTTAGAGTTTGGAAGGCTTCTTCTTGTTTGGGTCGCCATATGAAGGGTTTTCCTTTATGAGTTAAAGCCGTGAGTGGTACATCAATACGGGAGAAATTTGCAATGAAACGGCGATAATAACCAGCCAAACCAAGAAATGATCTTACTTCGGTAGGTGTACGTGGCGCTTGCCATTCCTGTACTGCTTGATTTTTGAGGGATCAACATGAATTCCCTTGTCATTGACGACGTGTCCAAGGAATTGTACTTCCCTTAACCAGAATTCACATTTCGAAAACTTAGCGTACAGCTTTTCTGTCCTTAAGAGTGTAAGGATGAGTCGAAGATGTCGTTCATGATCAGACTTAGACTTTGAGTAGATGAGGATGTCGTCGATGAAGACTATAACAAAACGGTTGAGATAAGGTTTGCAGACTCTGTTCATCAGATCCATGAAGACAGCTGGGGTGTGGTTAAACCAAATGGCATGACCATGAATTCATAATGACCATAACGAGTTCGGAAGGCGGTCTTTGGGACGTCTTCTTCATGTACTCTGAGTTGATGATAACCAGAGCGAAGGTCGATTTTTGAAAAACAGGTGGCGCCTTGAAGTTGGTCTAGAAGATCATCGATGCGAGGTAATGGGTAGCGGTTCTTGACAGTTAACTTGTTGAGTTCTCTGTAGTCGATACACATGCGAAATGTTCCATCTTTCTTCTTCACAAAAAGGACAGGTGCACCCCAAGGCGATGAGCTAGGACGTATAAATCCTTTGTCAGTCAGCTCTTGCAGTTGACTGGCTAGCTGTTGCATTTCGGATGGGGCTAACCTATAAGGAGATTTTGCAACTGGTGTAGCCCCAGGTATAAGATCAATGCGGAATTCGACTTCTCTCACGGGAGGAAGTCCTGAAATGTCGTCAGGAAAAACTTGCGGAAAATCTTTTACTACTGGGATGTCTTCGAGTTTCTTCTCCTTGATTCCCTTTTTGACGACATGAGTTAGGAATGCGACATAATTCTTGCGGAGATATTTTCGGGCTTGAAGACATGACATTAATTTAAGTCCTTTCGAAGGGGTTTCTCCAAAGATTCGTAGAGTCTGACCGTTTGTAAGAGGAATGCGAATAAACTTTTCGTGGCATACAACTTCAGCATGATGTTGGCTGAGCCAGTCCATACCAATTATAATGTCGAAACTTCCCAGCTTCATAGGTATGAGGTCAACTGGAAAATCGTGATCATTTAGGGTGAGAGTACAATTGCGTATAATAGAGTTTAATGAGACCGGTTTTCCGTCAGCAACTTCTACCGTTATGGATTCCATGAGTTTACCACGAGTTTGGTTGAGGATGGGTTCAAATTCTAAGGACACAAAACTCTTATCCGCGCCAGTATCAAATAAAATGGATGCATAACTACCATTGATGAGAAACGTACCGTTAACCACATTGTTGTCAGCCTAGCTTGATTAGCGTTGATGTTGAAAGCTCTTCCTCTTGCAGGTGGAGGAGCTTGGTTAGCCTGGTTTACTGGATTAGCTTGAGCTTGGGCATGGATGATGTTCACCAAGCGTGGACAGGTGTTCCTGAAATGGTTCGGGTCTTCACAGTTGTAACAAACCCGCATAGGTTGCACCATGGGATAGTTGGGTTAGTAGTAAGATTGGGCTACATGTTGGGCAGGTGGTAGGAGTAAAGGTTGTTGGGCTTGACCCACTATCTGATGGTGGGTTTGGGTTGAGGGTTGATTGCGGTTCGTTCGCTGAAGCGCGCGACAGGTTTGAATGGTGTGACCTGCGCGGCCACAGCCGGTGCAATGTTGGCAGGGATGATCAGGAAAGTGATGGTATTGGCAACGGTTGCATTTTGGGTAGGGGCCGGAGTATGGCTTTTTATATGGTGCAGATGAGGGGGCAACTTGAGTGATGGGTGCAGCAGGGATAGGGAAATTTGTTTGTGTGACAGCAAAGTTTCTGGTGTTTCGTTTCCTCTTACTAGCAAACTTTGAGGAGGAGGTTGAATGGTTTGAAGTTTGGCCCTCAATGGGGGCTTTCTTTTTCTCGTCCTTAAATTTGCCGTTACGGATACGATTCTCGGTAAGCTCGGTAGCTAGTTCCATACCAGCTTCAAGTGTTGCAGGTGAAGTGCTTAGAACTGAGTCTTGAATTTTCGAGGGGAGGCCTCGAATATAGTGTTCGACTAAACGGTATACTGGGTTGAACAAGTTGGGGATCATTTGGTTCAACTCTAAAAACCTTTTGTTGTAGGAAGTGTGATCTCCCTCCTTTTGCTTCAACGAGTGAAATTCATCCTCTAACTTTTTGATCTCGCTTCTTGGACAGAAGCGTCTCGTCATGATTTCCCTTAACTCCTCCCATGTTAAGGCCATTGCATCTTCGATTCCTCTCTTACCTTTTTCTGTATTCCACCAGGTAAGAGCTACTCCAAATAGTCTCCCGATTGCGTAACGTACCTTGCGATCCTCGGGACAATCGCAATTGAGGAAGGTGGTTTCCATTTCCTCAAACCAGTGGAGGAGAGCAGTGACACCTTCGGTCCCTTCAAATTTCGAGGGATTGCAAGACTTGAAGTGTTTGTAAGAGCACTTTTTGGAGGGAGGGTTGTCGATGTTCTGGTCTTCATGATTGGGAGGGTTGATGGGATTTGCGGCGAGAGCTTGTTGGACTTGAATTACGATGTCAGGAAGCACCGCGGCCATTTGTTTTGCGATTTGGGTGGCCAGCGTTCGTTTGACTTTCCTAACCTTCTACCTCCACGTTGTTGCCTAGCCGACATCTACAGGAACATACATAAGAAGATTGTGAGTTTAAGGAGTCTTTTTAGGTGTCATGTGTCGTTTTTTTTTAAAATAACATAAACATCAATAATGCAACTACATCCATAGGATGTCTTGGGTTTGCTCATGTTTGGGCCTCCAATGTCCCCCATACCATCACCTGTATAGTCATGTGGGCCCCCATGAATATTGGCTTAGTAGGATTCACATTGGTATTGGCGGTTTAACACTCGCATCACCCGAATGAAAACCATGAAATATGTTTGCGAGATGTATGGTCGGAGGGTGTCCAGGTGTAGACACAATGACAACTCAAAGTGGGGTTAGCTCACACGACGTTTGGTATAGCATGCTTTGGCCTAATAGGTCCTTCGTACTCTCATCGTTAGTCCCCAGGTAGGCAAACTGGTCCTTTATTTTGGATTTATACGAATGCCAAGCCTAGACAGGACGTTCCGACTACCGGTACTTGTACCCTTCTAGTTACTACATGCCCGTCATGTGAACTCACTTTGATGTGATTTGAAAAAAAATACAAAATCATTGCAAAAATCATGGAAATTGTGTGGTGTGTGCTCTCATGGATATGATATGTTATGAGGATATGATTCATGATGAGCATTGTATAGTAATATGTACTTATGAAAATGCTTGCATAACATTGAATGTAACAATAAACATAAAGCATATAAACATCATGAATTTTGTATGTAACAAATCAACTATAGTATAGGCTCTAAGGGTCTAATAACCTATCCTATATCCCTATAGTCATGGCTCTGATACCAATCTGTCACACCCCGACCCGCAGCGGAATAAGAGTCGGGGCATAATTGGGTTATCACCAAAGCTCATGATGTTTACTAATATGTTTCATATTTATTAAATTCAAATTACATCTCAAATGTTCAAGTCAAATTCATACAATACAAGGAAAGGAAAATTAAATAAACAATCCAAAATCTAAAGTGATTTATTCTTCTAGGCCGTCCTATATGTTTCTTGCTTCAATTGGATCACCTGTATCGTGTGTAAAAATGGGGGTTTTTGGGTCAACAAAAGTTGGCGAGTGAACCTTGTTAGAAAACATTTATTATTGATTTCTTGTTGTATTTAATATGGAAAAATTGTGCAATAATCATATGTGAGCAAACGTAAATAAACATACAATAATAACAATAACAAACCACCTTGCATGAGTATATAACATGAATGATAATGTATATGTTGGCAACGTCACGTTCCGCTCATAGGTAATGGGGAACGGACGGCCTATGATGATGTATGTGCGATCAAGGCTCAATCAAACGGAGCCGATCGTATGTTGGCAACGCCACGTTCCGCTCATAGGTAACGGGGAACGGTTCCGCTCATAGGTAATGGAGAACAGACGAGCCTATGATGATGTATGTACTGAAAATGATAAATTAAATCTAAACATTAACCACACAAACAATTTATACATATTGGATACACATTTGATCATGGATATGATGGATGCACAAGTGTTTAACTGTAATAAAAATAAGACACATGATACACCCAAAAAAGTGATTAAAACGGGGAATTTGTAGAGATTCACTCACATTGGGTGCGTTCGTTTGACGATGTTGAATGCGCACGAGTTTAGAGGGTTGATCGACGAGGAATAACTACCCTAAATAATAACGAAAAGGTACGGTAAATAAGTGGATTTTATTAACAATTTTAATAGGGTTTTTAGATTTATTTTTGTGAGTTTAAGGTCATTTTCTAACTTTAAAAATATTATTTTTAAGTATCTTTAATTGATTTTTAAATTAAATAAATAAAAATATAAAAAAATGTTGACTTTTTGTTGACCGTTGACCTGTTGACCGGTCCGTTGACCGGTCGGACTGTGGCCTAAGGTGCACTGAGTGAGGTTCGAACCGGGACCTCTCGTACGCGTGCACGCAGCTCTACCAACTGAGCTACGTGTCTAACCCGTAATATTTTATGTTTTAATTATATTTATATACTGATTAAATGTTAATATATTTGGTTTATATTAAAAGGGTTTAAAATGGTCGACTCGGTGTCAGGAAGCCGGATCGAACTCGGGTTCTTTGGTTTGTAAGCGCACAGCCCAACCAGTTGGGCTGTGTGTCTTATCTGTTTAATTTACGATTTATATTAATCTTATATACAACTGGAACCTGTTCTGATTTAGTTCTAAAAAAATTGGTTTTAATTCGGAAAGTCGGTGCGTTTGTAAGGATTCGAACTCGTGACGTGCGCTAAGTGTTTGCACACAGTCCACCGCTGGACTGTGTGTCTAACACGGTTTAATATCTTGTTTTAATTATTCTTATAAACATCGTCGACTTCGTCTTCTTCATTCAAAGACTCAGACGACCGATATTCGACTGTTCTTGTTTAAATCGTTCGTTGAACATAATATTGATTGAAATGTAATGATTAAAATGAGTTAAGGAATCAAATGTACCGATCAGACTGTATTTCTCAGAATTCCGGCAATGATCGTCGGCTCCGATTTGTGAATTCCGTCTGAATAAATCAATTAACAGTTTTGATCGATTAGTTGTGAAATTGAGTTACGAAACAAGGATTATCAGAAGGTTTAGATGATTGTAACGATTCACAGCGTGATTTCGGAATTTTCAGAGATTTTCCGGCGAGTGCAGATTATCCGGTATCGTCGTCTGTGACGAATTGTGGTTGAAGGATTTGAGTTAGTATAAGTCTAACAATAAATAGAAGATGAAAGAATTGAGAAATTTACCGATTCGATGAATGTCACGGTTTTCCGGCGAAAGTCCGGCGATATCAGAAAACGTTTCCGACGAACAGAAATTAGAGCGAAAGTGAAATTGGAGGTTCTGTGAGTGTTTCTGAGTTGTTAGATAATGATATTACCGGTGTAAATTGGAGGTAAATGATTTCGGTTATTAAACTCGAAAATCATATGAATCGAGTTCAATAAAGACTGAATTAATTAAGAACGTGGGTTGTAATGGTTTTATCGGTTATAATCAGTAACTCACGATCACTCAAACGTCTGGAAAGTTGAAAGCCGATTATCGGTTTCAGTTTTGGCGCAAACAGATAATTTCTCGGGTAGAAGTTAAGTTTTATTTGTTTCCTTGATTACACAAAAACAGCAAGTGGCGGAGTGGTTAAATGTTTGATGATTGTGTCTTCCGGCTGACCCGGGTTCGAAACCCGGCACCCTATTTTCTTTTTTATTTATCTTATTTTTACTTTTTAACAATTTTAGTTTCCATAATCTAAAATGTTTATTAATTATGTATCGTTTAAAATTAAAATGAGCATTAAATAAGCAACGGAAATCTGAAACTGACTATTCGATTAACAAACGAAACGGGTTTTGAAAACCCGTTTTTCGACGGATGTTACACACACATCACAACCTAGAAGCGGACTTGGTGGACTACATTTTGAACATCACACAAAACGAACCCAACAACGACATGCTGGATGAAGACTAGTAGTTTTTTTTAAGATTAGGTTGGTTTTTATAAATGTAAAGTTAGAATTTATATTTATTTTAGAGTTTTTTTTTTTTTAGTTATATATATATATTGCATATTTAATTTTAGTTATATATATATATATTGCCAAAATTAAAAAAATAAATTAACTAGGTGGGGTACGGTCGTTACGCATTTCCTTGGTTCCTTCCTTAGAGGGGCATCCTCCAAGGACTTTGACGTGACGCTGACGTTGGGGGTTATTCTCTAAGGAGGGACATCACCCATACTGAGTAACCTAAAACTACAAGGTCTTAGACACAAGAAAAAATCCATTTGGATAAAGGTGATGAAATAATCAAACCATAACCATATGGACGAAAATGACAGTGTATTTAAAATCGGATAAAAACTGAAATAATAAGAAAAGATTCTCATGTTATGTTTTTTTTCTATATGCCCCTTTTTTCTTAAAGTGATGCTTAATGTATATGGATAAATAAATGAACCAACCCGTCGCTAAAACACTACTATTATTTGTACTTTTAGTAAATTTTATTTTATATATATAGTTTTCGAAAAACCATGAATAGTAATTTTAATTTTAAGATAACATTTTACTATTTTATTATATCAATATATTATTTTTAATATTTACTTTTAACTTTCAACATATTTTTATTTTTTCCTATTTACTTTTTCTTCGAAAAACCATGAATAGTAATTTTAATTTTAAAACAATATATAGCATTTTAAAATTTTATTATATCAATATATTATTTTTAATATTTACTTTTAACTTTTAACATATTTTCATTTTTTCCTATTTACTTTATTTAAGGAACATGAATTGTCATTTTATTTTAAAATAATATATAGCTTTTTAATATTTTATCATACCAATATATTATTTTAATATTTACTTTATATATGTAGTTTTCGAAAGATCATGTATAGTAATTTTAATTTTAAAATAATATATAGATTTTTTATATTTTATTATATCAATATATTATTTTTAATATTTACTTTTGACTTTTAACATATTTTTATTTTGTTTGATTTACATTTTTCGAAGAACCATGAATAGTAATTTAATTTTAAAAGAATATATAGCTTTTTAATATTTTATTATATCAATATATTATTTTTAATATTTACTTTTAATTTTTAACATATTTTTATTTTTTCCTATATATTTTTAGCTTTTAAAGTATTTTCATTTTTCCTTTTTTAAAAGTATATTTTCTTTATTATTTATTTTTATTTTTAATAATTTTTTTAAATCACCTTTACTTTATTAATTAATTTGACATTTGTAACTTATGTTCATTAATTTTTTTCGAAAAACTTAAGTATGTAGTTGTGCTCAATTTTTACCCTAGATAAGTATATGTTTTATTAGAAACAAATTTATATTTAAAAATAAAAGTATTTATTTGGTATCGTAAAATGATAGATAATAAACTGAACTGATTATCTCGATTTGACTTTCTAATTAACAACATATTACATTTTCAAATAACGTTTGTTTTATATTATCAATTACCCGGTTTCGCCGCAACGTGCGATGGAAAAAACCTAGTTAAATATTATATCTGGAAAGTTTTTACACTCTAAAAATTTTAATATACAACTTCTCTTGTCTTTTCCTTAAAAATAAACATGTTTGTTACTTTTTTGTAAAAAAATGAAAATTAAACCTGATTAGTTGAAATGGGATTGAATTGACTCAAGTCTAGACCTGACGGATAACTGAACAAACAATCAAATTTCATACATAACCGAAACAGCAAAAGAAATTTATATACCAAACCGATCTATTATGTAAATATAAAAACCAAAACATCAGTTAGTTATATTTTCGATGTTATCTTATATCCAACCCGACCCATACTCACCGGTCACCACTCGTAGATGGAAATACATTCCAATTTAGGGGTCATATCAACACTATAATGCATCAAGAAGTATTGGATGCCTGATCAGTTAAGCAATTATTGGCCCGTTCTTTCAAACACGAGCAATAAAACAAACCTCCACATCTACCAATGAAGACAACACAAAACCACAATCTATTTGCCAGAACTAAAACCGATAATGAAAAATAATTCACTAAATGTAGTTCATTATTCATAAGTTTTACAGTTTATCATAAAAAGAAAACCAACCTAGCTAATAACTCTCTAATAGAGCCTACCATGTTGCATTAACCATCTCCTTGAACCTGAGTTCATACTTCTCAACTTTCTGCCTTACTATACCTGACATCTCCTTGTAGTTTTTAGCACTTTCCTTTAACTCCTTACGCAAGGCAGCTAATTTCTTTAACTCATCTTTAATGCGTTTATGTTCATTTGTTGCCTCCATGTACTGCTTTAAGTCCTCAGCACCTTCTGATTCACGCACAAGTCTTGAAAGTGTGCGTAACTTATCGCGTAAAACTCAATTTTCATGCCAAAACCCTCAAACGCTTTCAGATGCTTATCCCATTTTCCAAACTTTTCGTTTGCTGTGGTGAGCTCGCAATATTTAATCTCATTAGCAATCCTTATGGTTTCACGAATCATACCCACTGCGAACATGCCGAAAATGTTTTCTGGGTGAAGAAATTCTTTCTTATATAAGCATAGTTTGTAGTAACACATTCTCTCATCCTCGGGTATCTTATGGCCAATGCTGACTCCATTGACCAGAATTCGGAAGTCATCAAAACATTAGACTTCTTCGAATGAAACATGGGGTTCGGTTGGTCGAGAACATTCTAGAACGTCTGAACAAACCCCTTCATTACTGTTTCCAGGATGTCCGATAAGGTGCGCACTAGGGGACAGGGCAGCTGTTTTCCCATCATGTAGTTCAATAATATAAACAAAGGGCAACAACTAAAATTAACAAACACAAAAGTCAAAATAGTTACCTGGAGTTATTTGTTCTGAATGTGCTGCCAAATGCAAAATGCTAACAGCGCAATCAACGAAGAGTTCCGTATATGCAAGCTGTATGCAAAACATATATAACCATTATTCTTTGGGTCTTAAACAACATGAACAAACTACAAAGTAAGACTTACCTCGAACTCGGACCTAGTGTATCACTTACAACTTGTTCATCATGAAACCATATCGAACTCGGACCTGGTGCATCCCTTACCACCTGTTGATGAAACCATAGACTGTTAATTCAATGCTATGCAGGGTTAATAGATAAACAATGTCAATATATGACCAACTGAAAATACATTTTGTTGCTTTATTTCTTTTGAACCCCAAACCCTAGGGTTTTGTTCATAGTCAATTAGATAGGTAGCAACATCAAGAATTGTACCCAGTAAATATCTATAGCAAAACTATTGGTATGTTTGGGGAGGGTGAGATGTATGCGAACCTTTCTCCTATCCCAAGGGATAGAGAGTCTGCTTTTAGAGAGACTCTCGGCTTCAAAGTCAACAGTAGACAAACAAACTACCAGTAACCAAACAAAACGGTGATGGACTCCACTCTAGAGTGTGGGTTAAACCTAAGCCCCCATGACAAACAAAGACACATTTGTGCCCCTCCTATAAGTTCTTAATCTTCATTCTACGTCTCCACCATAGTTACTAAATTCACTGTATTTCTAATTGGTACGTTTCGTGCCATATGTAATATGCATACAAACCAATTCGGTACCAATTCGTTAAGCTAGGGTTTCAATTGCTGCTTTGTGCCGGAAAAAAATTAAGATGAAGATAGTGGCTGCTAACTTCGTGTTTGAGGCTTTTTAGCTTTAAATAAGTTTAAGTATTTCAACATTTAACCCATCTATCTTTCATCAATTTAGATTTTGTCCTTAAAACTATAATTTTTACATAAAAACTGTAAAACTAGTTTGGGTATTAAAAATTTAACCACCTCTATCTTTAATAGTTTACATTTAGTCCTTAAACTTATAAATTTATACAAAAAAAACATTAGCATTATATACATACATACATACATATATATATATATATATATATATATATATATATATATATATATATATATATAGTGGAGAGTTCAAATGAGAAGAAAATTTTTTTTTAAGAATAAAAAGAATAACTTTTAAATCAATAGAAATATTCCATTTACTTCATTCAATATGTGTATTTAATATTAGGAAAAATGACATATAGGTAAATTTATAATAGTCATTAATTAGCTAATTAATTAAACCTATAACTCATTTTTTAATATACTTTTTCAAAATAAAATAATTTATAATGAAGGACGATTTTCGACATGTGTATGATAAATTTTAGTATGTGTAGGATAAATTTTGAAATGTGTAGGGTATTTTTACATGTGTGTAAGGTAAATTCCGATAAATTTAACATATATGTAGGATAAATTTGAAATGTGTAGGATATAATGTATTTGTTTTATTAATGAGAGGAGTTACAAAATGTTTTACTATCATACCCTTTCTTCATTTTCTTCACATTAAATTTCTTCTCAAATGAACCTTCCCTATATATATATATATATACATATATATATGTACATATATATGTATATATGTATATATATATGTATATATGTATATATACATTGAAGTTATCTAATTTTAATTTCTTAATTATATACACAGTAGTGGATTGTACCGAAATGAACCTATCCCCTATTAGTGAATTCGTCCCATCTAACCAATTGTGTACCCGAATCAGAGCGAACTGCGAATTAGGTGACTATTGCGTCCACGCTATCCTAAACCATGTCCTCAGAAAGGTGCGACTCTATCGGAACGAACCTGCCTAATCCGCTCATCCCAAGACAGTTTAGCCCTTGCTCTACTCCTCTCCTCCATAGTGAGGGCTTCCACTACTTTAATTGGATTGTCATCTGCTTGTCTTTCGTATGCCCAAACCATCTCAATCTCCCTTACCCTTATCTTATCTGATATACTTCCCCCTCTTAATATTTCACAAAAAAACTGTAATTGGCATTGCCGTCTACTTGCTTTTCACATGCTCAAACCATCTCAATCTTCATTTATCTTATCTTATCTAATATATTAGCCACTCCTAACATTTCAAAGAAAAAACTCGCTTCTTAAAGGACCTCTACCTAGCATTCTCATCTCTGGTACCTCATCTTGCGTGCATGTCTCTTATTGATTGCCCAATAGTCTATTCCATATAACATAACTGTTATAGTTGTAACCCTATAAAATTTCTCCTGGGAAATTCTTGTCATAGGGTACCCCTAAGGTCACCTCTACCTACTTTGTGCTCTATGTGTGACACCACTATCTATTACTCCATCACTTTGTACAAACGATCCTAGATACTTGAAGTTGGTTGCTTGCGAAATCATTTGACCTTCGAAGGTGACCTAGGTGTCGACATCATCGTTTGCAACACTAAAGCCACAATGAAGATGCCCATGCTTAGAACATCTAATCTTTAAGCCTTTAATTTATAGAGTGGCTTGCAACCGCTCTAATTTTCCAAGCTTCTGGGCGATTTCTGGGTCCGAGAGCTACCTGTTTTGGTCGATTTCAAGCCTCAAAGTTGCAAGAATCTCATCTATCATCCAATCCATCAAATCCTTGCTTGTATATGGTTTGATTTCTTGTTCTTAACATACATTTTAAGCACATTTGCAAGCATTGAGCTGATGTTTATGTATTATTATTATGAATGCTATTAAGATACTTGTTTTATGAACAATCTTTAGTTTGTAATCTTGTTTGAATGAAGCTCTGACAACTTTTTCATGTTTGAAATCGGTGGTTGTATTGTGTTATCGGTATTACTTTCCTTGATTAAGTGAGGTTAGAAAACTCTTAACGGATTACTAACTTATTTTTAAAAGATTCGCATGAAAATATATCAATAGTTCGCTAATGAATAATTTTAGGTTGTTAAAGTGTGTTTATCGCGTTAACTTTCAAAAGGATTATCATGTTAGGATTCCCTTGATTAAGTGAGGTTAGAAAACTCTTAACGGATGACTAACTTATTTTTAAAAGATTCGCATGAAAACATATCAATAGTTCGCTAATGAATAATTTTAGGTTGTTAAAGTGTGTTTATCGCGTTAACTTTCAAAAGGATTATCATGTTAGGATTCCTCAAAAGGGATACTAATTATCTTTATAATTGGAAGATTGATCAAATGCCTTTGCGACATTTCCAACTTTGTTAACATGCTTAGGTTGTTTATAAAACAAGACAAAAGAAAAAAAAAGAAATTATGTTTTTATATTTGGAATCTTTTTGTTTTAAAATATATTTTTAGATAATTTTAGTAAAAACTCATTCACGTATCTTTTACCTGTAGACTAATGACAACGGTTCAGTACATAAGCGTCCGCCGGCGTCCATGGATCGACATCTGGTTCTTATCCATACTTTACTACATATATGATTGGGTGCACTTGCCTTTGTGTGTGTTTTAATGTTAAGGTATAAATCATTTTTATAAATATTAAAACATAGTTCGTGTGTAAAATTCATTGTAAAAATATGTATATATACGCACACGTCAGGGTTAGAGTCTGTCATTATAAATCTATACTATATATATTAGATGGATAACAAAGTAGTTTAACTTTATTTAATAAGGCCACCTTTCTAATTTACCTTAAAGTTCAAGACAGATTAATGCATTATTTAATAAACTTTTAATTAATACATTAAATGCACTTTCTTAACAATATTTATGCACTCATAAAAAATAGGAATATAACTAGATCCTATAAGAAAATTAGAGGAATGTTCATTTGAGAAGAAATTTAATGTAAGAAGAAAAAGACGAAAGGACATAATGGTTAAACACTAAATAATTTATAACTCTTCTCATTAATTGTGTTATCTTTTATTAATAAAACAAAAAATATTATATCCTACACATTTCAAAATTTATCCTACATATATCTTATACTTATCAGAATTTACCCTACACACATGTAAAAATACCCTACACATTTCTAAATTTATCCTACACATACTAAAATTTATCCTACACATGTCGAATATTGTCTTTCACCATAAATTATTTTATCTTGAAAAAACATATGAAAAAGTGAGTTACAAGTTTAATTAATTCGCTAATTAATGACAATTATAGATTTACCTATATGTCCTTTTTCATAATATTAAATACTCACATTAAATGAAGTAAATGGAGAATTTCTATTGATTTAAAAGTTATTCTTTTTATTCTTACAAAATTTTTCTTCTCATTTGAACTCTCCACAAGAAAAACATATATTATCTATATCTATACCGTTATATAATATGGGTAGGGTTATTGTAAAAAGGGTGTATTTTGTGAGAAGTGTAAGAAATAATTTTCACCCTTTGATCTATAATCTAATGGTTGAGATTATAATAACAAAATTATAAATAATGTTTACCCTTAAAATAATTACTTTTCTAGATTAAGGGTATAAAAGAAATTTAACATTTTTAAATTAAAAAACCCACATACAATGCATATGCAACTTCCCCCGTCTTTTTTAAACGTCAATAACTTTTTATACGTAACTTTTTAAAAAGAATTACACTAATATGAGTACCATATTGCTATACTTATATAAAGAAAAAAATTGCATTTTGATCAGATGTTTTAGTCCAGCGTGTTTTGTCTATTTTGTTTTAGTTATATAGTGATTCAAGGTGTTGTGTTTTACAGGAAAACACCATGAACGTATATAAGACACCATAAAATTGCAAATGCCATTGAATTCAGCAAACTTCCATTTTCTTATACAGAAACACCATGAAACTAAAATAAAACACCATAGAAAACAAGACACCATACAAGTATATAAAGAACCATTTCATTCGCAATAAAAAATATCATTAAATTCAACGAGCTAAAATAAAACACTATAGAAAATAAGATTGAAAGATTGAACGTAAATGGTATTTGCAATGTTATAGCGTTTTATACACGTTCATGGTGTTTTACTGTAAAACACAATGTCTTGAATCACTATATAATTAAAACAATATAGAGAAAACACCATTGACTAAAACATACGATCGAAACGTAATTTTTTTTGCATATAAGTTAGCAATATGTTACTCATATTAAAGATAAAAAAACATTTGTTATTATAGTGTAATTTTTTAAAAAAAATTACGTATAAAAAGTTATTGACGTTTAAAAAAGACGGGCGGAAGTTGCATATGCATTGCATGTGGGTTTTTGAATTTTATCTTTAATTAGTTTTTTTTAAATTACTTAATTTTCCTTATCCTAATAAATTAAATAATGACACGTGTCATCATCATGTTCTTTCTTATTCTTCTCACAAATTTTATCTTTTTTACAGGATACTAAACCAATATTATATAATATATATTATATGGACAATAAAGTTGTGACAAATGGGAAATAACTACTAATTCCGTACAATCTAATCACTATTTTTAGTACATAATCTCATGCATAATATCGTAATTTGATTACGTAACAGAGTAGTACGTCGTATACTAAAAATTGGGTTAAGTAAATCTGATCATAACATATACTGGTTTCCGTTATGATGCGGAACAAACCAAAACAATGCCCTAAAAGTGTTTGTAGAAAGTGTTGGGCGCACTAACTGCGGTGACACTAACTGTGTCGGTAAATCCGCTAAAATGAATCAGAACAAGGAATAACGGCATGTTAATGCCATACCGAGTCCATATATAAATGAAAACACTTATTTGAGATCAACTATTACAATAATACATAACTTTCCGGTACAACGCCAAAATTGCAAAATTGTCCGTTTCAACGAAAAAAGAGACAAATGTTTAAATCTAAACAAGATCATCAACTATGAAAATGAAGATGTAAACATGATAATGTTTAAATCTTGTATGATCAAGTATGAAAATGAAGATGTAAACATGATAATGTTTAAATCTAAACAAGATCATCAACTACATCATCAATGAAGATTACTACAACTTAAAAATAATTTTACTACACATGAATGATTTTTATAAGAAATAACCATTTTTTTTTAAGTTGTAACCATCTTAAAAAGTGTAGAAATCAAGAGATTAAAAGAAATGAACTTGATCTAAATGATATGACAAAGTGGTGATTTAAAAGTGCTAATAAATATTGTACGTATGGTCATAGATTTTTAACACTAAAAGGTCATGATACATTAATAGTGTAAATACATAATAGGAAGATATGTGAATAGATTGTTGATCTTGATTTTGAGCTTAAACAGGTTTTAAATACATTTTTAAAACGTGGAAAACGCCATAGTTTAAGAGAAACTATGGCGAAATTTTCTAAAAATCTAATCGCGATTAAGATATGATTAAAGGGGTGATTAGCGGGACTAAACGCGATTAGTAACTTAAATCGTCATTAAGTAAGTTCTAATGACAAGGGTTAAACCCTAAAAACCCAAGTATTCAACAAGTTTATATATATATTTTTACAAGTAAAATAAGTAACTCTTATGAATATATATATACATATTTGGAAAAATAAAAATATGTATACATATTTTGTCACCAAGAATGTTGTATAAATACATATGTGTATTGTATGTGTATATATTTAGAAGCTTAGGGTATTCACAATAAAAATACCCAATCATATACAAAAATACAAACACTTGAAAATAATACCAAGTGTTGTGACATAAATAAATATATTCTCACGATGCGTCGAAACAATAAACGGAAAAACGAAGTAATACGGACGATAGGCGAACGTCACAAATACACTGTCGCGCCAACGACCAACGAGTGAATCGCCGACACGAAAAGTTATTACGACGACGGGCGATTTACAATGAGAAAAAGCGTGGAATGAACGACGACGACGACAAGTCTAAAATATATATTTTAGACACTTAGCATATATATATATATATATGTATATATGTATATATATATATATATATATATGTTATCGAAACCAAAAATCTGGAAAGTTAAAAATATTATAAGTGTAAGTCTTATTAAAAATGGGCTCTTGTAAATAAATTTGGGCTAGACCCAATTTATAAAGTCTTGGACAAGGCCTAAAATAAATAATATATATGGACAAAGCCCAAAAACACATAAAAAATAGGCTAGGTCCAAAGACATAAATTACATGGGCTATGCCCAATGACAAAAAAAAAATGGGCTAGGCCCAATGACAATATATGGACAAAGCCCAAAAACACATAAAAATAGGCTAGGTCCAAAGACATAAATTACATGGGCTAGGCCCAATGACAAGAAAACATGGGCTAGGCCCAATGACAAATAACATGCGGCTAGGTCCAATGATAAGAAAACATGGGCTAGGCCCAATAACATGGGCAAGGCCCAATGACACGCGTGCAAGGCACGAGGACATGTGAAGGGCAAGGCCCAGTTACACACGATCTGAAAACAACAATATATATACATATACATTTTTGATAAATATATATAACAATATTAATCGAGCAAACAAACTACCAACACTATATAACATTAAAAGTTGTTCCATCGTAACAAAGAAATACATAACAAGAATTCAAGATGAACAACGAGTACAAGGTCCATTTAGGCCTAGGTGTCTAATAAACTCGATACACATGTAGGTTATACACGTGTACGGACACCAACCGTTAGTAATACAACGTACCAAACGCAAAACTGTGAGTTCATGTCCCTCCTTTCATTGATTTCAAAGTTTTGTTTTACAAACTATCGAGGGGAAATACATGTCATAACAAATAGTATGTTAGCTATGGGTTCAGTTGATAACATGATCATTTGTGCATAAGTAGGATGATGACAATAGTAACCATTAATCACGTACTGACCAAGGTGCAAAAGATATAGATCAATCGAGTTTGAGACACACTCCACTCCTGGTATGATAACGAGTTAGGAGTGCTTTTGTGATCCTAATGATATCAAAGTTGTCTCGGGTTGGATACTTACTTATGAAACAGATATGTCAGGGTACTCGCGACACTTTGATAGATCCCCAGAACGCCATGATGCTAATAACATACTCGGATTTAGTTACTGCTTTTCAAGAATGGCATTTTTATGCGAAAACATTAACTACATGAACTCACCAACTTTATGTTGACTTTTTAAAATTACATGTATTCCATGACACAAGACTTGAGCTGGTGATATACTCCGGGATATGAAATGACATGACAACGAATGCCATCTTTTTGGAGGATTTGTCTCTTATATCCTAACCTCGTATGGGTATATAGGAGTCAAAACCTCAACATGCTTTTACGATGAAAACAATCTTTCATTATGATGTAATGTATTTCAAACCATATTTTTGATGACAATGTGAAATTATTTGGTAACCCATGAATTCACTTTTGGAAACTTGTAAACATTGGTTGCAAGGTATTATAAGCATGGCATCGTTGTTGATTTACATTTGTTTACATAATTGAATGCAATGATTACCTCATAGTCGCACGTTTGCACTTCCGCTACGACCAAGGTGTGACAAAAGTAATTTAACTTTAACTAAGAATTACACCTTTGTAATTTAGCTTAAAGTTCAAGACACATTAATACACTATTTAAAAAACTTCTAATTAATACACTAAATGCACTTTCTCAAAAATATTTATTGCACTCATAAAAAGTAAGAATATAACTAGATCCCATAAGAAAATAATTACACTAGACAAAAAGAAAATAATAACATTATGTAATAACAATGTGTCTTCATATATGTTTTATAACCATGACAACCCTGTTGGCTTTTTTTTTTCTCTCAAATCGGTAAGGGTTCACACCGGTTTGGGTTTTCATTTTAAGAAAGATTAGAACCGGTTTTGTCTGAATCAGTTTGGGCTAGAAATAAGGGTGAGACCAAAATAAACAAAACTTCCTAGAACCGATTGTGAATTGGGAAAACTAAAACAATTTGTGTGCATTTTTTTTAATTTTTGTAATAGTTTAGTTTAGGTATTTTTATGTTTAAAATATTTATGTTATCTTTACTGTTTGGTGTCCATTCTATTAAATTTGGTTCAAGATCACTCTGTCTCCATCCTGATGCGTGGTGGGCTACTTTCAGTGTGTATATATATAAAATACTGGGCTCGGTGAGAACTACTACGAGTTGTGAGAACCATTAGAATTCCTACTTCCTGCGGAGTTAGGATAAAAAACATTGTCGAGTCGGCAGTTTTGCGTAATATAAGTTCTGTTTACATGCTAGTGTAAATTTGTTACGAAGATAAATATTTTTTACACATTATGTAAATGCGTGTATGCTTATTTTATTTTTTTTTCTGAAAAAAGTGATTTTTTAAAGATTTTTTAGATTTTTTTAAAAAACCTTTTGGTTAACCTAGTTCTAACGGTTATCATAACTCAAGTTGGTTCTTATTTTAACTCATCCCATATAATACATTTATACATCTTTACTATTATATAATATATATTAGTTGGACAACAAAGTGATTTAACTTTATTTGAGAAGGACATCTTTGTAATTTACCTTAAAGTTTAAGACATATTACTACATTATTTAAAATCCTAACTACGACACTAAATACACTTTCTCAACAGTATGTATTGCACTCATAAAAAAATTAGAATATAACTAGATCTCATAAGAAAATTAGTATATTAGATAAAAAAAACATGAATAATAATGTCATGTAATAACAATGTATGTTCAGATTTTTTATAACCTGCTAGCTTCTTGTTTTATCTCAAATCGGCATGGGTCCAAAATAGGTTCGGTATTTTTTATTTTAAGAAGGATCAGGGTGGGACAAAAGTAAACAGAACTTCCTAGAACGATTAGGGTTGGGGGAAACAATTTTTGTTTTCCTTTTTTGATTTTTGTAATAGTTTAGTTTTAGGTACTTCTTTTGTTTAAATTATTAATGTAATTTTTTGTGTTTTGTATTCGGTCCATTAAAATTTGGTTGAAAATCAGTGTGTTTCCGTCATGATGTGTGGCGGGCCGCTTCTGGTATATATATATATATATATATATATATATATATTAGATTTGTGAAAGACACCTTTATAATTTATATTAAAGTTCAAAACACATTAATACATTATTTAATAAACTTTAATTAATACACTAAATGCACCTTCTAACAATAATTATTGCTCTTATAAAAAATAGGAATATTAGCTAGATCTCATAAGAAAAATACTATACTAGATAAAAAAACGTTATTAATAATGTAATGTAATAACAATGTACGTTTAGACGTTTTTTATATACATGAAAACCTTGACGGCTTTTTTTTCTCTTAAATTGGTAGTATGGGCCCGGGGTTTTTATTTTAAGAAGTATTAGAACCAGTTTTGGCTAAATCATTTTAGGCTAGAAATCAGGGTGGGACAAAAATAAACAAAACTTCCTAGAACTTGAGATTGGGGGAAACTAAATCTATTTTTTGTTTTCCTTCTTTTTTTTTAATTTTTGTTATAGTTTACTTTTAGGTATTTTTTTCTTTAAATTATTAATGTTACTTTTACTGTTTGGTCTCCATTACATTTAAATATGATTTGAATCAGCGTGTCTTCGTCGCGATGCGCGGCGAGCCACTTCTAGTACACACATATAAATTTACATATATATATAACACACATAAATATATAGCCTTCGGTTCTGTTCAATTAAGAAACACCACCAGTTGTGAGAAACATGAGAACTTCTACTTCCCTAACAGCCAGGCCGTAATTTTTCGCACAAACATATAAAAAAATATTATAAACATAGCTGTAAAAAAATGTCAAGTCGTTACGACGATGAATTTTTTTTACACCTGATGCAAATTTACATCACGCAAATTTTGTTTTTAATTTTTTATTCTTTTCGTCAAACAAGTGATTTTTTAAGATTTTTGAGAAATTTTTAAAAAAAATCCTTTTAAAAGACCTAGTTCTCATGGTTCTGATTTTACCCTTTCCCTGAGTGTGTATGTGTGTATATATATATACAAAATACATCTATATCTATATTATTACATAATATATATTAGATGGGCATCAAAGTAATTTAACTTTATTTGAGAATGATACATTTGTAATGTACCTTAAAGTTTAAGACACATTCATACATTATTTAATAAACTTTTAGTTAATATACTAAATACATTTTCTCATCAATATTTATTGCACTCATAAAAAAATAGGAATATACCTAGATCCCATAAGAAAAATATTACACTAGACAAAAAAAAATTAAAAATAAAGATATGTAATAACAATGTATGTTCAAATATTTTAATAACCATGTCAACCCTGCTGGCTTCTTTTTTTCTCTCAAATTAATAAGAGTTCATATTGGTTCGGGTTTTTATTTTAAGAAAGATTAGAAGCGTTTTGGCTAAATCAATTTGGGCTAAAAATCAGGATGAGAAAAATAAACAGAACTTTCTAGAACTGATTGTCGTTGGGGAAAACTAAAACAATTTTTGTTTTTCTTTTTTTGATTGTTGTAATAGTTTAGTGTAGGTATTTTTTAGTTTAAATTATTAATGTTTTTACTTTTTCATCTCCATTCCATTTAAATTTGGTTTAAAATCAATCTATCTCCTTCGCGATGCGTGACGGGCGACTTCTAGTATATGTATAAAACTATACTTATATATTATATAATATATATTAGATGGACACAAAAGTAATTTAACTTTATTTGAGGACACCTTTGTAATGTACCTTAAATTTCGAGACACATTAATATACCATTTAATAAACCTCTAATTAATACACTAAATGCACTTTCTCAATAATATTTATTGCTCTCGTAAAAAAACAATAGCAATGTAACTAAATACCATAAGAAAAATATTATACTAGATAGAAACATTATTAATAATGTCATGTAATAACAATGTATGTTTAATTTTTTTTTTATAACCATGACAACCGTGATAGCTCCTTTTTTTCTCTAAAATCGGTATCGGTCCAACCAAATTCGGCTTTTTATTTTAAGAAGGATTATATAATATATATTAGATGGACACCAAAGTAATTTAACTTTATTTGAGAACCGACTCGGATTTGGGAAACTAATACGGTTTTTGCTTTCCTTTTTTTATATTTTTGTAATAGTTTAGTTTTAGGTATTTTTTGTTTAAATTATTAATGTTATTTTTAGTGTTTAGTCTCTGTTACATTTTAATATGGTTCAAAATCAGCGTATCTCTGTCGCAATGCGCGGTGGGCCACTTCTAGCACACACACACACATATATATATATTTATGTAAAATACATCTATATCTATACTATTATATAATAATATATATTAGATGGACAAAGTAATTTAACTTTATTTGAGAAGGACACCTTTGTAACTTACATTATAGTTATAATTAATACACTGAGTATACTTTTATTAGCAATATTTGTTGCTATCATAACAAAATAGGAATATAACTAGATTCCATAAGAAAAGTATTATTCTAGATAAAAAATTATTAATAATGTCATGTATTAATAATATATGTTCCAGTGTTTTTTATAAATATGAAAGCCCTGATGACTTCTTTCTTTCTCTCAAATCGGTATGGGTCCAAAACCGGTTTGCGATTTTTTATTTTAAGAAGGATTAAAACCAGTTTAGGCTAAATTAGTTTCCGGCTAGAAATCGGGGTGGGACAAAGATCAACAGAACCTCCTAGAACCGACTGGGATTCGGGGAAACTAAAACCATTTTTGTTTTCCTATTTTTTTGTAATAGTTGAGTTTTAGGTATTTTTTTGTTTAAATTATTAATGTTATTTTTACTGTTTCGTCTCCATTACATTTGAATTTTGTCCAAAATTAGCGTGTCTCCGTCGCGATGTGTGGCGGGCGTGTTCTAGTGTATGTGTGTATATATATAGTGGAGGTTTGAAATGAGAAGAAATTCTTTGTGAGAAAAAAAAGAAGTTTAAACTAATAAGAATGTTGCATTTTACTTTATTTAATATTTTTATTTAATTTATTTTTATTTTAAGGTTATATTGGTAAACTTACATTGTCTACTATTCGCTACTGTTGTCTGGTATCAGTAAGACCTTGAAATAACTTGGGTATTGTGAATAGAGACAGGTCGAAAGAAAAGTTGATACGTATGAATACTGAATCTAAACTAAACCCTTAACCTCATAGTGGGTTGTGTATATTATATGTATGATATTGTAGGAAATGGTGAAGTGAAAAACATGAATAACAATGCAGTAAATGGAAATCCTATCAAAGAAGGAGGACCGACACGACGAGAATGATGTATATCTACTATTCAAGAAGATATACACCAATATTTAATCATGTACGTATATATATTTTGACTATGAAAGGCCAACAAAGAGAAAACCTGATTTTCGGTATGGAAACTTACTTTAGATGATGTGAGTTCATGCTACCAATTGTCTATTATGATTGCTTCTATATATGTGCTCATTTCTTTAGTCTTGCTTATGGTTGAATATTGAAAAGCGTGGAAAAAGAAAAAAAGTTTAATTCCTTATTGAAAATGCGAATTTTGGAACATTAAAAAATTGCTATGTATTGTATCATAAAGTAATATATCTCTTACTTGGTTAATACCCAACTTTAAAGAACAAATGAATATGAGTTGTAGCATGCTTAGTGGATTCCTAATGACTTAGGCAAGAATGTAACCTAACATACATGATATGTTAGGTTTTGGTTTGTAATATGAGTTCAATGAAAGTATTTATAAGCATTTTTTTTAAATACTCATTACAAGTGTTTGACAATCATATCATATTTGTGTGAATGGAGTTTTTCTTTATGCGGAGTTACAAGGTTTCGGGGACGAAATCCTCTATTAGGAGGGTGGATTTGTAACATCTAATTTTCAAAATTAATAATCATTTTGTAATTATTTAGAGTGAATTGTTTTATTAAATAAACTGTAGGGCCTATTTATGGCAGATACATAAACTTAGCTTGAAATATATTTTAACGTCTCGTTTTAGGTGTAGTTGTAAAATATAATTTTGTTATTCGTTGAGAGTTATTATGAAGTAAAAGAATTTGATGAGTAGCAATATATTTTAATGGAGTATATTTTAGTAGTACAAGTTGAGAAATGTGACTCGTTCGGTTCAATGCAATAGTGTTACCTCATCTTATGGCTTCACAAAACTTGAAGGACCATTGTTGTAATAATCATGAGGGGTGTATTATGCATTTAGCCAATAGTTCTATATATAAAAGAGCATTTTTATGCTCATTTGTATTAGATTTCTCTAGGGTTAGAGAGAAATAAGAGAGAGAAAGAAGTAGAGAGATAAGGGTGGTCGTTGGTGTTTTGTGGCGGCCGATGGTGTCCGGAAGCGGCGGGAGTTATAGGTTTGACTTGGGACCATTTATCGACGCTACAAACGCAGTGGTAAGCTTTGATTTCTCCAAATCCATGTTTAAAATTGTTAAAAGGGTTGAAAAATAATTTGTCCAAAATGTTTTTCAATGATACGATATGGTTACAAATATATGACCAATCCAGGAAGTCTTACCGTTAAATCATCTTGATTTTTATACATGATGTTCATAGCACATAAGTAATCATTTTTGAACGATGGAATTTCAAAATGGAGCTTTTAAGCTTGAGTTTTAAACCCATGTGCAAAGCTATTCGTAATCCCGTTTTATTTAAAACACAACCTAGTATAATCGTTTTCCCCTATTGAGCTGAAATTTCGTCTTTAGCATTCTGAAATATGGAAATTTTTATCTCTTTGAAGGAAATTCCAATCAGAAGTTGGGAACCATAATTTTAACATTGAACAGTTTATAACAATTTTTTGTATGAAAATCAAGTTGATTGTGTTGCATGGATGATTTAATGGCATTGCATGTGCAATTCGTGACCTGAGAAACACTTGTAATGCAAAAATGAACAAAAAAACATAAATGGATCTCCTTGCATGTCGTTTACGAAGAAATTCACGTATGCGAACCCATACACGAGAAGGTATGCTAAAGCTTGTGAGTCCATGATCTATGACATGTGAGGGATGCTTGAGTTAAATGGGATACGTGAACCCTCTTGGTCCTATTTAGTTTACTTGTTATAACTAAAGGAAATATTTACTTTAAACTAAATGGGATACTTTGAATGCATGAGTCCATGATCTATGACATGTGAGGGATGCTTGAGTGTAGATAATCTTGTAAATGGGTCATGGTAAGATTTTGGGGTAAAATACTTGGAAAAAGTTATGGTAATATAATGTGTTTTTGTATATGATGTTATTAATATGCATGCAAGTATGGAACAAAGAGGTTATAAAGGAAGGTTCTTCAAATGGGGATGTAACATTTGTCGAAAACAGGTTTTCCAAACCCGCTCCATTTGTAATCGAATATCAAGTTATAAATGTTTCGTTGCGTATTTATGTCTATTTTGATTTTTAATGATACATAATTAATAAACAAACTAAACCATAAAAGTTATAATTGATAAAGAGTAAAAATAAAATAACTAAAAAGAAAATGAGGCTGCCGGGACTCGAACCCAGGTCAGCTGGGTTGAACTCCAAAGACTTAAAACATACACACATAACCACTCCGCCACTTGTTTTCTGTCCTCTAGGAAACAAATAAATCTTATAGACAATCATGAAGCAACCTGTTGCGCCAAACTGAAACCGTAATCGGCTTTCAACCGTCCCAAAACGGTTGAGTGTTCGCGGATTCTGGTTTATAACCGATGCATCGACGATCCTAATCAATTCAGTCTTGAATTAACTTAAATTTTGATGATGATCGGTTTTTATAACCGAAGATATTCAATTTCTGAATTACTTCAATCAAAGACCTCTCTCGTGTCACACCCCGACCCGCAGCGGAAATAAGAGTCGGGGCATAATTGGGTTATCACCAAAGCACATGACATTTACTATTATGTTTCATAATTAATGAAGTCAAAGTTACATTTTCAAACATCCAAACATGTTCATTCAATACAAAGGAAATAATCAAAAGGTAACAATCCAAGAACTAAATTGATTTATTCTTCTAGTCCAGGTCCTATGTTTTCCTAGCTGCTGCTGGTTCACCTGTATCATGTGTAAAATGGTAGTTTTTGGGTCAACATAAGTTGGTGAGTGAACCTCATTAGATAAACATTTGATAATGATTTTATGGTTAGTTTATCAATAAAATATTGTGCATAATCATAAAAGAGCAAATGTAAGTAATCAAGCATTGGCAAATAGCAGTTACAATTATCACATACAATAACACTTGATAGCATACATGAATATACCAATAACATACGATAACTAACATAAATGAACTGTGCGATCGAGGCTCAATCAAACGGAGCCGATCGTATTGCATGAACTGGAAATGTAAATTGAACTGTGCGATCAAGGCTCAATCAAACGGAGCCGATCGTATTGCATGTATTGAAATGTAAAATGAAATGACCGATCAAGGCTCAATCAAACGGAGCCGATCGTGCGGGCACGCCACAGTTCAACCGCATAATAAAATGGGGAACAAGCTCAACCTCATGGATGGGGAGCTGCGGCCTCGGCAAATGCATGTACTGTAATAATAATTTGTATCCAATAATAACTACTTAACAGCAACAAACTAATACACATGTCATGATATGATGTATGCACAATAGTTTCGTTATAATATGTAAAATAAACAAAGACACATGATACACCCCAAAAACGTGATTAAAACGGGGAATTTGAAAGGTTCACTCACATTGAGTGCGTTGAATTTGAGATGGTGAGATGCGCACGATTTAGATGAGCGAGTCGACGAGAAGTACTAACCTAAATAATAATGGAAAAATATATTAAATGGATGGATGTTATTTAGGATTTTAATGAAATTTTTAGATAAATTTTTGTGAGTTTTGGCTATTTTATATCTTTAAAAATGTTATTTTTAAGTATTTTTAATTGATTTTTAAATTAAATTAAATAAATAAATATATAAAAAAATATTATTTTTTTTACTGTTGACCGTTGACCGTTGACCGGTTCGGTCAGCGGTTATTTCTGCGCCGGGTGGGATTCGAACCGGCGACCTTCCGATTCACGTGCACGTAGCTCTACCAACTGAGCTACGTGACTAACCCGTTATAAACTCGGTTTTAATTATATTTATATACTTATTTGAATTAACCGAAAATTCCTTTATTTGCAAAAACGTTTTAATTCCATTGGACCGGTGCTTGTGATAGGATTCGAACGCGCGACGTGAAGTTTATGTTGCACACAGTCCACCGCTGGACTGTGTGTCTAACCCGGTTATATTCTTGGTTTTTATTATACTTAATAACTACCTGTTTTAACCCGGTTTAGTTCATGATTAAAAAGGCATGTTATTACACAAGGCGTGCGCGTAGCAAGGATCGAACTCGGGACGTGTATGCGAAATTTGCACACAGTCCACCGCTGGACTGTGTGTCTAACCCGTTTATAATCCGGATTTTAATTACTCTTATATTCTGTTATAACTTCATCTTCTTCACCGATTACACAGGCAACATAACTCGACTGATTATGATTGATTTGTGATTTACAAAGTTCTCCGATATCAACAGTAACTCAAAAGTAAAGAATGGAGAAAGTTTAAGGAACAGAATATACCGATTGATGTTATTCACTGAATTCCGGCGGAGGTTCGTCGGTACTGGAAATGAACTCCGACTGTTGAACCAATTAACAGCGTTGATCGATTATTCATAAAGTTGAGTCACCTAAACAAGGTTTAAAAGAAGTGTAGGATATCTTACCAGTTCACAGTGGGATTCCGGCAGTCTCAGAAACTTTCCGGCGAAGATAAGATTTCCGATAAACGTTGGCTAGGATCGATTCTGATGATAGAGTTGTGTTAGAGACTGACTAATCACATGTTTTGAACAAAAAGAGTCGGAGGAATTACCGTGAGAATGTATGTCCCGGTTTTCCGGTGACTTGCAGAAATTTTCCGGCGAACTGATTCAGAAGATCTTGTGATTCAGGAATGCGACGAAAATGAAATTGAATATTGTTGTGATAGTTCTGAATCGTGCAAATGATCGGAAACTTGAATTAAATCAGAGCTTGATAAATTTTCGGTTTCAAAAGCCGAAAATGATAGGACTTTAAAGTTCATTCAATTCTGACTTAATTAGAAACCGAAATACATCGGTTAAAATCTGGCCAGATGAATTCGCAACGATTTGGCGATTGGTTTGCCGATTTCCGTTATTCAGATAGCATCAACGGTTAATTTGAGTTTGCATATAAGTTCCAATTGTTTTCCTAGTGTTAACAGAAAACACATTGTGGCGGAGTGGTTTAGGAAAAGGATGTTAAGTCATTGAGTGACTCAGCTGACCCGGGTTCGAGTCCCGGCAGCTTCAAATGTTTTTTATTTATTTTATTTTAACTTTTTATAAAATATAATTTTTATAGTTTAGTTTATTTCTTAATTATGTATCGTTTTAACTCAAAATAACCATAAATAATTAATGCACTTTCATAACTTGGTACTTGATTACAAAACGGAGCGGGTTTTGGAGACCCGATTTTTACAAATGTTACAGTATCCCCTACTTTTAGGAATTTCGTCCCGAAATTTAAATAGTTGAAGTAGTTGGAAAAAGATGCGGGTATTTTTCACGCATTGAGTCTTCACGTTCCCAAGTAAACTCAGGTCCCCGTTTCGACTCCCAGCGTACCCTAACAATAGGAATGCGACTTCGTCGAAGACGCTTTTCTCCGTAGTCCATGATCTCCACTGGTCTTTCAATAAAATGCATGGATTCATCAATCTGAATATCTTCCAGTGGAATATGGAGGTTCTCATCAGCGAGGCACTTCTTCAAGTTCGACACGTGGAATGTGGGATGAATCCTGTCGAGTTCTTCGGTAGGTCAAGCTTGTATGCTACAGGACCCACTCTTTCGAGTATCTTGAAAGGTCCTACGTAACGTGGTGCTAGCTTTCCCTTTTGACCAAAACGAACTACTCCCTTTCACGGTGATACTTTTAAAAGCACATGATCACCAATGCTAAACTCCAAGGGCTTCCGTCGTTTATCTGCGTAACTCTTTTGACGACTTTGAGCTGCTAAAAGATTGTTTCGGATTTGATGAATCTTGTCTGTGGTTTCTTGGATCAATTCTGGACCAGTAATTTGTGCTTCCCCAATTTCGTGCCAAGAAACAGGAGATCGGCACTTTCGACCATATAAAGCTTCAAAAGGTGCCATGCCGATGCTCGAATGATAGCTGTTGTTGTACGAAAATTCAATTAACGGTAGGTGGGCGTCCCAATTTCCCTTGAAGTCTATGACACATGCTCTAAGCATATCCTCAAGAGTTTGAATGGTGCGCTCAGACTGTCCATCAGTTTGAGGATGATAGGCGGTACTGAGATCTAATCGAGTGCCCATAGCGGATTGTACTGCTTGCCATGTTCGTGAGGTGAAACGACCATCACGATCAGAAATAATACTTAATGGTACCCCGTGTCGGCTTACGATTTCGTTGATATAAATACGAGCAAGCTTTTCGTTCTTGAAATCTTCTCGAATAGGGATAAAGTGAGCTGATTTTGTAAGTCGGTCTATAATCACCCATATAGTGTCATACCCACTAGAAGTGCGAGGTAACCCGGTAATGAAATCCATGGTTATATTTTCCCACTTCCATACAGGTATTTCCGGTTGGACTAGAAGTCCTGAGGGTCTTTGGTGTTCAGCCTTCACCTTAGAACATGTGAGACACTTGGAAACAAAAACGGCAATATCTTTCTTCATTCCAGGCCACCAATAGGTGTACCGTAGGTCTTGATACATCTTATCGGCTCCTGGGTGTATAGAATATCGCGTTTTATGAGCTTCATGCATGAGTGTTTCATGAAGATTGATGTGGTTAGGAATCCAGATACGATCTAGGTAATACAAAATACCATCAGATTTAGTTTCAAGTTTTAGCTCGGCTCCACAGGACATCTCTTTTCGTACATCTTCCTCTGTTATTGAAACGTGTTGGGCTTCACGAATTTGATCTTTAATATCGGTTATAATTTGCGAACATAGAAGATGAATGGAGTTCGCATAACCCTTTCGACTAAGTGCATCAGCCACCACATTTGCTTTACCAGGGTGGTATCTAATTTCACAGTCGTAATCATTTAGGAGTTCGACCCATCTTCGTTGCCTCATATTTAACTCTTTTTGATTGAAGATATGTTGAAGACTCTTGTGGTCAGTGTATATTTCACACTTAGTACCATAGAGATAATGTCTCCATATCTTAAGAGCGAATACAACGGCTCCAAGTTCGAGGTCATGAGTGGTGTAGTTCCTTTCATGTGTCTTGAGTTGCCTCGAGGCATAAGCTATGACTTTTCCTCTTTGCATGAGAACGCAACCTAATCCTTGCCCCGACGCGTCGCAATAGACTACAAAATCATCACAACCTTCAGCAAGAGTGAGGATTGGTGCATCACAAAGTTTTTGTTTAAGAGTTTGAAAAGCTTCTTCTTGCTTGGGTCCCCATACGAATGGTTTTCCCTTATGGGTTAAAGCCGTGAGTGGCACCGCAATGCGAGAGAAGTTTGAAATGAACTGACGATAATAGCCAGCAAGTCCAAGAAAAGACCTTACTTCGGTTGGTGTACGTCGAGCTTGCCATTCTTGAACTGCTTTGATCTTTGATGGGTCAACATGTATTCCTTTGTCATTGACTACATGCCCAAGAAATTGCACCTCTTTTAACCAGAATTCACATTTAGAGAACTTGGCATAAAGCTTTTCCTTTTCTAAAAGTGCAAGAACGAGTCGAAGATGACGCTCATGATCAGCTTTAGATTTTGAATAAATAAGAATATCGTCGATGAAGACTATAACAAATCGATCAAGGTAAGGTTTGCAGACTCTGTTCATTAGGTCCATGAAGACAGCTGGTGCGTTGGTTAATCCAAACAGCATAACCATGAATTCCGTAGTGGCCATAACGAGTTCGAAAAGCAGTCTTAGGGACGTCTTCTTCATGCACTCTAAGCTGATGATAGCCAGATCGTAGATCGATTTTTGAAAAGCAACTGGCACCTTGTAGTTGGTCAAGAAGATCATCTATGCGAGCTAAAGGATAGCGATTTTTGATGGTTAACTTGTTGAGCTCTCTGTAGTCGATGCACATAGGAAAAGATCCATCTTTCTTCTTTACAAAAAGGACAGGTGCACCCCAAGGCGATGAGCTGGGACGTATAAATCCCTTGTCAGTCAATTCTTGCAATTGACTGGCTAGCTCTTGCATTTCAGAGGGGGCTAACCTATAAGGAGATTTTGCCACTGGTGTAGCACCAGGTATAAGATCGATACGGAATTCGACATCTCTGATTGGAGAAAGTCCTGAAATGTCGTCAGGAAAAACCTGTGGGAAATCTTTTACCACAGGAATATCTTCAAGTTTCTTCTCTGTGGTCCCCTTCTTGATGATATGGGCTAAAAACGCGACATAATTCTTGCGAAGGTATTTTTGAGCTTGAAGACATGACATTAAGTTGAGCCCTTTCGACGAGGTTTCTCCAATGATTCGAAGCGTCTGACCGTTTGAAAGAGGAATACGAATAAATTTTTCGCGACATACAACTTCCGCATGATGTTGACTGAGCCAATCCATACCGATTATGATGTCGAAACTTCCCAGCTTCATAGGAATAAGGTCGACTGAGAAATCGTGTCGTTTAAGGTGAGTGTACAGTTGCGTAAAATAGAGTCTAATGAAACTGGTTTTCCGTCCGCAACTTCCACCGTTATGGATTCTGCGAGCTTATCCCGATTTTTGCTTAAGATAGGTTCAAATTCTAATGACACGAAACTTCTATCCGCACCAGTATCAAATAACATAGAGGCATAACTACCATTTATAAGAAACGTACCGTTGACCACATTGCCGTCAGCTCTGGCCTGGTTCGCGTTAATATTGAAAGCTCTTCCTCTAGCAGGTGGAGGAGCTTGGTTCGCTTGATTCACAGGGTTGGCTTGGGCCTGAGCATGAATAATATTGACCAGCCTTGGACATGTGTTTCTGAAATAACTTGGGTCGCCGCAATTGAAGCAAGCCCGCATAGGTTGGCCCATAGGGTAATTGGGTTGATAGTATGTTTGGGCTAAATGTTGGGTGGGTGGAAATAGTAGTTGTTGTTGTGCTTGACCCATTAACTGTTGATGGGTTTGGGTTATAGGTTGGTGGCGGTTTGTTCGTTGAAGCGTGCGGCAGTTTTGAACAGTATGTCCTGCGCGACCGCAGCCGGTGCAGTATTGGCAAGGATAATCAGGGGAGTGGTGATACTGACAACGGTTACATTTTGGTAATGGGCCTGTGTAGAGTCTTTTGTATGGCGCGGGTGGAGGAGTGACTTGAGTGATGGGTGCAGCTGGAATAGGGGTGTTGGTTTGGGTGACTGCAAAGTTCCTGGTGTTACGCTTCCTCTTGTTAGCAAACTTAGAGGAAGGATTGGGGTGGTTTGAGGTTTGTCCCTCAACAGGGGCTTTCTTCTTTTCTTCTTTGAACTTCCCATTGCGAATTCGGTTTTCGGTCAGTTCCGTTGCCAACTCCATGGCAGCTTCGAGTGTTACCGGTGAAACGCTGAGAACCGAATCTTGGATTTTCGAGGGAAGTCCTCGAATGTAATGTTCGATCAGACGATAGGTTGGAGTGAATAAGTTTGGAACCATTTGGTTCAACTCCAAGAACCTCTTGTTGTAAGTAGAGTGATCACCCTCTTTTTACTTTAAGGCATGAAATTCATCCTCCAATTTCTTAATTTCACTTCTAGGACAGAAACGCCTAGTCATGATTTCCCTTAACTCCTCCCAAGTTAAGGCCATCGCATCTTCAGTTCCCCTCTTTCC
Organism: Scalesia atractyloides; assembly: GCA_947069175.1. Taxonomy (NCBI): domain Eukaryota; kingdom Viridiplantae; phylum Streptophyta; class Magnoliopsida; order Asterales; family Asteraceae; genus Scalesia; species Scalesia atractyloides. The sequence goes on from CAMTDV010000023.1 coordinate 21,582,994, forward strand.
TTTCTCAGTATTCCACCAAGTGAGAGCTACACCAAGTAGTCTCCCGGTGGCGTAACGAACTTTGCGATCCTTAGGACAATCGCAGTTTAAGAAAACGTTTTCCATCTCCTCAAACCAATGTAAGAGAGCAGTGACTCCCTCAGTCCCTTCGAATTTTGGAGGATCACAGGACTTAAAATGTTTGTAAGAGCATTTGATGGTAGGAGGGTTGTCGATGTTCTGGTCCTGTTGTTGAGGAGGGTTAGTAGGATTTGCAGCAAGGGCTTGTTGTACTTGTACCACGATGTCCGGCAATATCGTGGCCATTTGATTCGCGATATGAGTGGCCAAACGTTCCCGAGACTTTCCCGATTTCTTATCCCTCCGATGCTGTCTATCTACAGGATCATAAAATGAGAAGATTGTGAGTTTATGGTGTCTTTTTAGGTGTCATGTGTCTTTAATAAAATGAAAATAACATAAATATCAATAATGCAACTACATCCATAGGATGTCTTGGGTTCGCTCATGTTGGGCCTCAAATGTCCCCCATACCTTCACCTACATAGTCATGTGGGCCCCCATGGCTATTGGCTTGGTAGGATTCACATTAGTATTGGCGATTTAACACTCGCATCCCCCGAATGCAAACCACAAAATATGTTTATGAGATGTTTGGTCGGAACGTGTCCAGGTGTAGACACAATGACAACTCAAAGTGGGATTAGTTCACACGACGTTTGGTATAGCATGCTTTGGCCTAATAGGTACTTCGTACTCTCATCGTTAGTCCCCAGGTAGGCAAACTGGTCCTTTATTTTGGATTTATACGAATGCCAGCCTAGACAGGACGTTCCGACTACCGGTACTAGTACCCTTCCAGTTACTACATGCCCGTCATGAGAACTCACTTTGATGAGATTTGAAAACACGAAAATCATTGTAAAATCAATCATGATGTGGTGTGTGCTTTCATGGATGTGATATGTTATGAGCATATGATTTCATGATAGGCATTATTTGGTAACACATACTTATGAACATGCTTGCACAATATCAAATGTAACATTTAACATAAAACATATAAACATCATGAAATTTGGCATATAACACACAAAATTCTTATAAGTTTCTAATCGACTATAGTATAGGCTCTAAGGGTCTAATAACCTATCCTATATCCCTATAGTCATGGCTCTGATACCAATCTGTCACACCCCGACCCGCAGCGGAAATAAGAGTCGGGGCATAATTGGGTTATCACCAAAGCACATGACATTTACTATTATGTTTCATAATTAATGAAGTCAAAGTTACATTTTCAAACATCCAAACATGTTCATTCAATACAAAGGAAATAATCAAAAGGTAACAATCCAAGAACTAAATTGATTTATTCTTCTAGTCCAGGTCCTATGTGTTCCTAGCTGCTGCTGGTTCACCTGTATCATGTGTAAAATGGTAGTTTTTGGGTCAACATAAGTTGGCGAGTGAACCTCATTAGATAAACATTTGATAATGATTTTATGGTTAGTTTATCAATAAAATATTGTGCATAATCATAAAAGAGCAAACGTAAGTAATCAAGCATTGGCAAATAGCAGTTACAATTATAACATACAATAACACTTGATAGCATACATGAATATACCAATAACATACGATAACTAACATAAATGAACTGTGCGATCAAGGCTCAATCAAACGGAGCCGATCGTATTGCATGAACTGGAAATGTAAATTGAACTGTGCGATCAAGGCTCAATCAAACGGAGCCGATCGTATTGCATGAACTGGAAATGTAAATTGAACTGTGCGATCAAGGCTCAATCAAACGGAGCCGATCGTATTGCATGTATTGAAATGTAAAATGAAATGACCGATCAAGGCTCAATCAAACGGAGCCGATCGTGCGGGCACGCCACAGTTCAACCGCATAATAAAATGGGGAACAAGCTCAACCTCATGGATGGGGAGCTGCGGCCTTGGCAAATGCATGTACTGTAATAATAATTTGCATCCAATAATAACTACTTAACAGCAACAAACTAATACACATGTCATGATATGATGTATGCACAATAGTTTCGCTATAATATGTAAATAAACAAAGACACATGATACTCCCCAAAAACGTGATTAAAACGGGGAATTTGAAAGGTTCACTCACATTGGGTGCGTTGAATTTGAGATGGTGAGATGCGCACGATTTAGATGAGCGAGTCGACGAGGAGTACTAACCTAAATAATAATGGAAAAATATATTAAATGGATGGATGTTATTTAGGATTTTAATGAAATTTTTAGATAAATTTTTGTGAGTTTATAGCTATTTTATATCTTTAAAAATGTTATTTTTAAGTATTTTTAATTGATTTTTAAATTAAATTAAATAAATAAATATATAAAAAAATATTATTTTTTTTACTGTTGACCGTTGACCGTTGACCGGTTCGGTCAGCGGTTATTTCTGCGCCGGGTGGGATTCGAACCGGCGACCTTCCGTTCACGTGCACGTAGCTCTACCAACTGAGCTACGTGACTAACCCGTTATAAACTCGGTTTTAATTATATTTATATACTTATTTGAATTAACCGAAAATTCCTTTATTTGCAAAAACGTTTTAATTCCATTGGACCGGTGCTTGTGATAGGATTCGAACGCGCGACGTGAAGTTTATGTTGCACACAATCCACCGCTGGACTGTGTGTCTAACCCGGTTATATTCTTGGTTTTTATTATACTTAACAACTACCTGTTTTAACCCGGTTTAGTTCATGATTAAAAAGGCATGTTATTACACAAGGCGTGCGCGTAGCAAGGATCGAACTCGGGACGTGTATGCGAAATTTGCACACAGTCCACTGCTGGACTGTGTGTCTAACCCGTTTATAATACGGATTTTAATTACTCTTATATTCTGTTATAACTTCATCTTCTTCACCGATTACACATGCAACATAACTCGACTGATTATGATTGATTTGTGATTTACAAAGTTCTCCGATATCAACAGTAACTCAAAAGTAAAGAATGGAGAAAGTTTAAGGAACAGAATATACCGATTGATGTTATTCACTGAATTCCGGCGGAGGTTCGTCGGTACTGGAAATGAACTCCGACTGTTGAACCAATTTATAGCGTTGATCGATTATTCATAAAGTTGAGTCACCTAAACAAGGTTTAAAAGAAGTGTAGGATATCTTACCAGTTCACAGTGGGATTTCGGCAGTCTCAGAAACTTTCCGGCGAAGATAAGATTTCCGATAAACGTTGGCTAGGATCGATTCTGATGATAGAGTTGTGTTAGAGACTGACTAATCACATGTTTTAAACAAAAAGAGTCGGAGGAATTACCGTGAGAATGTAAGTCCCGGTTTTCCGGTGACTTGCAGAAATTTTCCGGCGAACTGATTCAGAAGATCTTATGATTCAGGAATGCGACGAAAATGAAATTAAATATTGTTGTGATAGTTCTGAATCGTGCAAATGATCGGAAACTTGAATTAAATCAGAGCTTGATAAATTTTCGGTTTCAAAAGCCGAAAATGATAGGACTTTAAAGTTTATTCAATTCTGACTTAATTAGAAACCGAAATACATCGGTTAAAAGCTGGCCAGATGAATTCGCAACGATTTGGCGATTGGTTTGCCGATTTCCGTTATTCAGATGGCATCGACGGTTAATTTGAGTTTGCGTATAAGTTCCAATTGTTTTCCTAGTGTTAACAGAAAACACATTGTGGCGGAGTGGTTTAGGAAAAGGATGTTAAGTCATTGAGTGACTCAGCTGACCCGGGTTCGAGTCCCGGCAGCTTCAAATGTTTTTTATTTATTTTATTTTAACTTTTTATCAAATATAATTTTTATAGTTTAGTTTATTTATTAATTATGTATCGTTTTAACTCAAAATAACCATAAATAATTAATGCACTTTCATAACTTGGTACTTGATTACAAAACGGAGCGGGTTTTGGAGACCGATTTTTACAAATGTTACATCTCGCGACTTAGAAACATTCTACAAACCTTCAATTGCACTTTCGCTATTCATTCAGTTCATCAGAAAAACTTTTTTTTTACTCGCCGGAAAATCTCTGGAAGTCGCCGGAAAACCGGGACCTTCATTAATACGGTAAATACTTCGACTATTTCAGTTTCAATCCGTTGTTAGGCTGTTACTAACTTCAAACCAACAATCAGAATCAATCCCCGACGACATAGCCGGAATATTCAGCTCTCGCTAGAAAACTTATGGAATTTCCAGTCTCACGCGGTGAATCGGTATGAACATTCAAAACCTCTGTTAATCCTTGTTTAGTACCCCACTTTCATAACTAATCAATCAAATTTGGTAATTGAACCGAACAGAGGAAGCTCATAATCAGAGCCGACGATCCTTGCCGGAGTTTCGAGAACGACGACCTGTTCCGGTACTTTCTTTCCCCAAACCTTCTCCGTTCATCACCTTTCAACTTGTTCATATTATTCGTTAACTGAATTAAACAAATAACAGCGAGATAACCGTTGTCTGTGTTATAGACGAAGAAGACGAAGTAGTAGATGATATTAAGATTAATTAAAATGGATATTGTAAACGGGTTAGACACACAGTCCAGCGGTGGACTGTGTGCACATACAAATCACACGCCGCGAGTTCGATCCTTGACACACGTATACCTCGTAATTAAAATGTTCTTTTTTTTTCTAAATGAACCGGATCCTTACGCAATTAGATGTTAAGTATAATAAAAATCTGTATATTAAACAAGTTAGACACACAGTCCAGCGGTGGACTGTGTGTAACGATAAAGCACAGGTCCCGGGTTCGAGACCTGTTAATGACACCGGTTCGATGATTTAAAATATTTTTGAAAATAAAAGAATTTTGAATAAACTGAGTTAGTATATAAGTATAATTAAAAACAGAATTATTTCAGGTTTGACACGTAGCTCAGTTGGTAGAGCTGCGTGCACGCGAACGGGAGGTCTCGGGTTCGAGCCTCACCCGGCGCATACAATTACACAATAAAGCCGGTCAACAAGTCAAACGGTCAACGGTCAATGCAAAAGTCAACATATTTTTATATTTTTATTTATTTAATTTAATTTAAAAAATCAATTAAAAATACTTAAAAATAATGTTTTTAAAGTTAGGAAATAGCCTTAAACTCACCAAAAATATATCTAAAAATCCTATTAAAATTATCAATTAAAATCCACTCATTTACTATATTTTCCGTTATTATTTAGGTTAGTTAATACTCGTTGTTCAATCCTTCCAACTCGTGCGCATCTCATCATCTCCAACCAAACGCACCCAATGTGAGTGAATCTTTACAAATTCCCCGTTTTAATCACGTTTTTGGGGTGTATCATGTGTCTTACCATTTATTATATTAAATCATTGTGCATGCATCATATCATAAACAAATGTGTATTCAGCTTGTTTCAGCTGTTGTGTGGTTATTGTTCAGATTTAATTTATTTATTTCAGTACATGCAATTTCATAGGCCGCCCCTCCCCATTACATTATGAGCGTTGAGCATGTTCCCCATTACATTATGAGCGTGAACCTGGCGTGCCAACATACGATCGGCTCCGTTTGATTGAGCCTTGATCGCACAGACATTTATCATTTTCAGTACATGCAATACGATCGGCTCCGTTTGATTGAGCCTTGATCGCACAGACATTTATCATTTTCAGTACATACATCATATGCCGTTTGTTCCCCATTTATGTTATTGTATGTTATTGTATGTCATTGTATGTTATTGTATGTTATTGTATGTTATTGTTGGTGGTTGTCATTGTTACTGATTGACTATTTACATTTGCTCACTTATGATTATGCACAATTTTTCCTTGATAAAATAACAAGAAAATCAATAATAAATGTTTATCTAACAAGGTTCACTCGCCAACTTATGTTGACCAAAAAACTCCCATTTTTACACATGATACAGGTGAACCAGCTGCAGCAAGAAACACATAGGATTGGCCTAGAAGAATAAAATGATTTAGAGCTTGGAATTGTTTAGTTGGTTATTTTTCTTTGTATTTGTATGGACATGTTTGGATTATTGAGGATGTAATTTTGACTTTAATATATATGAAACATATTAGTAAATATCATGAGCTTTGGTGATAACCCAATTATGCCCCGACTCTTATTCCGCTGCGGGTCGGGGTGTGACAGGGGACGTATCAAGAGCCGTACGTAGATGTTATATGATATGTCGATCTAACTTGATCAATGGAATAAAAGGGAAAGTAATTATTAAAATGTTTTGTAATCCATATGGTATAAATTAAATTAAAAAATCATGTGTTAAATTTAATACTCCCTTGCATGGCTAATGAACTCTTTTGTAGATGTCTTCCGGTAAAGCATGTCTTGAAAATCAAGTGTCAACATACACATCAAGTCATAGATGCGAATTGTATAGACCAGATTGATATATTGGATACCAAATGAAAGCAGGATGGTAAAGGCATGAATAAAAATGTAGAATATGTTTTCTATTTTAATTGTATTAGTAACACCTTAAAGATGGGTTATTAATTTCACCAACGGTAAAATGGTGATTCGGTTTGTAATGTGAAAGGTTTTAATTAGGACCATTTCCGCTACTAGTTTATTGAACGTAGTCGTTTGATATATTTTTCTCTAAATTTTCATAAATGGTTTAGGGTGTTACTAAATGGAACAAGGAAGAAGACAACCACCGTCTCGCTGAACTCGTTTTCTGGCTGCTCGTTTGCCAATGATCTTTATTCTGCTTAGTGACGACTTCCAGCGGTTAAGATGCAATGGCGGGGGTGGGATTTGGGGTTTGAGATGAAGACGAGATATGGGGTTCGAATGAACTGGTTATATATAAGGTTCTTATTGAATAGTGAATGAATGAACTGGGGTTCAAGGATTCTTATTGAAAACTAGATTTGTTTCGGTTAACCTGCACACGCTAGGATTCGCAGAAACAACCTACAGTTTGAACCATCATATACAACACGACTCTTTTTTTGTAGCCACCACCAGAACACTGGTCAACAATGGATTTCGTTATGGGATGAAAGGGAAGAAAGGGAGAAGTGATGAGAGGTCGGTATTAAACAACCGCTTGTAAGGTGACATTACATGTGATGAAGAAGAAAGGAGACTCATATAGCAACAAAGCTATTAAATGGGGAGATGAAACTGTGCAGACTAGAATGCAAAGCATGTAATTTTGTATCAACCAATGGTGGCCCTAAAATTGGATCTAATGGGTCAACAAAGAACGGTGAATTGTTAAGCCCAATAAATGTTGCATACTTGAGACTTCGTTCTCGGGCTTGGCTCCACTGAACTGGTTTAGTTTTAGTTTAGTCTTATTAGTTTTTACATTTCAAACGCTTAGCTTGCGAGGGAGTATTAGATCTAGTAACGTATTGTGTTATTATAGGGACTTAATCTGTAATATGCAGTCTATGTAAACCACACCATTGCAACCCTAATTATACAACAATCTAATACAATCACATTTTGCCGAGCTCGGTAACTTACGAAAGCTCCAACTCAAGTTGAGTCTCATATCAAACTTTATTTCTAATGCTCGACCTCCACTGGTGAGTACTTTTTCATGCTCGAGCATGGTTTAGGCTAAACCCATTTATTATTTAAGTAATTAAAAGAGGGAATAAATTTCGAGACTTATTTTTCATTCCTCACATTTAGCATTCATATTCACTCCTCACATTAGTTCTCTATATTTTTATGAGTTTTAGATAAAATATGATGAAGATTGAGAACCCAATGTGAATGCTCTAATATAATATGATGCAATCTTATATGACATTAACTAAAGGTGTTCTTTAGTTAACTCATAAAGATGAAACAAGAGAACCCAATGTGAATTCTCTAATATGATGTGATGTAATCATATGTAATATTATACAATATTATGTTGTATTGCATAATATGATATACAACAATCAAGGCTATATAAGCACATACACCAACATTGTCTGTTTTCCCTTCAATCTCTCTACGATCAAAGCCTCTAATAATGCAAGCTCCAGTCACCAGATAATTCAACTTTGGCATGGTATCTTCTGATCCTAATCTCTATGCTGAAGACAACTTTATTTCGTCTCAATTGACGAATAATTTGAAGTCTCAGCCGCATGTTCCCTGCAATCCTTCATCGGTATCTCTAATCATATGTTGGTACATGTTATTCATTGATTTGTCAATGTATTTGCTTGAAATCATCTAGTTAACACAGGATCTGGTGGTGTTTTTGAGAGAGTAAACGTTTCGAAGCCGACTAGATTTGCAGGTTCTCAAACTCATACGCAAAAGGACAGTCCGTCTCCGAGTATTAATATGGTAAGAATTCGCTTCAGTTTTATACTCGTGTTATTGTTGTTACTGCCAATTGTTGTATTTAGGGGATGCCCTAACCAATTTCGAAACAATTGCAAGAAAACTGTAATGAAGAAAAAACCTGAATTTCTACACTAATCGTGTGTTCACTTTCAGATTAACCTATTTGGTGGTACTACCAATGATTAATAGGATAATATGTATAGAAAAGAATGAATTTGTGATTGAAGGAGAAACTTGATAACCGTACCATCTGTTCATACATCAACCAAGTTTGTATATATTTTTGTATGTAGTATTCATTATCCGTTTTACATTTGGGTTTTGAAAAACCCATCAGGTTTCAAGCTATGCGCTTTACCATCACATGACGGGTCTAATTTCAATAAAATCCAACTAACGACTTTAATTATTTTCTAAACTTGGGGCAAGCCCATCCAAAAGAATAAAACCAATTAATTAATTAGTAAATGCCTAATATTTGTTATTAAATATATAAGATATGTATATATCTATAACAGTTAATCAATAAGTTAATTATAACATCAAAAACGATATATACACCACCAAATCTCATTAACATTAAAGCGATCATGCACTCCCGAATCTGCTAACCCTTTTTATATTTAATAAGATTCACTTGATGGACAAGTTAATCCAATATCACCAAAATCCGTAGATAATATTAAAATTACCAACACCATTACTATTACGTAGTTTAATCTAGTTATAATTTAGTGGAAAAGCTTTAAGATCGCTACAACCATTTGGGGAAAATATTCTCTAAGTTTGTTTGGAATAATAATTTGTCATTTCGTACCTGTATACGGTGATTTGATTTGTCACTAGAACCATTTGAGGAAAATAATCCCTCTCTCCCCCCTTCAACTGCTTGCGATCACTCTTTTTAAAAAAAAAAAAAACATGACAAAACAAGATAAACCCACTCTCTCCGTGGTTGGTCTTCTGGTTCATTTCTGTCATTCGTTTTTACCAAAAGAAGACTTTAAATTTGCTTTTGAAGATGAAAATGGAGAGCAAAGGGTAGTCAGATATATTGAATGCAGCATAGCCTTAGTGCAGGGTGGAAATACTTGGGAGTTGGACATACCTTGAAGACTAGAGATGATTTGCTCTTCCATTTAGTTGAAACTACCAAATTTAGAGTGAAATACTTATTGCATGCTTTTTATAACCTTGGTTTTAAAAAGGTTCATCTTATTGTAGTTCTAAAAGCACACGCCTTAGGCGCAGCACGAGGCAATTGGTAAATTAAAACGCCTTTAGACGATCATGAGATACATGTGTATAATCTCAAATGTTCTTGCTTCTGTAGGTTTACATACTAAAGGGAAATTGTTCAAATGAAGTTGATTGTGCTGTTAGACTTTTGCATTTGGGAGAAAATTCAGAACAAGTAACTCCAGGTATCTTATGCTATAAGTTATGCGCACTTGCTGTGCATTGGAGATAAAGCAGTACATGGAGGCAACAAATGAACATAAACACATTAAAGATGTGTTAAAGAAAGTAGCTGCCTTGCGTGAGGAGATTTCGGGTATTGTAAACAGGAAAATTGAGAAGCATGAGCTCAGGTTTAACCCTCGTTATGCAGAAGACAACTTTAATTCATCTCCATTGACAAACATTTCAAACTCTCAGCCATTTGTTCCCTGCAATCCTTCATGGGTATCTCTAATCTTATGTCGCTATTCATCGATTTGTCAATGTATTTGCTTGAAATCAGTTAGTTAATACTAGACTTGGTTGTGTTCTTGACAGATTAAACCTCAAAAATTGATGCCGACTAGATTTGCTGGTTCTCAAACTTATACACAAAAGCAAACTACTTCTCCGAATACTGTAAGAAATTACTTCCGTTTGACATTCAAGTTATTGTTGTGTATGTTTTAATGTTAAGGTATAAATCATTTTTATAAATATTAAAAGATAGTTCGTGTGTAAAATTCATTGTAAAAATATGTATATATACGCACACGTCAGGGTTAGAGTCTGTCATTATAAATCTATACTATATATATTAGATGGATAACAAAGTAGCTTAACTTTATTTAATAAGGCCACCTTTCTAATTTACCTTAAAGTTCAAGACAGATTAATGCATTATTTAATAAACTTTTAATTAATACATTAAATGCACTTTCTTAACAATATTTATGCACTCATAAAAAATAGGAATATAACTAGATCCTATAAGAAAAATAGAGAAATGTTATTTGAGAAGAAATTTAATGTGAGAAGAAAAAAAAAAGGACATAATGGTAAAACATTAAATAATTTATAACTCCTCTCATTAATTATGTTATCTTTCATTAATAAAATAAAAATATTATATCCTACACATTTCAAAATTTATCCTACATATATCTTATACTTATCAGAATTTACTCTACACACATGTAAAAATACCCTACACATTTCATAATTTATCCTACACATACTAAAATTTATCCTACACATGTCGAATATTGTCTTTCACCGTAAATTATTTTATCTTGAAAAAACATATTAAAAAATGAGTTACAAGTTTAATTAATTAGCTAATTAATGACAATTATAAATTTACCTATATGCCCTTTTTCATAATATTAAATACACACATTAAATGAAGTAAATGGAGAATTTCTATTGGTTTAAAAGTTATTCTTTTTATTCTTACAAATTTTTCTTCTCATTTGAACTCTCCACAAGAAAAATATTATAATATCTATATCTATAACGTTATATAATATGGGTAGGGTTATTGTAAAAAGGGTGTGTTTTGTGAGAAGTGTAAGAAAGAATTTACACCCTTTGATCTACCCTTAAAATAATTACTTTTCTAGATTAAGGGCATAAAAGTAAATTTAACATTTTTAAATTAAAAAACCCACATACAATGCATATGCAACTTCCCCGTCTTTTTAAACGTCAATAACTTTTTATACGTAACTTTTTAAAAAGAATTACACTAATATGAGTACCATATTGCTATACTTATATATAGAAAAAAATTGCGTTTTGATAGGATGTTTTAGTCCAGGGTGTTTTGTCTATTTTGTTTTAGTTATATAGTGATTCAAGGTGTTGTGTTTTACAGTAAAACACCATGAACGTATATAAGACAACATAAAATTGCAAATGCCATTGAATTCAGCAAACTTCAATTTTCTTATACAGAAACACCATGAAACTAAAATAAAACACTATAGAAAACAAGACACCATACAAGTATATAAAGAACCATTCCATTCGCAATAAAAAATATCATTAAATTCAACGAGCTAAAATAAAACACTATAGAAAATAAGATTTAAAGATTGAACGTAAATGGTATTTGCAATGTTATAGCGTTTTATACACGTTCATGGTGTTTTACTGTAAAACACAATGCCTTGAATCACTATATAATTAAAACAATATAGAGAAAACACCATTGACTAAAACATACGATCGAAACGTATTTTTTTTTGCGTATAAGTATAGCAATATGGTACTCATATTAAAGATAAAAAAACATTCGTTATTATAGTGTAATTTTTTTTAAAAAAATTTACGTATAAAAAGTTATTGACGTTTAAAAAAGATGGAAGTTGCATATGCATTGCATGTGGGTTTTTGAATTTTATCTTTAATTAGGTTTTTTTTAAATTACTTAATTTTCCTTATCCTAATAAATTAAATAATGACACGTGTCATCATCATGTTCTTTCTTATTCTTCTCACAAATTTTATCTTTTTTACAGGATACTAAACCAATATTATATATATATATTAGATGGACAACAAAGTTGTGACAAATGGGAAATAACTACTAATTCCGTACAATCTAATCACTATTTTTAGTACATAATCTCATGCATAATATCGTAATTTGATTATGTAACAGAGTAGTACGTCGTATACTAAGAATTGGGGCAAGTAAATCTGATCATAACATATACTGGTTCCGTTATGATGCGGAACAAACCAAAACAATGCCCTAAAAGTGTTGGTAGAAAGTGTTGGGCGCACTAACTGCGGTGACACTAACTGTGTCGGTAAATCCGGTAAAACGAATAGAACAAGGAATAACGGCATGTTAATGCCATACCGAGTCCATATATAAATGAAAACACTTATTTGAGATTAACTATTACAATAATACATAACTTTCCGGTACAACGCCAAAATTGCAAAATTGTCCGTTTCGACGAAAAAAGCGACAAATGTCAGTTTGTCCGCAACACTAATCGGTGGATCCCGGATGTCAGAATAATAATACAATGATGTTAATCATCCTAAAACAATGTGAGAATAGCAAGAATGCACAAAAAACATGGGCTATGCCCAATGACAAGATAACATGGGCTAGGTCCAATGACAAGAAAACATGGGCTAGGCCCAATAACATGGGCAAGGCCCAATGACACGCGTGCAAGGCAAGAGGAAATGTGAAGGGCAAGGCCCATTTACACACGATCTGAAAACAACAATATATATACATATACATTTTTGATAAATATATATAGAAATATTAATCGAGCAAACAAACTACCAACACTATATAACATTAAAAGTTGTTCCATCGTAACAAAGAAATACATAACAAGAATTCAAGATGAACAACGAGTATAAGGTCCATTTAGGCCTAAGTGTCTAATAAACTTGATACACATGTAGGTTATACACGTGTACGGACACCAACGTGAGTAATACAACCTACCGAACGCAAAACTGTGAGTTCATGTCCCTCCTTTCATTGATTTCAAAGTTTTGTTTTACAAATTATCGAGGGGAAATACATGTCATAACAAATAGTATGTTAGCTATGGGTTCAGTTGATAACATGATCATTTGTGCATAAGTAGGATGATGACAATAGTAACCATTAATCACGTAGTGACCAAGGTGCAAAAGGTATAGATCAATCGAGTTTGAGACACACTCCACTCCTGGTATGATAACCGGTTAGGAGTGCTTTTGTGATCCCAATGATGTCAAAGTTGTCTCGGGTTGGTTACTTACTTATGGCACATATATGTCAGGGTACTCGCAACACTTTGATAGATCCCCAGAACGCCATAATGCTAATAACATACTCGGATTTAATTACTGCTTTTCAAGAATGGCATTTTTATGCGAAAACATTAACTACATGAACTCGCCAATTTATGTTGACTTTTTAAAATTACATGTATTCCAGGACACAAGACTTGAGCTGGTGATACACTCCGGGATATGAGAAATGACATAACAATGAATGCCATCTTTTTGGAGGATTTGTCTCTTATATCCTAACCTCGTATGGGTATATAGGAGTCAAAACCTCAACATGCTTTTACGATGAAAACAATCTTTCATTATGATGTAATGCATTTCAAACCATATTTTTGATGACAATGTGAAATTATTTGGAAACCCATGAATTCACTTTTGGAAGATTGTAAACATTGGTTGCAAGGTATTATAAGCATGGCATCGTTGTTGATTTACAGTTGTTTACATAATTGGATGCAATGATTACCTCATAGTCACACGTTTACGCTTACGCTACGACCAGGGTGTGACAAAAGTAATTTAACTTTAACTAAGAATTACACCTTTGTAATTTAGCTTAAAGTTCAAGACACATTAATACACTATTAAAAAAACTTCTAATTAATACACTAAATGCACTTTCTAAAACAATATTTATTGCACTCATAAAAAGTAAGAATATAACTAGATCCCATAAGAAAATAATTACACTAGACAAAAAGAAAATAATAACATTATGTAATAACAATGTATCTTCATATATGTTTTATAACCATGACAACCCTGTTGGCTTTTTTTTTTTCTCTCAAATCGGTAAGGGTTCACACCGGTTTGGGTTTTCATTTTAAGAAAGATTAGAACCGGTTTTGTCTGAATCAGTTTGGGCTAGAAATAAGGGTGAGACCAAAATAAACAAAACTTCCTAGAACCGATTGTGAATTGGGAAAACTAAAACAATTTGTGTGCATTTTTTTTAATATTTGTAATAGTTTAGTTTAGGTATTTTTATGTTAGAATATTTATGTTATTTTTACTGTTTGGTGTCCATTCTATTAAATTTGGTTCAAGATCATTCTGTCTCCATCCTGATGCGTGGTGGGCCACTTTCAGTGTGTATATATATAAAATACAGGGCTCGGTGAGAACTACTACGAGTGAGTTGTGAGAACCATTAGAACTCCTACTTCCCGCGGAGTTAGGAAAAAAAAAATTGTCGAGTCGGCAGTTTTGCGTAATATAAGTTCTGTTTACATGCTAGTGTAAATTTGTTACGAAGATAAATATTTTTTACACATTATGTAAATGTGTGTATGCTTATTTTATTTTTTTTGTTTTGAAAAAAGTGATTTTTTTAAGATTTTTTAGATTTTTTTTGAAAAACCTTTTGGTTGATCTAGTTCTCACGGTTATCATAACTCAAGTTGGTTCTTATTTTAACCCATCCCATATAATACATTTATACATCTTTACTAATATATATTAGTTGGACAACAAAGTAATTTAACTTTATTTGAGAAGGACATCTTTGTAATTTACCTTAAAGTTTAAGACATATTACTACATTATTTAATAAAATCCTAACTACGACACTAAATACACTTTCTAAACAATATGTATTGCACTCATAAAAAAATTAGAATATAACTAGATCTCATAAGAAAATTAGTATATTAGATAAAAAAACATGAATAATAACGTCATGTAATAACAAGAGTAAATTGCACAAAACATCCTTTATGTTTCCTCAAACTTGCAGGTTCCAGCCTTAATGTTTAAAAGTTGCTAAAAACAGCCTTTAAGTTTATTTTTGTTGCGGGTTCAATCCTTTACAGCTAACCACGTTATTTTCTTCAGTTAAGTTCCCTCACATGCATAACATGTGAGGGTATATTCGTCATTTTGGTTGATCATGTGAGGGAACTTAACTGAAGAAAATAACGTGGTTAGCTGTAAAGGATTGAACCCGCAACAAAAATAAACTTAAAGGTTGTTTTTAACAACTTTTAAACATTAAGGCTGGAACCTGCAAGTTTGAGGAAACATAAAGGATGTTTTGTGCAATTTACTCTAATAACAATGTATGTTCAGACTTTTTTATAACCTGCTAGCTTCTTTTTATATCTCAAATCGGCATGGGTCCAAAATAGGTTCGGTTTTTTTATTTTAAGAAGGATCAGGGTGGGACAAAAGTAAACAGAACTTCCTAAAACGATTAGGGTTGGGGAAACAATTTTTGTTTTCCTTTTTATGATTTTTGTAATAGTTTAGTTTTAGGTACTTCTTTTGTTTAATTATTAATGTAATTTTTTGTGTTTCGTCGTCGGTCCATTAGAATTTGGTTGAAAATCCGTCATGATGTGTGGCGGGCCGCTTCTGGTATATATATATATAATATGTGTAAACTTTTATTATTATAATATATATATAATATATATATATATATATATATATATTAGATGTACACCAAAGTAATATAACTTTATTTGTGAAAGACACCTTTATAATTTATCTTAAAGTTCAAAACACATTAATACATTATTTAATAAACTTTAATTAATACGTTAAATGCACTTTCTCAACAATATTTATTGCTTTTATAAAAAAAATAGGAATTTAGCTAGATCTCATAAGAAAAATACTATACTAGATAAAAAAAACGTTATTAATAATGTAATAACAATGTACGTTTAGATGTTTTTTTATATACATGAAAACCTTGAAGGCTTCTTTTTTTCTCTTAAATTGGTAGTATGGGCCCCGGGTTTTTATTTTAAGAAGTATTAGAACCAGTTTTGGCTAGATCATTTTAGGCTAGAAATCAGGGTGGGACAAAAATAAACAAAACTTCCTAGAACTTGAGATTGGGGGAAACTAAATCCATTTTTTGTTTTCCTTCTTTTTTTTTTAATTTTTGTTATAGTTTACTTTTAGGTATTTTTTTCTTTAAATTATTAATGTTACTTTTACTGTTTGGTCTCCATTACATTTAAATATGATTTGAAATCAGCGTGTCTTCGTCGCGATGCGCGGCGAGCCACTTCTAGTACACACATATACATATACATATATATATACACACACACATATATATAGCCTTCGGTTCTGTTCAATTAAGAAACACCACCATTTGTGAGAAACATGAGAACTTCTACTTCCCTAACAGCCAGGCCGTAATTTTTCGCACGAACATATAAAAAATATTATAAACATATCTGTAAAAAAATGTCAAGTCGTTACGACGATGAATTTTTTTTACACCTGATGCAAATTTACATCACGCAAATTTGTTTTTAATTTTTTATTCTTTTCGTCAAACAAGTGATTTTTTAAGATTTTTGAGAATTTTTTAAAAAATCCTTTTAAAAGACTAGTTCTCATGGTTCTCATACCTCAAGATAGTTCTCAGTTTACCCTTTCCCTGAGTGTGTGTGTGTGTGTATATATATACAAAATACATCTATATCTATATTATTACATAATATATATTAGATGGGCATCAAATAATTTAATTTTATTTGAGAATGATACATAATGTACCTTAAAGTTTAAGACACATTCATACATTATTTAATAAACTTTTAGTTAATATACTAAATACATTTTCTAATCAATATTTATTGCACTCATAAAAAATAGGAATATACCTAGATCCCATAAGAAAAATATTATACTAGACAAAAAAAAAATTAATAATAAAGATATGTAATAACAATGTATGTTCAAATGTGTTTAATAACCATGTCAACCCTGCTGGCTTCTTTTTTTCTCTCAAATTAATAAGAGTTCATATTGGTTCGGTTTTTTATTTTTAGAAAGACTAGAAGCGTTTTGGCTAAATCAGTTTGGGCTAAAAATCAGGATGAGATAAAAATAAACAGAACTTTCTAGAACTGATTGTCGTAGGGGAAAACTAAAACAATTTTTGCTTTTCTTTTTTTAATTTTTGTAATAGTTTAGTGTATGTATTTTTTAGTTTAAATTATTAATGTTGTTTTTACTTTTTCATCTCCATTCCATTTAATTTGGTTTAAAATCAATCTATCTCCGTCACGATGCGTGACGGGCGACTTCTAGTATATATATAAAACTATACTTATATATTATATAATATATATTAGATGGACACAAAAGTAATTTAACTTTACTTGAGGACACCTTTGTACCTTAAATTTCAAGACACATTAATATACTATTTAATAAACCTCTAATTAATACACTAAATGCACTTTCTCAATAATGTCATGTAATAACAATGTATGTTTAATTTTTTTTTTATAACCATGACAACCGTGATAGCTCCTTTTTTTCTTTAAAATCGGTATCGGTCCAACCAAGTTCGGCTCTTTATTTTAAGAAGGATTATATAATATATATTAGATGGACTCCAAAGTAATTTAACTTTATTTGAGACCCGACTAGGATTTGGGAAACTAATACGGTTTTTGTTTTCTTTTTTTATTTTTGTAATAGTTTAGTTTTAGGTATTTTTTGTTTAAATTATTATTGTTATTTTTAGTGTTTAGTCTCTGTTACATTTTAATATGGTTCAAAATCAGCGTATCTCTGTCGCGATGCGCGGTGAGCCACTTCTAGCACACACACACACACACAATATATATATATATATATTTATGTAAAATACATCTATATCTATACTATTATATAATAATATATATTAGCTGGACAAAGTAATTTAACTTTATTTGAGAAGGACACCTTTGTAATTTACATTATAGTTATAATTAATACACTGAGTATACTTTTATTAACAATATTTGTTGCTATCATAACAAAATAGGAATATAACTAGATTCCATAAGAAAAGTATTATTCTAGATAAAAAATTATTAATAATGTCATGTATTAATAATATATGTTCAAGTGTTTTTTATAAATATGAAAGCCCTGATGACTTCTTTCTTTCTCTCAAATCGGTATGGGTCCAAAACCGGTTTGCGATTTTTTATTTTAAGAAGGATTAAAAACCAGTTTAGGCTAAATTAGTTTCCGGCTAGAAATCGGGGTGGGACAAAGATCAACATAACCGACTGGGATTCGGGGAAACTAAAACCATTTTTTTTTCTATTTTTTTGTAATAGTTGAGTTTTAGGTATTTTTTGTTTAAACTATTAATGTTATTTTTACTGTTTCGTCTCCATTACATTTGAATTTTGTTCAAAATTAGCGTGTCTCCATCGCGATGTGTGGCGGACGAGTTCTTGTGTATGTGTGTATATATACAGGGGAGGTTTGAAATGAGAAGAAATTCTTTGTGAAAAAAAAAGAAGTTTAAACTAATAAGAATGTTGCATTTTACTTTATTTAATATTTTTATTTAATTTTATTTTATTTTAAGGTTATATTGGTAAACTTACATTGTCTACTATTCGCCACTGTTGTCTGGTATCAGTATGACCTTGAAATAACTTGGGTATTGTGAATAGAGACAGGTCGAAAGAAAAGTTGATACGTATGAATACTGAATCTAAACTAAACCCTTAACCTCATAGTGGGTTGTGTATATTATATGTATGATATTGTAGGAAATGGTGAAGTGAAAAACATGAATAACAATGCAGTAAATGGAAATCCTATCAAAGAAGGAGGACCGACATGACGAGAATGATGTATATCTACTATTCAAGAAGATATACACCAATATTTAATCATGTAGGTACATATACTTTGACTATGAAAGGCCAACAAAGAGAAAACCTGATTTTCGGTATGGAAACTTACTTTAGATGATGTGAGTTCATGCTACCAATTGTCTATTATGATTGCTTGTATATATGTGCTCATTTCTTTAGTCTTGCTTATGGTTGAATATTGAAAAGCGTGGAAAAAGAAAAAAAGTTTAATTCCTTATCGAAAATGCAGATTTTGGAACATTAAAAAATTGCTATGTATTGTATCATAAAGTAATATATCTCTTACTTGGTTAATACCCAACTTTAAAGAACAAATGAATATGAGTTGTAGCATGCTTAGTGGATTCCGAATGACTTAGGCAAGAATGTAACCTAACATACATGATATGTTAGGTTTTGGTTTGTAATATGAGTTCAATGAAAGTATTTATAAGCATTTTTTTTCTAAACACTCATTACAAGTGTTTGACAATCATATCATATTTGTGTTAATGGAGGATCTAATTCTTTTTCTTTATGCGGAGTTACAAGGTTTCCGGGACTAAATCCTCTATTAGGAAGGTGGATTTGTAACATCTAATTTTCAAAAATAATAATAATTTTTTAATTATTTAGAGTGAAGTGTTTTATTAAATAAAGTGTAGGGCCTATTTATGGCTCATACATAAACTTAGCTTGAAATATAATTTTAACGTCTTGTTTTAGGTTTAGTTGTAAAATATAATTTTGTTATTCGTTGAGAGTTATTATGAAGTAAAAGAATTTGATGAGTAGCAATATATTTTAATAGAGTATATTTTAGTAGTATAAGTTGAGAAATGTGACTCGTTCGGTTCAATGCAATAGTGTTACCTCATCTTATGGCTTCACAAAACTTGAAGAACCATTGTTGTAAATATTAATAATGAGAGGTGTATTATGCATTTAGCCAATAGTTCTGTATATAAAAGAGTATTTTTATGCTCATTTGTATTGGATTTCTCTAGGGTTAGAGAGAAATAAGAGAGAGAAAGAAGTAGAGAGATAAGGGTGGTCGTTGGTGTTTTGTGGCGGCCGATGGTGTCCGGAAGCGGCCGGAGTTACAGGTTTGACTTGGGACCATTTGTTGACGCTACAAACGCAATGGTAAGCTTTTATTTCTCCAAATCCACGTTTAAAGTTGTTAAAAAGGTTGAAAAAAAATTTGTCCAAAATGTTTTTCAATGATACGATATGGTTACAAAGATATGACCAATCCAGGAAGTCTTATCTTTAAAACATTGATTTTTATACATGATGTTCATAGCACATAGATGATCATTTTAAAAACGATGGAAGTTCAAAATAGATCTTTTAAGCTAGAGTTTTAAACCCATTTGCAAAGCTATTCGTATTCCCGTTTTATTTAAAACACAGCCTAGTATAATTGAAGATCGAAGATCTGGCCGTTATATTGAGCTGAAATTTCGACTTTAGCATTCTGAAATATGAAATTTTTTATCTCTTTGAAGGAAATTCCAATCAGAAGTTGGGAACCATTATTTTAACATTGAACAGTTTATAACAATTTGTTTGTATGAAAATCAAGTTGATTGTGTTGCATGGATGATTTAATGGCATTGCATGTGCAATTGGTGACCTGAGAAACACTTGTGATGCAAAAATGAACAAAAAAACATAAATGGATCTCCTTGCATGTCGTAAACGAAGAAATTCATGTATGCGAACCCATACACGAGAAGGTATGCTAAAGCTTGTGAGTCCATGATCTATGACATGTGAGGGATGCTTGAGTTAAATGGGATACGTGAACCCTCTTGGTCCTATTTAGTTTACTTGTTATAACTAAAGGAAATATTTACTTTAAACTAAATGGGATACTTTGAATGCATGAGTCCATGATCTATGACATGTGAGGGATGCTTGAGTGTAGATAATCTTGTAAATGGGCCATGGGTAAGATTTTGGGGTAAAATACTTGGACAAAGTTATGGTAATATACTGTGTTTTTGTATATGATGTTATTAATATGCATGCAAGTATAGAACAAAGAGGTTATAAAGGAAGGTTCTTCAAATGGGGACGTATCAAGAGCTGTACGTCAATGTGATCTGATATGTTGATCTAACTTGATCAATGGAATAAAAGGGAAAGTAATTATTAAAATGTTTTGTAATCCATATGGTATAAATTAAATTAAAAATGATGTGTTAAATTTAATACTCCCTTGCATGGTTAATGCACGCTTTTGTGGATGTCTTCGGGTAATGCATGTCTTGAAAATCAAGTGTCAACATACACACCAAGTCATGGATGCGAATTGTATAGACCGGATTGATATAGTGGATACCAAATGAAAGCAGGACGGTAAAGGCATGAATAAAAATGTAGAATATGTTTTCGATTTTAATTGTATTAGTAACACCTTAAAGATGGGTTATTAATTTCACCAAGGTAAAATAGTGATTGGGTTTGTAATGTAAAAGGTTTTAATTAGGACCCTTTTCCGCTACTCGTTTATTGAACGTAGTCGTTTGATATAATTTTCTCTAAATTTTCATAAATGGTTTTGGGTGTTACTAAATGGAACAAGGAAGAAGACAACCACCGTCTCTCTGAACTCGTTTCTGGCTGCTCGTTTGCCAATGATCTTTAGTCTGCTTAGTGATGATTTCCAGCAGTTAAGATGCAATGGCACACGACTCTTTTTTTGTAGCCACCACCACAACACTGGCCAACAATGGATTTCGTTATGGGATGAAAGGGAAGAAAGGGAGAAGTGATGAGAGGTCGGTATTAAACAACCGCTTGTAAGGTGACATTACATGTGATGAAGAAGAAAGGAGACTCATATAGCAACAAAGCTATTAAATGGGGAGATGAAACTGTGCAGACTAGAATGCAAAGCATGTAATTTTGTATCAACCAATGGTGGCCCTAAAATTGGATCTAATGGGTCAACAAAGAACGATGAACTGTTAAGCCCAATAAATGTTGCATACTTGAGACTTCGTTCTCGGGCTCGGCTCCACTGAACTGGTTTAGTTTTAGTTTGGTCTTATTAGTTTTTACATTTCAAACGCTTAGTTTGCGAGGGAGCATTAGATCTAGTAACGTATTGTGTTATTATAGGGACATAATCTGTATTATGCAGTCTATGTAAACCACACCATTGCAACCCTAATTATACAACAATCTAATACAATCACATTTTGCCGAGCTCGGTAACTTACGAAAGCTTTAACTCCAGTTCGAGTCTCATATCAAACTTTATTTCTAATGCTCGACCTCCACTGGTGAGTACTTTTTCATGCTCAAGCATGGTTTAGGCTAAACCCATATATTATTTAAGTACTTAAAACAGGGAATAAATTTAGAGACTTATTTTTCATTCCTCACATTTAGCATTAATATTCACTCCTCACATTAATTCTCTATATTTTTATGAGTTTTAGATAAAATATGATGAAGATTGAGAACCCAATGTGAATGCTCTAATATAATATGATGCAATCTTATATGACATTAACTAAAGGTGTTCTTTAGTTAACTCATAAAGATGAAACAAGAGAACCCACTGTGAATTCTCTAATATGATGTGATGTAATCTTATGTAATATGATACAATATTATATTGTATTGCATAATATGATATACAACAATCAAGGCTATATAAGCACATACACAAACATTTTCAATTTTCCCTTCAATCTCTCTACGATCAAAGCCTCTAATAATGCAAGCTCCAGTCACCAGAGAATTCAACTTTGGCATGGTATCTTCTGATCCTAATCTCACCAGAAACGACTTCAACCCTAGTTATGCTGAAGACAACTTTATTTCGTCTCAATTGACGAATAATTTGAAGTCTCAGCCGCATGTTTCCTGCAATCCTTCATCAGTATCTCTAATCATATGTTGGTACATGTTATCCATCGATTTGTCAATGTATTTGCTTGAAATCAGCTAGTTAACACTGGATCTGGTGGTGTTTTTGACAGAGTAAACGTTTTTCGAAGCCGACTAGATTTGCGGGTTCGCAAACACATACGCGAAAGGACAGTCCGTGTCCGAGTATTAATATGGTAAGAATTCGCTTCAGTTTTATACTCGTGTTATTGTTGTTACTGCCAATTGTTGTATTTAGGGGATGCCCTAACCAATCTCGAAACAATTGCAAGAAAACTATAATGAAGAAAAAAGCTGAATTTCTACACAAATCGTGTGTTCACTTTCAGATTAACCTGTTTGGTGGTACTACCAATGATTAATCAGATAAGATGTGTAGAAAAGAATGAATTTGTGATTGTAGGAGAAACTTGATAACCGTACCATCTGTTCATACATCGACCAAGTTTGTATATATTTTTGTATGTAGTATTCATTATGGGTTTTATATTTGGGTTTTGAAAAACCCGTCAGGTTTCAAGCTATGCGCTTTACCATCACATGACGGGTCTGATTTCAATAAAATCCAACTAACTACTTTAATTATTTTCTAAACTTGGGGCAAGCCCATCCAAAAGAATAAAACAAATTAATTAATTAAGAAATGCCTAATAATTGTTATTAAATATATAAGATATGTATATATCTATAACAGTTAATCAATAAGTTAATTATAACATCAAAACCTATATATACACCACCAAATCTCATAAACATTAAAGCGATCATGCACTCCCGAATTTGCTAACCCGTTTAATATTTAATAAGATTCACTTGGTGGACAAGTTAATCCAATATCACCAAAATCCGTAGATAATATTAAAATTACCAACACCATTACTATTACGTAGTTTAATCTAGTTATAATTTAGTGGAAAAGCTTTAAGATCGCTACAACCATTTGGGGAAATATTCTCTGAGTTCGTTTGGAATAATAATTTGTCATTTCGTATCTGTATACGGTGATTTGATTTGTCACTAGAACCATTTGAGGAAAATAATCCCTCTCTCTCCCCCTTCAACTGCTTGCGATCACTCTTTTTTCTTTAAGAAAAAAACATGACAAAACAAGATAAACCCACTCTCTCCGTGGTTCATATGGTCTTCGGGTTCATTTCTGTCATTCGTTTTTACCAAAAGAAGACTTTAAATTTGCTTTTGAAGATGAAAACGTAGAGCAAAGGGTAGTCAGATATATTGAATGCAGCATAGCCTTAGTGCAGGGTGGAAATACTTGGGAGTTGGACATATCTTGAAGACTAGAGATGATTTGCTCTTCCATTTAGTTGAAACTACCAAATTTAGGGTGAAATACTTATTGCATGCTTTTCTAAAACCTTGGTTTTAAAAGGTTCATCTTATTGTAGTTCTAAAAGCACACGCCTTAGGCGCGAGCACGAGGCAATTGGTAAATTAAAACGCCTTTAGACGATCATGAGATACATGTGTATAATCTCAAATGTTCTTGCTTCTGTAGGTTTACATACTAAAGGGAAATTGTTCAAATGAAGTTGATTGTGCTGTTAGACTTTTGCATTTTGGAGAAAATTCAGAACAAGTAACTCCAGGTATCTTATGCTATAAGTTACGTGCATTTGCAAGACTTGTGATTGAATCAGAAGGTGCATTGGAGATAAAGCAGACATGGAGGCAACAAATGAACATAAACGCATTAAAGATGTGTTAAAGAAAGTAGCTGCCTTGCGTGAGGAGATTTCGGGTATTGTAAACAGGAAATTTGAGAAGCATGAACTCAGGTTTAACCCTCGTTATACAGAAGACAACTTTAATTCATCTCAATTGACGAACATTTCAAACTCTCAGCCATTTGTTCCCTGCAACCCTTCATCGGTTCTCTAATGTTATGTTGCTACATGTTATTCATCGATTTGTCAATGTATTTGCTTGAAATCAGTTAGTTAACACTAGACTTGGTTGTGTTCTTGACAGATTAAACCTCAAAAATTGAAGCCGACTAGATTTGCTGGTTCTCAAACTTATACGCAAAAGGAAACTACTTCTCGGAATACTGTAAGAAATTACTTCCGTTTGACATTCAAGTTAATGTTGTTACTGCCATTAATGTTACGTAGTTAAATCATGTTACGATTTAGTGGAAAACTTTAAGATTGTTCGAACCATTGAAGGAAATTAACTCTTAACTTTGTTTGGAATAAATAAAATTTACTTGGTATGTGTCCGCTGATTTGATTTGTCGCTAGAACCATCTAGGAAAATAAACTCTCTCTCTCTCTCTTCAACTGCTAGCAATCACTGTTGTTTTCAAACATGACAAAACAAGATAAACAACCTCCCTCCGTGGTTCATACGGTCCTCCGGTTCCAATCGTTTTTACCAAAAGAAGACGTTAAATTTGCACTTGAAGTTGAAAATGGAGAGCAATGGGAAGTCAAATACATTGCATGCAAGCATGGGCTTAGTGTAGGGTGGAAATACTTTGCAGTTGGACGTAACTTGAAGATTGGAGATGTTTTGCTCTTTCATTTAATTGAAACTACCAAATTTAAGGTGAATAACTTATATCATGATTTCCTATGACCTTGGTTTTAAAAAAGTACATCTTAACCAAGTTCTTAAGGCGCATGAGACCGATCATAACATACTTCTCTAATAATCTCAAATGTTCTTACTTCTATAGGTTTACATACTAAAAGGAATTTATTCAAATGAAGTTGATTGTGTTAGCCTTTTGCATTTCGCAGCACATTCAGAACAAGTAACTCCAGGTAACTATTTTGCGTTTTGTTTTAGTTAGTTTTAGTTGTTACCTTTTATTTATAGTGTTGAACTAAAACATGGAAAACAGCTACCCTGTCCCCTAGTGGCCACCTTATGGGACATCTTGGAAACGGTAATGAAGAGGATGGTTCAGAGGTTCTAGAATGTTCTAGACCAACCGAGCCCATCTTTCATTGGAAGAAGTCAACTCTTTTGAAGACCTCCATCTATTCTGGTCGATGGAGTAAGGATCCACCATCCCTAACCGATGATGTTAGAATGGGCTACTACAAACTCTTCTTGTATATGAAAGAATTTCTTCCTCCGGCAGACGTGTATGATAGGTTAGTGGTGGGTAAGATTCATCTAACCGTAAAGATTGCTGGTGAGATTAAAAGTGCAAGCTAACCACGGCTAAGTAAGAGTTTGATAAATGGGATAAGTACCTGAAAGCTTTCTGAGGGTTTTGGCTTGAAATTTGTTTTTTATGCGATAACTTAATCACACTTGAAATGCTTGTGCTTGATTCAGAAGGTGTGTTGGACATAAAGCAGTACATGGAGGCAACAAATGAATATAAACGCATAAAGACGAGTTAAAGAAAGTAGCTGCCATGCGTAAGGAGTTGAAGGGAAGTGCTAAAACTATCAGGAGATTTCGGGTGTTTTAAAGCAGAAACTTGAAAGGCATGAACTTAGGTTCTAGAATGTGGTGAATGCACCATGGTAGGCTCTATCGATTCTCACAAAGGAGTTTTTCCCATATATGTTAAACTGTAAAACTAAATGTGGCTCACTAAATGTGGTTCATTATTAATAAGTTTTACATTTTACCATAAAATGAAAACCAACTTAATGTGCCTCCGATAGAGCCTACCATGGTGCATTCACCACCTTCCTGAACCTAAGTTCATGCCTCTCAACTTTCTGCTTTAAAACACCCGAAATCTCCTCTCAGTTTTTAGCACTTCCCTTCAACTCCTTACGCATCGCAACTACATTCTTTAACTCAACTTTGATGCGTTTATATTCATTTGTTGCCTCCATGTACTGCTTTATGTCCAACACACCTTCTGAATCAAGCACAAGCATTTCAAGTGTGATTAATTTATCGCATAAAAAACCAAATTTCAAGCCAAAACCCTCAGAAAGCTTTCAGGTACTTATCCCATTTATCAAATTCTTCCTTAGCTGTGTTGAGCTTGCACTTCTTAATCTCATCAGCTATCTGTACGGTTAGACGAATCATAACCACCACTAACCTGTCATACACGTCTTCCGGATGGAGAAATTCTTCGTTATACAAGCATAGTTTGTAGTAGCCCATCCTAACCTCAGCAGTTAGCTTATTGTCGCTCATGTCCATTGGCCAGAACACGGAAGTCTTCAAAAGAGTTGACTTCTTCGAATGAAAGATGGGGTTCGGTTGGTCTACAACACTCTAGAACCTCTGAACCAACCTCTTCACTACCGAGATGTCCCGATAAGGTGGCCACTAGAGGACAGGGAAGTTGTTTTCCCATGATTTAGTTCAACAATGTTACTAAAAGGTACAACTAAAATAGTAAAAAAAACTCAAAATAACTACCTGGAGTTACTTGTTCTGAATGTGCTGCCAAATGCCAAAGGATAACAGCACAATGAACTTCATTTGAGTAAATTCCCTCTAGTTTTTTGACATAGTAAACCTGGAAAATCGAAGCCCGCTACATTTGCTGGTTCTCTAACTTATACACAAAAGGAAGCAACTTCTCCGAATACTAATACCGTAAGAAATTGCTTCAGTTTGACACACATGTTATTGTTATGACAGCTGCCATTACTGTTACATAGTTAAATCCGGTTATGATTTAGTGAAAACCTTTAAGATTGCTAGAACCACTTGAGGAAAATAAACTCTAACTTTGTTTGGAATAAATATATTTTACTTGGTATGTGTACGAAGATTTGATTTGTCGCTAGAACCATTTTAGGAAAATAATCATCCTCTCTCTGTCTCTTCAACTGCTTGCAATCATGGTTGTTTTCTAACATGACAAAACAGGATAAACAACCTCCCTCCGTGGTTCATACCGTCTTCCAGTTCGTTTCTGCAATTCGTTTTTTTACCAAAAGAAGACTTTAAATTTGCACTTGAAGATGGAAATGGAAAGCAATGGTAAGTCAAATACATTGCATGCAGGCATGGGCTTTGTACATGGTCGAAATACTTTGCAGTTGGACATAACTTGAAGATTGGAGATGTTTTGCTCTTTCATTTAATTGAAACTACCAAATTTAAGGTGAATAAATATAGCATGCTTTCCTATGACCTTGGTTTTAAAAAAGTGCATCTTAACGAAGATCTTAAGGCGCGCGAGACCGATCATAACATACTTCTTCAATAATCTCAAATGGTCTTACTTCTATTGTCACACCCCGATAAGACCATGAGAGCCGGGCGTGATCCGACTGGTATCTTCACTGCACAGCGTAAGTGTTTGAAATGCTAAGACTTCTAGAAAGTGAACGCCCGCTAAGTACTCGAATCCCTATGGGTTTCTCCTATTCCAACTGTGCCATAGTTTGAAAATATAACCTGAGAAATAAAGATGCGAAAAATCAACATAAAGTTGGCGAGTTCATAGTTTGTTTGAAAAGATTTTTAAATAAATATTTTTTGTATCCGTTTTAAATATTGTTGAGAAAACGTAAATAAAACCATTTTTCTCAGCACATCGATTGAAAACTTTTTATTTGTATAAACTCTGGTATAGAAAAGTTCTGTAACTGTAAGAGGTATTTGTATCAAAAACCGGTATGTAAAGCGTCAAGAAGTCGTTGATCATTAATGTTTTGCAAGGACATTAATATGTGTGACGACATAGGAAGCAATCCAAACCTAGACGATTTCTGTCGATTAACCTCGACTGGGACGACAAATACACTCTTCTGTGTGGGTCCATGACCAAGAGTGGGGCTCGCCAACACCCGCTAGATCTAACCTTTGTACCGTGGTCTTAAATAAGATTAATGGTGCTTAAGTTCCACCCTATTCGCACATGATCTAAGTTGTTTCATTCCTTAGCTTATCATATTGAACATGTATTTCCTCCGATAGTTGTAAAACATAAAACCTTTAAGATGAGAAGGGGGACATGAACTCACGAGCTAAGATGTATTTTGGATGTATGATGTCCATATATATATTCCGTCAAATATATATATATATCCTTGCATCTCGCGTGTTTTATGTACGAGCCTAGCCCTCTTGTTTCCGTTGTAACAAGGACAATCCCGTCCTTAAAATGTATGTAACTCATGCACATTTTGTAAATACGTGTATGTTTCGTAAACCGGTATGTTTAGCAATAACCTTTTGTAAAACCATTTGAGTTTGTTCAAGTTCATTTGTATCATAGTTTAGAAATGTATAGTTTTTCGTTCATCGAAATCTTGTGTACTTTTACAAAACTTGCATGTCTTTTCACCGTCGAAAACATTTATAGAAATGTAAAACAGTAAAGTGTGGGGGTTATGAACTCACCTTGATATCCTTGTGCAGAGCTAGCATAATATGATTCTGAAATGTTGTTTCCAAAATATGACTCGCTAGCATGCAATCTATAGCATTCTTATCAAGGAATAACTTATAAGTTTCTAATAAAATGACGTAGTTAAACTACGTGTCACCGAGCTCTACCGAATCGCTAACATAGCGATTCGACAGTAAGTTGTTATCTAAATGGGAACGGATAAGGTATACTTGTTAAGTTCCATTTAATTCCGGTGATAGTTACTAAGTCTTGGAAACACTTAGTTTCTTAGAGGTTTAGCGTATCTATATGTTTATATACAATTATAAAATATATTTAGGTATCGTATTAGTCGTCTCGATTGGTCATGCGTGTACGTAGACAAATGTTGGTATAAAAATATCACACGTTGTTGGTTCCTAGGATGTGGTTGTATGATTCCAAGTGGTCGTCACGTAGTCGTAATAACCTTACGTCCGTTTATAATTAATAAAATATTTATATAGTTGTACGCTCGCGAGAATCGATTTTTGTTTGTTTGTTTGGGTAATAACTCGGATTTACATTGTTTTACCAACTTAAAGCAATGTGTCATGCTTCGTTTAGGAGTTTTGAAATAATTATAAAAAATTATTCTTATTTTATAAAGTGTACGGATTAACAATCGTTTGAAATAAATATACGATTATATTTATTTTATAAAAGGTATTCTAATTTCTGGATATAAATATAAACTATTATACTATTTTTATAAAAAGTATACGAATTAACTACGTTTGATTTAAATATAAACAATTATATTTATATAATATAAGTTTTTCCGAGTTCCGTTAATTAGTATACCACATTTGCTCGAATGGTTACGACCTGGTTTCGTAAGTTATAAGTGTCGTTAAAATAAATGTACATTTATATTTATTTTTATCAAAATTACTTGAATCGGAAAGGTTTTTGTTTTTATAACAAACACGTTTCACTTTGCGGATTTTTACGAAAAACGGGTAGAGTTTCCTCTGTTTTTTTGGATGATCCCGACAACACAAGTTGTCTGTATATTAGTCAAAACCAACAAGTCAATATAACCTAGATATTTATAATTCTTTCGTATCTTTAAAACGTCGAATAATCATCGCGATCAAGTTTAATAATATATATTGTGTATGTAATTAGATATATATATTTTTATATATTGTATGACGATGTCGATTCGGTTTTTGGCTGGTATTTATACATAATATATATATATTTGTAAAAACAACACTAATACGTTTATGTATAAGTCCGAGTAGTTAGAAATCTTCACTTATAATCTTTGTCGTTTTCATAGTTGTGCCGGTTTGAGCTCCATGTCATGTTAAGATAAAACTTTAAAATATTATCTAATACTTGCGTTAATATTATTTTACCAAGAACCACTGTTGAACGAGTTTGACTGAGTTGACCAGGTTTTGGACCCGTGTTTAAACACGAGTTGACCAGGCTTGACCGGGTTTGACCCGTAACTGAACCGAGTCGAACTGAGTGTGCCGTGACTGAACCGAGTCGATCATCATTGAACCGAGTTGACTGTTGTTGACTTAGTGGACTGCTGTTGACCAGGTTGACTCGGTTTTGACCGCCTTTGACACCTTTGACTAGTCAAACCGCTGTGTTAACTGGGTTGACCCGAACCCAAAACGAGATGCGAAATAAATGTTGACTCAACCCAAATAAACCAAATCTTTAACCGAACCCAAACCTGAACTGAAGGTGAACAGTACCAGATCTCGAACCAAACATCACCACTACCGCCGCCGTCGGCTTGCAAGAAGCCGCCGCCGCCGGCGTCGCTGTCACGGCCACTATCATCGCTGCCGCTACAACTGCCGACGTCTCTCTCTTCTTCGTTTCTCTCTCTTGCGTTCGTAACCACCACCCGACACCACCCACCACAGCGCCACCGCCTGTGGTGGTGGTTTTCCTTGGACCTCCGACATGTGGTGGCTCTGCCGCCACCGCCGGGCGTCACCACCGTCAGTGGTGGCCGGCTCCTCTTTTCCCGAACCCTCTCTCTATCGCCGCTCTCTCTCTCTTCGGAACTGAAGAGTATGTGTGAGGGTACAGGAGAGGAGTGTCATGTGTGTGTCGCCGGAAAAGCGACCGGCAGCTGGCTGTTGGCTGGAAAACGGATCCGGCGGCCGAGAGAGAGAGCAGCTTATTAAAATAGATTTGGGGACTTGAAATTTCTAAACATGTGTTGTCATCTTCTAACAAAATCTTGTCTCATCCTTGGGAGCATTTTGATTAAGATCTATTAAATGTGCATGTGTTGATAAAATCCATACAAATATTTAACTAAATATTAGGTAAGTATTGGATTTTTAGCTAAACAATTATATTTTATGTATGCGTGTGAGTCCAATGTATATATATGCACGTAGGTATACATATAGTATGAATAATTACATACACTTATGAGCATATATGTATTTATATATATCCCATAGCTAAATTATAAAAAAAAACGTTAAAGTATCATATAATTCGAGTGCTCGTTGGTCGTGTTCTAATAATCTTTATAATATGTAGACGCGTATTAACTTGAAAAGATTTTATAAAATCATGAATTATTATATTAAATGCACATTAGTAGGATAATTCATAGCATAAATCTAAATAACATACATTAGTGCTCCAATTGAATTATCACCAACGTTCGCATTCGCTTGTTACAGTTTCAACGTATGATAAAATTTACATCTAATTATGTTAGTATATTGTCTTAAGGTTTGTTATTTGCGTGATTACAACCGGGAATTGCCGGTTGTCACTCCAGGTAACTATTTTGCGTTTTGTTTTAGTTAGTTTTCGTTGTTATCTTTATTTAAGAGTTGAACTAAATTGTGGGAAAACAGCTATCCTGTCCGCTAGTGGCCACGTTATTGGACATCTTGGAAACGGTTGGTTCAGAGGTCTAGAATGTTCTAGACCAACCAAACCCCATCTTTCATTCGAAGAAGTCAACTCTTTTGAAGACTTTCGTGTTCTGGTCAATGGAGTCAGGATCGACAATCAGCTCCCAGCTGATGTTAGAATGGGCTACTACAAACTATGCTTGAATAAGAAGGAATTTATCATCCGGAAGACGTGTATGACAGGTTAGTGGTGGGTATGATTCGTCTAAGCGTTGAGATTGCTAGTGAGATTAAGAAGTGCAAGCTAACCACAGCTAAGGAAGAGTTTGATAAATGGGATAAGTACCTGAAAGCTTTCAAGGGTTTCGGCATGAAAGTTGGGTTTTTACGCGATAAGTTAATCACACTTGAAACGCTTATGCTTGATTCAGAAGGTACATTGGACATAAAGCAGTAATGGAGGCAACACATGAACAAAAACGCATAAAGATGCGCTAAAGAAAGTAGTTACCATGCGTAAGGAGTTAAAGGGAGTTGCTAAAAACTGTCAGGAGATTTTGTGTATTATAAAGCAGAAAGTTGAAAGGCATGAACATAGGTTCTACAATGTGGTGAATGCACCATGGTAGGCTCTATCGATTCTCACTAAGGAGTTTTTTCCATATATGTTAGGCTGTAAAACTAAACGTGGCTCACTAAATGTGGTTCGTTATTCATAAGTTTTACATTTAACCATAAAATGAAAACAACTTTATGTCCCTCTGATAGAGCCTACAATGGTGCAGTCACCACCTTCCTGAACCTAAGTTCATGCCTCTGAACTTTCTGCTTTAAAATACCCGAAATCTCCTCTCAGTTTTTAGCACTTCCCTTCAACTCCTTACGCATGGCAGCTACATTCTTTTACTCAACTATGATGCGTTTATGTTCATTTGTTGCCTCCATGTACTGCTTTAGGTCCAACACCCCTTCTGAATCAAGCACAAGCGTTTCATGTGTGATTAACTTATCGCGTAAAAAGCCAACTTTCATGCCAAAACCCTCCAAAGCTTTCAGGTACTTATCCCATTTATCAAACTCTTCCTTAGCTGTGGTGAGCTTGCACTTCTTAATCTCATCAGCTATCTCTACTGTTAGACGAATCAAAACCACCACTAACCTGTCATACACGTTTTCGGGATGAAGAAATTCTTTTTTATACAAACATAGTTTGTAGTAATCCATTCTTTCATCATCGGTTAGCTCATGGTCAATGCTGTCTCCATTGACCAGAAGATGGTAAGTCTTCAAAAGATTTGACTTCTTCGAAAGAAAAATGGGCTTTGGATGGTCCATAACATTCTTGAACCTCTTGGCTGCTGTTTCCTAGATGTTCAATATCGTGGCCACTAGGGAGCTCGGATATTGATAGCGTGGCGGACTTTCTGGGCCTTTTAACCGGATTTTGGAGAGACTCTGGATGCTTGTTTTTCTTTGTTTTATGAGACGAAGTAGCTGTTTTCCCATCATTAAATTCAATCATATATCTATATATAAAAGGGTAACACATAATTTTAGCTAAAACAAAAGTCAAATAGTTACGTGGAGTCACTTGTTCCGAATTTGCTTCCAAATTCAAACGGCTAACAGCATCATCAGCTTCATTTGAATAATTATCCTTTAGTATGTAAACCTACGAAAGTAAGAACATTTGAGATTACTACACATGTATGTTATGATGGGTCCTGAATAGTTTTACCAATAGTCCCGTGACTTAGGATCATGCTTTTAGATCTACCTTAAATTTGGCTGTTTCAACCAAATGAAAGAGCAAAACATCTCCTTTCTTCAACTTATGTTTAACTGCAAAGTTTTTCCACCCTGCACTAAGCATATACCTCCATGCAATATATTTGACCTCCAATTGCTCTCCACTTTCATCTTCAAGTACAAATGTAACGTCTTCTTTGGATAGAAAAGACTTGCAGAAATGAGCTAGAGGACCCTATGAAACAAGGGAGAAGGGTTTATCTTGTTTTTAAAAAAACCGAAGATTGATTGCAAGCAGTTGAAGAAAATGAGGCGTTACCGTACAAAAACCAGAGGTGACTTGTGAGCTAAGCATCACCTTTATACAGCTGGGAAACTCATTTCCAAGACAGGTCTGAATTTCCTTTGCTCAACTCATGGCAGGTGAACTAAGAACCTGAGCTTTGGGGCTTTTAGTTAGAGACTTCTGTTTTTGCAAGCTGTATGCAAAACAGATATAATCATCATTCTTAGGATCTTATACAACAAAAACATACTACAAATTAAGACTCACCTCGAACTCGGACCTGGTGCAGTGTAGGTATTTGAAACAATTTTTGTTTTTCTTTTTTTGATTTTTGTAATAGTTTAGTGTAGGTATTTTTAAGTATAATCTATTAATGTTGTTTTTACATTTTGGTCTCCATTCCATTTAAATTTTGTTTAAAATCAATCTATCTCCGTCGCGATGCGTGACGGGCCACTTCTAGTATGTATATTAAACTATACTTATATATTATATAATATATATTAGATGGACACAAAAGTAATTAACTTTATTTGGGGACACCGTTGTAATGTACCTTAAATTTCAAGACACATTATATATATATATATATGTTATAATATATATATAAAAATATCTATATCTATACTATTATATAATAATATATATTAGATGGACAAAGTAATTTAACTTTATTTGAGAAGGACACTTTTGTAATTTACAATATAGTTCAAGATATATCAATACATTATTTAATAAATTTATAATTAATACACTGAGTATACTTTTATTAACAATATTTGTTGCTATCATAAAAAATAGGAATATAACTAGATTCCATAAGAAAAGTATTATTTTAGATAAAAAATTATTAATAATGTCGTGTATTAATAATAAATGTTCAAGTGTTTTTTATAACCTTGGAAGCCCTGATGACTTCTTTTTTTCTCTCAAATCGGTATGGGTCCCAAAAACGGTTCGGGTTTTTTATTTAAGAAGGATTAAAACCAGTTTAGGCTAAATTAGTTTGGGGCTAGAAATCGGGGTGGGACAAAAGATAAACAAAACCTCCTAGAACCGACTAGGATTTGGGGAAACTAAAACCATTTTCGTTTTCCTTTTTTTGTAATAGTTTAGTTTTAGGTATTTTTTTTAAATTATTAATGTTATTTTTACTGTTTCGTCTCCATTACATTTGAATTTGGTTCAAAATTAGCGTGTCTCCGTATCGATGTGTGGTGGGCCAGTTCTAGTGTATGTGTGTGTATATATAGTGGAGGTTTAAAATGATAAGAAATTCTTTGTAAGGAAAAAAAAAGAGTTTAAAACAATAAGAATGTTGCATTTTACTTTATTTAATTTTTTATTTAATTTTATTTTATTTTAAGGTTATATTGGTAAACTTACATTGTCTACAATTTGCTACTATTGTCTAGTATCAATATGACCTTGAAATAACTTGGGTACCGTGAATAGGGACATGTTGAAAGAAAAGTTGATACGTATGAATACGGAATCTAAACTAAACCCTTAACCTCATAGTGGTTTGTGTATATTATATGTATGATATTGTAGGAAATGGTGAAGTCAAAAAAATGAATAACAATGCAATAAATGGAAATCCTATCAAAGAAGGAGGACCGACACGAGAATGATGTATATCTACTATTCAAGAAGGTATACACCAATATTTAATCATGCATGTATATATATTTTGACTATGAAAGGTCAACAAAGAGAAAACCTGATTTTCGGTATGGAAACTTACTTTAGATGATGTGAGTTCATGCTACCAATTGCTATTATGATTGCTTGTATATATGTGATCATTTCTTTAGTCTTGCTTATGGTTGAATATTGAAAAGCGTGGAAAAAGAAAAAAAGTTTAATTCCTTATCAAAAATGCCAATTTTGGAACATTAAAAAATTGAATGTATTGTATCTTAAAGTAATATATCTCTTACTTGGTTAATACCCAACTTTAAAGAACAAATGAATATGAGTTGTAGCATGTTTAGTGGATTCCGAATGACTTAGGCAAGAATGTAACCCAACATAAATGATATGTTAGGTTTTGGTTTGTAATATGAGTTCAATGCAAGTATTTATAAGCATTTTTTCTAAATACTCATTACAAATGTTTGACAATCATATCATATTTGTGTGAATAGAGGATCTAATTCTTTTTCTTTATGCGGAGTTACAAGGTTTCGGGGACGAAATCCTCTATTAGGAGGGTGGATTTGTAACATCTAATTTTCAAAAATAATAATCATTTTTTAATTATTTAGAGTGAAGTGTTTTATTAAATAAAGTGTAGGGCCTATTTATGGCTGATACATAACCTTAGCTTGAAATATAATTTTAACGTCTGGTTTTAGGTGTAGTTGTAAAATATAATTTTGTTATTCGTTGAGAGTTATTATGAAGTAAAAGAATTTGATGAGTAGCAATATATTTTTATAGAGTATATTTTAGTAGTATAAGTTGAGAAATGTGACTTGTTCGGTTCAATGCAATAGTGTTACCTCATCTTATGGCTTCACAAAACTTGAAGGACCATTGTTGTAAGTATTAATAATGAGAGGTGTATTATGCATTTAGCCAATAGTTCTGTATATAAAAGAGCATTTTTATGCTCATTTGTATTGGATTTCTCTAGGGTTAGAGAGAAATAAGAGAGAGAAAGAAGTAGAGAGATAAGGGTGGTCGTTGGTGTTTTGTGAAAGACACCTTTATAATTTATCTTAAAGTTCAAAACACATTAATACATTATTTAATAAACTTTAACTAATACGCTAAATGCACTTTCTCAACACTATTTATTGCTTTTATAAAAAATAGGAATATTAGCTAGATCTCATAAGAAAAATACTATACTAGATAAAAAAACGTTATTAATAATGTAATGTAATAACAATGTACGTTTAGATGTTTTTTATATACATGAAAACCTTGATGGCTTCTTTTTTTCTCTTAAATTGGTAGTATGGGCCCCGGGTTTTTATTTTAAGAAGTATTAGAACCAGTTTTGGCTAAATCATTTTAGGCTAGAAATCAGGGTGGGACAAAAATAAACAAAACTTCCTAGAACTTGAGATTGGGGGAAACTAAATCTATTTTTTGTTTTCCTTCTTTTTTTTTAATTTTTGTTATAGTTTACTTTAGGTATTTTTTTCTTTAAATTATTAATGTTACTTTTACTGTTTGGTCTCCATTACATTTAAATATGA
This sequence comes from Scalesia atractyloides, assembly GCA_947069175.1. Classification (NCBI taxonomy): domain Eukaryota; kingdom Viridiplantae; phylum Streptophyta; class Magnoliopsida; order Asterales; family Asteraceae; genus Scalesia; species Scalesia atractyloides. The sequence goes on from CAMTDV010000023.1 coordinate 21,620,340, forward strand.
TTTGAAATCAGCGTGTCTTCGTCGTGATGCGCGGCGAGCCACTTCTAGTACACACATATACATACATATATATATACACACACACATATATATAGCCTTCGGTTCTGTTCAATTAAGAAACACCACCATTTGTGAGAAACATGAGAACTTCTACTTCCCTAACAGCCAGGCCGTAATTTTTCGCACGAACATATAAAAAATATTATAAACATATCTGTAAAAAAATGTCAAGTCGTTACGACGATGAATTTTTTTTACACCAGATGCAAATTTACATCACGCAAATGTGTTTTTAATTTTTTATTCTTTTCGTCAAACAAGTGATTTTTTAAGATTTTTGAGAATTTTTTTTAAAAATCCTTTTAAAAGACCTAGTTCTCATAGTTCTCATACCTCAAGATAGTTCTCATTTTACCCTTTCCCTGAGTGTGTGTGTGTGTGTTTATATATATATACAAAATACATCTATATCTATATTATTACATAATATATATTAGATGGGCATCAAAGTAATTTAACTTTATTTGAGAATGATACATTTGTAATGTACCTTAAAGTTTAAGACACATTCATACATTATTTAATAAACTTTTAGTTAATATACTAAATACATTTTCTCATCAATATTTATTGCACTCATAAAAAATAGGAATATACCTAGATCCCATAAGAAAAATATTACACTAGACAAAAAAAAATTAATAATAAAGATATGTAATAACAATGTATGTTAAAATGTGTTTAATAACCATGTCAACCCTGCTGGCTTCTTTTTTTCTCTCAAATTAATAAGAGTTCATATTGGTTCGGGTTTTTATTTTAAGAAAGATTAGAAGCGTTTTGGCTAAATCAGTTTGGGCTAAAAATCAGGATGAGATAAAAATAAACAGAACTTTCTAGAACTGATTGTCGTTGGGGAAAACTAAAACAATTTTTGTTTTTCTTTTTTTGATTTTTGTAATAGTTTAGTGTAGGTATTTTTTAGTTTAAATTATTAATGTTGTTTTTACTTTTTCATCTCCATTCCATTTAAATTTGGTTTAAAATCAATCTATCTCCGTCGCGATGCGTGACGGGCGACTTCTAGTATATATATAAAACTATTTTATATAATATATATTAGATGGACACAAAAGTAATTTAACTTTATTTGAGGACACCTTTGTAAAATGTACCTTAAATTTCAAGACACATTAATAGACTATTTAATAAACCTCTAATTAATACACTAAATGCACTTTCTCAATAATGTCATGTAATAACAATGTATGTTAAATTTTTTTTTATAACCATGACAACCGTGATAGCTCCTTTTTTTCTCTAAAATCGGTATCGGTCCAACCAAGTTCGGCTTTTTATTTTAAGAAGGATTATATAATATATATTAGATGGACACCAAAGTAATTTAACTTTATTTGAGACCCGACTAGGATTTGGGAAATTAATACGGTTTTTGTTTTCTTTTTTTTTTATTTTTGTAATAGTTTAGTTTTAGGTATTTTTTGTTTAAATTATTAATGTTATTTTTAGTGTTTAGTCTCTGTTACATTTTAATATGGTTCAAAATCAGCGTATCTCTGTCGAGATGCGCGGTGGGCCACTTCTAGCACACACACACACATATATATATATATTTATGTAAAATACATCTATATCTATAATATTATAATAATAATATATATTCGATGGAACAAAGTAATTTAACTTTATTTTAGAGGACACCTTTGTAATTTACATTATAGTTATAATTAATACACTGAATATACTTTTATTAACAATATTTGTTGCTATCATAACAAAATAGGAATATAACCAGATTCCATAAGAAAAGTATTATTCTAGATAAAAAATTATTAATAATGTCATGTATTAATAATATATGTTCAAGTGTTTTTTATAAATATGAAAGCCCTGATGACTTCTTTCTTTCTCTCAAATCGGTATGGGTCCAAAACCAGTTTGCGATTTTTTATTTTAAGAAGGATTAAAACCAGTTTAGGCTAAATTAGTTTCCGGCTAGAAATCGGGGTGGGACAAAGATCAACAGAACCTCCTAGAACCGACTGGGATTCGGGGAAACTAAAACCATTTTTGTTTTCCTATTTTTTTGTAATAGTTGAGTTTTAGGTATTTTTTGTTTAAATTATTAATGTTATTTTTACTGTTTCATCTCCATTACATTTGAATTTTGTTCAAAATTAGCGTGTCTCCGTCGCGATGTTTGGCGGACGAGTTCTAGTGTATGTGTGTATATATATAGTGGAGGTTTGAAATGAGAAGAAATTCTTTGTGAAAAAAAAAGAAGTTTAAACTAATAAGAATGTTGCATTTTACTTTATTTAATATTTTTATTTAATTTTATTTTATTTTAAGGTTATATTGGTAAACTTACATTGTCTACTATTCGCCACTGTTGTCTGGTATCAGTATGACCTTGAAATAACTTGGGTATTGTGAATAGAGACAGGTCGAAAGAAAAGTTGATACGTATGAATACTGAATCTAAACTAAACCCTTAACCTCATAGTGGGTTGTGTATATTATATGTATGATATTGTAGGAAATGGTGAAGTGAAAAACATGAATAACAATGCAGTAAATGGAAATCCTATCAAAGAAGGAGGACCGACATGACGAGAATGATGTATATCTACTATTCAAGAAGATATACACCAATATTTAATCATGTAGGTACATATACTTTGACTATGAAAGGCCAACAAAGAGAAAACCTGATTTTCGGTATGGAAACTTACTTTAGATGATGTGAGTTCATGCTACCAATTGTCTATTATGATTGCTTGTATATATGTGCTCATTTCTTTAGTCTTGCTTATGGTTGAATATTGAAAAGCGTGGAAAAAGAAAAAAGTTTAATTCCTTATCGAAAATGCAGATTTTGGAACATTAAAAAATTGCTATGTATTGTATCATAAAGTAATATATCTCTTACTTGGTTAATACCCAACTTTAAAGAACAAATGAATATGAGTTGTAGCATGCTTAGTGGATTCCAAATGACTTAGGCAAGAATGTAACCTAACATACATGATATGTTAGGTTTTGGTTTGTAATATGAGTTCAATGAAAGTATTTATAAGCATTTTTTTTCTAAACACTCATTACAAGTGTTTGACAATCATATCATATTTGTGTTAATGGAGGATCTAATTCTTTTTCTTTATGCGGAGTTACAAGGTTTCGGGGACTAAATCCTCTATTAGGAAGGTGGATTTGTAACATCTAATTTTCAAAAATAATAATCATTTTTTAATTATTTAGAGTGAATTGTTTTATTAAATAAAGTGTAGGGCCTATTTATGGCTCATACATAAACTTAGCTTGAAATATAATTTTAACGTCTTGTTTTAGGTGTAGTTGTAAAATATAATTTTGTTATTCGTTGAGAGTTATTATGAAGTAAAAGAATTTGATGAGTAGCAATATATTTTAATAGAGTATATTTTAGTAGTATAAGTTGAGAAATGTGACTCGTTCGGTTCAATGCAATAGTGTTACCTCATCTTATGTGTCACACCCCGACCCGCAGCGGAAAAGGTGATCGGGGCATGATTGGGTTATCACCAAAGCTCATGACATTTATTATGCGTTTCATATTCATTAATACAATTTAATGGAAATTTACAATAAAGATTACAACATGTTCTAACTATCAATCTAAGCTTCTTTGTTCCCTTCTAAGGCATTTCCTATGTTTTCCTCGCTTCAACCTGTTCACCTGTATCATGTGTAAAAGGGTTTTTGGATCAACATAAAGTTGGCGAGTGAATCCTATGGAAAACATTTGAACAAGTTTATCCAATTGATTATAAATAATGTGCATAACCACATATGAGTAAATGTAGATGTAAATTTATTCACACAACACATAATATTAAAAATTGCACACACATACATCAAATGATTGTTTTGAGGCACGCGTTGTTCGACTCGTCTCCCACGAGGAACTGATGGGCCTAATGAATGAGTTTTGAGGCACGCGTTGTTCTACGAACTGATGGGCCTAATGAATGAGTTTTGAGGCACGCGTTGTTCTACGAACTGATGGGCCTAATGAATGAGTTTTGAGGCACGCGTTGTTCTACGAACTGATGGGCCTAATGAATGGTTTTAAGGCACGCGTTGTTCAACTCGTCTCCCACGAGGAACTGATGGGCCTAAATAATTTGCATACAACTTGACAATATGTAATACATCACAACCAACAATATTTACATTCTAGTTTAAATCATATAATGGTATAGCACGAGTTTGCATAAGAGAATTAGTTTAAGCGACACATGATACACCCCAAAACATGAATAAAAGGGGAATTTGTAAGAATTAACTCACATTGGGTGCGTTCGGTTGATGATGTTGAGTGCACGCGAAGTGGTTTTAACCACGAGTGAAATTAACCTAGATAAATAGCATTATGGTTCGGTAAGTAAACGGATTTTATTAATCCATTTTAGTAGGATTTGATGGGTGCATTTTTTGTGAGTTTAAGGCTATTTTCTAACCTTAAAAATGTTATTTTTAAGTATTTTTAATTGATTTTTAATTAAAATAAATAAATAAAAAGAATAAAAAAAATTTGATTTTTTGCTACAGTTGACTTTGACTTTGACCGTTGACTTGACCGTTGACCGGTTCGCTTGTGTATAATTGTGCGCCGGGCAGGACTCGAACCCGAGACCTCCCGTACGCGTGCACGCAGCTCTACCAACTGAGCTACGTGTCTAACCCATCATATTTCTGTTTTTAATTAGATATATATATTAATTAGATTTAAACCGAAAATCCTTTATTTTAAAAACGATTTTAATCCAGAGAACCGGTGCGCTCCACAGGTCTCGAACCCGGGACCTGTGGGTTGAGTTAACACACAGTCCACCGCTGGACTGTGTGTTTAACACGTTATATAATTCGATTTTTATTATACTGAAATACAAACTGATCATTTCTTTTTCTGCCTTAAATAAAAAGATAGATAATTGTCCGAGTCGGTGCAGAAGACCGAACTCGAACTCGCGTCCCGTGATTAAACATACACACAGTCCACCACAGGACTGTGTGTCTAACTTGGTTATTATTCCGGTTATTAATATACTTAACATATACATAAAATGAATCCGGTTCAGTTAACAAAAAAGGAAATTTTTATTAAGGCAGCGTGTGGAAACAAGATTCGAACTCGAGACCTTTGCGTTTAATGTGCACATAGTCCACCGCTGGATTGTGTGTCTAACCCGAATAATAAGTTGATTTTAATTATACTTATATGATACCGAACTTCATCTTCTTCGTTGAGTTATAACCAGAAATCGGAAAGCCGACTGGTTCGATGATTAAAACTTGTTCTTTAGTGACTGAGGGTTAAATACAAGTGAGATTAAATAAAAGAGAATGAAGAAATTAGGCGAGAGATATACCGACTGGATTCCTCTGTTTCTCCGGCGTAACTCCGGCGACAGCAAACACCTCCGGCGACGTGTGTCTTGCAGCAGAGAGTCTTCAGACAGCTTACAAAGGATGTGGGTGACTTCGGTATAAGTTCAGAGGGTTTAGTAAGGCTTAACAGTGAAGAACTCGGTTTTCCGGCGATGTGCAGAAAAATTCCGGCGACTTGCAGCGACTGAATTCGAGTGTTTTAGCGAGAGATTAAGAGAGTGTTCGAGGGATTAGACTGGTTGGATTGAGAAAACTAGTTCTGTATTTATAGGCTGCTTATGCCCTTGACTTCCTTGCCATTACAGCGGTTACGACCCGGAATTAAAGCTTGACATCGGTTATAACCGATGTCGTCGTTAATATAAACGTTAAGTAAAGAGTAAATGTCGCAATTGGCGAAAACTTCGGACTTTTCGGCGTCTGCGGATTTGGGCGCCGGTTTTGAATTCGGAAACGCATGATATCAATTAAATAATTCTAACATTTAACAAGTAACCTCAGTGGCGCAGTGGTTTGTGTGTTGTGTGTTAATTCGTTTGTGAACCGATTACTGACCCGGGTTCGAAACCCGGCAGGAACAAAGTATTTTTATTTTGCGATTTTTAATAGTTTTTCAAAATCTAATTATATATTCCCGTATAATAATTGATTATGTATCGTTTAAAATTATTTTGGGCATTTAATTCGCAACGAAAATTTTAACTGACTGTTCGGTTGATAAACGGAGCGGGTTTGGTAAATCCATTTTTGACGGATGTTACAGTATCCCCTGCTTTTTAGAAATTTCGTCCCGAAATTTTAAATTGTGATATATTTGACTAAAAGGATGATGGTGTTTAGTTTTGACAGTTACATACCTAGAAAAAGTAAGGGTTTAAGTTTTTGTTTGAGGCGGTAACGTTCCTTGTAAGGGTTAAGTACCCTATTACAGGAATCGCTTTTTGTTGCCTACTGTAAAAGTATTGATAAACAGAATTTATTCGCTAACTATGATATCATGCATAAAAGTTTGGATATGTTTGGAAGGTTATGGTTATATCCTAAGGCAAAACTTCCAATACTACAACCTACATGGAACATAAATAAACACAACAGCTAATATTTTAACATAAATAAACACAACAGCTAATATTTGAACATGAATAAACACAACAGCTAATATTTGAATCCACATTCTGATAGCATATATGTTTGAATGGTGACAGTTCCTCTCTCGTTTGTTATGATGGAGAGGTTAGTTTATGTAGAAACGGAACACAATCCAATCTCTTTAAATAGCAAGATGATATAAATGTAACACGAATTCCAACCAAGGCAATACTAAATCCTACATGGAACTTCTCATAACCGCCTGATAATGCCTCTGATCCTTTGGCAAGAATACTTATATATAGGAAGTACCAGCGGCGTATCCACCATATTCTTGTCAAATTTTCATTGGTTTTATCAGTGAATTATGATTAGTCCTATATAACTCTACAACCAATACAACAAACATAAAATACTGAAATGAAATATATCTGTGCGATCAAGGCTCAATCAAACGGAGCCGATCGTATTGCATGTACTGAAAATGAAATTGTCTGTGCGCTCAAGGCTCAATCAAACGGAGCCGAACGTATTGCATGTACTGAAAATGAATAACTTAATCTAAACATCAATCACACAAACAGCCTATGCATGGAACCTCTCATAACCGCCTGATAATGCCTCCGATCATTTGACAAGAATACTTATATATAGGAAGTACCAGCGGCGTATCCACCATATTCTTGTCAAATTCTCATTGACTTTATCCGCAAGTTATGATTAGTTCTATGCGACTCTACAACATAAACAAACACAACAACCAGCGCTTGAGTCTTAATTCTGATAGTATACATGTTTGAATGATGACAATACCTCTCTCGTTTATTATGATGGAGAGGTTAGTCTATGTAGAAGTGAGACACAACTCAACTTCTTTAAATGATGAAACTGAGATACGTCGTGAGGTATGATGATATGAATATTAAATCAATGAGTATAAAACAAACTGAACTAGTAATTTGCATTAAAATTCTTGGATAAATTTCCAATTGATATACGTGAAAATTGAGATAACATAAAGAAAAACATAAAAACTAAGTGGTTGGTGTTGAATCTTGATTCTTGGTGAGAGAAGGCTAGTTAAGTGGTTTGTTTGGACGTTAATATCTTCAACAGGATTGGCGTTGATGTTATAAACTCTTCCTCTTGCTGGCGGTGGAGCTGGGTTTATTTGATTTGCTTGGTTAACTGGGTTTGCTTGAGCTTGGGCGTTTATGATGTTAACCAAACGAGGGCACGTGTTTCTAAAATTGGTAGGGTCGCCACAATTGAAACAAGCTCGAACATATGGGAACATGGGGTATTGAGGTTGTTGATATGTTTGGATCATGTTTTGAGTAGGGGGTGGGGTTTGGTTTTGAGAGGTGCGGCAAACCTTGCTCAAATGACCGTAGCGTCCACAATTCGCACATAGTCGACAGGGTAAGGTAGATGGATGGTGATAGAAACAGGTGTTGCATTGAGGGTGAGGTCCAATGTAAGGTTTCTTATTTGGGTAAGTTGAGTTGGGTGTTACTTGAGTGATTGGGATAGTTTGGGGAGGTACAGCTTGTGAAGCTGGTTGGTTGCGTTGAGTGACGGCGAAGATTTGCCCATCTCGTTTTCTCTTAGAAATAGGTGGTGTAGAGGATTCGGTTCGGGGGGAGTTTGAGGTTTCGGTTGATGCTTTATCCTTCTTCTTCTCCTCCTTGAAATCTTTGTTCCGAATTCGGTTCTCGGTGAGCGCTGTTGCTAGCTCCATTGCTGCTTCCAAAGTTGCAGGCGAGGTACTTATTACAGAGTCTTGAATCTTTGATGGAAGACCACGAATGTAGTGCTCGATCAAATGGTAGAGGGGAGTGAACAAGTTGGGAACCATTTGATTTAACTCAAGGAATCTCTTGTTGTATGTGGTGTGGTCGCCTTCCTTTTGTTTCAAAGCATGGAACTCATCCTCCAATTTCTTGATTTCGCTTCTTGGGCAAAACCGCCTTGTCATGATTCCCTTCAACTCTTCCCAAGTCAAAGTCATAGTATCTTCAACACCTCGTTTGGTCTTCTCTGTATTCCACCATGTGAGTGCTGTTCCAAGTAAACGACCGGTAGCATAACGCACTTTGCGATCATCGGGGCAATCGCAATTTAGAAAAGTGTTCTCCATTTCTTCAAACCAATGGAGGAGAGCGGTGACACCTTCAGTACCTTCGTATTTTGGAGGATCGCAGGATTTGAAATGTTTGTAGGCGCATTTAGTGACTTTTGGGGAAAGATTGACAGTGTTTTGATCTTCTTGGTGGGTTGGGTTGACGGAATTAGCGGTAAGGGCTTGTTGAACTTGAACTATGACGTTGGGTATTACGGTCGCCATTTGCTGAGCGATTTGGGCAGCCATGCGTTCACGGGCTTTTCCTGCTCTCATCTTCCTACGGGCGAGGTTAGAAGACATCTACAAGGAATACATGTCAAGAGTATGAGTTGGATGCTTTTGGGATCGTGGGTCGTGTTTGGGAATGAACATTTATAAAATAAATATAGAAAAATAATTCTACTACATCCATAGGATGTCTTGGGCTTTGCTCGAAATTGGGCCTTGCATGCCGCCATACTTTACCTGTGTAATCATGTGGGTCCCCATGAATACCGGTTTTTCATATGGTTCGCACGAGTTTGCCAGGTTGCGTACACAAAAACCCGGAGAAAATCGAGAAATATGTATACAACGTGTGATATTCGGAATGTGTCCAGGTGTAGACACGGTGACACCTCAAAGTAGGTTAGTTCGAACGACGTTTGGTGTGGCATGCTTTGGCCTAATAGGTCCGTCGTACTCTCATCGTTAGTCCCCAGGTAGGCAAACTGGTCCGTTATTTTGGATTTATACGAATGCCAACCTAGACAGGACGTTCCGACTACCGGTACTTGTACCCTTCCGGTTACTACATGCCCGTCGCAGAACTTACTTTGATGAGATTTGAAAATTGCAACAAAATCCTTGAATAATGAGAGTATGAAAAATGAATTGAATATATGAACATTGATATATGTATAATGAATATGTATATAAGCATGTATGTTTGACTGTAAATATAAACAAATATGAAACAGATAAATATCACAAGTTTGTATGTAACCACCTAATCAATTAAAATTTAGGCAGACTATAGTATAGGCTCTAAGGGTCTAATAACCTATCCTATATCCCTATAGTCATGGCTCTGATACCAATCTGTCACACCCCGACCCGCAGCGGAAAAGGTGATCGGGGCATGATTGGGTTATCATCAAAGCTCATGACATTTTTATGCGTTTCATATTCATTAATACAATTTAATGGAAATTTACAATAAAGATTACAACATGTTCTAACTATCAATCTAAGCTTCTTTGTTCCCTTCTAAGGCATTTCCTATGTTTTCCTCGCTTCAACCTGTTCACCTGTATCATGTGTAAAAGGGTTTTTGGATCAACATAAAGTTGGCGAGTGAATCCTATGGAAAACATTTGAACAAGTTTATCCAATTGGTTATAAATAATGTGCATAACCACATATGAGTAAATGTAGATGTAAATTTATTCACACAACACATAATATTAAAAATTGCACACACATACATCAAATGATTGTTTTGAGGCACGCATTGTTCGACTCGTCTCCCACGAGGAACTGATGGGCCTAATGAATGAGTTTTGAGGCACGCGTTGTTCTACGAACTGATGGGCCTAATGAATGAGTTTTGAGGCACGCGTTGTTCTACGAACTGATGGGCCTAATGAATGAGTTTTGAGGCACGCGTTGTTCTACGAACTGATGGGCCTAATGAATGGGTTTTAAGGCACGCATTGTTCAACTCGTCTCCCACGAGGAACTGATGGGCCTAAATAATTTGCATACAACTTGACAATATGTAATACATCACAACCAACAATATTTACATTCTAGTTTAAATCATATAATGGTATAGCACGAGTTTGCATAAGAGAATTAGTTTAAGCGACACATGATACACCCCAAAACATGAATAAAAAGGGGAATTTGTAGGAATTCACTCACATTGGGTGCGTTCGGTTGATGATGTTGAGTGCACGCGAAGTGGTTTTAACCACGAGTGAAATTAACCTAGATAAATAGCATTATGGTTCGGTAAGTAAACGAATTTTATTAATCCATTTTAGTAGGATTTGATGGGTGCATTTTTTGTGAGTTTAAGGCTATTTTCTAACCTTAAAAATGTTATTTTTAAGTATTTTTAATTGATTTTTAATTAAAATAAATAAATAAAAAGAATAAAAAAAATTTGATTTTTTTTGCTACAGTTGACTTTGACTTTGACCGTTGACTTGACCGTTGACCGGTTCGCTTGTGTATAATTGTGCGCCGGGCAGGACTCGAACCCGAGACCTCCCGTACGCGTGCACGCAGCTCTACCAACTGAGCTACGTGTCTAACCCATCATATTTCTGTTTTTAATTAGATATATATATTAATTAGATTTAAACCGAAAATCCTTTATTTTAAAAACGATTTTAATCCAGAGAACCGGTGCGCTCCACAGGTCTCGAACCCGGGACCTGTGGGTTGAGTTAACACACAGTCCACCGCTGGACTGTGTGTTTAACACGTTATATAATCCGATTTTTATTATACTTAAATACAAACTGATCATTTCTTTTTCTGCCTTAAATAAAAAGATAGATAATTGTCCGAGTCGGTGCAGAAGACCGGACTCGAACTCGCGTCCCGTGATTAAACATACACACAGTCCACCACTGGACTGTGTGTCTAACTTGGTTATTATTCCGGTTATTAATATACTTAACATATACATAAAATGAATCCGGTTCAGTTAACAAAAAATGAAATTTTTATTAGGCAGCGTGTGGAAATAAGATTCGAACTCGAGACCTTTGCTTTAATGTGCACACAGTCCACCGCTGGACTGTGTGTCTAACCCGATTAATAAGTTGATTTTAATTATACTTATATGATACCGAACTTCATCTTCTTCGTTGAGTTATAACCAGAAATCGGAAATCCGACTGGTTCGATGATTAAAACATGTTCTTTAGTGACCGAGGGTTAAATACAAGTGAGATTAAATAAAAAGAATGAAGAAATTAGGCGAGAGGTATACCGACTGGATTCCTCTGTTTCTCCGACGTAACTCCGGCAAGAACACCTCCGGCGACGTGTGTCTTGCAGCAGAGAGTCTTCAGACAGCTTACAAAGGATGTGGGTGACTTCGGTATAAGTTCAGAGGGTTTAGTAAGGCTTAACAGTGAAGAACTCGGTTTTTCGGCGATGTGCAGAAAAATTCCGCGCGACTTGCAGCGACTGAATTCGAGTGTTTTAGCGAGAGATTAAGAGAGTGTTCGAGGGATTAGACTGGTTGGATTGAGAAAACTAGTTCTGTATTTATAGGCTGCTTATGCCCTTGACTTCCTTGCCATTACAGCGGTTACGACCCGGAATTAAAGCTAGACATCGGTTATAACCGATGTCGTCGTTAATATAAACGTTAAGTAAAGAGTAAATGTCGCAATTGGCGAAAACTTCGGACTTTCCGGCGTCTGCGGATTTGGGCGCCGGTTTTGAATTCGGAAACGCATGATATCAATTAAATAATTCTAACATTTAACAAGTAACCTCAGTGGCGTAGTGGTTTGTGTGTTGTGTGTTAATTCGTTTGTGAACCGGTTACTGACCCGGGTTCGAAACCCGGCAGGAACAAAGTATTTTTATTTTGCGATTTTTAACAGTTTTTCAAAATCTAATTATATATTCCCGTATAATAATTGATTATGTATCGTTTAAAATTATTTTGGGCATTTAATTCGCAACGAAAATTTTAAGTGACTGTTCGGTTGATAAACGGAGCGGGTTTGGTAAATCCGTTTTTTGACGGATGTTACATTATGGCTTCACAAAACTTGAAGAACCATTGTTGTAAATATTAATAATGAGAGGTGTATTATGCATTTAGCCAATAGTTCTGTATATAAAAGAGCATTTTTATGCTCATTTGTATTGGATTTCTCTAGGGTTAGAGAGAAATATGAGAGAGAAAGAAGTAGAGAGATAAGGGTGGTCGTTGGTGTTTTGTGGTGGCCGATGGTGTCCGGAAGCGGCCGGAGTTACAGGTTTGACTTGGGACCATTTATTGACGCTACAAACGCAATGGTAAGCTTTTATTTCTCTAAATCCACGTTTAAAGTTGTTAAAAAGGTTGAAAAATAATTTGTCCAAAATGTTTTTCAATGATACGATATGGTTACAAAGATATGACCAATCCAGGAAGTCTTATCTTTAAAACATCTTGATTTTTATACATAATGTTCATAGCACATAGATGATCATTTTTGAACCATGGAAGTTCAAAATGGAGCTTTTAAGCTTTAGTTTTAAACCCATTTATAAAGCTATTCATATTCCTGTTTTATTTAAAAACAGCTTAGTATAATCGATTTTCCCGAAGAAGATCGAAGGACCATTATATTGAGCTGAAATTTCGACTTTAGCATTCTGAAATATGGAAATTTTTATCTCTTTGAAGGACACTTCAATTAGAAGTTGGGAACTATAGTTTTAACATTGAACAGTTAATAACAATTTGTTTGTATGAAAATCAAGTTGATTGTGTTGCATGGATGATTTAATGGCATTGAATGTGCAATTCGTGACCTGAGAAACACTTGTGATGCAAAAATGAACAAAAAAACATAAATGGATCTCCTTGCATGCCGTTTACGAAGAAATTCACGTATGCGAACCCATACACGAGAAGGTATGCTAAAGCTTGTGAGTCCATGATCTATGACATGTGAGGAATGCTTGAGTTAAATGGGATACGTGAACCCTCTTGGTCCTATTTAGTTTACTTGCTATAACTAAAGGAAAATTTTACTTTAAACTAATGGGATACTTTGAATGCATGAGTCCATGATCTATGACATGTGAGGGATGCTTGAGTGTAGATAATATTGTAAATGGGTCATGGGTAAGATTTTTGGGTAAATACTTTGGACAAAGTTATGGTAATATAATGTGTTTTTGTATATGATGTTATTAATATGCATGGAACAAAGAGGTTATAAAGGAAGGTTCTTCAAATGGGGACGTATCAAGAGCCGTACGTAGATGTTATATGATATGCCGATCTAACTTTATCAATGGAATAAAAGGGAAAGTAATTATTAAAATGTTTTGTAATCCATATGGTATAAATTAAATTAAAAAATCTTGTGTTAAATATAATACTCCCTTGCATGGCTAACGCACGCTTTTGTGGATGTCTTCAGGTAAAGCATGTCTTGAAAATCAAGTGTCAACATACACACCAAGTCATGGATGCGAATTGTGTAGACCGGATTGATATAGTGGATACCAATTGAAAGTAGGATGGTAAAGGCATGAATAAAAATGTAGAATATGTTTTCGATTTTAATTGTATTAGTAACACCTTAAAGATAGGTTATTAATTTCACCAATGGTAAAATGGTGATTGGGTTTGTAATGTAAAAGGTTTTAATTAGGACCATTTTCTGCTACTAGTTTATTGAACCTAGTCGTTTGATATATTTTTCTCTAAATTTTCATAAATGCTTTTGGGTGTTACTAAATGGAAGAAGGAAGAAGACAACCACAGTCTCTCTGAACTCGTTTTCTGGCTGCTCGTTTGCCAATGATCTTTAGTCTGCTTAGTGACTATTTCCAGCGGTTAAGATGCAATGGCGGGGGTGGGATTTGGGGTTTGAGATGAAGACGAGATATGGATTACGGGTTTGAATGAACTGGTTATATATAAGGTTCTTATTGAATAGTGAATGAATGAACTTGGGTTCAAGGATTCTTATTGAATACTAGATTTGTTTCCGTTAACTTGCACACGCTAGGATTCGCAGAAGCAACCTACAGTTTGAACCCTAACCATACAACACGACTCTTTTTTTTGTAGCCACCACCACAACACTGGCCAACACTGGATTTCATTATGGGATGAAAGGGAAGAAAAGGAGAAGTGATGAGAGGTAGGTATTAAACAACCTCTTATAAGGTGACATTACATGTGATAAAGAAGAAAGCAGACTCATATAGCAACAAAGCTATTCAAATGGGGAGATGAAGCTGTGCAGACTAGAATGCAAAGCATGTAATTTTGTATCAATCAACGGTGGCCCTAAAATTGGATCTAATGGGTCAACAAAGAATGGTGAACTGTTAAGCCCAATAAGTGTTGCATACTTGAGACTTCGTTCTCGGGCTCGGCTCCACTGAACTGGTTTAGTTTTAGTTTGGTCTTATTAGTTTTTACATTTCAAACGCTTAGCTTGCGAGAGAGTATTAGATCTAGTAACATATTGTGTTATTATAGGGATTTAATCCATAATATGCAGTCTATGTAAACCACACCATTTGCAACCCTAATTATACAACAATCTAATACAATCACATTTTGCGAGCTCGGTAACTTACGAAAGCTCCAACTCAAGTTCGAGTCTCATATCAAACTTTATTTCTAATGCTCGACCTCCACTTGTGAGTACTTTTTCGTGCTCGAGCATGGTTTAGGCTAAACCCATTTATTATTTAAGTAATTAAAACAGGGAATAAATTTAGAGACTTATTTTTCATTCCTCACATTTAGCATTCATATTCACTCCTCACATTAATTCTCTATATATTTATGAGTTTTAGAGATAATATGATGAAGAATGAGAACCCAATGTGAATGCTCTAATATAATATGATGCAATCTTATATGACATTAACTAAAGGTGTTCTTTAGTTAACTCATAAAGATGAAACAAGAGAACCCAATGTGAATTCTCTAATATGATGTGATGTAATCTTATGTAATATGATACAATATTATATTGTATTGCTTAATATGATATACAACAATCAAGGCTATATAAGCGCATTAACATTGTCTGTTTTCCCTTCAATCTCTCTACGATCAAAGCCTCTAAAATGCAAGCTCCAGTCACCAGAGAATTCAACTTTGGCATGGTATCTTCTGATCCTAATCTCACCAGAAACGACTTCAACCCTAGTTAGGCTGAAGACAACTTTATCTGGTCGCAATTGACGAATATTTGGAAGTCTCAGCCGCATGTTCCCTGCAATCCTTCATCGTTATCTCTAATCATATGTTGGTACATGTTATTCATCGATTTGTCAATGTATTTGCTTGAAATCAGCTAGTTAACACTGGATCTGGTGGTGTTTTTGACAGAGTAAACGTTTTTCGAAGCCGACTAGATTTGCGGGTTCTCAAACTCATACGCAAAAGGACAGTCCGTCTCTTAGTATTAATATGGTAAGAATTTGCTTCAGTTTTATACTAGTGTTATTGTTGTTACTGCCAATTGTTGTATTTAGGGGATGCCCTAACCAATTTCGAAACAATTGCAAGAAAACTGTAATGAAGAAAAAACCTGAATTTTACACAAATCATGTGTTCACTTTCAGATTAATCTATTTGGTGGTACTACCAATGATTAATCAGATAAGATGTGTAGAAGATAATGAATTTGTGATTGTAGGAGAAACTTGATAACCGTACCATCTGTTCATACATTGACCAAGTTTGTATATATTTTTGTATGTAGTATTCATTATCGGTTTTATATTTGGGTTTTGAAAAACCCATCAGGTTTCAAGCTATGCGATTTACCATCACATGACGGGTCTAATTTCAATAAAATCCAACTAACGACTTTAATTATTTTTTTAAACTTGGGGCAAGCCCATCCAAAAGAATAAAACCAATTAATTAATAAATTAATGCCTAATAATTGTTATTAAATATAGAAGTTATGTATATATCTGTAACAGTTAATCAATAAGTAAATTATAACATCAAAACCCATATATACACCACCAAATCTCATTAACATTAAAGCGATCATGCACTCCCGAATCTGCTAACCCGTTTAATATTTAATAAGATTCACTTGACGGACAAGTTAATCCAGTATCACCAAGATCCGTAGATAATATTAAAATTACCAACACCATTACTGTTACACAGTTTAATCTAGTTATAATTTAGTGGAAAAGCTTTAAGATCGTTTGAACCATTTGGTACAATATTCTCTAAGTTTGTTTGGAATAATAATTTGTCAATTGTACCTGTATACGGTGATTTGATTTGTCACTAGAACCATTTGAGGAAAATAATCCCTCTCTCTCTCCCCTTCAGCTGCTTGCGATCACTCTTTTTAAAAAAAAAAACATGACAAATCAAGATAAACCCACTCTCTCCGTAGTTCATATGGTCTTCTGGTTCATTACTGCATTCGTTTTTACCAAAAGAAGACTTTAAATTTGCTTTTGAAGATGAAAATGGAGAGCAAATGGTAGTCAGATATATTGAATGCAGCATAGCCTTAGTGCAGGGGGGAAATACTTGGGAGTTGCACATATCTTGAAGACTAGAGATGATTTGCTCTTCCATTTAGTTGAAACTACCAAATTTACGGTGAAATACTTATTGCATGCTTTTCTATAACCTTGGTTTTAAAAGGTTCATCTTATTGTTGTTCTAAAAGCACATGCCTTAGGCGCGAGCACGAGGCAATTGGTAAATTAAAACGCCTTTAGACCATCATGAGATACATGTGTATAATCTCAAATGTTCTTGCTTCTGTAGGTTTACATACTAAAGTGAAATTGTTCAAATGAAGTTGATTGTGCTGTTAGACTTTTGCATTTGGGAGAACATTCAGAACAAGTAACTCCAGGTATCTTATGCTATAAGTTGCGCGCACTTGCAAGACTTGTGCTTGATTCAGAAGGTGCATTGGACATAAAGCAGTACATGGAGGCAACAAATGAACATTAACGCATTAAAGATGTGTTAAAGAAAGTAGCTGCCTTGCGTGAGGAGATTTCGGGTATTGTAAACAGGAAATTTGAGAAGCATCAACTCAGGTTTAACCCTCGTTATACAGAAGACAACTTTAATTCATCTCAATTGACGAACATTTCAAACTCTCAGCCATTTGTTCCCTGCAACCCTTCATCGGTTCTCTAATGTTATGTTGCTACATGTTATTCATCGATTTGTCAATGTATTTGCTTGAAATCAGTTAGTTAACACTAGACTTGGTTGTGTTCTTGACAGATTAAACCTCAAAAATTGAAGCCGACTAGATTTGCTGGTTCTCAAACTTATACGCAAAAGGAAACTACTTCTCGGAATACTGTAAGAAATTACTTCCGTTTGACATTCAAGTTAATGTTGTTACTGCCATTACTGTTATGTAGTTAAATCATGTTATGATTTAGTGGAAAACTTTAAGATTGTTCGAACCATTTAAGGAAAATAACTCTTAACTTTGTTTGGAATAAATAAAATTTACTTGGTATGTGCCCGCTGATTTGATTTGTCGCTAGAACCATCTAGGAAAATAATATCTCTCTCTCTCTCTTTCTTCAACTGCTTGCAATCACTGTTGTTTCTAAACATGACAAAACAAGATAAACAACCTCCCTCCATGGTTCATACGGTCTTCCGGTTCCAATTCGTTTTTACCAAAAGAAGACGTTAAATTTGCACTTGAAGTTGAAAATGGAGAGCAATGGGAAGTCAAATACATTGCATGGAAGCATGGGCTTAGTGCAGGGTGGAAATACTTTGCAGTTGGACGTAACCTGAAGATTGGAGATGTTTTGCTCTTCAATTTAATTGAAACTACCAAATTTAAGGTGAATAACTTATAGCATGATTTCCTATGACCTTGGTATTAAAAAAAGTACATCTTAACGAAGTTCTTAAGTCACATGAGACCGGCCATAACATACTTCTTTAATAATCTCAAATGTTCTTACTTCTATAGGTTTACATACTAAAAGGAATTTATTCAAATAAAGTTGATTGTGTTGTTAGCCTTTCGCATTTGGCTGCACATACAGAAGAAGTAACTCCAGGTAACTATTTTGGGTTTTGTTTTAGTTAGTTTTAGTTGTTACCTTTTATTTATAGTGTTGAACTAAATCATGGAAAACAGCTACCCTGTCCCCTAGTGGCCAACTTATCGGACATCTTGGAAACGGTAATGAAGAGGATGGTTCAGAGGTTCTAGAATGTTCTAGACCAACCGAGCCCATATTTCATTCGAAGAAGTCAACTCTTATGAAGACCTCCGTGTGTTCTGGTCAATGGAGTAAGGATCCACCATCCACTAACCGATGATGTTAGAATGGGCTACTACAAACTCTTCTTGTATAAGAAAGAATTTTGTCCTCCGGCAAACGTGTATGATAGGTTAGTGGTTGGTAAGCTTCATCAAACCGTAGAGATTGCTGGTGAGATTAAGAGGTGCAAGCTAACCACGGCTAAGGAAGAGTGTGATAAATGGGTTAAGTACTTGAAAGCTTTCAAGGGTTTTGGCATGAAAGTTGGGTTTTTACGCGATAAGTTAATCACACTTGAAATGCTTGTGCTTGATTCAGAAGGTACATTGGACATCAAGCTGTACATGGAGGCAAAACATGAACAAAAACGCATAAAGATGCACTAAAGAAAGTAGCTACCATGCGTAAGGAGTTAAAGGGAGGTGCTAAAAACTGTCAAGAGATTTCGTGTATTATAAAGCAGAATGTTGAGAGGCATGAAGTTATGGTTAAGAAGGTGGTGAATGCACCATGGTAGGCTCTATCGATTCTCACAAAGGAGTTTTTCCCATTTATGTTAAGCTGTAAAACTAAATGTGCCTCACTAAATGTGGTTCATTATTCATAAGTTTTACATTTTACCATAAAATGAAAACCAACTTAATGACCCTCTGATAGAGCCTACCATGGTGCATTCACCACCTTCCTGAACCTAAGTTCATGCCTCTCAACTTTCTGCTTTAAAAATCTCCTCTCAGTTTTTAGCACTTTCCTTCAACTCCTTACGCATGGCAGCTACATTCTTTAACTCAACTTTGATGCGTTTATGTTCATTTGTTGCCTCCATGTACTGCTTTAAAAAAAAATCTAAAATAGTAAAAAAAACTCAAAATAAAAGGTAACAACTAAAAAAGGTAAAAGAAAAACTCAAAATAACTACCTGGAGTTACTTGTTCTGAATGTGCTGCCAAATGCCAAAGGATAACAGCACAATGAACTTCACTTGAGTAAATTCCCTCTAGTTTGTGTTTTTGACATAGTAAACCTCGAAAATGACTACATTTGCTGGTTCTCTAACTTATACACAAAAGGAAGCTACTTCTCCGAATACTAATATGGTACGAAATTGCTTCAGTTTGACACTCATGTTATTGTTATGACTGCCATTACTATTACGTAGTTAAATCCGGTTATGATTTAGTGAAAACCTTTAAGATTGCTAGAACACAGGAGGAAAATAAACTCTAACTTTGTTTGGAATAAATATATTTTACTTGGTATGTGTACGAAGATTTGATTTGTCGCTAGAACCATTTTGGGAAAATAATCTCCCAAATCTCTCGGTTTCTTCAACTGCTTGCCATCACTGTCGTTTTCTAAACATGACAAAACAAGATAAACAACCTCCCTCAGTGGTTCATACAGTCTTCCAGATCGTTTCTGCAATTCGTTTTTTACCAAAAGAAGACTTTAAATTTGCACTTGAAGATGGAAAAGGAAAGCAATGGTAAGTCAAATACATTGCATGCAGGCATGGGCTTAGCGCATGGTGGAAATACTTTACAGTTGGACATAACTTGAAGATTGGAGATGTTTTGCTCTTCTATTTAATTGAAACTACCAAATTTAAGGTGAGTAACTTATAGCACACTTTCCTATGACCTTGGTTTTAAAAAAGTGCATCTTACCCAAGATCTTAAGGCGCGCGAGACCGATCATAACATTCTTCTTCAATAATCTAAAATGTTCTTACTTCTATAGGTTTACATACTAAAAGGAATTTATTCAAATGAAGTTGATTGTGTTGTTAGCCTTTTGCATTTGGCAGCACATTCAGAACAAGTAACTCCAGGTAACTATTTAGCGTTTTGTTTTAGTTAGTTTTCGTTGTCATCTTTATTTATAGTGTTGAACTAAATTGTTGGAAAAAAGCTATCCTGTCACCTAGTGGCCACCTTATCGGACATCTTGGAAACGGTTGGTTCACAGGTTCTAGAAATAATCTCCCAAATCTCTCGGTTTCTTCAACTGCTTGCCATCACTGTCGTTTTCTAAACATGACAAAACAAGATAAACAACCTCCCTCAGTGGTTCATACAGTCTTCCAGATCGTTTCTGCAATTCGTTTTTTACCAAAAGAAGACTTTAAATTTGCACTTGAAGATGGAAAAGGAAAGCAATGGTAAGTCAAATACATTGCATGCAGGCATGGGCTTAGCGCATGGTGGAAATACTTTACAGTTGGACATAACTTGAAGATTGGAGATGTTTTGCTCTTCTATTTAATCGAAACTACCAAATTTAAGGTGAGTAACTTATAGCACACTTTCCTATGACCTTGGTTTTAAAAAAGTGCATCTTAACCAAGATCTTAAGGCGCGCGAGACCGATCATAACATTCTTCTTCAATAATCTAAAATGTTCTTACTTCTATAGGTTTACATACTAAAAGGAATTTATTCAAATGAAGTTGATTGTGTTGTTAGCCTTTTGCATTTGGCAGCACATTCAGAACAAGTAACTCCAGGTAAATATTTAGCGTTTTGTTTTAGTTAGTTTTCGTTGTCATCTTTATTTATAGTGTTGAACTAAATTGTTGGAAAAAAGCTATCCTGTCACCTAGTGGCCACCTTATCGGACATCTTGGAAACGGTTGGTTCACAGGTTCTAGAATGTTCTAGACCAACCGAACCCCATATTTCGTTCCAAGAAGTCAACTCTTTTGATGACTTCCGTGTTCTGGTCGATGGAGTAAGGATCCACCTTCCCTAACCGATGATGTAGAATGGGCTACTACAAACTCTTCTTGTATAAGAAAGAATTTCTTCCTCTGGCAGACGTGTATGACAGGTTCGTGGTGGGTAAGATTCATCTAACCGTAGAGATTGCTGGTAAGATTAAGAAGTGCAAGCTAACCACGGCTAATGAAGAGTTTGATAAATGGGATAAGTACCTGAAAGCTTTCAAGGGTTTTGGCATGAAAGTTGGGTTTTAACGCGATAAGTTAATCACACTTGAAACACTTGTGCATGATTCAGAAGGTACATTGGACATAAAGCAGTACATGGTGGCAACACATGAACCTAACGCATAAAGACGAGTTAAAGAAAGTATCTGCCATGCGTAAGGAGTTGAATGGAAGTGCTAAAACTATCAGGAGATTTCGGGTATTATAAAGCAGAAACTTGAAAGGCATGAATTTAGGTTCTAGAATGTGGTGAATGCACCATGGTAGGCTCTATCGATTCTCACAAATGAGTTTTTCCCATATATGTTAAGCTGTAAAACTAAATGTGGCTCAATAAATGTGGTTCATTATTCATAAGTTTCTAGCACTTCCATTCAACTCCTTACGCATGGCAGATACATTCTTTAACTCAACTTTGATGCGTTTATGTTCATTTGTTGCCTCCATGTACTGCTTTATCTCCAACACACCTTCTGAATCAAGCACAAGCGTTTCAAGTGTGATTAACTTATCGCGTAATAACCCAAATTTCATGCCAAAACCCTCAAAAAGCTTTCAGGTACTTATCCCATTTATCAAACTCTTCCTTAGTTGTGGTGAGCTTGCACTTCTTAATTTCTCATCAGCTATCTGTACGGTTAGACGAATCATAACCACCACTAACCTGTCATACACGTCTTCGGATGAAGAAATTCTTTCTTATACAAGCGTAGTTTGTAGTAGCCCATCCTAACCTCAGCAGTTAGCTTATTGTCGCTCATGTCCATTGGCCAGAACACAGAAGTCTTCTAAAGAGTTGACTTCTCCGAATGAAAGATGGGGTTCAGTTGGTCTACAACATTCTAGAACCTCGGAACGAACCTCTTACCGTCTCCGATATGTCCGATAAGGTGGCCACTAGGGGACAGGGAAGTTGTTTTCCCATGTTTAAGTTCAATAATGTAAATAGAAGGTAACAACTAAAATAGTAATAAAACTCAAAATGACTACCTGGAGTTACTTGTTCTAAATGTGCTGCCAAATGCCAAAGGATAACAGCACAATGAACTTCACTTGAGTAACTTCCCTCTAGTTTGTGTGTTTGACATAGTAAACCTCGAAAATCGAAGCCAACAACATTTGCTGGTTCTCTAACTTATACACAAAAGGAAGCTACTTCTCCGAATACTAATACCGTAAGAAATTGCTTCAGTTTGACACTCATGTTATTGTTATGACAGCCATTACTGTTACCTAGTTAATTCCGGTTATGATTTAGTAAAAACCTTTAAGATTGCTAGAACCACTTGAGGAAAATATACTCTAACTTTGTTTGGAATAAATATATTTACTTGGTATGTGTATGAAGATTTGATTTGTCGCTAGAACCATTTTGGGAAAATAATCTCCCAAATCTGTCGGTCTCTTCAACTGCTTGCCATCACTGTTGTTTTCTAAACATGACAAAACAAGATAAACAACCTCCCTCAGTGGTTCATACGGTCTTCCAGATCGTTTCTGCAATTCGTTTTTTTACCAAAAGAAGACTTTAAATTTGCACTGGAAGATGGAAATGGAAAGCAATGGTAAGTCAAATACATTGCATGCTGGCATGGGCTTAGCGCATGGTGGAAATACTTTGCAGTTGGACATAACTTGAAGATTGGAGATGTTTTGCTCTTCCATTTAATTGAAACTACCAAATTTAAAGTGAATAACTTATCGCACACTTTCCTATGACCTTGGTTTTAAAAAAGTGCATCTTAACCAAGATCTTAAGGCGCGCGAGACCGATCATAACATTCTTCTTCAATAATCTCAAATGTTCTTACTTCTATAGGTTTACATACTAAAAGGAATTTATTCAAATGAAGTTGATTGTGTTGTTAGCCTTTTGCATTTGGCAGCACATTCAGAACATGTAACTCCAGGTAAACTATTTTGCGTTTTGTTGTTAGTTTTGTCATCGTTATTTACAGCGTTGAACAAAATTGTTGGAAAAAAGCTATCCGTCACCTAGTGGCCACCTTATCGGACATCTTGGAAACGGTTGGTTTAGAGGTTCTAGAATGTTCTAGACCAACTGAACACCATCTTTCGTTCAAAGAAGTCAACTCTTTTGAAGTCTTCCGTGTTCTGGTCGATGGAGTAAGGATCCCCATCCCTAAACCGATGATGTAGAATGGGCTACTACAAACCCTTCTTGTATAAGAAAGAATTTCTTCCTCCGGAAGAGGTGTATGATAGGTTAGTGGTGGGTAAGATTCATCTAACCGTAGAGATTGCTGTTGAGATTAAGAAGTGCAAGCTAACTACGGCTAAGGAAGAGTTTGATAAATGGGATAAGTACCTGAAACCTTTCAAGGGTTTTGGCATGAAAGTTGGGTTTTTACGCGATAAGTTAATCACA
Source organism: Scalesia atractyloides (assembly GCA_947069175.1). Classification (NCBI taxonomy): domain Eukaryota; kingdom Viridiplantae; phylum Streptophyta; class Magnoliopsida; order Asterales; family Asteraceae; genus Scalesia; species Scalesia atractyloides. The sequence goes on from CAMTDV010000023.1 coordinate 21,644,337, forward strand.
CTTGAAACGCTTGTGCTTGATTCAGACGGTACATTGGACATAAAGCAGTACATGGAGGCAACACATGAACCTAACGCATAAAGACGAGTTAAAGAAAGTAGCTGCCATGCGTAAGGAGTTGAAGGGAAGTGCTAAAACTATCAGGATATTTCGGGTATTATAAAGGAGAAACTTGAAAGGCATGAACTTAGGTTCAAGAATTTGGTGAATGCACCATGGTAGGCTCTATCGATTCTCACAAAGGAGTTTTTCCCATATATGTTAAGCTGTAAAACTAAATGTGGCTCACTAAATGTGGTTTATTATTCAAAAGTTTTACATTTTACCATAAAATGAAAACCAACTTAATGACCCTCTGATAGAGCCTACCATGGTGCATTCACCACCTTCCTGAACCTAACTTCATGCCTCTCAACTTTCTGCTTTAAAATACCCGAAATCTCCTCTCAGTTTTTAGCACTTCCCTTCAACTCCTTACGCATGGCAGCTACATTCTTTAACTCAACTTTGATGCGTTTATGTTCATTTGTTGCCTCCATGTACTGCTTTATGTCCAACACACCTTCTGAATCAAGCACAAGCGTTTCAAGGGTGATTAACTTATCGCGTAAAAACCCAAATTTCATGCCAAAACCCTCAGAAAGCTTTCAGGTCTTATCCCATTTATCAAACTCTTCCTTAGCTGTGGTGAGCTTGCACTTCTTAATCTCATCAGCTATCTGTACGGTTAGACGAATAATAACCACCACTAACCTGTCATACACGTCTTCCGGATGAAGAAATTCTTTCTTATACAAGCATAATTTGTAGTAGCCCATCCTAACCTCAGCAGTTAGCTTATTGTCGCTCATGTCCATTGGCCAGAACATGGAAGTCTTCAAAAGAGTTGACTTCTTCGAATGAAAGATGGGGTTCGGTTGGTCTACAACATTCTAGAACCTCTGAACCAACCTCTTCACTACCGTCTCGAGATGTCCGATAAGGTGGCCACTAGGGGCAGGGAAGTTATTTTCCAATGATTTAGTTCAACAATGTAAATAAAAGGTAACAACTAAAATAGTAAAACAAACTCAAAATAACTACCTGGTGTTACTTGTTCTGAATATGCTGCCAAATGCCAAAGGATAACAGCACAATGAACTTCATTTGAGTAAATTCCCTCTAGTTTGTGTTTTTGACATTGTAAACCTCGAAAATCGCCGACTACATTTGCTGGTTCTTTAACTTATACACAAAAGGAAGCTACTTCTGCGATGCTTTAGTTTGACACTCATGTTATTGTTATGACTGCCATTACTGTTAAGTAGTTAAATCCGGTTATGATTTAGTGAAAACCTTTAAGATTGCTAGAACCACTTGAGGAAAATAAACTCTAACTTTGTTTGGAATAAAATATATTTTCTTGGTATGTGTACGAAGATTTGATTTGTCGCTAGAACCATTTTGGGAAAATAATCTCCCAAATCTGTCGGTCTCTTCAACTGCTTGCCATCACTGTTGTTTTCTAAACATGACAAAACAAGATAAACAACCTCCTCAGTGGTTCATACGGTCTTCCAGATCGTTTCTGCAATTCGTTTTTTACCAAAAGAAGACTTTAAATTTGCACTTGAAGATGGAAATGGAAAGCAATGGTAAGTCAAATACATTGCATGCAGGCATGGGCTTAGCGCATGGTGGAAATACTTTGCAGTTGGACATAACTTGAAGATTGGAGATGTTTTGCTCTTCCATTTAATTGAAACTACCAAATTTAAAGTGAATAACTTATAGCACACTTTCCTATGACCTTGTTTTTAAAAAAGTGCATCTTAACCAAGATCTTAAGGCGCGCGAGACCGATCATAACATTCTTCTTCAATAATCTCAAATGTTCTTACTTCTATAGGTTTACATACTAAAAGGAATTTATTCAAATGAAGTTGATTGTGTTGTTAGCCTTTTGCATTTTGCAGCTCATTCAGAACAAGTAACTCGAGGTAACTATTTTGCGTATTGTTTTAGTTAGTTTTTGTTGTCATCTTTATTTATAGCATTGAACTAAATTGTTGGAAATCCTGTCACCTAGTGGCCACCTTATCGGACATCTTGGAAACGGTTGGTTCAGAGGTTCTAGAATGTTCTAGACCAACCGAACCCCATCTTTCGTTTGAAGAAGTCAACTCTTTTGAAGACTTCCGTGTTCTGGTCGATGGAGTAAGGATCCCCATCCCTAACCGATGATGTAGAATGGGCTACTACAAACCCTTCTTGTATAAGAAAGAATTTCTTCCTCCGGAAGAGGTATATGATAGGTTAGTGGTGGCTAAGATTCATCTAACAGTAGAGATTGCTGTTGAGATTAAGAAGTGCAAGCTAACTACGGCTAAGGAAGAGTTTGATAAATGGGATAAGTACCTGAAACCTTTCAAGGGTTTTGGCATGAAAGTTGGGTTTTTTACGCGATAAGTTAATCACACTTGAAATGCTTGTGCTTGATTCAGAAGGTACATTGGACATAAAGCAGTACATGGAGGCAACACATGAACCTAACGCATAAAGACGAGTTAAAGAAAGTAGCTGCCATGCGTAAGGAGTTGAAGGGAAGTGCTAAAACTATCAGGATATTTCGGGTATTATAAAGCAGAAACTTGAAAGGCATGAACTTAGGTTCTAGAATTTGGTGAATGCACCATGGTAGGCTCTATCGATTCTCATAAAGGAGTTTTTCCCATATATGTTAAGCTGTAAAACTAAATGTGGCTCACTAAATGTGGTTTATTATTCAAAGTTTTACATTTTACCATAAAATGAAAACCAACTTAATGACCCTCTGATAGAGCCTACCATGGTGCATTCACCACCTTCCTGAACCTAACTTCATGCCTCTCAACTTTTGCTTTAAAATACCCGAAATCTCCTCTCAGTTTTTAGCACTTCCCTTCAACTCTTACGCATGGCAGCTACATTCTTTAACTCAACTTTGATGCGTTTATGTTCATTTGTTGCCTCCATGTACTGCTTTATGTCCAACACACCTTCTGAATCAAGCACAAGCGTTTCAAGGTGATTAACTTATCGGGTAAAAACCCAAATTTCATGCCAAAACCTCAGAAAGCTTTCAGGTCTTATCCCATTTATCAAACTCTTCCTTAGCTGTGGTGAGCTTGCACTTCTTAATCTCATCAGCTATCTGTACGGTTAGACGAATAATAACCACCACTAACCTGTCATACACGTCTTCCGGATGAAGAAATTCTTTCTTATACATTTGTAGTAGCCCATCCTAACCTCACAGTTAGCTTATTGTGCTCATGTCCATTGGCCAGAACATGGAAGTCTTCAAAAGAGTTGACTTCTTCGAATGAAAGATGGGGTTCGGTTGGTCTACAACATTCTAGAACCTCTGAACCAACCTCTTCACTACCGTCTCCGAGATGTCCGATAAGGTGGCCACTAGGGGACAGGAAGTTATTTTCCAATGATTTAGTTCAACAATGTAAATAAAAGGTAACAACTAAAATAGTAAAAAAACTCAAAATAACTACCTGGTGTTACTTGTTCTGAATATGCTGCCAAATGCCAAAGGATAACAGCACAATGAACTTCATTTGAGTAAATTCCCTCTAGTTTGTGTTTTTGGCATAGTAAACCTCGAAAATCAGCCGACTACATTTGCTGGTTCTTTAACTTATACACAAAAGGAAGCTACTTCTGCGATGCTTTAGTTTGACACTCATGTTATTGTTATGACTGCCATTACTGTTAAGTAGTTAAATCCGGTTATGATTTAGTGAAAACCTTTAAGATTGCTAGAACCACTTGAGGAAAAAAACTCTAACTTTGTTTGGAATAAATATATTTTTCTTGGTATGTGTACGAAGATTTGATTTGTCACTAGAACCATTTTGGGAAAATAATCTCCCAAATCTGTCTGTCTCTTCAACTGCTTGCCATCACTGTTGTTTTCTAAACATGACAAAACAAGATAAACAACCTCCCTCAGTGGTTCATACGGTCTTCCAGATCGTTTCTGCAATTCGTTTTTTACCAAAAGAAGACTTTAAATTTGCACTTGAAGATGGAAATGGAAAGCAATGGTAAGTCAAATACATTGCATGCAGGCATGGGCTTAGCGCATGGTGGAAATACTATGCAGTTGGGCATAACTTGAAGATTGGAGAAGTTTTGCTCTTCCATTTAATTGAAACTACCAAATTTAAGGTGAGTAACTTATAGCACACTTTCCTATGACCTTGGTTTTAAAAAAAAGTGCATCTTAACCAAGATCTTAAGGCGCGCGAGACCGATCATAGCATACTTCTTCAATAATCTCAAATGTTCTTACTTCTATAGGTTTACATACTAAAAGGAATTAATTCAAGTGAAGTTGATTGTGTTGTTAGCCTTTTGCATTTGGCAGCACATTCAGAACAAGTAACTCCAGGTAACTATTTTGCGTTTTGTTTTAGTTAGTTTTCGTTGTCATCTTTATTTATAGCGTTGAACTAAATTGGGGGAAAACAGCTATCCTGTCCCCTAGTGGCCACCTTATTGGACATCTTTCAAACGGTTGGTTCAGAGGTTCTAGAGGTTCTAGAATGGCCAGAACACGGAAGTCTTCAAAAGAGTTGACTTCTCGAATGAAAGATGGGGTTCGGTTGGTCTACAACACTCTAGAACCTCTGAACCAACCTCTTCACTACCGTCTCCAAGATGTCCGATAAGGTGGCCACTAGGGGACAAGGAAGTTGTTTTCCCATGATTTAGTTCAACAATGTAAATAAAAGGTAACAACTAAAATAGTAAAAGAAACTCAAAATAACTACATGGAGTTACTTGTTCTGAATGTGCTGCCAAATGCCAAAGGATAACAGCACAATGAACTTCATTTGAGTAAATTCCCTCTTGTTTGTGTTTTTGACATTGTAAACCTCGAAAATGGAAGCCGACTACATTTGCTGGTTCTCTAACTTATACACAAAGGGAAGCTACTTCTCCGAATACTAACACCGTAAGAAATTGCTTCAGTTTGACACTCATGTTATTGTTATGACTGCCATTACTGTTACGTAGTTAAATCCAGTTATGATTTGGTGAAAACCTTTATGATTGCTAGAACCACTTAAGGAAAATAAACTCTAACTTTGTTTGGAATAAATATATTTTACTTGGTATGTATGTGAAGATTTGATATGTCGCTTGAACCATTTTAAGAAAATAATCATTCTCTCTCTGTCTCATCAACTGCTTGCAATCACTGTTGTTTTCTAAACATGACAAAACAAGATAAACAACCTGCCTCCGTGGTTCATACCGTCTTCCAGTTCGTTTCTGCAATTTGTTTTTTTACCAAAAGAAGACTTTAAATTTGCACTTGAAGATGGAAATGGAAAGTAATGGTATGTCAAATACATTGCATGCAGGCATGGGCTTTGTGCATGGTGGAAATACTTTGCAGTTGGACATAACTTGAAGATTGGAGATGTTTTGCTCTTCCATTTAATTGAAACTACCAAATTTAAGGTGAATAACTTATAGCATGCTTTCCTATGACCTTGGTTTTAAAAAAGTGCATCTTAACCAAGATCTTAAGGCGCTCGAGACCGATCATAACATATTTCTTCATAAATCTCAAATGGTCTTACTTCTATAGGTTTACATACTAAAAGGAATTTATTCAAATGAATTTGATTGTGTTGTTAGCCTTTTGCATTTGGCAGCACATTCAGAACAAGTAACTCCAGGTAACTATTTTGCGTTTTGTTTTAGTTAGTTTTCATTGTTATCTTTATTTATAGAGTTGAACTAAATTGTGGGAAAACAGCTATCCTGTCCCCTTATGGCCACCTTATTGGACATCTTGGAAACGGTTGGTTCAGAGGTTCTAGAATGTTCCAGACCAACCAAACCCCATCTTTCATTCGAAGAAGTCAACTCTTTTGAAGACTTTCGTGTTCTGGTCAATGGAGTCAGGATCGACAATCAGCTCCCAGCTGATGTTAGAATGGGCTACTACAAACTATGCTTGAAGACTTTCGTGTTCTGGTCAATGTAGTCAGGATCGACAATCTAACCGTAGAGATTGCTGGTGAGATTAAGAAGTGCAAGCTAACCATGGCTAAGGAAGAGTTTGATAAATGGGATAAGTACCTGAAAGCTTTCAAGGGTTTTGGCATGAAAGTTGGGTTTTAACGCGATTAGTTAATCACACTTGAAACGCTTGTGCTTGATTCAAAAGGTACATTGGACATAAAGCAGTACATGGAGGCAACACATGAACCTAACGCATAAAGACGAGTTAAAGAAAGTAGCTGCCATGCGTAAGGAGTTGAAGGGAAGTGCTAAAACTATCAGGGGTTATTATAAAGCAGAAACTTGAAAGGCATGAACTTAGGTTCTAGAATGTGTTGAATGCACCATGGTAGGCTCTATCGATTCTCACAAAGGAGTTTTTCCCATATATATTAAGCTGTAAAACTAAATGTGGCTCACTAAATGTGGTTCATTATTCAAAAGTTTTACATTTTACCATAAAATGAAAACCAACTTAATGACCCTCTGATAGAGCCTACCATGGTGCATTCACCACCTTCCTGAACCTAACTTCATGCCTCTCAACTTTCTGCTTTAAAATACCCGAAATCTCCTCTCAGTTTTTAGCACTTCCCTTCAACTCCTTACGCATGGCAGCTACATTCTTTAACTCAACTTTGATGCGTTTATGTTCATTTGTTGCCTCCATGTACTGCTTTATGTCCAACACACCTTCTGAATCAAGCACAAGCGTTTCAAGGGTGATTAACTTATCGGGTAAAAAACCCAAATTTCATGCCAAAAACCCTCAGAAAGCTTTCAGGTCTTATCCCATTTATCAAACTCTTCCTTAGCTGTGGTGAGCTTGCACTTCTTAATCTCATCAGCTATCTGTACGGTTAGACGAATAATAACCACCACTAACCTGTCATACACGTCTTCCGGATGAAGAAATTCTTTCTTATACATTTGTAGTAGCCCATCCTAACCTCAACAGTTAGCTTATTGTGGCTCATGTCCATTGGCCAGAACATGGAAGTCTTCAAAAGAGTTGACTTCTTCGAATGAAAGATGGGGTTCGGTTGGTCTACAACATTCTAGAACCTCTGAACCAACCTCTTCACTACCGTCTCCGAGATGTCCGATAAGGTGGCCACTAGGGGACAGGGAAGTTATTTTCCAATGATTTAGTTCAACAATGTAAATAAAAGGTAACAACTAAAATAGTAAAAAAAAACTCAAAATAACTACCTGGTGTTACTTGTTCTGAATATGCTGCCAAATGCCAAAGGATAACAGCACAATGAACTTCATTTAAATTCCCTCTAGTTTGTGTTTTTGGCATAGTAAACCTCGAAAATCAGCCGACTACATTTGCTGGTTCTTTAACTTATACACAAAAGGAAGCTACTTCTGCGATGCTTTAGTTTGACACTCATGTTATTGTTATGACTGCCATTACTGTTAAGTAGTTAAATCCGGTTATGATTTAGTGAAAACCTTTAAGATTGCTAGAACCACTTGAGGAAAATAAACTCTAACTTTGTTTGGAATAAATATATTTTTCTTGGTATGTGTACGAAGATTTGATTTGTCACTAGAACCATTTTGGGAAAATAATCTCCCAAATCTGTCTGTCTCTTCAACTGCTTGCCATCACTGTTGTTTTCTAAACATGACAAAACAAGATAAACAACCCCCCTCAGTGGTTCATACGGTCTTCCAGATCGTTTCTGCAATTCGTTTTTTACCAAAAGAAGACTTTAAATTTGCACTTGAAGATGGAAATGGAAAGCAATGGTAAGTCAAATACATTGCATGCAGGCATGGGCTTAGCGCATGGTGGAAATACTTTGCAGTTGGACATAACTTGAAGATTGGAGATGTTTTTCTCTTCCATTTAATTGAAACTACCAAATTTAAAGTGAATAACTTATAGCACACTTTCCTATGACCTTGGTTTTAAAAAAGTGCATCTTAACCAAGATCTTAAGGCGCGCGAGACCGATCATAACATTCTTCTTCAATAATCTCAAATGTTCTTACTTCTATAGGTTTACATACTAAAAGGAATTTATTCAAATGAAGTTGATTGTGTTGTTAGCCTTTTGCATTTGGCAGCACATTCAGAACAAGTAACTCCAGGTAACTATTTTCCGTTTTGTTTTAGTTAGTTTTCATTGTCATCTTCATTTATAACGTTGAACTAAATTATTGGAAAAAAGCTATCCTTTCACCTAGTGGCCACCTTATCGGATATCTTGGAAACGGTTGGTTCAGAGGTTCTAGAATGTTCTAGACCAACCGTACCCCATCTTTCGTTCGAAGAAGTCAACTCTTTTGAAGACTTCCGTGTTCTGGTCGATGGAGTAAGGATCCACCATCCCTAACCGATGATGTAGAATGGGCTACATCAAACCCTTCTTGTATAAGAAAGAATTTCTTCCTCCGGCAGACGTGTATGATAGGTTATTGGTGGGTAAGATTCATCTAACCGTAGAGATTGCTGGTGAGATTAAGAAGTGCAAGCTAACCGGCTAAGGAAGATTTTGATAAATGGGATAAGTACCTTAAAGCTTTCAAGGGTTTTGGCATGAAAGTTGGGTTTTTACGCGATAAGTTAATCACACTTGAAATGCTTGTGCTTGATTCAGAAGGTACATTGGACAAAAGCAGTACATGGAGGCAACACATGAACCTAACGCATAAAGACGAATTAAAGAAAGTAGTTTTCATGCGTAAGGAGTTGAAGGGAACTGCTAAAACTACCAGGATATTTTGGGTATTATAAAGCAGAAACTTGAAAGGTATGAACTTAGGTTCTAGAATGTGGTGAATGCACCATGGTAGGCTCTATCGATTCTCACAAAGGAGCTTTTCCCATATATGTTAAGTTGTAAAACTAAATGTGGCTCACTAAATGTGGTTCATTATTCATAAGTTTTACATTTTACCATAAAATGAAAACCAACTTAATGACCCTCTGATAGAGCCTACCATGGTGCATTCACCACCTTCATGAACCTAAGTTCATGCCTCTCAACTTTTTGCTTTAAAATACCCGAAATCTCCTCTCAGTTTTTAGCACTTCCCTTCAACTACTTACGCATGGCAGATACATTCTTTAACTCAACTTTGACGCGTTTATGTTCATTTGTTGCCTCAATGCTTTATGTCCAATACACCTTCTGAATCAAGCACAAGCGTTTCAAGTATGATTAACTTATGGCGTAAAAACCCAAATTTCATGTCAAAACCATCAGAAAGCTTTCAGGTACTTATCCCATTTATCAAACTCTTCCTTAGCTGTGGTGAGCTTGCACTTCTTAATCTCATCAGCTATCTGTACGGTTAGACGAATCATAACCACCACTAACCTGTCATACACGTCTTCCGGATGGAGAAATTCTTCGTTATACAAGCATAGTTTGTAGTAGCCCATCCTAACCTCAGCAGTTAGCTTATTGTCGCTCATGTCCATTGGCCAGAACACGGAAGTCTTCAAAAGAGTTGACTTCTTCGAATGAAAGATGGGGTTCGGTTGGTCTACAACATTCTAGAACCTCTGAACGAACCTCTTCACTACCGTCTCTGAGATGTCCGATAAGGTGGCCACTAGGGGACATGGAAGTTGTTTTCCCATGATTTAGTTCAACAATGTAAATAAAAGGTAACAACTAAAATAGTAAAAGAAACTCAAAATAACTACATGGAGTTACTTGTTCTGAATGTGCTGCCAAATGCCAAAGGATAACAGCACAATGAACTTCATTTGAGTAAATTCCCTCTTGTTTGTGTTTTTGACATAGTAAACCTCGAAAATCGACTACATTTGCTGGTTCTCTAACTTATACACAAAAGGAAGCTACTTCTCCGAATACTAATACCCTAAGAAATTGCTTCAGTTTGACACTCATGTTATTGTTAGGACTGCCATTACTGCTACGTAGTTAAATCCGGTTATGATTTAGTGAAAACCTTTAAGATTGCTAGAACCACTTGAGGAAAACAAACTCTAACTTTGTTTGGAATAAATATATTTCACTTGGTATGTGTACCAAGATTTGATTTGTCGCTAGAACCATTTGGGAAAATAATCTCCCTCTCTCTGTCTCTTCAACTGCTTGCCATCACTGTTGTTTTCTAAACGTGACAAAACAAGCTAAACAACCTCCCTCCACGGTTCATACGGTCTTCCAGATCGTTTCTGCAATTCGTTTTTAACCAAAAGAAGACTTTAAATTTGCACTTGAAGATGGAAATGGAAAGCAATGGTAAGTCAAATACATTGCATGCAGGCATGGGCTTAGCGCATGGTGGAAATACTATGCAGTTGGGCATAACTTGAAGATTGGAGAAGTTTTGCTCTTCCATTTAATTGAAACTACCAAATTTAAGGTGAGTAACTTATAGCACACTTTCCTATGACCTTGGTTTTAAAAAAAGTGCATCTTAACCAAGATCTTAAGGCGCGCGAGACCGATCATAGCATACTTCTTCAATAATCTCAAATGTTCTTACTTCTATAGGTTTACATACTAAAAGGAATTAATTCAAGTGAAGTTGATTGTGTTGTTAGCCTTTTGCATTTGGCAGCACATTCAGAACAAGTAACTCCAGGTAACTATTTTGCGTTTTGTTTTAGTTAGTTTTCGTTGTCATCTTTATTTATAGCGTTGAACTAAATTGGGGGAAAACAGCTATCCTGTCCCCTAGTGGCCACCTTATTGGACATCTTTCAAACGGTTGGTTCAGAGGTTCTAGAGGTTCTAGAATGGCCAGAACACGGAAGTCTTCAAAAGAGTTGACTTCTCGAATGAAAGATGGGGTTCGGTTGGTCTACAACACTCTAGAACCTCTGAACCAACCTCTTCACTACCGTCTCCAAGATGTCCGATAAGGTGGCCACTAGGGGACAAGGAAGTTGTTTTCCCATGATTTAGTTCAACAATGTAAATAAAAGGTAACAACTAAAATAGTAAAAGAAACTCAAAATAACTACATGGAGTTACTTGTTCTGAATGTGCTGCCAAATGCCAAAGGATAACAGCACAATGAACTTCATTTGAGTAAATTCCCTCTTGTTTGTGTTTTTGACATTGTAAACCTCGAAAATGGAAGCCGACTACATTTGCTGGTTCTCTAACTTATACACAAAGGGAAGCTACTTCTCCGAATACTAACACCGTAAGAAATTGCTTCAGTTTGACACTCATGTTATTGTTATGACTGCCATTACTGTTACGTAGTTAAATCCAGTTATGATTTGGTGAAAACCTTTATGATTGCTAGAACCACTTAAGGAAAATAAACTCTAACTTTGTTTGGAATAAATATATTTTACTTGGTATGTATGTGAAGATTTGATATGTCGCTTGAACCATTTTAAGAAAATAATCATTCTCTCTCTGTCTCATCAACTGCTTGCAATCACTGTTGTTTTCTAAACATGACAAAACAAGATAAACAACCTGCCTCCGTGGTTCATACCGTCTTCCAGTTCGTTTCTGCAATTTGTTTTTTTACCAAAAGAAGACTTTAAATTTGCACTTGAAGATGGAAATGGAAAGTAATGGTATGTCAAATACATTGCATGCAGGCATGGGCTTTGTGCATGGTGGAAATACTTTGCAGTTGGACATAACTTGAAGATTGGAGATGTTTTGCTCTTCCATTTAATTGAAACTACCAAATTTAAGGTGAATAACTTATAGCATGCTTTCCTATGACCTTGGTTTTAAAAAAGTGCATCTTAACCAAGATCTTAAGGCGCTCGAGACCGATCATAACATATTTCTTCATAAATCTCAAATGGTCTTACTTCTATAGGTTTACATACTAAAAGGAATTTATTCAAATGAATTTGATTGTGTTGTTAGCCTTTTGCATTTGGCAGCACATTCAGAACAAGTAACTCCAGGTAACTATTTTGCGTTTTGTTTTAGTTAGTTTTCATTGTTATCTTTATTTATAGAGTTGAACTAAATTGTGGGAAAACAGCTATCCTGTCCCCTTATGGCCACCTTATTGGACATCTTGGAAACGGTTGGTTCAGAGGTTCTAGAATGTTCCAGACCAACCAAACCCCATCTTTCATTCGAAGAAGTCAACTCTTTTGAAGACTTTCGTGTTCTGGTCAATGGAGTCAGGATCGACAATCAGCTCCCAGCTGATGTTAGAATGGGCTACTACAAACTATGCTTGAAGACTTTCGTGTTCTGGTCAATGTAGTCAGGATCGACAATCTAACCGTAGAGATTGCTGGTGAGATTAAGAAGTGCAAGCTAACCATGGCTAAGGAAGAGTTTGATAAATGGGATAAGTACCTGAAAGCTTTCAAGGGTTTTGGCATGAAAGTTGGGTTTTAACGCGATTAGTTAATCACACTTGAAACGCTTGTGCTTGATTCAAAAGGTACATTGGACATAAAGCAGTACATGGAGGCAACACATGAACCTAACGCATAAAGACGAGTTAAAGAAAGTAGCTGCCATGCGTAAGGAGTTGAAGGGAAGTGCTAAAACTATCAGGGGTTATTATAAAGCAGAAACTTGAAAGGCATGAACTTAGGTTCTAGAATGTGTTGAATGCACCATGGTAGGCTCTATCGATTCTCACAAAGGAGTTTTTCCCATATATATTAAGCTGTAAAACTAAATGTGGCTCACTAAATGTGGTTCATTATTCAAAAGTTTTACATTTTACCATAAAATGAAAACCAACTTAATGACCCTCTGATAGAGCCTACCATGGTGCATTCACCACCTTCCTGAACCTAACTTCATGCCTCTCAACTTTCTGCTTTAAAATACCCGAAATCTCCTCTCAGTTTTTAGCACTTCCCTTCAACTCCTTACGCATGGCAGCTACATTCTTTAACTCAACTTTGATGCGTTTATGTTCATTTGTTGCCTCCATGTACTGCTTTATGTCCAACACACCTTCTGAATCAAGCACAAGCGTTTCAAGGGTGATTAACTTATCGGGTAAAAACCCAAATTTCATGCCAAAACCCTCAGAAAGCTTTCAGGTCTTATCCATTTATCAAACTCTTCCTTAGCTGTGGTGAGCTTGCACTTCTTAATCTCATCAGCTATCTGTACGGTTAGACGAATAATAACCACCACTAACCTGTCATACACGTCTTCCGGATGAAGAAATTCTTTCTTATACATTTGTAGTAGCCCATCCTAACCTCAACAGTTAGCTTATTGTGGCTCATGTCCATTGGCCAGAACATGGAAGTCTTCAAAAGAGTTGACTTCTTCGAATGAAAGATGGGGTTCGGTTGGTCTACAACATTCTAGAACCTCTGAACCAACCTCTTCACTACCGTCTCCGAGATGTCCGATAAGGTGGCCACTAGGGGACAGGGAAGTTATTTTCCAATGATTTAGTTCAACAATGTAAATAAAAGGTAACAACTAAAATAGTAAAAAAAACTCAAAATAACTACCTGGTGTTACTTGTTCTGAATATGCTGCCAAATGCCAAAGGATAACAGCACAATGAACTTCATTTGAGTAAATTCCCTCTAGTTTGTGTTTTTGGCATAGTAAACCTCGAAAATCAGCCGACTACATTTGCTGGTTCTTTAACTTATACACAAAAGGAAGCTACTTCTGCGATGCTTTAGTTTGACACTCATGTTATTGTTATGACTGCCATTACTGTTAAGTAGTTAAATCCGGTTATGATTTAGTGAAAACCTTTAAGATTGCTAGAACCACTTGAGGAAAATAAACTCTAACTTTGTTTGGAAAAATATATTTTTCTTGGTATGTGTACGAAGATTTGATTTGTCACTAGAACCATTTTGGGAAAATAATCTCCCAAATCTGTCTGTCTCTTCAACTGCTTGCCATCACTGTTGTTTTCTAAACATGACAAAACAAGATAAACAACCTCCCTCAGTGGTTCATACGGTCTTCCAGATCGTTTCTGCAATTCGTTTTTTACCAAAAGAAGACTTTAAATTTGCACTTGAAGATGGAAATGGAAAGCAATGGTAAGTCAAATACATTGCATGCAGGCATGGGCTTAGCGCATGGTGGAAATACTTTGCAGTTGGACATAACTTGAAGATTGGAGATGTTTTTCTCTTCCATTTAATTGAAACTACCAAATTTAAAGTGAATAACTTATAGCACACTTTCCTATGACCTTGGTTTTAAAAAAGTGCATCTTAACCAAGATCTTAAGGCGCGCGAGACCGATCATAACATTCTTCTTCAATAATCTCAAATGTTCTTACTTCTATAGGTTTACATACTAAAAGGAATTTATTCAAATGAAGTTGATTGTGTTGTTAGCCTTTTGCATTTGGCAGCACATTCAGAACAAGTAACTCCAGGTAACTATTTTCCGTTTTGTTTTAGTTAGTTTTCATTGTCATCTTCATTTATAACGTTGAACTAAATTATTGGAAAAAAGCTATCCTTTCACCTAGTGGCCACCTTATCGGATATCTTGGAAACGGTTGGTTCAGAGGTTCTAGAATGTTCTAGACCAACCGTACCCCATCTTTCGTTCGAAGAAGTCAACTCTTTTGAAGACTTCCGTGTTCTGGTCGATGGAGTAAGGATCCACCATCCCTAACCGATGATGTAGAATGGGCTACATCAAACCCTTCTTGTATAAGAAAGAATTTCTTCCTCCGGCAGACGTGTATGATAGGTTATGGTGGGTAAGATTCATCTAACCGTAGAGATTGCTGGTGAGATTAAGAAGTGCAAGCTAACCGGCTAAGGAAGATTTTGATAAATGGGATAAGTACCTTAAAGCTTTCAAGGGTTTTGGCATGAAAGTTGGGTTTTTACGCGATAAGTTAATCACACTTGAAATGCTTGTGCTTGATTCAGAAGGTACATTGGACAAAAGCAGTACATGGAGGCAACACATGAACCTAACGCATAAAGACGAATTAAAGAAAGTAGTTTTCATGCGTAAGGAGTTGAAGGGAACTGCTAAAACTACCAGGATATTTTGGGTATTATAAAGCAGAAACTTGAAAGGTATGAACTTAGGTTCTAGAATGTGGTGAATGCACCATGGTAGGCTCTATCGATTCTCACAAAGGAGCTTTTCCCATATATGTTAAGTTGTAAAACTAAATGTGGCTCACTAAATGTGGTTCATTATTCATAAGTTTTACATTTTACCATAAAATGAAAACCAACTTAATGACCCTCTGATAGAGCCTACCATGGTGCATTCACCACCTTCATGAACCTAAGTTCATGCCTCTCAACTTTTTGCTTTAAAATACCCGAAATCTCCTCTCAGTTTTTAGCACTTCCCTTCAACTACTTACGCATGGCAGATACATTCTTTAACTCAACTTTGACGCGTTTATGTTCATTTGTTGCCTCAATGCTTTATGTCCAATACACCTTCTGAATCAAGCACAAGCGTTTCAAGTATGATTAACTTATGGCGTAAAAACCCAAATTTCATGTCAAAACCATCAGAAAGCTTTCAGGTACTTATCCCATTTATCAAACTCTTCCTTAGCTGTGGTGAGCTTGCACTTCTTAATCTCATCAGCTATCTGTACGGTTAGACGAATCATAACCACCACTAACCTGTCATACACGTCTTCCGGATGGAGAAATTCTTCGTTATACAAGCATAGTTTGTAGTAGCCCATCCTAACCTCAGCAGTTAGCTTATTGTCGCTCATGTCCATTGGCCAGAACACGGAAGTCTTCAAAAGAGTTGACTTCTTCGAATGAAAGATGGGGTTCGGTTGGTCTACAACATTCTAGAACCTCTGAACGAACCTCTTCACTACCGTCTCTGAGATGTCCGATAAGGTGGCCACTAGGGGACATGGAAGTTGTTTTCCCATGATTTAGTTCAACAATGTAAATAAAAGGTAACAACTAAAATAGTAAAAGAAACTCAAAATAACTACATGGAGTTACTTGTTCTGAATGTGCTGCCAAATGCCAAAGGATAACAGCACAATGAACTTCATTTGAGTAAATTCCCTCTTGTTTGTGTTTTTGACATAGTAAACCTCGAAAATCGACTACATTTGCTGGTTCTCTAACTTATACACAAAAGGAAGCTACTTCTCCGAATACTAATACCCTAAGAAATTGCTTCAGTTTGACACTCATGTTATTGTTAGGACTGCCATTACTGCTACGTAGTTAAATCCGGTTATGATTTAGTGAAAACCTTTAAGATTGCTAGAACCACTTGAGGAAAACAAACTCTAACTTTGTTTGGAATAAATATATTTCACTTGGTATGTGTACCAAGATTTGATTTGTCGCTAGAACCATTTTGGGAAAATAATCTCCCTCTCTCTGTCTCTTCAACTGCTTGCCATCACTGTTGTTTTCTAAACGTGACAAAACAAGCTAAACAACCTCCCTCCACGGTTCATACGGTCTTCCAGATCGTTTCTGCAATTCGTTTTTAACCAAAAGAAGACTTTAAATTTGCACTTGAAGATGGAAATGGAAAGCAATGGTAAGTCAAATACATTGCATGCAGGCATGGGCTTAGCGCATGGTGGAAATACTTTTGCAGTTGGGCATAACTTGAAGATTGGAGAAGTTTTGCTCTTCCATTTAATTGAAACTACCAAATTTAAGGTGAGTAACTTATAGCACACTTTCCTATGACCTTGGTTTTAAAAAAAAGTGCATCTTAACCAAGATCTTAAGGCGCGCGAGACCGATCATAGCATACTTCTTCAATAATCTCAAATGTTCTTACTTCTATAGGTTTACATACTAAAAGGAATTAATTCAAGTGAAGTTGATTGTGTTGTTAGCCTTTTGCATTTGGCAGCACATTCAGAACAAGTAACTCCAGGTAACTATTTTGCGTTTTGTTTTAGTTAGTTTTCGTTGTCATCTTTATTTATAGCGTTGAACTAAATTGGGGGAAAACAGCTATCCTGTCCCCTAGTGGCCACCTTATTGGACATCTTTCAAACGGTTGGTTCAGAGGTTCTAGAGGTTCTAGAATGGCCAGAACACGGAAGTCTTCAAAAGAGTTGACTTCTCGAATGAAAGATGGGGTTTGGTTGGTCTACAACACTCTAGAACCTCTGAACCAACCTCTTCACTACCGTCTCCAAGATGTCCGATAAGGTGGCCACTAGGGGACAAGGAAGTTGTTTTCCCATGATTTAGTTCAACAATGTAAATAAAAGGTAACAACTAAAATAGTAAAAGAAACTCAAAATAACTACATGGAGTTACTTGTTCTGAATGTGCTGCCAAATGCCAAAGGATAACAGCACAATGAACTTCATTTGAGTAAATTCCCTCTTGTTTGTGTTTTTGACATAGTAAACCTCGAAAATGGAAGCCGACTACATTTGCTGGTTCTCTAACTTATACACAAAGGGAAGCTACTTCTCCGAATACTAACACCGTAAGAAATTGCTTCAGTTTGACACTCATGTTATTGTTATGACTGCCATTACTGTTACGTAGTTAAATCCAGTTATGATTTGGTGAAAACCTTTATGATTGCTAGAACCACTTAAGGAAAATAAACTCTAACTTTGTTTGGAATAAATATATTTTACTTGGTATGTATGTGAAGATTTGATATGTCGCTTGAACCATTTTAAGAAAATAATCATTCTCTCTCTGTCTCATCAACTGCTTGCAATCACTGTTGTTTTCTAAACATGACAAAACAAGATAAACAACCTGCCTCCGTGGTTCATACCGTCTTCCAGTTCGTTTCTGCAATTTGTTTTTTTACCAAAAGAAGACTTTAAATTTGCACTTGAAGATGGAAATGGAAAGTAATGGTATGTCAAATACATTGCATGCAGGCATGGGCTTTGTGCATGGTGGAAATACTTTGCAGTTGGACATAACTTGAAGATTGGAGATGTTTTGCTCTTCCATTTAATTGAAACTACCAAATTTAAGGTGAATAACTTATAGCATGCTTTCCTATGACCTTGGTTTTAAAAAAGTGCATCTTAACCAAGATCTTAAGGCGCTCGAGACCGATCATAACATATTTCTTCATAAATCTCAAATGGTCTTACTTCTATAGGTTTACATACTAAAAGGAATTTATTCAAATGAATTTGATTGTGTTGTTAGCCTTTTGCATTTGGCAGCACATTCAGAACAAGTAACTCCAGGTAACTATTTTGCGTTTTGTTTTAGTTAGTTTTCATTGTTATCTTTATTTATAGAGTTGAACTAAATTGTGGGAAAACAGCTATCCTGTCCCCTTATGGCCACCTTATTGGACATCTTGGAAACGGTTGGTTCAGAGGTTCTAGAATGTTCCAGACCAACCAAACCCCATCTTTCATTCGAAGAAGTCAACTCTTTTGAAGACTTTCGTGTTCTGGTCAATGGAGTCAGGATCGACAATCAGCTCCCAGCTGATGTTAGAATGGGCTACTACAAACTATGCTTGAAGACTTTCGTGTTCTGGTCAATGTAGTCAGGATCGACAATCTAACCGTAGAGATTGCTGGTGAGATTAAGAAGTGCAAGCTAACCATGGCTAAGGAAGAGTTTGATAAATGGGATAAGTACCTGAAAGCTTTCAAGGGTTTTGGCATGAAAGTTGGGTTTTAACGCGATTAGTTAATCACACTTGAAACGCTTGTGCTTGATTCAAAAGGTACATTGGACATAAAGCAGTACATGGAGGCAACACATGAACCTAACGCATAAAGACGAGTTAAAGAAAGTAGCTGCCATGCGTAAGGAGTTGAAGGGAAGTGCTAAAACTATCAGGGGTTATTATAAAGCAGAAACTTGAAAGGCATGAACTTAGGTTCTAGAATGTGTTGAATGCACCATGGTAGGCTCTATCGATTCTCACAAAGGAGTTTTTCCCATATATATTAAGCTGTAAAACTAAATGTGGCTCACTAAATGTGGTTCATTATTCATAAGTTTTACATTTTACCATAAAATGAAAACCAACTTAATGACCCTCTGATAGAGCCTACCATGGTGCATTCACCACCTTCCTGAACCTAAGTTCATGCCTCTCAACTTTCTGCTTTAAAATACCCGAAATCTCCTCTCAGTTTTTAGCACTTCCCTTAAACTCCTTACGCATGGCAGCTACATTCTTTAACTCAACATTGATGCGTTTATGTTCATTTGTTGCCTCCATGTACTGCTTTATGTCCAACACACCTTCTGAATCAAGCACAAGCGTTTCAAGTGTGATTAACTTATCGCGTAAAAACCCAAATTTCATGCCAAAACCCTCAGAAAGCCTTCAGGTACTCATCAGATTTATCAAACTCTTCCTTAGCTGTTGTGAACTTGCACTACTTAATCTCATCAGCTATCTCTACGGTTACACGAATCATAACCACCACTAACCTGTCATACACGTCTTACGGATGAAGAAATTCTTTCTTATACAAGTGTAGTTTGTAGTAGCCCATCCTAACTTCAGCAGTTAGCTTATTGTCGCTCATGTACATTGGCCAGAACACCGAAGTCTTCAAAAGAGTTGACTTCTTCGAATGAAAGATGGGGTTCGGTTGGTCTACAACACTCTAGAACCTCTGAACCAACCTCTTCACTACCGTCTCCCAGATGACCGATAAGGTTGCCACTAGGGGACAGGGTAGCTGTTTTCCCATGATTTAGTTCAACAATGTAAATAAAAGGTAACTAAAATAGTAAAAAAAACTCAAAATAACTACCTGGAGTTACTTGTTCTGAATGTGCTGCCAAATGCCAAAGGATAACAGCACAATGAACTTCATTTGAGTAAATTCCCTCTAGTTTTTTGACATAGTAAACCTGGAAAATCGAAGCCGACTACATTTGCTGGTTCTCTAACTTATACACAAAAGGAAGTTACTTCTCGGAATACTAATATGGTAAGAAATTGCTTCAGTTTGACACTCATGTTATTGTTATGACAGCTGCCATTACTGTTACGTAGTTAAATCCGGTTATGATTTAGTGAAAACCTTTAAGATTGCTAGAACCACTTGAGGAAAATAAACTCCTAACTTTGTTTGGAATAAATATATTTTACTTGGTATGTGTACGAAGATTTGATTTTTCGCTAGAACCATTTTGGGAAAATAATCTCCCTCTCTCTGTCTCTTCAACTGCTTGCCATCACTGTTGTTTTCTAAACATGACAATACAAGATAAACAACCTCCCTCCGTGTTTCATACGGTCTTCCAGTTTGTTTCTGCAATTCGTTTTTTACCAAAAGAAGACTTTAAATTTGCACTTGAAGATGGAAATGGAAATCAATGGTAAGTCAAATACATTGCATGCAGGCATGGGCTTAGTGCATGGTGAATATACTTTGCAGTTGGACATAACTTGAAGATTGGAGATGTTTTGCTCTTCCATTTAATTGAAACTACCAAATTTAAGGTGAATAATTTATAGCATGCTTTCCTATGACCTTGGTTTTAAAAAAGTGCATCTTAACTAAGATCTTAAGGCGCGCGAGACCGATCATAACATATTTCTTCATAAATCTCAAATGGTCTTACTTCTATAGGTTTACATACTAAAAGGAATTTATTCAAATGAATTTGATTGTGTTGTTGCCTTTTGCATTTGGCAGCACATTCAGAACAAGTAACTCCAGGTAACTATTTTGCGTTTTGTTTTAGTTAGTTTTCGTTGTTATCTTTATTTATAGAGTTGAACTAAATTGTGGGAAAACAGCTATCCTGTCCCCTTATGGCCACCTTATTGGACATCTTGGAAACGGTTGGTTCAGAGGTTCTAGAATGTTCTAGACCAACAAAACCTCATCTTTCATTCAAAGAAGTCAACTCTTTTGATGACTTTCGTGTTCTGGTCAATGGAGTCAGGATCGACAATCAGCTCCCAGCTGATGTTAGAATGGACTCCTACAAACTATGCTTGAATAAGAAGGAATTTTTCATCCGGAAGACGTGTATGACAAGAAGTGCAACCATAAAATGAAAACAACTTAATGGCCCTCTGATAGAGCCTACCATGGTGCAGTCACCGCCTTCCTGAACCTAAGTTCATGCCTCTGAACTTTCTGCTTTAAAATACCTGAAATCTCCTCTAAGTTTTTAGCACTTCCCTTCAACTCCTTACGCATGGCAGCTACATTCTTTAACTCAACTTTGATGCGTTTATGTTCATTTGTTGCCTCCATGTACTGCTTTATGTCCAACACCCCTTCTGAATCAAGCACAAGCGTTTCAAGTGTGATTAACTTATCGCGTAAAAACCCAACTTTCATGTCAAAACCCTCCAAAGCTTTCAGGTAATTATCCCATTTATCAAACTCTTCCTTAGCTGTGGTGAGCTTGCACTTCTTAATCTCATCCGCTATCTCTACGGTTAGAATCATAACCACCACTAACCTGTCATACACGTCTTCCGGATGAAGAAATGCTTTCTTATACAAGCATAGTTTGTAGTAATCCATCTTTCATCATCCGTTAGCTCATGGTCAATGCTGTCTCCATTGACCAGAAGATGGAAGTCTTCTAAAGATTTGACTTTTCGAAAGAAAAATGGGCTTTGGATGGTCCATAACATTCTTGAACCTCTAGGAAATTGGCCTTTTAACCTTATTTTGGAGAGACCCTGGATACTTGTTTTTCTTTGTTTTATGAGACAAAGTAGCTGTTTTCCCATCATTAAATTGAATCATATATCTATATATAAAAGGGTAACACATAATTTTAGCTAACACAAAAGTCAAATAGTTACCTGGAGTCACTTGATCCAAATGTGCTTCCAAATTCAAAAGGCCAACAACATCATCAGCTTCATTTGAATAATTGTCCTTTAGTATGTAAACCTACAGAAGTAAGAACATTTGAGATTACTACACATGTATGTTATGATGGGTCCTGAATAGTTTTACGAATAGTCCCGCGACTTAGGATCATGCTTTTAGAGCTACCTTAAATTTGGATGTTTCAACCAAATGGAAGAGCAAAACATCTCCTTTCTTCAACTTAGGTTTAACTGCAAAGTTTTTCCACCCTGCACTAAGCATATACCTCGATGCAATATATTTGACCTCCAATTGCTCTCCACTTTCATCTTCAAGTACAAATGTAACATCTTCTTTGGATAGAAAAGACTTGCAGAAATGAGCTGGAAGACCCTATGAAACAATGGGAGAGGGGTTTATCTTGTTTTTAAAAAACCCGAAGATTGATTGCAAGCTGTTGAAGAGAATGAGGCGTTACGGTACAAAAACCAGAGGTGACTTGTGAGCTAAGCATCACCTTTATACAGCTGGGAAACTCATTTCCAAGACAGATCTGAATTTCCTTTGCTCGACTCATGGCAGATGAACTAAGAACCTGAGCTTTGGGCTTTTAGTTAGAGACTTCCGTTTTTGCAAGTTGTATGCAAAACAGATATAATCATCATTCATAGGATCTTATACAGCAAAAACATACTACAAAGTAAGACTCACCTCGAACTCGGACCTGGTGCATCACCTGTTGATGAAATCATAGACTGTAAATTCAATGCTATGTAGGAGTAATATATAAACAAAGTCAATATGTGAACAATTGAACATGAGAACTTCTACTTCCCTAACGGGCCAGACCATAATTTTCGTACAAACATATAAAAAAATATTATAAACACATTTGTAAAAAAATGTCCAGTGGATAGTTACGTCGGATGTAAACTTTTTTACCACGATAAATTTTTTTACACCTGATGCAAATTTACATCATGCAAATTTGTTTTTATTTTTTATTCTTTTCATGAAACAAGAGATTTTTTAAAATTTTTGAGATTTTTTTAAAAAACCTTTTAAAAGACCTAGTTCTCATGGTTCTCATACCTCAAGATAGTTCTCATTTTACCATTTCCCTGAGTGTGTGTATATATATATAAAATACATCTATATCTATATTATTATATAATATATATTAGATGGACATAGAAGTAATTTAACTTTATTGGTAAACTTACATTGTCTACTATTGGCTACTATTGTCTAGTATGAGTATGACCTTGAAATAACTTGGGTACTGCGAATAGAGACAGGTGGAAAGAAAAGTTGATACATATGAATAATGAATCTAAACTAAACCTTTGTTATTCGTTGAGAGTTATTATGAAGTAAAAGAATTTGATGAGTAGCAATATATTTTAATAGAGTATATTTTAGTAGTATAACTTGAGAAATGTGACTTGTTCGGTTCAATGCAATAGTGTTACCTCATCTTATGGCTTCACAAAACTTGAAGGACCATTGTTGTAAGTATTAATAATGAGAGGTGTATTATGCATTTAGCCAATAGTTCTGTATATAAAAGAGCATTTTTATGCTCATTTGTATTGGATTTCTCTAGGGTTAGAGAGAAATAAGAGAGAGAAAGATGTAGAGAGATAAGGGTGGTCGTTGGTGTTTTGTGGTGGCCGATGGTGTCCGGAAGCGGCTGGAGTTACAGGTTTGACCTGGGACCATTTATTGACGCTACAAACGCAATGGTAAGCATTGATTTCTTCAAATCCATGTTTAAAGTTGTTAAAAAGGTTGAAAAATAATTTGTCTAAAATGTTTTTCAATGATACGATATGGTTACATAGATATGACCAATCCACGTTTTTCGAAGCCGACTAGATTTGCGGGTTCTCAAACTCATACGCAAAAGGACCGTCCGTCTCCAAGTATTAATATGGTAAGAATTCGCTTCAGTTTTATAATCGTGTTATTGTTGTTACTGCCAATTGTTGTATTTAGGGGATGCCGTAACCAATCTCGAAACAATTGCAAGAAAACTATAATTAAGAAAAAACCTGAATTTCTACACAAATCGTGTGTTCACTTTCAGATTAACCTATTTGGTGGTACTACCAATGATTAATTGGATAAGATGTGTAGAAAAGAAGGAATTTTTGATTGTAGGAGAAAATTGATAACCGTACCATCTGTTCATACATCGACCAAGTTTGTATATATTTTTGTATGTAGTATTCATTATGGTTTTATATTTGGGTTTTGAAAAACCCATCAGGTTTCAAGCTATGCGCTTTACCATCACATGACAGGTCTAATTTCAATAAAATCCAACTAACTACTTTAATTATTTTCTAAACTTGGGGCAAGCCCACCAAAAGAATAAAACCAATTAATTAATTAATAAATGCCTAATAATTGTTATTAAATATATAAGATATGTATATATCCATAACAGTTAATCAATAAGTTAATTATAACATCAAAACCGATATATACACCACCAAATCTCATTAACATTAAAGCAATCATGCACTCCCGAATCTGCTACCCGTTTAATATTTAATAAGATTCACTTGATGGACAAGTTAATCCAATATCACTACAAGAAAAGGGTAGATTTAGTGGCGACGGTTGTCGCCGCTCTTGGTCCCTCCTGTCGCCGCTATTGACCTTTAGCGGCGACAAGTGGCCGCTAAAGCGTCGCTGCTATTACTGGGCCGCTATTGGCCCGGCTGTCGCCGCTAAAGGTACATGTCCCCGCTAATGCCCTATTTTGTCTTTAGTGGTTTTGGCGGACTATCAATAGCGGCGACGCCTGTCGCCGCTAAAAGTCATTTTTTTAATTCTAACTTGGTTTCGGCTCCACAAGATAATTCATCTCGTACATCATTTTCTGTGACAGAAGTATGTTGAGCTGTGCGAATGCGGTTTTGAAGATCAGTCACGATTTGAGAACACAAAAGATGAACAGAGTTAGCATACTCTTTTTGGCTAAGAGCATCTGCTACGACATTAGCTTTATCAGGATGATAACGGATTTCACAATCGTAATCATTCAAAAGTTCGACCCATCGTCGTTGCCTCATATTTAACTCTTTCTGATTGAAGATATGTTGAAGGCTCTTGTGGTCAGTGTAAATTTCACACTTGGGATCAAAGAGATAATGTCTCCATATCTTTAGAGCGAACACGACTGCTCCGAGTTCAAAGTCATGAGTGGTGTAATTCTTTTCATGTACTTTGAGTTGCCTTGAGGCGTAGGCTATCACATTTCCTCTTTGCATTAAGACACACCCTAGCCCCTGCCCTGATGCGTCACAATAGACCACAAAGTCTTCACAACGGTCAGAGAGAGTGAGAATAGGTGCATCACAAAGTTTTTGTTTCAAGGTTTGAAAAACTTCCTCCTGCTTGGGCACCCAAACGAAGGGCTTGCCCTTATGAGTCAAGGCCGTGAGTGGTAAGGCAATACGAGAGAAATTGGCGATGAAACGTCGATAATAACCGGCTAACCCGAGGAATGATCTAACTTAGATAGGACTGCGTGGAGCTTGCCATTCTTGCACTGCTTTAATCTTTGCAGGGTCGACATGAATTCCTTTGTCGTTGACGACGTGCCCAAGAAATTGAACTTCTTTTAACCAGAATTCACATTGCGAAAACTTAGCGTAGAGCTTTTCGGTTTTCAAAAGTGGTGAGTCGGAGGTGTCGTTCATGATCTGATTTGGTCTTGGAATAAATAAAAATATCATTGATAAAGACAATAACGAAACGATCGAGGTAGGGTTTACACACCCTATTCATCAAATCCATGAAAATGGCAGGAGCATTAGTCAAACCAAAAGGCATGACCATGAATTCGTAGTGACCGTAGCGAGTTTGAAAGGCAGTCTTCGGAATGTCTTCTTCACGTACTCTAAGCTGATGATAACCAGAAAGAAGATCGATTTTTTTGAGAAACAGGTGGCACCCTGAAGTTGATCTAGAAGGTCATCGATGCGAGGTAAAGGATAGCGGTTCTTGATGGTCAACTTGTTGAGCTCTCGATAGTCGATACACATTGGAAAAGTTCCATCCTTCTTTTTGACGAAAAGAATCGGTGCACCCCCAAGGTGATGAGCTAGGACGTATAAATCCTTTGTCAGTCAACTCTTGCAGTTGAGTAGCTAACTCTTACATTTCAGATGGGGCTAACCGATATGGAGATTTGGCAACTGGTGTAGCACCAGGTACAAGATCGATTCGAAATTCTACTTCTCGCACAGGAGGAAGTCCTGAAACATCATCGGGAAAAACTTGAGGAAATTCTTTAACAATCGGAATGTCTTCGAGTTTCTTCTCCTTGCCCTCTTTCTTGATAATGTGCGCTAAGAATGCTATGTAGTCTTTGCGAAGGTATTTTCGAGCTTGAAGGCACGACATCAACTTGAGTCCTTTGGATGGGGTCTCAACAAAAGTACGAAGAGTTTGGCCGTCGGTGAGAGGAATTCGAATAAATTTTCCATAACAAACGAC
Source organism: Scalesia atractyloides (assembly GCA_947069175.1). Lineage (NCBI taxonomy): Eukaryota > Viridiplantae > Streptophyta > Magnoliopsida > Asterales > Asteraceae > Scalesia > Scalesia atractyloides. The sequence continues at coordinate 21,670,570 of CAMTDV010000023.1, forward strand.
TTCAGCGTGATGCTGACTAAGCCAGTCCATACCAATGATGACGTCAAAACTACCCAACTTCATAGGAATAAGATCGATTGGAAAATCATGATCATTGAGAGTAAGGGTGCAATCGCGAATGCTAGAATCTAACGTAATAGGTTCACCGTTTGCTACTTCCACTGTAAATGATTCGGCTAGACTAACGCGAGGTAAACCAAGAATAGATTCAAACTCTAAGGGTACAAAACTCTTATCCGCGCCAGTGTCAAAAAGAATAGATGCATAACTACCGTTAATGAGAAACGTACCGCTAACCACGTTGTTATCCGCTCTAGCTTGGTTGGCGTTGATGTTAAAATCTCTTCCTCTAGTTGGCGGATTGGCTTGGTTGGCTTGGTTCACAGGGTTAGCTTGGCTTGAGCATTAATGATGTTTACTAAATGTGGACAGGTGTTGCGAAAATGGGTTGGATACCCACAATTGAAGCAGGCTCTGACGGGTGGCATTATGTGGTAGTTGGGTTGGTAAAAGGGTTGAGCCATTTGTTGAGCAGGTGGTAATAGTAGAGGTTGTTGGTAGGGAGCTTGGCCCACCACTTGGTTGTTTGGTTGGGCTTGAGGTTGATTGCGAGCTGGTCTTTGAAGAGCGCGACAGGTTTGGATTGTATGACCTGCACGACCACAACCCGTGCAGTGAAGACATGGGTTTTCGAGAGGGTGGTGATATTGACATTGGTTGCATTTTGGGTGAGATCCTGTATACTGTTTCTTGAATGGAGTGGTAGGAGGAGCAACTTGTGTGATTGGAGCGGCGGCAATGGGTTGGTTGGTTTGGTTTGGCTGATTTGTTTGGGTGATGGCAAAGTTCTTCCCATTTCGCTTTCTCTTGCCAACGAATCGAGAAGAGGATCCAGTTTGGGTTGAGGTAGGGGTTTCAGTTGGTGTTTTATCTTTCTTCTTTTCGTCTTTGAAATCCCTGTTCCTGATGTGATTCTCAGTGAGCTGAGTAGCTAGCTCCATAGCTGCCTCCAGAGTTGCTGGCGTAGTACTCATCACAGAGTCCTGAATTTTTGAAGGAATACCCCGAATATAGTGCTCAATCAAACGGTAGAGAGGAGTGAACAAATTGGGAACCATTTGATTCAACTCGAGAAACCTCTTGTTGTTGGTTATATGGTCTCCCTCTTTTTGTTTCAAGAAATAAAACTCATCTTCTAACTTCTTAATTTCACTTCTTGGACAGAAGCGTCTGGTCATGAGTTCTCTCAATTCTTCCCAAGTAAGGGCTACCACGGCTTCGGCGCCTAGTCTGCCTTTCTTAGCATTCCACCATGTGAGTGCTACCCCATATAGACGACCCGTAGCATAACGCACCTTACGGTCGTTGGGACAATCACAATTGAGGAAAGTACTCTCCATCTCTTCAAACCAACAAAGGAGAGCAGTGACCCCTTCAGTCCCTTCGTACTTTGGAGGGTCACATGAGTTGAAGTGCTTGTAGGTGCACTTGGTGGTGTTTGTGGGAGGGTTGGCAGCATTTTGACCCTCTTGGTTGATTGGGTTGACAGTATTAGCGGCGATGGCTTGTTGGACTTGAATTACAATGTCGGGAATTACGGCGGCCATTTGTTAGGCTATTTGAGCAGCCATGCGCTCGCCGGATCTTCCTGTTCTCCTACCTCCACGAGAGTGCCTAGAAGACATCTATAGGAAATATGTAACGAGATTGTGAGTTTGACGTTTAGGTGTCATGCGTCGCATTTAGAAATTAACATCTACAAAACAAATGAGAAAATAAATTCACTACATCCATAGGATGTCTTAGGCCTTGCTCGTGTCTGGCCCCCATATGTCCCCCATACTTGGCCTAGGTAGTCATGTGGGCCCCCATGACTACTGGGCTTTGTAGAGTTCACATTGGTGTTGGCGTGTTAACACTTGCATCACCCGAATGAAAATCGTAAAACATGATTGCGAGGTATAAAGTCGGAGGGTGTCCATGTGTAGACACAGTGACAACTCAAAGTGGGGTTAGTTCACACGACGTTTGGTGTGGCATGCTTTGGCCTAATAGGTCCTTCGTACTCTCATCGTTAGTCCCCAGGTTGGCAAACTGGTCCGTTATATTGAAATTATACAAATGCCAATCCTAGACAGGATGTTTCGACTACCGGTACTTGTACCCTTCCAGTTACTACATGCCCGACGTAGAACTCACTTTGATGAGATTGAAAACTGAAAACATTTGAGAAAGAAAGCATGAAAAATGTTCAAATATGTGAAAATTGAGTCGTGCATGATGCGTATATATGTAATCATGTTATGTTAACAATATGTATATCACATTGAATATCACACAAAATCATACAGTAGTGGAATTGCTTGCATGCATTTGTGTGTGAGATGAATGTAAAACAAGTAAATATCATGAGTTTGCATGTAACCAATTAACACATAAGCAATTAAAATCTAACCGACTATAGTATAGGCTCTAAGGGTCTAATAACCTATCCTATATCCCTATAGTCAAAAGCTCTGATACCAATCTGTCACACCCTGACCTGTAGCGGATATGGTAGTCGGGGCATGATTGGGTTTTCATCAAAGCTCATGACATTTACTATAATAAAGTTTCATACTTATTATTCCAAATTAAAAGGAAAAATTCCAACAACCACATAAACCATACAAGCACAAAATGTTCTAAACAAGACATTAAAGTAACAATTATTCTTCTTCTAAGGCCCAATCCTATGTGTTCCTTGCTTCAACCTGATCACCTGCATCATGTGTAAAAATAGAGATTTGGGTCAACAAAAGTTGGAGAGTGAATTCCGTTTAAACATTTGAAAGAAACGATATGTTGATTAATTTAATAAAAATGTGCATATACCAAATATGAGCAAAGGTATAAGTAAACTATCCACAAAACACATATTCATCTAGCAATGTACACGTGAGCATGATAAACGATGAACTGTGTGTCACACCCCGGATTTCCAACCCCGAAATATGTACACCGGTGGGCCTGGGTGGGGAGTATCGTGACGTCAGTTGATAATCATCATAGTCAATTAAACACGGCACAGCAGAAGTCTTGGAGTAAAATTACTATTACAAACAGAATGTTCGAAAATACAAAATAATATACAAGCTTGTAATAGAAGATCCACATGCGGATCATAAATTGTACATGAAAGAATATAAATCAGACTTTGGGCAGATTTGGGATTTGCAAGATCCTCTATCACTACCGAGCACTTCCGACCTATTTTCGTATTGTACCTGCAGATTAGTCTTTTGAAAATACGTCAGCTTTCGCTGGTAAATACAACCGAACGACCCATTTTGAAAACATTTCAAAAATGTTTTAAGTGCGTATCATCACAAAATCTTTTTATAACTTTGGTTAATTGACCGTACAACCTTGTTAACAGATTCACATGTTTGTCATACATACGGGGCTCGGCATGAAAACCGAGACACAATTAACGTACACACTACTTTGGACTCACGAAGGAGTCAATTCCTCCCAACCTTGTGGGAATGCATAATTGAGCGTCTATCGGGTGTATGCCTACACCCGCGCTAAGGTCGTGGCCATTTCGATTGTAATGAGTCGAGGATATCCAGGACACGGTAGTTAACCCCTGATGTTTAAATTATCAAACAAAACTGATTAAAACAGAATATGCGGATTTCTATTCCGAACCGTCGTTTGATTAATCCCATTTCCGACCAGGCGGTAATAATTTACCGTAACCCAAGCCCGTATAGGGGAAATAAGTCGAGAGTATTTACCTGAGCTAGTCTTCTTTAAAATTTTAATAACTCAGCCGTACACAAAAAGGACTAAGTGCAGATAGCATTTACTGGCAAGTCTATAGTCTGGATTATGGCATAAACTAACCAATTAAATACTAACGGTCTTATTTAAGTCATAGACTTAGACCGACTAGCGTACTTGATCAAAATGTATGACGCTAGATTAAACGATGATTGGATAGAATGTAGTTTAATCCCAACAAGTACCTTGACTTGTTTAATATGGGTAAACTATTAACATTCTGGATTTTGAGACTTAAATGACAAGCTTAAACCCGTTTCGGTTAATTTCCGTAAAATAGTTACATATACGTAACCGTGCGCATATTAGTGATATCGGGTAACCGGATAAGTCATGGACAAGTTCTATATGCCATTTTACTTTAAATAAGTTAAGATATCAGTAGGATATCAACTTGTATGCCCGTTAAGGTTTTAAAACGAAATTATGCCTCATAAGGGCATTTTGGTAATCTTAAACCGTAATAAAGGAACTTTAATATAATTTAATGTTATAGTCATAAGTATTCTGGAAAATATTTTATTTATGATATAATATCAGTAGGATGTCAATTATATGTGTAAATTATCCTTTATGACCAAACTATGCACCGAAGGGGCATTTTGGTCATTTTACACATAGTTTATAATTTATTTGGGATTCTGAATTTATAACATGTACCTACTGTAATTATGTTTAAAATAAGTTTTAAAATCAGTAGGTAACAAGTCTTGATTAATAATATGGTTTAAAACCATATTATGTGCCGAAACGACGCTTATGTGGTAAAATGACGTTTTTAAGTGATGTTTACGAAAACTGACACTAAAGTCAGATTAAAAGGTTTAAAACATGTTATTTAATATAATATATCAGTAGCTAAATGATTTACCTTGAAAAGATTTAATTAAAACCATTTTATAGGCCACAAGGGCTAAACCGTCATTTATCGACATAGTTTAAGGACTTGTTTAAAAACTCAGTTTATAACTTGGTTTAACATCCCAAATAATCCTGCTTATAATATTACATTAGTAGAAACTCATTTTCAAGTTCATTACCATTTAAAACCTTGTTTTATGCAAAAAGGACATTTTGGTCAAAGATGGCATAATTATGGAACTTGCGCATAAACTTGGATTCTGATTAATATAACCTCAGAGGGTTATGCTACATTATATTACGATCATAATGCAACTTTAGATTAGTAAGTAACTAATCTAAATCGGGTCAGAATCGAAAGTCAAAGCAGAAGTCAAACTTCGCGACTTTCGGTTGCGAACCGACCCTAGAACTGAAATAGACGAGCCGAAAATGTTCTTACATGTTCTAATAATTATTACCGACTTGTTTAAGTGTCAAAACAGGTTTCATAACATGTATAAGATCAATTTATAATTTTTCCGAAAAATGGCATGTTTGACTTTTTAATATCATAACTTTGACCCGTCAATTGGTCTAGCAAACGTGATCTTCAGGAGGTGCCCTTTATAGGGACTAACACCTACCTTATTACGACTACTTAGCCATGTTCATTTTGAACAATGGCTGGACCATAATGGTCTTAACCGAAAGTCAAAGTGTTTTACGAAAACGCTTGACTTTTGGCTATAAAAGACTATAAACGAAAATGCACAAAGAAGGTAAACTTACCAGTGATTCCTAGATGCAAAAGAACTATGTTGGATTGCTCCTTTTAGTTAGGAACTTCTAGAGGAGGGAGAAGAGTGAATAAGAAAGGTGCAAGTTGAAATGGTGAACTTAAGCACCTATTTATAGTTGGAGAGCTCATACGAGGTGAAGCCAGGTGTTTAGGGGTGTAAGAAGAAGCTTACAAGTGTCCCAAAACATGGTATAACAGTTTAGAGAAGCCATGGTTTCGAATTAATGGTTTTGGAGTTTTGCTTGGAGACCAAACAAAACTTTCTGCTGCAGAGGCCTTCTCGCGCCCCGCGAGAGACCCAGGCCTGGTCTCTCGCGGCCCGTGACCGCCCTTTGGCCAGATTCAAAGTTTGACACTTTAACCCCTTAACTTATAAAAGCTTATAAAAACCTATTTAAACACCATTTTGGCACTTTTAGCCCCCCGTAGCCAATATTTGGCATACCCGGGATTATGCCCGGACATTGTTGAGCTCTCGGTTCGTTAAAAGGTCACTCAGAGGTATAAATTAACATGTTGACGCTTTTAATCCTTCCATCATCCAACTTTCACATATTTACAAAATTGAACTCTCTCGTCCAACAAATGGCACGTATGAGAGTTTAGGACTTCACAAAGGATCACTCAGAGGCTTATGATAAGCATATTGATCCCGATGTCACTCAGAGGCTGGGCATGTTGACATATCAGTCACTTCGAGGCCAAATTTCAAGCATGTTGATATATCAGTCACTCAGAGGCTAATGATTTAAGCATGTTGACATATCAGTCACTCAGAGGCTGTTATTTATGCATGTTGACATCGGATCGTCACTCAGAGGCTCAGATTGAGCATGTTGACGCCTTTAGTCCTTATTGGTCTTTAACAGACTATATTTATGTAACACCCCAAAATGCGTAAATGAGATTAATTCGTGTTATGTAATTAAAGAGATATTATAGCACAATAGTGTGGTTACCGTTTAGATGAAGTTATGCAGTATACTTTATAATTCGTTGTGAATTATTTATAAGGTAAAAATAATTTGCTGAGTATCAGCATATTGTAACGGAATGTATTTTAGTAAAATATGTCGATAAATATGACGGGTTCGGTTCAGAGATATACGGCTACCTCATATTATGACTCGCCATAACTTGACGGGGCATTGTCGTAAAAATCAAACATGAGGGGAGGATTATGTAAATATCCAAAGTTCAATGTATATAAAGCCCCTTATGGCTCATTTGGGCAGAATTTCTCTCAAGTTAGAGAGAGAAACAAGAGAGAGAGAGTGTGTGAGAACTAGAAAAAGAGGGGTGGCCGGCGGTGGCGGTTAGCGGCGATTCACGGTGGCCGGAGGTGGTCGGAGTGGTTTACAACCTAGAACCAATTATCGGTGAATGTGATGGTAAGCTCTGATTTCTCTAAATCCTTGCTTAATGTTGTTAAAAGTGTATAAATCAAATATGTCCAGAATGTTATCCAATAACCCAGTTACAAAAAACCGAACGATCCGCAAAATCCGACCGTTGAAACGTCTTGATTTTTTTATATATGGTTTTCAACATATAGATTATCATTTTGAGCGGTGAAAATAAGAAATTGAGCTGTTTAAGTATGACTTTGAAACCCATTTTCATAGCAGTTCGTATTTCCGTTTTAGTTAAAATACAGCTTAGTATAATCGATTTTCTCGAATATCCGACCGTTGGATTGAGCTGAAATTTTGACTGTAGCTTTCTGACATATGGATCTTTAATACCTCCGAAGGAAATTCTGATCAGAGATCGGGAACTAAAGTTTTGAAAACAAACAGTTTATATCAAATTTCTTATACGAAAAATAGGAAGTTGATGGCGTTCTACGGATCGTCTAATGGTATTGCATGTGCAATCTATGACTAGAAAAATGTTCATGATGCTTGATGTTGTGAGCAAGGAAGGTAGGCATAAATTACTTGTACATTGTGCATTAGATAGTAGTACGCACACCAAGTGTTTAATGAAAAGCATAGGTGAGATTATTCGATGGGAATTGTATGCAAATAATAGGTGAACATGTATAGAAAGTGATGATGATATACTTGATAGTAAAACAACATTAGGAATGTATTTGATAAGTATATGTGGAATGTAGTTGATGACATGATTCGGTGAAGGAATGGTTTAAGAACTAGTACTCTATGTTTGAATGGTGGTGCACACCATGAGTTGGATTAGTGGCTTAACGATAATTTAGAAACGGATGTGTACGAAATGTATAGCTTGCGGACTTACTAGTAACTATTGATGTTGAGATTATGTTAAATTGCTAGCTTTGAATGTGGTTGACCGTTTTAGGATCATGAGAACTTGAGTTTGTATTGATTTGGTTATACATGTGTATGACGTAGCTAAGTGATCACGTGGTTGTAAGTATATTGCATCATGAGTTTGAAATGTACATAGTGTCATTCATATAGCCTAACGTGATGACACGGATATATGAAGTTATGTCGAAAGTTCATGTGATAAACGTTGATTTCTGAAAGTCAACTACGCATAAGAAGCATATTATAGAAAGTCATATGGTACGTGATATATTAATATGTGTTATATGTGATGACATACTGGATAATATGAATTTGAAAAGATGTAATTTTGGGTATATGCCATATGCTTGTTAGAATTGACTAATGAAAGTCAAATATGAGATGTGCATTTGATATGACCGTTAACATGTACAAGCATGTATACTAACAAGAATGTGAATGTTATGACATGAAAGTGTAGGAATCATGTCAAGGCGGATGGAAGCATGGACGGCTAACGGGTCCAAAAGGGAGACAAGGTAACGGATGCAAATACGGATGCTAAGGTAAGTGATTTCTGGAATCACTTCTTCTTTTCTAAACAAACATTGCTATGTTGAGTTCAGGGGATTGTGTAAAGAATAACTGATGGGCCTAATGTGAATGCTTAACTGGAATGAGAAAGTATAACCAAAAATAACAATAAACCAAATATCACATAGCACGTTAGTTCATATAATGGTAGTAGCACAAGTGTTTGAATAAATGATATAAATAAGTGACACATGATACACCCCAAAACATGAATAAAAAATGGGAGTTTGTAGGAATTCACTCACAGTGGGTGCGTTCTTGGTTTGATAACGAGCACGCACAATTTAAAGACTCCAACCGACGAGAAAACTAACCTAAATATTCACGTAATAATTCGGTACATATTTATTTCAAAATTATCATTTTTATTTAATGAATTTTATTAGGCTTTTTAGACAATTTTATAGTATTTATTACTAATTTATATGTTTAAAATGTCCTATTTTATTATATGTTTTTGTGGATTTTGGAGAAAAATAAAGAAAAGGGTTAATTAAAAAAATATACCCCTTTTTAGGGGTCAAACCGGTCGGATCGGGTGTGATACACAGCGTGTAGGATTCGAACTCGTGACCTCTCGTTTACGTGCACGCAGCTCTACCAACTGAGCTACGTGTCTAACCTGAAATATTCTGGAATTTAATTAATTATATATACTTACTGAGATGAACTTATTTTGAATTAATTAAAAAGGTTTGTTAAACCATAAGAACCGTGCGTATAACCAGACTCGAACCCGCGCCCCTTGCTTCGTGTTGCACACAGCCCGACCAATTGGGTTGTGTGACTAACCCGAAGGATATACCATTTTAATTACTTTCATATACTAACTGAGCTGTTTTATATATATGTTATAAAAAGGTTTGAAATATTTAGGAAATTCGGCAACGTCTTAAGACTCGAACCGGGACCATGTGTTTAATTTGCACACAGTCCACCACTGGACTGTGTGTCTAACCCTGTATAAACACCGGTTTTAATTACACTTATATGCTTATTCAGTCTTTATCTTCTTCATTTTAACAGTTTGACAAAAAAAAACTTGATTGTCAATCTAATATCTTTTATGAGATTGATTTACCTCTACATACAATAAAATAAATAGAAAGAGGAGGATTCAAATGCTTATACCGAAACAGGGGGAGTGTCTTGAGTTCTCCAGTGCAAATTCTGGTGACACGTAAATTTTCAGGCGAAGAGAAGATTTGAGAGCAGAGAGTATTTGCGAGTGTTTAGGTGAATGTGAGCGAGTTCAACAGAGGTGCAAGGATCCCTATTTATAGTTGAAGGTGTGGGTTCAAGTTGGAATTCGGTTTCGACCGTTTCGGTCAAAGATATGATTACCGTAATGAATTGCATAACTGATTGATCATTGCTGGCTCCTTAATTGAGTCTAACACATGATTAGAAAACGTTTCTCGGTTTAATTTGCAAAAGAAACGAAAATTGCTGATTGATTGAGGGAGTTACAGCCGTTTTCAGGCGGTTGTTTTGAATTGGTTTTAGAGTGTTGTTTTTTTATATATAACTTATTTGGTTTGAGATTACTTTAGATATGTGTGTGCGGTGTAGTGGTGTGTTGTGTGTGTTGGTTGGGTGGAGACCCGAATTCGATACCCGCGGTCTTCACTTTTTGCTATTTTATTTTTTATTAATTATATTTTTTTAAACATTTATTATTTTACTTTACTACTTTATTTATCATTTAATGCAAATAATATATCAAACTTTTAAACATTTCACAGAATTACGTAACAAACATCATAATGTATACTTGAATTACAAAACGGAGCGGGTTTTAGAACCCGTTTTATGACAAATGTTACATGCATATACATGCCACTTTACAAATGAGTTTCTTTCTATAAACGGGTAAATATTACATATTGTGATGACATGAGGGTTGTTTTGTTAAACTTTTTCACAAATGGGTATCCATCAATCCTAGGTTGCGACATCTACATAAGTTTTAGCTTGTTTTTCCTTTTTCCTTTTCTGAGTTTTTGTTTCGTTTTTTGAAAGACTATGTTACTCACATGGCTTCAATTTTAACTCTAAAGGCTTTGCCACTTGAATCGAACCCTCAACCTTTCCCATTTTCATTTAAGTTAAGCTTACTTTTATATTTTATACATTGTTTAGAATCAAAACACTTGGTAAGTTATATATTTTATCAAAACCTCCACATATACCTTTTAAAAAGTCTATACCACAAACACACATTTAAATGTGTGTAGCCTATATACATTTGTAAAGACAAATAAGTAGTGCAAACTAAATCTACAAAACTTTCATTTATTAACTATTGAGTGTGAGCATCTTCGATATCCACAAACTTTTTTTATCAATATTATAGTTATTGTGATGACATACTACCCTACATCTTTATGCATATATACATACTATGAAAATTTATTGTTTTGAATGATCCATAGGCATAGCCTAATTTTAGTTTATTCAATTTCTATGTATCAGGCGTGGAAAAACGGAAAAAAATTCAAAGATGTTGATCATCCAAACCTTGTTCACTTGCCGATAGATGATCAATCATACATTTTATGACATCAAGTATTTGCAGACGCGACTTGTGTGATAAGAAGAGATGAAAAGGGGGCTATCGCACACATGTTTTACATAGGCATCCATTAGTCTTAATAAATAAGGATGATACAACCACCTCTCAGCACGACCCAATGAAGAGGATTAAACTATTATGCGATGCATGTACAAGACCAATTACAAAAATGTCGTTTTACAAATGAAATATTTACAAATGCTCCACACGTGATGCTGTGATGGTAGTTGTGAGTTCGTTCTCCTCGATTAGTGCACCCGGATATCCAGTGGCGGACCCATGAATTCTTTTTTGCGGGTGCGGATGAGGGTTCAACCATATTTTCCAGGGGTGCGGTCGGGTTTTTTTGCCTAAAAAATACACTAATTTTTTTTTTCTAGGAGTGCGCTCGTCCACCCATAAGAACACATAGGTCCGCCCGTGACTAAGAAACCATGTGGCCCACCCTCAACATAACCTTTCTCTTTTCCACAAATGTAATTTTTGTGGATTGCCTTGCAATGGGATTTTTATATTGGTGCCTTTTTTAGGACTACTTCACTGATGTTAATTGTCTTTTTATGCCTAAAGAAATTACACATGAAGCACACACGAATTCGAATGACTTACTTGCAAGAGTAGACAGTGCTGCATCTTGTTCTAAGCATATCATGTGAGTATTGCTTAACGTGAGACTTATTTTAGATGCACTACTTGTGATTTCTATTTGGACTGCAGATGTGCTTTGCATGTACCTAAAACAGTTAGGCATAAGTATGCCAAGCACTTGCTAAAGCTGAGTTACTCCCCAATCGAGGACCACAAAAGTCAATACTTCTGTGAAGTTTGTGAGGAGGGACTTAATCCTAGAAAGTGGTTTCACCATTATGCAGAGTGCGTGCAACCAATTCATTCGGCATGCGCTCCATGGATACTCCAGTCTAAACAAGTGAAATGATGAGACCGGTGACCCGTCATTGGGAGCTAGCCTCTATGCCGCTTGCGTATATAGTTTCATCATACAAATATTGTAAGTGTTTATCCTAAATGCAAGTTGACAGAGGACAACTTCTCAAGGAGCACTTAAGTCCGACCTCACGTAGTTTGTAATAAAGAAATTTGCATCAATAGATATCATATTTTATTTGATTTAGACGGATAAATCTTATATTTACCAACAACATTATGTCCACCAACTGTTGAGGTTGTTTTTTTTATTTTGTGGAATGGTGTTTTTTGAGGAGTGGTTTTGTCATATGGTGTAGCTTGAAAATCGTTTTGGTTTATTGGGGTTACGCTTGTAGTACAAGCGGATTGTCAGATCTCTTGGTCTAATCCGCTTGTACTTCAAGCAGATTGAGGTTAAAGTGATCACGCTACCGGAGATGGATGAGCGGTTGCAGAACTTCGACGGAGAAGATTAAGGACGTTCACCAGAGATTTTTGAAGCTCGCCGAAGTTGCAGATAATGTCGGACGTTCGCCAGAGAAGATAAACTCTTCATGTTTGTATTCCGTTTCTTGAACAAGCAGTTCCTATTTCTAAGAAAGTCAAATGGCGTTAAGTCAGACGTTGTTTGTTGTTTGCTTAAATGCTTTGAGTGTGGACGTTAACTGCGATTGTATTTAAAACATAATTTTTATTTAATAATTTTTTTTTTTTGCATTGTGCTTGTTAAACAAGCGTATTATAAATTCAATACATACCACTCCTTTTTCTGCCATTATTTTCTTTCAAGGCCTGATAATTTTTAATGCATTGCAAGAGTTTTATGCATCAAATTTATTTTCCCAAGACCTCCATATGACTAACACCCATGTGAATGTCCATATTTATAATTAATATGGAATTTTATAAATTTGGCAGATATTTGTATTATTATCACTTCAACCTCTTATGATCAGACACAAATATATTGATCAAATCGGGTGATAAATTAATAAAAAAACAAGAAATATGGATATTGAAGAGGCTCCACACTAAATACTCCATAAATCAAAGTTGTGGAATTTTATGGCCCTTGCTGATGTGGAGGGAGCACGAATTCACGTGAGGCAATTGACAATTTCTCATCAATTGGCTAGCTTGGAATTATTTTTTTAAAAGCTAATTTTTTTCCTTTAAATATTTATATCTTTTAAGGATCGAATCCTACAAGAAATAATTCATTTTAACGACTAAACTATAGCTAAGTGGCAGCTTGGAATCCATTTGGGAGATCTTAACCATTCACTACACATGACAACTTCTTCATGAGATGTACAAGGTCCGAGTATGGATACCTTTAGCTTGTGGAATTTGACATGTTTTCTTTATTTGTGGTCCAACTATTCCGTTCCAATATATGAACGTGTTTAACAGTATATTTAAATACACTGCGATCGTTTAGGTTTTGGTTCTGTTGGGTTACAGGCAATCCCATGGGTTTTGCAAGTAGTGTGGGACTTGGAATCAAAGATTTTTTTTTTGTTCCTTCTAGCCAGGAGCTTTATGAAGTTGAATCTACTCAAAATGTTGGATCCTCCTCTTAATGCTTTTTACTGAAAATATACTCGATTCCTCTAAAGCTCAAAGCGCAACCGACAACTCCTTTAATTAACCTGCTAAGATCTACACCAAAATGAGAAAGATCATTAGAGATTTTTGCTACTTGATTCTATGGGTTAGCTTGAGATAGTTTAACCAGGATAAAAATGGTGGTGGGGGCGGTGGTGGTGGAGATATAACCATGAAAATGGTGGTGGTGTGATGGCGAGTTGCTGCAATGGCGGTGGTGCTGCGATGGCGGAGATGTTGCGCCAGATTGTTGAGAGAGAGTTTGTAGAGAGAGAAAAAGAGTTTGTAGAGAGAGAAACTTTGCCGAAATAGAGAGAGAGTATATTTATTTTAAGTATTTAAGTATTTAGTGTAAAATATCAAAATACCCTCTTGCGGGGTTACTTGGTCAGATTTAACTACGAAATTTAACTGAGCTAGAGCCAAAGGGCATGACGTGCAAGATTTTGTAAACATAGAGTACGTTTTATGTAATTATCAAAGGTAAATGACATAGTTTTATGTAATTATCAAGATTTTAATTAAATTTTAATTCTAGCCATTCATTAGAAAGTAGAGAACTGTTCTCATTATTGTGCATATTTATGAAATCCTTCAGCTTAGGTTTTTGCATGCCTTTAACTTGAATATGACCTCCAATGCCAACTCTATCAAAATTAGACGGTAGCTCTGCTTTCCCATAACTAGCTGACTTTCAATTTGTCCCAAACTGGATAATTTTCCATAGCTAGCTGAATATTCCAAGCTTGGCTTATTGAAGCTGCAACAAATCCCATCCGATGGTCTAATCATATGCTGGGCTGCACACTCCCATGAACTGTCTTTAACTTGAACTTTATATCTTCTTGATTCATTACAGGTTCATCAAGAAAAAGCAAAGAAACTGACTTCTCATTCCCTTTTTCCTGATCTTCAATTTCATTTATTCTTGACTCATCATGAGCAACTAATTCCTGAATTTCCTGCCCAATCACATATTCAATTGGTTCTTGAATCTCGTTTCTGTTTTCGGATCCATCACTCTCATTTGGAAAGGTACCAAGCATTTCATCAAACAACTCAAGAGCATACTCTTTTCCAGTTTCCTTTGAATCATCTATTTCACTTTTCTTTGACTCTTCATCATTAACTACTTGTAATTCATTCCCAATTTCATATTCACTACTTGATTCTTGAATTTGATTCGTTTTTTCGGATTCATATTCTTGATTGATGGGTTCTTGAATATCATTTCTAACCCTTTTAGGCATTTCCTCAAACACTTGGTGGGCATGTTCCACTTTTGTGAGTTGAGAAAGATAGGGTGATTCAAAGACTCGTTCATTATCACTATAGATATCATGACAACTTGTTCGGTGTGAATCGAATGTACTTACCTCAAAATTTGATGATCCTTCTTGAACTGACTAATGAACAAAAACCCCATTTAAAAACTTTTCTTGATATCTAGCCAAAGAAAATGCTTGTTCCAACTTTAAACTGTAACGCCCCAAAACCCGAACGTTTAATTTACTAGTATGTTTCATTGTTATATGACATGTGGTGGGTTAACTAATTACGTTAGTTAACTTAGTTAAAACTACAAGTTAAGTAGTAAGGAAGGAATATGTGATCAAACAAAACAATTGACTAAACTAAGGGACTAAAGTTGGGCATGTTAGAAAGTTAAGTTATTAAAAGAAAAAGAAATCCAAAATCTAGTTAATATGTGTGTGTATATGTTGATGTACAGAGAGAGAGAGAGAAAGAAATAACTCTCTCAAGTTCAACATATTACAAATTCAACCAAATCAAGATCGAATTGAGTGATGATACCTTGCATGGAGGAAGAATTCTCATAATCTCATCCTAACAAACATGTGGTAAGTTATAATTTTTAATTTGGTGATTTTGTATAAAGTGGTTTGTTGAACAATCCATGAATTAGTATGAATTTAAGCATGAATATGTGTTAGAATCATCACATGGAACATGAGTTATGAACGACTTTGAGTAATTTGATGTTTGAAGGTGAAACCCACCATTGGTGATGAAGGTGGTGACATGGGTGAATCACCCATGTCTAATTCTTGTTCAAATTGATGTATTTTGTAGCATGTGAGGTATACTTGTTATTTAGGTTGAGTATGGTATGGAAATTTGTTTGATATTTACTTGTGTTGATGAATAGAAGTGATAAGTAGGAAAAAAGACATGAAAATACTTGTACGTTATGCTTAAATAGTAGTATGCACCCTAAGTGTTTGATGAAATGTCTAAATGACAAAATATGTGAAATCATATGCAAGTTGTGGGTAAATATGTATAGAAAGTGATAATGATGTAATTGTTAGCAAACTAACATGTGAAGTGAGTTTTAGATGAAGTTCATGTGGAAATTTGATTTGTTAGTATGATGTGGTAGAAGTGTGCATTAGGAGCTTGTACTCTATGCTTGAAGATATGGTACACCTTATGCGCTTAGTTGATTGTGTAGTAGGGATCAAGAGGCGAAAGTGGTGTCATTGCATGACATGTAGATATACTAGTAAGGATAATGTTAGAACCATGGATAATGTTAAATTAGTTAATCTTGAATGATGTTGTTAGTTGTAGAATTGTGAGCTGACTAGTATGAAGAGATTGATTATGTTGTGTGTGACCTACGACATGGGTGCGAAGTGCATATGGTATCATTAGTATGATCAACTATATTAAAATGAATACATGTTCGTAAGTTGAAAATGTGTAGGCTAGACAATTGAATTTTGAAAGTTAACAATGAATGAATACCACGCTTAAGCTTTTGGACACAATTGTGAGAATAGACAAAATCATGTGATGTGTTTTAGATCATCTATGTGTGGTTTATGATGATCTTTGAGTTGCGTGGGTGTGAAACAAAGTGACTATCAAATTATGTTTTATGTATGCGGTATTTGTTTTATGAAAGTCATGTTACGTATGAATGAAAAGAAATTAACGATTGTATGAACGAGTGTGTGTACTAATCATAATGCGAATGTAAAAACATGAAAGGATAGGAGTCATGTCGAGATGGACTCAAGCATAGAAGGCTAACGGGTCAAGCGGAGGCAAGGAAGCGAATACGAATACGGACGCATAAGGTAAGTGATTTCCGAACTAAATTTATTATTATGTAATGAGTTTTGATTTCAAAAAGGATGGGGATCATGAAAGGATGGGTAAGTAATGGTAGAATGAAAGTAAGTAAGGTTGTACTGGGAAATATGTGGATTAGTTATGAATAAAAACTCTCGTTAAGTTCAAACAGGTCAAAATGAAGAAAGTATGTGTCGGATGTGGAATTTGGATGTTATGGAATAGGAACCATGTAAGAATATTTAGGTAATCATAGTACTAAAGTTAGTATTGTTGTAGCGGGCCATAAGTAGTTAACTATGTCAGAAATAACTTGGTAAAATCAAACGTGTCAAAATCAAGAATGTATGATAAAAGTATAGATTTGATTATGGAGACATGGGGTTAAGTGTTAGAATGATTTGGGGGCTTGGAATAATGTTGTTTTACAACTAGGGAAGTTCGGGATGCACGAACGAGGGTTCCGGCATCGGTGCTTTAGGGGCAGCGCGCAGACGCCGGCAGTAGCGTCCTCGACACTGGGCAGCAGTTGGCCGACACCCTAACTTGCTGTCTACGTGCCAGCCGACGCCAGTAGCCCTGTTTCTACGTTTTTCTTCGATTCCGGACCCCATAAACCCATTCCCAAGCCCCATTAAACTTCCATAATGTACCCCAACCTTAACAAATAGTTTTGTGAGGTAAGGGTGATCATAGAACTCATTTTTAAGCTCCCAAAATGTACCCCAAACTCATTAAAAAGTGTTCATGAGGTACAGGTAAGAATATGGCGTGTATGCAAGTATGTGTGGGAACGAAATAAATATGTAGGAATGTATGAATAGATTAATTGTATGTTAGTAGATGGAACCCATTAGTAAACACGAATAGAAATGAGTATACGCGTAGATTGGTATGTACGAGACTTGCATGTATAGTAGTTTGTGACTAAGAATTGTTAGTATGAATATGTGAGAATGTAAGTTGTATGTAAGAGTTTGGATTAGATAATATGTATGCGTGTTGTTGAACCATATGTATTCGAATGAGTGAGACTTGTATGTATGTATAGTATGTATGTATGCATGCATGCATGGTGTAAATATACATGAGTATTAACGATGCTAACTGGGTTACCTTTGAGAATGAAATGAAATGCAGGTATATTATTGTTGACTCATTGAAGGTTAAACACCAAGATGAAATGCTTGAATTCAGAAAGATAACCGAATGGAATGTATATAAGGATAGAACGCGACGTGATCCTACAATTAAGAATCATAGATTATATATAATGTCACCAAGTACTAATGATGTGAATGTATGTGGTGAATGCAGGTTGTACGGAATCACGGATCATCATCACGAGGTGTAAGCGGTCGAAGATCGAGTCACAAGATAGATTGTACAGGAATGCGTGATTATGTAATTTAGTAAACATAAGTTTTGTTTTTATTTCATAAATGAGAACGAAGTTTTTATTTACTGTAAAAGAGTTATTTTAAAATGGACTTTCAAGTATGTCAAGACGCTTATAAAGAAAGAAATTTTAAGGCTCGTATTTCCGTTGCGTCTTCATGGTTAAAATGTGTTTGGGTCTTACATAAACCATCACCTATATTGTGGAACCTCATAAGACCATAACCAATTTCTTGGCTTAAGGCCATTAATGAAGAGATATGTTGCATAATCTTCACTAATTTCTTTAGAATCTTTTACCTTATCGAACAAACTTTGGAATTCGTCACACTACTCATTAACCGTACTTGTTACCATATTGATATTATTTTTTCCAAAGCAATTTCCAAGATAAATTTTTTGATGCTGTTGTTGATTGTTGTTGCCACCATTCTTGAATTTTGACACCCTGGTATGAACTATGATGTTATTGCTCTTTGCCTTCGATTTTTTTTCTTTCAGACTGAATGAACTCTTCTGTTAATTGATCAAAAAATGATCAGTTGAGAAATTGAAACGAAATCAGACCAAAATTTATTGTGAATGAGATGAAACTGATCGAAACAATGATCAATTTAGAGAATCCAAACGAATTTGGGGCAAACTGAGTGAATTAGTGTTCCAAATTAAGAGCTTCCGAGGATAAGAGACCTCTCATACCACTTGTTACGATACAAATGGTAATCGACAGATTAAGAGCTAATGAATTGTAGAAGAAGAAAAATCACAGAAGAGAAGGAGATTAACTCTCAGATTATTAGCTACCCATTATGGTTGTTCACTTCGTTACTTAAACAAACTCTGTTACAATGATTACGGTTGTACTAAATGTCATTTTGGAATTGGGGGTTTTTTAATTTTCATCTTAATTTTGGTTAATTCCAGCTTAAGTTTATCTGATTCATTCAGACCCAATTATTTGAATCAAGTTTCAACGTTGACTTTGCCCATCTGGAACTGGATTTGCAGACCTTTAGATTTGTTATCTTGCAGGATGTCTTTTCAGGTGTCACCTGATACAACATCTTCATGGGCACTGTGTGAGCTAAGTAGACACCCACCCACCCCAAGTGGTGATGGTTCCGATCAAGATAATGGGTGGTTGAAAGGTTTATGATAATTGGGGTTTGTGGATTTGATGGTTGAAAGAAAAAAATAACAGAAGATCTACTCTGCTTCTTCTTCAACCACTATCAACTCAAGAGACAAATTTCAAGGGTATGTTGGTAATTTCACAAGAAAAATCTAGGGGTATGTTGTTAATTTCAATAATTCTTAACAGCTTCAGGGCTCAAAGTGTAGCTCTTTTCATAGGAGAACAACCAAGAGGCATTTTGAATTGTTGGTTCCAAACATATTCGAAGAAGGGGAAGGAAATGATGTAAAGTTTCATAATAGAAGTGATTTTGACGTTAGGATTCTTCATACTAGGGATCCAATACTGGCATGTTTATGTGAAAAAATTGCTAAAAGGAAACCAACTTTGCCCGAGTCGATGGTTCATGATAAAGCTTGATCAGCATTAGGCAAGAGTTCCATTTGTTTGTTTCGATGTTATTTCTTGTGAGCTGTGAACGGATTATCCTTATGGGGATGAATTGTATATCTGATCAAATTGTTTGAAATATGGTGTTTTTTTTTGTAGTATATGTATGTTATAAGCAAGATGTGGTTTTTTTGCGCAAAATGTTGCATTTCCACTTCAAAAACTAGGTAGCATGTTGGCCTTAATTAACACAATGCAACTCAGGATGGTGGTGGCTGTTCCAGTGGCATCTAAGTAGTGAATGATTTTGTGCATTGGCTTGTAATCAATTTCATTGTACGTGGATGATACCTTTTTCAGAGGGAGAACACACTAAAACTAAACATTAGCATCCACAATATTCATTTTTAGGTCGTTTTTTAGGAGAGAGGGAATAGAGGGAGTGCATGGTAGGTGCTTTTGTATTACAACACTCAAGTATATGCTTCATGAGTAAAAGGAAGGATATTGTGTGTTTTCAAGGCATTTTCAAGCCGTTTTTTGGTTATGAGAGGGGCAAAGAATGGGTTGGATAAGTGGGTGTTTACGCGGAGCAGATTTGAATCTTATGTTGCGAATAGTTCTAGTATAAAAGTGTGTTGACACATAATTTACATTTGAATTTGAATACTAGGTATGGTTTTGATAACCCAATTAATTATTCTTTGTTAAGATTTAAATTTATGAAAAGCATCATATGTGAAGACCAAAATATATCTAAGAAAAAGTAATATATAACACATTATTCTTTATCTAGATACAAAACATAAGTATAATTCTTTACTCTTGGTTTGCTTGTGCAACTATATATGCTTGAAATAATGTTGGACCTTACTCAACATATATACAAAGTAATAGTCACATCCAGGTCATCAATCAATTTATGATAAACATCATATGTAAATAGCAAAGTATATCTAAAAAAAAGTAATATATAACACATTATTCTTTACCCAAATAAAATAAACCATTATTCTTTATCTAGATACAAAACAAAAGTATAATTCTTTACTCGAGTGTAAAATAATAATGATGTTAATTCTTTGCTTTGCTTGTGCAACTATATATATTTGAAATAAAGCTTAACCTTACTCGATATATATTTAGAGTAATAATCACATCCAAGTGATAAGTACTTTAAAATCATCATCAGTAACCCACCAAGGTACACATTTATTTCTCCACCGTTTAGTGTTCCAAGTAATCTCAAGTTTAACTTTTTAAAAGAACTTGAAGCTTGCCTTGTGACAAAAGCACGAATAGAATAATATGTATTGTTTAATTTTATCATATTTATCATTTCACTATTTTATTTACAAATATTACTACTTTTATATATGTTTGTAATAAACTTTTATATATGTTTTTAATGGAGTACCAATTTATTTCTATACATGTGGACCGTACTCACTATATATTCTTTAATGGAGTATGATTATTCTTTATCTAGACACAAAACAAAGTATAATTCTTTACTCTTGCTTTGCTTGTGCAACTGTATATGCTTGATATAAAGTTGGGCCTTACTCACTATATATACAAGGTAATAATCACATCCAAGTTATAAGTACTTTAAAATTGTCATCAATTACCCACCAAGGTACACACTTATTCATTCTTCTCCTTTTAGTGTTTCAAGTAATCTGAAGTTTAACTTGTTAAAAGAACTCGAAGCTTGCCCCGTTTAAAAAGCTCGAATAGAATAATGTGCATTGTTTATTTTAATCATATTTATCATTTCACTATTCTATTTACAAATATAACTACTTTTATATATGTTTGTAATAACTTTTTATATATGTGTGTGTTTAATGGAGTACCAATTTATTTTTATACATGTTTAAAATATAATCGTATATGGTGGGAGAAATGGTGATGGTTGTGTGTATCATATTACAAGTTTATATCCAGTTCTTGTTATCCTTTACTTAAATTTGCATATGTATTGAATATCCCTTTAGAAATATATATGTATGTATATTATTTAGTTTTTTTTATTACAACTACAAATATAATGACATTTCATTATAAATTATGCATATTATATATATATATATATATATATAATAGTATTTTATATTTATATATATAACAAAGTCGTGTAGACTTTGTGAGCCTAAACAAACTTAAACTTGGTACAAGAAGCTCAAGTTTGTTTAATATCTGTATAATTCATATTTTTTAACAACCCTTTCATGGGTAGTTTAAAAATGACACACCTAGTTTACGCTACTATTGATGTGTTTAAGATTTTCATTATATATTATATTCACATTGTTGTTACATTTGGAAGTAAGCGAATGACATGTATAATAAAGTGACAGAGAAAACACCGAAATGGATGTCAAGGAGCTAAACCCAGAAGAGCTTCAACATGAGCATCCACTAATGCTCGTAGATTTGCAACTCATGCTACATTGAAGACGGTGACGAATATGATGAAAATGATTTGATCACAACACAAAAGTTTGAGTGCATATGTAATCGGTGTGACAAGCAAATTGACTAGTACCGCCGTTATTACTACAACTGTAGCATGTCGTCATGTACTTATTCCCTCCATAAATTTTGTGAAGAAATACCATCAACCTTAAAATTCCAAGGCATCCTTTTCATACTCTTATCCTTAAAAGAATATCAAACAATGAGAATGTCACGCTTGTCTCAAACATCATCGAGATGGCATTTGTTATCAATGTTCATCCTGCAACTATGGAATCGATCAACTTTGAGCTACGTTGTGGAGCAAAATACGATCCATCACCTTAGCCACCCACACCCATTAATCTCTATTAGTGTTAAACCTGGTTTGAATGAGTTTTTTTATGTAGGAAGAAACATGTAGGACATTTCTATCAATGCACCATGATATACACTAAATTATACATGTTTTAGTCCCTCATTTTACTCCTGTTTTATGCGTTTTTACTACAAATTCGATGTTTAGGTTCTTAATCGTGTACTTTAGGGTTTCGGGTCTTAAACGATGTTTCACAGTTAAATTTGGAGAAAACGAGGAGTTTCCGGGCATTTTGGATGAAAACTTCACAATCTGCTGAAGACACAGATCATGCACAGCCGTGCATTCCTTGTGCACGGCCATGCAGACTCGCGACCAGGGCAGTCCACTTGCTCGACCCATACCCCGCATCTGACGTCATGATTAGACTTGGACAGTGCACGGGCGTGCACTTTAAGCTCACGGCCGTGCACTTTTCAAAAGTTGTATAAAACAGAGCAAACGCATTCTGGTCAATTATTGGATATTTATGCAAGCTTTTGGGCGATTTTGGGGCTCCGAAAACAGCCTGCTTGGGTCGGATTCAAGCCTCCTAGTTGCAAAGAAGCCTATTTATCGTCCAATCCATTTAATCCTTGCTTGCTTATGGTTTGAATCCTTGTTCTTTCCATGATTTTGGTTGTATTTCAGGCATTGATTTGATATATCTATATTATTGTAGCCTTAGGGCAAAAACACTAGTTTACTTGGTTTATGAACAAACATTAGTATGTTAACCTTCTTTGTATGAAACTTTGGTACTTTTCATGTTTAAGTCTTGATGATCATACGGCAAACATGGTTTCATTGATGTTGGATTCTTGATTGTATTTGGTTCTCTTGGATGATTAATAAATGGTTAGTTAGGATATGTTGAAAAACCCCTTAATTAATCATTTGTTAGTAAACTATTAACTTGTTAATATGTTTACACCATGAAACTAGAAATGAGTATTGGTTTAATAAAAGGTAAAGTAAATGTTAACCAAGAGTACTTTCTTGCACGTAAGGACCCTAACAGGTTAGATGGTGTTGTTACAAGTTCTTGACACGATTTATGATCTTTGTTTAGTGGTTTGGGTTGAAATTACTATCTCGGTAAATTTGTGTTCAAGGTTTGTAAAATAGAATATATGATCTACTTTATGCTTGTCTCGGTGGTTGTATTGTGTTATCGGTATTACTTTCCTTGATTAAGTGAGATTAGAAAACTCTTAACGAATGACTAACTTATCTTTAGAAGATTTACATGAAAATATATCAATAGCACGCAAAGGAACGATTTTAGGTGGCTAAAGTGTGTCTATCGCGTTAGCTTTCCGAAGGAACGTCATGTTAGGATTCTCGAAAGGGATACTAATTGTCTATATAATTGGAAGATTGATCAAGTGCCTTTGTGACATTTCTGACTTAGTTAACATGCTTAGGTTGTTTGTAAAACAAGATAATATATATTTTTGTATTTGGAGTCTTTTATGTTTTAAATATAGTTTTAGATTAGTTTGGTTAAAAACTTCATTCACCTATCTTTATACCGGTAAACCAGTGACAACGCTTTAGTACTCATGCATCCGCCCGCGTCCATGGATCGACATCTGGTTCTTACCTATACTTTACTACATATATGATAGGGTACACTTGTCCTTTTGTGTGTGTTTTAATGCTATAGTATAAATCATTTTTATAAATATTAAACCGAGTTCGTGTGTAAATTTCATTGTAAAAATATGTATATATACGCACACGTCAAGTTTTTGGCGCCGTTGCCGGGGATGCGGCGAGCTTTTGGAACGATCCGAGTCACTTCTTTACCGGTGTACATACTTGTGAATACTTGTTTATTTGTTTATATATATTTTTGTTTGATTATTTATTTATTTGTTCCTTTGTTTATTTTATTTATTTAGATTGTTTTAGATTTTATTTATTATTTTATCGAACTAACAGGGTTGGGGTTATCAAACTACACCCCCCACACGCATAACAAGTGTGGGGAAGGGGGTATAGCTATCGACTTGAAAAAACAACTTAGCACGCTTGGGGTAAATTTGTAAATATTATATATATTTTTTGTTTCTTTCGTTTTACTAATAGTTTTTTGTAAGTTTTTGTAGTTGTGATTCGTGCCTTATAGAGTTTTGGCGTTGATATGGTCCATAAACAGTAAAATCTTGTAAAATGGTGATTTTTAATGAAAACAATCAAGTTTGGAGGATTCTGCAGGTTCTGTCTGCAGAGACACAGGTACAGCACGGCCGTGCACTTAATCCGCACGACCATGCACTTCATACCCGCACCTGTTGGAGAAAATTGGTGCACACCTTATGCGTTGCTGAACCGCACAGCCGTGCGCCCCACACGCACGGCCGTGCACGCGAGAACGATGGTGCACATCAGTGCATATGTTGATCTGCACGATCGTGCATATCATGTGCATAGCCGGCACGCAAAAAAAAACAAAAAAACAAAACAAAATTTTCTTTTTCTTAAAAAAACAATAAATAAAAAACCATAACAAAAAATTAAAAATAATAAAAAAATTAAAAGAAACAAATATTCAAAGTAAAAACTATATAGTGCACAACCATTCTCTATTTTCTCTCTTACAACAACTCACCGTTTTTTTGTAATCACCACATATCACACAAAAGGTATGAATTCTTTAGTCTTTTACGTGTTTAATCTTGTCTTTTGTCTTATATTAGTATTTTGCGTCAAGAAATTTGAGGGTTTCTTCAAAATCCAAGCAAGACCCTAGTTTTTTATGTTTTCTATAAATATTGTACTTTAATCGAGTCATGAGCGTGTCGTTCGCCGTTACAGTCTTTGTCTATCTTTTATTTTTATTTTTATTTTGGTTCGTTATATTTTAGTTGGGGTTTTTATTTTGGGTATCTTTTATTAAAACCCCGGATATGTTTTTCCTATAAAAAAATAAAAATAAATGTTACTTTTATTTTTTTTCCTTTTAGCTAATGGATGGGATGGTTATTTAACTAATCCTTTGATCAGTTGTGATGCTTTGTATTTTGTCTAGCATGTCACATTTTGTAGGAAAATGGGACACAAACCGAGTATGCACCCGGGAGCGTGGGGATGGTGAAGTCAAGTCCATGGATCTTCTTCAGTTTTCTTCAATATCCAGGGGAGTGTTATTCTCCTTTTTCACACTGCTATTCATAACTGCTTAACTATTTTTTGTTTCACATTGAGGACAATGTGAAGTTGAAGTGTGGGGAAGGGTATTAACGCTGTTAACTTTGTTTGTCCTTAAAGTTTTTGTAAAAACTCCCACTTTAATTTATATGGCATTTATATATTGCAAAAAAAAAAACTAAACGTTTAGTTGTTTTTAGAAAGGATCAGATACAATCAAAACTGACAAGTTACATTAATTTTGAAAAAAGATAACTATAAGCATGGCAAGCAACAGAATGACTCACATGATAATTTTTACACTTGCACCCATTCCTTCCGTTTACGTGAGCATATTTTTGAGCCTTTTACTTCTTTCTTGACATGCTTGTTGTTTTTTGTAGAATATGAGTGAGCCAGATGTTTTATGCAATTTAGAACTTGTCATTAGCATACTTTTCAAGATCATAAATGTGTGAAATTGCATGAATATGATAGAGGCACATAGGACACCCTTTTGTGTTAGCATTTTTCTTTTATTTGTTTCTCGCACCCAACACCATCCATTAGTTAACCTTGTTGAACCTATTTCCCATGTTTTTTTTTCAATTTTACCTAAACAGTTAACCTACTTAGCCAATTTAGCCTTTTATTTTTAAGTCTTTGTGTTAAAACTCGGTTAAAGTTATCGTTTGACTTGTGTTCTTATACTTAGTTCCTTTTGTGTAAAAGCATTAAAGTTCTTGTTTTTAGTTTATATATCTGTTCTAAAAAAAACAATAAAAAAGAGAGAAAAAAAAGAAAAAAGCAATAAAAAAGAGAAAAAAATTCCTGAAAATAGAATACCCTAAAATAGGGTGAAGATGACCAAATTAGAGCAATTTTAAGTGCTAAATGGTTATAATCTTGTTGTTAGCTCAAGTAGGTGAAAATTGTCGTTCGCGTTAGTTATGTATTGTTCTTATTTATTCACTTATTAAACATAACCACCAAGTTTTAACCAATTAGCCACTTTTAAATGTCCATTCCACACCCTTAACCATTGCCTATCATTACAACCCTCAAAGACCTCTTGATTTGTGCCTTTTTCGCATGTTAGTTGATGGAGATTCGATCTTTTGACAAGCTTATGACATTGCATGTTTCATTTCTTTGGCGTCGAGTGTTTTACACATACACATTATATGTATGATTCACAAATATAGCCGAGTGTGTGAGAGCATTGTGAGTAGTGTAAAGATTTGCATGCTAAGTCAATTGGAAGTGGATCCATTGCTTTTTGGTTATCTTTACATATATTATCATGTGCTTGATTAGTTTGAAACATTGATGATTTCTTTTGAAACTGATTTACCGTTGCATATATATTAGCAATTTCGTCTGCTAAATAATTGATGCCATTGGGAGCTTTCATAGTTTGCTTGAGTACAAGCAAAGTTCAAGTGTGGGGAGGTTTGAAATACACTAAATTAAACATGTTTTAGTCCCTCATTTTACTCCTGTTTTACACATGTTTGACTACAAATTCGATGTTTAGGTTCTTAATCGTGTACTTTTGGGTTTTCAAGTCTTAAACGACGTTTCACGGTCAAATTTGGAGAAAACGAGGAGTTTCCGGGAATTTTGGATGAAAACTTCACAATCTGCTGAAGACAGATCATGCACGACCATGCGTTCCTTTTGCACGGCCGTGCAGACTCGCGACCAGGGCAGTCCAACTGATTTCTCGGACATGCACGGCCGTGCGTCTCGGTTTCACGGCTGTGCGCCCTCTGATCCTCGGAAGCACACCCCGTGCGACCAACCGTGCATCCATATTCTCGGACACGCACGGCCGTGCACTTTTTGTGCACGATATTGCACGCACTTTGCTGCCAAATCAGCCACTTGCTCGACCCATACCCTGCAGCTGACGTCATGATTAGACTTGGACAGTGCACGGGCGTTCACTTTAAGCGCACGACCATGCACTTTTCAAAAGTTGTATAAAACAGAGAAGACGCATTCTGATCAATTATTGGATATTTTTGCAAGCTTTTGGGCGATTTTGGGGCTCCGAAAACAACCTGCTTGGGTCGGATTCAAGCCTCCTAGTTGCAAAGAAGCCTATTTATCATCCAATCCATCTAATCCTTGCTTGCTTATTGTTTGAATCCTTGTTCTTTCCATGATTTTGGTTGTATTTTAAGCATTGATTTGATGTATCTATATTATTGTAGCCTTAGGTCAAAAACACTAGTTTACTTGGTTTATGAACAAACATTAGTATGTTAATCTTCTTTATATGAAACTTTGGTACTTTTCATGTTTAATTCTTGATGATCATATGGAAACATGGTTTCATTGATGTTGGATTCTTGATTATATTTGGTTATCTTGGATGATTAATAAATGGTTAGTTAGGATATGTTGAAAAACCCCTAATTAATCATTTGTTAGTAAACTATTAACTTGTTAATATGTTTACACCATGAAACTAGAAATGGGTATTGGTTTAATAAAAGGTAAATCAAATGTTAATCAAGAGTACTTTCTTGCACGTGAGGACCCTAACGGGTTAGATGGTGTTGTTGCAAGTTCTTGACACGGTTTATGATCTTTGTTTAGTGGTTTTGGTTGAAATTACTATCTTGGTAGATTTATGTTCAAGGTTTGTAAAATGGAATAGTTTGTGATATGATCTACTTTATGCTTGTCTCGGTGGTTGTATTGTGTTATCGGTATTACTTTCCTTGATTAAGTGAGGTTATAAAACTCTTAACGGATGACTAACTTATCTTTAGAAGGTTTACACGAAAATATATCAATAGCTGATACGTGGTCGAAAACCGATGTTTATACTAAGTTTAAGTTAACGTTTTACGTGACTTTTAGTTTCGAATAGCCTACTTTTGATTGGATTTGTGTTTTAAAGGTTTACAAATTTTAAGGAGTTATTCGGGAGAGTTTTGGAGCATTGGGGCGGAAAACCGGTCAACCGGGATCACAAAATGGGAAAACAGGAAATCAAACATTGTAGAGGCCGTCGCCGACGCCCAGTGGGACCGTCGGCGACGCCCAGTGGGACCGTCGGCGACGCCCCTCAGAAGTTCCGTCAGAGAAAATTTGCCGTATACAGTGATTTAAAGCGTCGGAGAAAAGTGGGATTTATAGGGGCCGTCGGCAACGCCCAGGAGGGCCGTCGGCGACACCCCTCTGGTTGTTCAATCGCTGAATTTCAATTTTGAACGGGATATAATGTTTGTTTGACCCATCTGTGATGGAGTTACGATTTTGAGGAGTCTTGCACTTGTTCTTGGAGCATAGCAATCACCAACCTTCATCTCCAACATCACCAATCCATACCGAATCATCCGAATCATCATCTTCATCATTCCTAACCCTAATCCACTATCACCATCATCCCCAATCATCCATAATTCCGCTCATCATCACCATCAACCCTAAAACCAAATCACCATCCATCATCATCACCAAGCTCGAGATGTCAATGTTCAGGACTTCACCTTTCGTTTATCAAGTCGCGTTCACCATGGCGGCTAATTTCCGAAGGTTTCATCCTAGTGTAGGTTTTTGTAAGTTCTAGAGTTTAACATTGTTTTGAGTTTTGATTTGTGACAAATTGCAATTTGATTGGAAAACATATGATAATTGTCTCGCATTGGTATTGTATTTGTGAATTGTCGAATGAGTTATGAAATTTGACTTTGCGAAATGTTTATGTGCGATTATGCCTTGTCTAGGTTAGAATTTACATGTTCTTGGTAATGAAGTGTATTGTAGTCCGTTGTCTATAATGTCGATAGCTTTTGACACCTAAACCACGCAACACTAAATTCGTTGATCATTGTTTGCAATTGAGTTAAAACTAAAACGTGTAGGAACCCTAGGATTTGCATTACCGAACCGGGTGTGAACCTTGTTTTCAAACCTTTGTTTTAATCAAGTAATATAGTTTCGTGCAATTGTTTTAAGTTAGTAATTATCTAGTGAAACCAACTTTGTCGGATCATTCCGACATCCTTTTCAAACAAATTAATTTAACTAATCGTATAACAAACTTCATAAAAAGTGACACGCTTATTGAAAATCAATCACATCCGACCACAAACCACAAACTCTTCGAGGTTCGACCCCTTGCTACCACTAACGCATTGTTAAGGGTAATTTGGGCATATAAATATTATCTTTGACCGGGGCGCGACACCCCGATCAATAGCACGCCAAGGAACGATTTTAGGTGGCTAAAGTGTGTCTATCGCGTTAGCTTTCCGAAGGATTGTCATGTTAAGATTCTCGAAAGGGATACTAATTGTCTATATAATTGGAAGATTGATAAAGTGCCATTGTGACATTTCTGACTTAGTTAACATGCTTAGGTTGTTTGTAAAACAAGATAATATATATTTTTGTATTTGGAGTCTTTTATGTTTTAGATATAGTTTTAGATTAGTTCAGTTAAAAACTCCATTCACCTATCTTTATACCGGTAATTCAGTGACAACGCTTTAGTACTCGTGCATCCGCCCGCGTCCATGGATCGACATCTGGTTCTTACCTATACTTTACTACATATATGATAGGGTACACTTGTCCTTTTGTGTGTGTTGGTATAAATCATTTTTATAAATATTAAAACCAAGTTCGTGTGTAAAGTTAATTGTAAAAATATGTATATATACGCACATGTCACACCACTTGTTTCAACTTCTTAGTAAATTTTGATTGTCTTTCCTTTCCCATAAATTTATCAGTCCATACTCAGGAGTTTAGCCACCGGCACCTGCTCATCAATTATATGATTGCGAATGCAGGATTTGTGGTATGAAATTAGAAAATGAACACTTGATTTACAAATGCAATAAATGCATGTACTATGTTCACCCAGATTGTGCAACACAAAAGATAGAGCCTTCCATGTTCTTCTTTTTACCCGGTAAATCTTGAAGCATATCCATGTCACAAATGAGTTTCTTTTATGTAAATAATTCTTTTCGTAGGAAATTTGTAGCAAATGGTGTCAGTTTGCTACAAATTTAACATTTTTCAAATTTAACATTTTATTATTTGACATTATCTATTTTTTAAAATTGCTGAATAAAAAAAAATAAAGTAACTCGTTTTGTAAGAAGTCTGTAACAATTGTTGTCAATGTTCTAATTTTCCACAAATTTGACATTTTATTTTTTAAAATTATTTTTTTCTAAAATTGTTAAATAACAAATATGGTATGGCATGGTATGGTATAGCATAGCATAGTATAGTATAATTACCGCAAATTGTTTTTGAAATCTGAAGCGAGATAAAAACGCTTCACAACCTGTGGAAAAAAAATCATGATAAAAATAATCACGCCACAACAGCAAAGCCGAAATTTATAAAACATCTAAAATATGATTTTGTAGTTTTTCTAAAATGGTCTAATTAATATTTTACATTTTTTGGATTGTTTATATTAAACGACTGGATATATGAAACTCTTGGAACTAGGGTTGCAAACAAGCCGAGCGGCTCGCGAGCTACTCGAGATTGAATCGATAAAAAAGGTCGAACGAGCTGAGCCTTATCTATCCCGAGCTCAAGCTTAAATAAGGATCTATTAGATATCGAGCCCAAGCTCGAGTCTTGCATGTGAAGCTCGTTTAGGCTCGTCGAGCTTTATTGAGCTTAGTGTACGTTAGGGTTTAAATAATCTTTGGGCCTCTACTCCACCTAATATTACCTAGCCCAAGTTTATTTAAGTTCTCAAACTGTTGAGCCGAGCTCAAGTCAAGCCTTGGCTCATTAACTTAAGCTTGTTTAAACTTGTGCCAAAATAGCTTTGGAGCCGAGCTCGAGTTTTAAATTTTACTAGCGAGCCGAGCTCGAGCCCAAAATCTAAGGCTCGAATCGAACCGAGCTCGAGCTTTGGAAAGTTGTAACGAGCCAAAATCGAGTAAGGTAAGGCTCGAGCTCAGCTCGTTTGCAGCCAAATAATTTATCTTTTTCGGTATTTGTATATATAAAAGTCATCACAAGTGTATATCATAACGTATCACACAAAAAAGTAATATTTAAGGCATTATTCTCTATCCTAACACACTCAAAGCATCATTCTTTATGTACATATATATGTTACAAAGCATTATTCTTTACCTTCACACAAAATAATAACGTATCACACAAAAAAAAGTAACATTTAAGACATTTTTCTCTATCCTAACACACTCAAAGCATCACTCTTTATGTACATATATATGTTACAAAGCATTATTCTTTATCTTCACATAAAAAAACATCATTATTTATGTTAATATGAAACAAAAGTACAATTCTTTACATGAATATAAGATTTAAATTTATCAAAATCATCATATCTAAAGACCAAAATATATCCATGAAAAAGTAATATATAATACATTATTCTTTATTCAAATAAAATACATTATTATTCTTTATCTAGATACAAAACAAAACTATAATTATTTACTCAACTATAAAACAATGATATTGTTGATTCTTTGCTTTGCTTATAGAACAATATATGCTTGAAATAAAGCTGGGACCATTATCATTATATATACCAAGTAATAACCACATCCAAGTCATAAGTATTTTAAAATCGACATTAATTACCCACCAAGGTACACACTTATTCATTCTCCACCTTTTAGTGTTTCAAGTAATCTCCATTTTGAATTGTTAAACGAACTTGATTTCAAGCTTGCCTCATGTTAAGTAATCTCAAGTTTGAATTGTTAAACGAACTTGATTTCAAGCTTGACTCATGTTAAAAGCTCGAATAGAATAATATGTGTTGTTTATTTTTATCATATTTACTGTTTCATTATTTTATTTATAAATAGAATAATATGTATGTATATATG
Organism: Scalesia atractyloides; assembly: GCA_947069175.1. NCBI lineage: Eukaryota > Viridiplantae > Streptophyta > Magnoliopsida > Asterales > Asteraceae > Scalesia > Scalesia atractyloides. Next base: position 21,702,861 of record CAMTDV010000023.1, read on the forward strand.
TGTATTTTTTATATATTGTGTGTTTAATGGAGTACCATTTATTTTTTATACATGTATAAAATATAATCACATATAGTGATAGAGAAACTATGTCGGTTAAAGAAATGTCGTATATATCATATTAATACAGTAAATACAAGTCTATATGTGGTTCTTGTTGTCCTTTACTTAAATTTGCCTATGTATTGAATATTCCTCTAGAAATATATATGTAAGTATGTGTAATAATTTTTTATTATTTTAAATATAAATCTAACACAATGACATTTTATTATAAGCTATGCATAATAACAAAGTCTGTTTAGAGTTGTGAGCCTACAAACTTGGTACATGAAACTGGAGTCCATTTAATATATGTATGATTCCATATTTTAACAAGTCTATCACCAATAGTTCAATAACTCACCAAACTATTAATGTGTTCAACATTTTCATTATATATTATATTTACATTGTTGTTACATTTGGAAGTAATCAAATGACTTGTATAATTAAGTGACAGATAAAAACACCAAATGGATGTCAAGGAGCTAAACCCAGAAGAGCTTCAACATGAGCATCCACTAACGCTCGTAGATTTGCAACTGATGCATCGAGACTACATAGAAGACGATGACGAATATGATGAAAATGATTTGATCACAACACAAAATTTTGAGTGCATATGTAACCGTGTGTGACAAGCAAATTGACTGGTACCACCGTTATTACTACAAGTGTAGCATGTCGTCATGTACTTATTCCCTCCATAAATTTTGTGAAGAAAAACCACCAACCTTAAAATTCCAAGGCCATCCTTCTCATACTCTTATCCTTAAAAGAATAAAAAACGATGAGAAATGTCACGCTTGTCTCAAACATCATCAAGATGGCATTTGTTATCATTGTTCATCCTGCAATTATGGAATCGATCTACTTTGTGCCACGTTTGTGGAGCAAAATACAATCCATCACTCTAGCCACCCACACCCATTGATCTCTATTAGTGTTAAACCTGGTTTGAATGAGTGTTTTTCATGTGGGAAGAAACATGAAGGACATTTCTATCAATGCAGCACTTGTTTCAACTTTTTAGTAAATTTCGATTGTCTTTCCCTTCCCATAAAGTTATCACTTTATACTCAACAGTTCAGCCACCGTCACTTGCTCACCCTTTCATATTCGTTTCTAGATCAATTATATGATTGTGAATGCAGGATTTGTGGTGTGGAATTAGAAGATGAACATTTGATTTACAAGTGCAGTAAATGCATGTACTATGTTCATCCAGATTGTGCAACGCATAACACAGAGCCTTTCATCTCCGTCATTTTACCTGGTAAATTTTGAAAGATCGCATATACATGCCACTTCACAAATGAGGTTTTTTAATTATCATTTTTATAAATGGGCAAATTTTACATATTGTGATGACGTGGCATTTTTTTTTCTATTAAACATTTTTTCCCAAATGGGTATGTGGCAATCCTAGGCTGCGAAATCTCCACATGTTTTAATTTATTTTTCCTTTTTTTTAGTTTCATTTTTTTTTGAAAGATTACATTTCTCCCATGGCTTCAATCCTTGACCTTGAAGGAGAGCTCCACTTTAACTCAAAAGACTTTGCTACCTGAACCCTAACCCCCATCCTTTTGGTTTTCATTTAACATTGAGCTTACTTTAATATTTTATACATTTTTAAAATCTAAACACGAGTAAATAAATTATCAATATCTCCTATATACCGATATACGTTTTAATAAAACTATACCCTAAACAACATTTAAATATGGGTTGATTGTATACATTTGCAAAGAGAAATAAGCGATGCAAATTAGTGTGAGCCTCTTCAGTATCCACATTTCTTGTTTTTTAATTAATATTATAAGTTAGTTTTACATCTTCGGGTGCAAATTAACCTATATTTTTATGCATATATACATACTACGAAAATTTATTGTTTTGAATAATCTGTAAAGATTTGGCATAGTGTGATTACAGTTTATTCGTTTCTATATATGTATCAGGCTTAGGAAAAACAGAAAAAAATTTCAGAGATGTTGATCATCCAGACCTTGTTCACTTGCCGGTTGATGATGAATCACACATCTTATCACATCAAATATTTGAAGGCGAGACTTGTGTGACAGAAAGAGATGAAAAGGGCCACCTCGAACATAATTTTCATGAGCATCCATTAGTCCTTATAAATAATGATACAAGCACCTCTCTTCACGACCCAATGAAGAGGATTAAACTATTATGCAACGCATGATCAAGACCAATTACAAAAATGCCGTTTTACGAATGCTCCACACGTGATGGTAGTTGCGAGTTTGTTCTCCACAATTGGTGCACTCGGCTACCCAATCAACTAAGAAACCATGAGGCCCACCCTCAACATAACCTTTTTCTTTTGATCCTTCCTGATCTCCCAGTCGGATTGAAATGCAACATTTGTGGATTTCCTTGCAATGGATTTTTATATGGGTGCGAGGATTGCACATGCTTCATTGATGTTAATTGTGCGTTTATGCCTAAAGAAATTACACATGAAGCACACGCAAATCACTTACTTACAAGAGTAGATGGTGCTTCATCAAGCCGTTCTAAGATGGAATGTCGCGCATGTCGTCTGAGTATTGCTGAAAGTGAGACTTATTTTAGATGTATTACTTGTGATTCCTATTTGGATTGCAGATGCGCTTTGCATTTACCTAAAACAATTAGGCATAAGTTGGACAAGCACTTGCTGAAGCTGAGTTACTCCCCAATCGAGGACCACAAAAGTCAATACTTCTGTGAAGTTTGTGAGGATGGACTTGATCCTGGAAAGTGGTTCTACCATTGTGCAGAGTGCGCGCAATCCATTCATTCGGCATGCGCTCCATTGATACTTCAGTCTGAACAAGGTGTAAATTCTGTCCATTTGGAAGGTGTTTATAAGTACATTAAGCTCAAGCTCTGGGGTATAGAAGAACGGTGGTTTCACCAACATCCTGTGCCACTTGCTCCAGGGACTGAGAATGATGGTTTATGCGAAGTGTGCGGAAGGAAATTGCAATCCCATATCATCTTTAAGTGCTTACAGTGTGACTTTGCTATCCACTGGTACCACGTGATTGCCGTATATTTCCTCTAGATGAACTCCCAAGACCCATTTATATGTATGAAGAAAACAAGCATATGATAAAGCACCGTGCACCTCAAACAAGTTTAGAATTCTATCCAAGTGAAATCATGAGACCGGTGACCCATCATTGGGAGGTTGTTGATGATGATATCCAATAGGTTTAATTTTGTATAACTATAAGGGGTTATTCAGAGATGTAAAATGCGCCTCTTTCCATTCATTAAAATATATAGATACATTACTTGTCTCTTTTTTATTTATCTTCAAGAGAAAGAAAATAACCAAGCCACGGAAGATACACTTGTTCGTATCAAAGTCAGGAAAAATGACTATTGTACACTTGATTGTTGCATGATGGAAGTCCAATCATCCCAAATCACAAAATAGTTGGTAATAAACAATTTGCGATAAATCTTGTCCACCAACTGTTTTATGAAATGCCCTCAACTATTTTGATGAACTACTGTGCTACCTTAGTGTTGCTATTTACTCTTATAATTAGATGGAATGGAAACCTAAATTAGGGGATGAATTCATGTTGGATATGCTTGGTGAGTGATTATTGTAATTCAATTCCAATCACCTGTGGCCCCAATTGTGCAATTTCAGTTCCTTGAACTTGCAGTTGGCATCATTGTTTTGAAGTTTGTCCGGTTAGTGAATTCATATTCAAGGGTCTCATGATGGTCTCAGTTTGAAGTTATTCTTCTGTTAAGCTTTTAATTTCATGTTTTCGCTGTTTAAATCTATGCAGCTTATTGACTTTATGTGAATTTTGGTTTTGTTCTACTGTTGAATTGATCATTCTGCATTCTCTTCTAATGTTGAGTATGGGTGTAGCAAATGGGAGATTTATATTGCATGTTGCTAATGCCATTGAAGATGATAAAGTGTACTAATTCGTTAACTATCGTTTCACCATCAGTTCAGACCAAAATTGTAGCACTGAACTTCTTAGTCACTTCTATTGAAGATGTTAGAAATAAAAAGGTAAATTCAGTTTCAACTACAGCTGCACATTTACGTTAGAATTGTGTATTTCTAAATTAGGGTGTTCATATTAGCACACCAATATGCCTATTTGCACATCAAACCCTACCTGTACCTACGCTGCGTATAGGTCATACCTATATGACCTATACGCAGCGTAGATACAAAGTATATATACGCTGCGTATAGAGCTATATGCAGCGACGTATAGACCCCTCATAGGGGTAAATCGGTAATTTTCCAGGGTCGGTGAATCTTTGACTTCCTGGAAAATTACCGATTTACCTCTGTAGGGGGTCTATACGTAGCTGGATATAGGGGTATAATAAACATTTTCTTACCTTTTATACGTTGCGTATAGAGCTATACGCAGCGTATAGGCTGCGTATGACCAGATCCATCCTCTATGATGCTCAGTATTCCCCCAAAATCAAATACACACACATACGCGGGAATATACGGTGATTAGGTATTAGGACCGTATTTGAAGCATAAAACATGTAATTCTTCAACCCTAGTTCATAAATTTCGAATTTGTTATGTATTTCATCCATAAATTATGTGTATTTTAGTTAAAATTGTTGAATTTAAAGGTTAGGGATTAGGTGTATTTGGTATGTATTTCATCAATGGTGTTAGGTTGATCAATAGACTACGTTTTGTGGTTTTAGAATACAAAATGAACCGGTGTACCGAGCCTAAAACAGGAACATTGTCTGTGGGGTGAAATTGTAGTATTTATTTTTTTAGTAATTATACGGTGTACCGACCGAATACGAGTGTAGGTCCATATCGAGCGTCGAAACCTAACTAGTCGTTAATTATATAATATTTTTATTATTTAGTCGACATCGTCCGTAACGAGCGCACGTCCCTATCGAGCGTCGAAACGTAGATAGTGGTTAATATATAATATTTTTATTATAGCGTCGAAGTCGTCCGTAACGAGCGTAGGTCTGTATCGAGCGTCGAAACGTAGATAGTCGTTAATTATATAATAAGTTTATTATTTAGTCGACGTCGTCCGTAACGCGCGCACGTCTGTATCAAGCGTCGGACCGTAGGTAGTGGTTAATATATAATATTTTATTATTACGTCGAAGTCGTCCGTAACGAGCGTAGGTCCATATCAAGCATCGAAACCTAACTAGTCGTTAATTATATAATATTTTTATTACTTAGTCGACGTTGTCGGTAACGAGCGTAGGTCTGTATCGAGGGTCGAAATGTAGATAGTCGTAAATATATAATAAGTTTATTATTTAGTCGATGTCGTCCGTAACACGCGTAGGTCCGTACTCAGCGTTGAAACTTTTGATAGTCGTAAATATATAATAAGTTTATTATTTAGTCGACGTCGTCTGTAACGAGCATAGGTTTTGTATCGATCATCGAAACATAGATAGTCGTAAATATATAATAAGTTTATTATTTAGTCAAAGTCGTCCGTAACGCTCGTAGGTCCGTATCGAGCGTCGAAACGTAGATAGTCGTTAATTATATAATATTTTTATTATTTAGTCGACGTCGTCCGTAACACGCGCAGGTCCAGCTCGATCATGGATGACCGGCTCGATCAGGAGCAGTTGGAGCAGCAGCAGCGTCAACCGCCGAATCCTCTTACGGGTCACGCATTCTTGGAGTTATCTCAGGAGTCCGATGCTGCTGTCCATTGCGACAAACTTCAGAAGATGCATGTCGGTGGACACTATGCGGTTTCTTGGGATGCCCTCTAGACCCTCATGGAGCATGATAGGGCGCGAGAGTTTATTCTCGCTGGTTCATCGTGGGATCGGCTTTTTGTGCTATCACGTATGTCGAACTACGGGGAGTTACTTGTCGAGTTTTTGTCGTCGTTCAAGTATCATCATCGTCGGCCAGACCAGGTTGTGGACCCGCCACCCCCCCCCCCCCAGGTTTTCGCATGGCCCGCCAGGCGCGTGCTAAGTCGCTTGCAGAGTTTCCGACACGGAGCAGTTTATACCTGGATGCTGAGATTGCTAAGGATTTCTATACGCATGTATGTTTAACATTAATTTTTGTATTGTTATTATTGTTATTTTAATCTATAACATTTAACACTTAATATTAATTTAATGTTTAATAAACATACGTGTAAACAGGGGTCGGTAGTGGTTGATAAACCCACGCTTTTAGAGTTTTGGGTTGTGATTGCGGATAAGGAGACTTGGGACCACGTGAACTCCAAGGGGAGGGTTACGACTATTCGTGACCCGCTTCACACGTATGTTAGTTATTATTGTATGTTTATTTAACGCGGGTCAAAAATATATAATGTTTTTATTATTTAGTTGATGTCATCCGTAACGAGCGTACATCCGTTACACGCGTCGAAATCCGTAAAGAGAAAAAAATTGATAATATTTTTATTATTTAGTCGATATCGTCCGTAACGAACATATGTCCGTAACGACCGTATGTCCATAACGAGCGTCGAATCCGTAACGAGTCAAAAATGTATAATGTTTTTATTATTTAGTCTATGTCGTCCGTAACGACCATACGTCCCTAACAAGCGTCGAATCCGTAACGACTAAAAGTATATAATATTTTATTATATCGTCGATGTCGTCCGTAACGACCGTACATCCCTAACGAGCGTCGAATCCGTAACGACTAAAAAAAATCTATAATATGTTTATTATATCGTCGATGTTGTCCGTAACGAGCGTATGCCCGTTACGCACGTCGAAGTCCGTAAAGAGTCAAAAATTTATAATATTTTATTATTTAGTCGATGTCGGTCCGTAACGACCGTATGTTCGTAACGAGCGTCGAATTCGTAACGACTAAAAAATATATAATCCTTTTATTATATTGTCGATGTCGTCCGTAACGACCGTACGTTCCTAACGAGCGTCGAATCCGTAACGACTCAAAAATATATAATATTTTTATTATATCGTCGATGTTGTCCGTAACGAGTGTACGTCCGTTACGCGCGTAAAAATCTGTAAGGAGTCAAAAATATACTATATTTTTATTATTTAGTAGATGTCGTCCGTAATGACCGTATGTCCCTAACGAGTGTTGAATCCGTAACGAGTCAAAAACATATAATGTTTTTATTATTTAGTCGATGTCGTCCGTACCGAGCGTCGAATTTGTAGCGACTCAAAATATAATACTTTTATTATATCGTCGATGTTGTCTGTAACGAGCGTACGTACGTTACGCGCGTCGAAATCCGTAACGGGTCAAAAATATATTATATTTTTATTATCTAGTCGATGTCGACCGTAACGACCATATGTCCGTAACGAGCATCGAATTCGTAACGAGTCAAAAATATAATGTTTTTATTATTTAGTCGATGTCGTCCGTAACGACCGTACGTCCCTAACGAGCCTCGAATTCGTAGCGACTAAAAATATTATATCGTTGATGTTGTTCGTAACGAGCGTACGTCCGTTACGCATGTCGAAATTTGTAACGAGTCAAAAATATATTATATTTTTATTATCTAGTCGATGTCGTTCGTAACGACCGTATGTCCATAACTGTAACACCCTAAAAGTGTTTTGACCCAAAACGACGCAGCGGAAATATGAACCATAAAATTCTTTCTTTATTAACTATATAACATACTTAAAGGGTTCGTTTATAAATATTTGGACACCTCCTTAAAAGATTTACTATGTTCATTTTGCTTGACTTTCCGTATGTAATGCATAATACAAGCTATGAAATCGCTCTTCCCGTACAATCCTTGCTCTTTGACTCGATCTTCGTCCACACATCTCCCTTGATGATAGTGGTAATCTGACTAAATCTGCTGTCACCACATACACAACCAAAACATTAGTAGAGGGTGACATCTTACATAAATAAATGGATATATAATAAATCAATAACCACATAGTATTCTTTCAATGTATACTTCTCCATAATTATATCCTTCTAAATTTGTTCTGTATACCGGACTTCGCACTTTCGAAAGCCCAACACTTACATACCTGCATTCCTGTTTCATTCTCATTAGCAGTACAGTTAGTAAGACATAATATCAACGTATTACAAACCTCCAAATTGCGTAAGCACATACCACTGATCTACATTCAATAAGTTACACTTCCTGTTTACACTCGCACGCATCAATATACATACATACATGCAAGTTACGTTTGCTTGTTTACATGCGATCACCGTAATTAAATTGTATACTCTCTATTCATCAATCTTCGTGCGTGTTAATAAGTTGATTCTTTCTTGCCTATAACACTTCTACTCAATCCGAGTTTTAATCATACAACTACATAACTTGGTGTTGGCACCCACACATGAAACCACATACGTATATCAAGACTCGTACTTTCACTCTTACTTTATTTTTTTACAAGCCTAACATCACTTAATCGCCTTAAAAACATCTTACGAGATACCGGGTTGGAGCCGGAATTAGTCGATACAAGAACACAAAATATATTTAGAAAGTTGACTAATCCCACCGTAAGCTACGGCCTGCCTACCGTAGCTTACGGTAGGCATGTTTTGCCAACAATTAAATCTTCTACTGTAAGCTACGGTTAGTTACCGTAGCTTACGGTAACCACGTTCTGCCCAAAAATAAAATCCTCTACCGTAAGCTACGGTTAGCTACCGTAGCTTACGGTCAGCTGCTGCAGATTTGGGGCTGCAGCTTATTTGACCCGTTTCGAGTCCCGTTCGTTCATGCATGTTCCGATTCATTTCAAATTAAACATATAACATCTAAACGAGGTTCCATTCTTCTCAATACTACCGTAGTCTCATTTTAACAATAAATTCTACATGTGCACAAGCCCATTTGTGCTTTAATTATGTCGTTTAACGATAGCTTACCACTTGGATTTACTCCATTCGGTTTATATCATACAACTTCCATTTAGTTGACTATTATCAACCCAATATTATCTAACTCATCTTAGTACCTCCATTGTTCTTACATTCCCACAAGCTTCTTCAACAGTTAAATTGAAACATTTCCATTAAAGTATCTAAAGAGTGATTCCGGAATCACTTACCTTAGCGTCCGTTTTAGCATCTGTTACCTTGCCTCTTCTTGACCCGTTAGCCTTTCATGCTTCCATCCATCTTGACATGATCCTATACTTTCATGTCAACGAAATCACATTCTTGTTAGCGCACATGTTCATTCGTTTAATATTCATACTTTTCCATTCATATATTACTTGACCTTTTATTAACCAAATAACACATACATAAGACATAGACTAAAAGTCACCTTATTTCACATTCACGCAACTCACTTATCATCATTCACGACACTCGTATTATATGACATATACAACTACATGGTCTCATAATTATGTACACATGCATATACATATGTACTCCATTCCATCCACACTAGCATTTTTCATATCTTCACAACTAACATCTTAACCCATACTAAGCTAACCTAACACCATTTCAACTTCATCCTTTCTAATGATCTTCAAACATGGCGTTATAACATTCTACAAGTTAGTTTACTACTAATCATATCCTTGACGTATCTCATTTATATATGTCAAGCCATTTCATACAATTTCACATCCTAATTTCATTTAAATATTTCATCATACACTTGGTGTGCATAATACTTTCTAAGCATAATGTACAACCCATTCATGCTTTGATTCCCACTTCTTGCATTCATCTTATTAACACAACTATAATCAAACAATCTTCATACTATTCTTTAAACTAACTAACACCTAAGATCACACACCGCATAAACTTATCAAATTTGCAACAAGATTAGTCATGAATGACAAGCATCTTCATCATCCTAAATGGGATTTACTTCCAAACATCAAATTCATAAAAACATGCATAACATATGTTCTATATGACAATTTTAACACATAAGCATACCTAATTTCATACCATTTACGGATTTGATTATAACCCATTTCTAAAAGGATAATCAAATGAGAATCTACAACTTACAAAGTGTTTAGTAGACCTAGATGATCATAAATCTTCAACCATGCAAGTGTTTTGGCTCAAGTCCATCATCAATTTCGGGATTTTGGGTGATTGGGAGAACTCCCCTTCTTCTTCTACTTGTGTGTGTCGACACACACCAACACACACTAAATTTCCTGCATTTCCTTTTAATTAAAACTTCACCCAAAATCATCACCTTTAGTCCCTCATATTTGTTACTAAAACATAATTGACCTAAATTTCCTCCTTTAATGGTTTTTTACCATACATAACTAGGTTAGATTGTCTAGTTATCTTATTTCATACTTAAAAATATGAAGTGAATTAAACAATTCGAGTTTTGCAGCGTTACAGTAACGAGCGCCGATTCCGTAACGAGTCAAAAATATAATGTTTTTATTATTTAGTCGATGTCGTCTGTAATGACCGTACGTCCCTAACGAGCGTCGAATCCGTAACGAATAAAAATATATAATATTTTATTATATCGTCGATGTCGTCCATTACGACCGTACGCCCCTAACGAGCGTCAAATCCGTAACAACTCAAAAATATATAATAGTTTTATAATATCGTTGATGTTGTTTAACGAGCGTACGTCCGTTACGCGCGTCGAAATCTATAACAGGTCAAAATATATTATATTTCTATTTTATTGTTGAAGTCTGATTATTATTTACTGACTTGTCTCCTTTTGTGCATGTATCTTTACAAGCTGATCTCCACTTCCATCACCGCTTAAAACAAGAGCCGGGAGTGGTGTACGAGCAGTGACCTTTTTTCCTATATTGCCTCTTGTACAAGAGGCCTTGCGCTGTCGCACATGGGTTGGCGCAATACGTCGCTTTCGCGTATCATCAACAGGAGCGCAAATTATTATATTGCGGCGCCTACGTCACTGTGATAGCCCTTCCGTTTGGCTATCATTTGGAGAGTGAACCGCGTTTAGGCCCGGCGATACAGCCAAAGCGGATGCGGATGAACACGCTATCGGGAATGAAGATTATCAAAAGGTTCCCACCTCATAGGAAGCGGTTTAAGGGTGCGTACTGCCAGCCCTTCATGCCGATGCAGCTACCGGCACAGTTCGAACCGGTATATCCCCCACTCGATCCGGAGGAGGTGGCGGAGCATGAGCTGGACATATACCTTCTGGAGCTACCACAGCCGTGTAGACCACCCGGGGCGCCTCAGTTCCCATGACATGTTGGGCCCAGGCCTGCTCCTTCATACACGGTGTATCAGCAGCTACGTCATGACGTTGACAGGCTGACTTATGTGGTGGAGTGGTTATGTAACATCCGTCAAAAACCGGATTTACCAAATCCGTTTATTAACCGAACAATCAGTTAAAAATTTCTTTGCGTATTTAATGCCCAAATTATTTTTAAACGATACATAATTAATAAGTATATTGGAATATATAATTTATATTTGAAAAAGTATTAAAAATAGTGGTTTAAAAATAAAAGGCTTCTGCCGGGTTTCGAACCCAGGTCAGCCAGCGATTTCAACAACGCCTTAACTTCCAACCATCCAACCACTGCGCCACTTGTATTTCTTGTTCAATATTGAAAACAATTAATTCATAACATAAATATCGAATTCAAAACCGACGCGCCTAATCGTAGTCGTCGGAAATCCCGACGATTTCGCCGAGATTGGACGGTTTCTTCAGTTTTAACCGAAGCCTTAACTACTACATCGGTTATAACCGACGTCTGAACCCGCGACGCAAGTCATAACCGCCGGAAAACGTAATGACTGACGAATCAAGACGAAAAACGGACTAAATACGTCGATGTTCTGCCCTATAAATACCCCCTCTAACCTCTGTTAGCTTTTTCGCTCACAATCACACATTTTCCCGACGTAATTCCACTCGCCGGAAATTTCTACAACTCGCCGGAAAACCGACCTTTCACCTCTGTGCCTTACTGAACCCCCAGAGCTCATACCGAAGCCACCCACATTCATCTCAAGCTCGTTGAAGACCCTCTGCCGCAAGACACACGTCGCCGGAATCATCTGCTGTCACCGGAGTTTCGCCGGCGAAACAGAGGAGCCCTGTTCGGTATACCTTACACTTAATCTCTCGTTCTTTTATTTTCTCACCTGTAATTAAGCGCAACACACTAAAAGAACTTGATTAAAATCGATGAACCAGTCAGACTCCGATTCTGGTTAAGTCTGACGAAGAAGACGAAGTTTCAGTATTGTATATGTATAATTAAAATCAAGATATATTCCGGGTTAGACACACAGTCCAGCGGTGGACTGTGTGCAAATAAAACACGCTTACGTCCCGAGTTCGATTCTTGTCCCACGCACCCTCGCCTTAATAAAAATGTTTTTTTTTCTTAACTGAACCGGATCCACTGCTTAAAGATGTTAAGTTTAATAAAAACCGGAATAATAACCAAGATAGACACACAGTCCTAGTGGTGGACTGTGTGAATGTTTAATCACACGTCACGAGTTCGAGTCCGGACTACCGCACCGGTCCGGACAATTATCAAACTTTTTATTTAAAGCAGAAACGAAATTAGTTAGTTTGTATATAAGTATAATAAAAATCAGATTATTTAACAAGTTAGACACACAGTCCAGCGGTGGACTGTGTGTTAACCTAAACCATAGGTCCCGGGTTCGAGACCTGTGGAGAGCACCTAGCGAGTAATTAAAATCGTTTTTGAAATAAATGATTTTCGGATTAATTCAATTAGAATATAAATATAATTAAAAACAGAAATATTTCGGGTTAGACACGTAGCTCAGTTGGTAGAGCTGCGTACACGCGTACGGGAGGTCTCGGGTTCGAGCCTCACCCAGCGCATACATACACACATACGAACCGGTCAACAGTCAACAGTCAAAGTCAATGGTCAACAAGTCAACGGTCAAAAAGTCAACATTTTTTTATTATTTTTATTTATTTATTTTATTTAAAAATCAATTTAAAATACTTAAAAAATAACATTTTTAAAGTTAGAAAATAGCTTTAAACTCACAAAAATATATCCAATAATCCTACAAAAAATTGATTAATAAAATCCGCTTACTTACCGAACCATTATGCCATTATCTAGGTTAGTTTCACTCGTGGTCAAAACCAACTCCGTGCGCATTCAACATCATCAACCGAACGCACCCACTGTGAGTGAATCTTACAACTCCCCTTTTTAATTACACGTTTTGGGGTGTGTCATGTGTCACAAAAATTAACTGGTTTATTTAAACTTGTGCCATACCATATTATGATCTAAACTTAGATTGTATATATTGTTTGTAGTTATGTATTTCATATTGTCAAGTTATATGCAATTCATTCATTAGGCCCATCAGTTCCTCGTGGGAGACGAGTTGAGCAACGCGTGCCTCAAAACAAATCCATTATTGTTCGTGTGTGCATTATTTAATATTAAATGATTGGTGAATAAGTTTACATCTATTTTTACTCATGTGTGATTGTGCACTTTATTTTATAATCAATTCAATAAACTTGTTCAAATGTTTTTCATAGGATTCACTCGCCAACTTTTTGTTGATCCAAAAACCATTTTTACACATGATACAGGTGAACAGGATGAAGCAAGGAAAACATAGGAAATGCCTTAGAAGAAAACAATGAAGTCTAGAATGATGTTTAGGACATGATGTAATTATGAATGTAAATTTCCCATTAAATTGTATTAATGAATATGAAACGTTATAATAAATGTCATGAGCTTTGATGATAACCCAATCATGCCCCGATCACCTTTTCCGCTGTGGGTCGGGGTGTGACAGGTTAGCTGAGGAGGCGCAGGAGCGTCGACAGCGTAAGGGGTTACCTCCACGACACTTCATTATGGCTGCAGCATGACAGCAACAGCAGCCGCTGCCATAGTATATTATCTTTTGTTATGTATTTAGTACCTAGTTATATTATATCTTTTGTTATGTATGTACAAACTTTTGCTATATATATCAAACTTATGCTGTATATATTATATTTAGTCGTATTAAAACAATATAGTATTTCAATTTAAACTTAAAACGTATAGTATGTAAACGGTGTAACATATTCGAACCGTACCCGGGTATTAACTTGTATAATATCGAACCACACCGAAACTTGGTATAATAATTTAATTTAAACGGTATAATAAAATCGAACCTTACCCGGATATTTCAAAATATTTAACGCTATTATATTTAACGTTATAGTATTCGAACCACGCCCATATTTGGTATAATATTTTAATTTAAACGGTATAATATATTCGGGACCGTACACGAGTATTTAAAAATAATTAACACTATAATATTTAAACGTTTATAGTATTCGAACGGCACTAGACTTGGTATAATAATATAATTTAAACGATAACGATATAATATATTCGAGCCGTATATACGTCTTCCAAAATAATTGAACCGCATATAATATTAACGGTATAACATTAACGGTTATATATTTTTAGCGATTTTACATTGGAACCGGGTGAGTATTTATGCCACAAATACACCAAAATAACCAAACAAAATTCTGATGGGTTATATACGCTGCGTATAGAGCTATATGCAGCGTATATAAACCCTAGTTGTCTGTGCCTATGATTGTTGACCCAGGCTCTATTACACAGCGTATAGAAACCCTAAATGTGCAGATAGCCAGCGTTGGTGTGCCAATAGTTTGAGCCCTAAATTATAATTGCTTTGTGGTTTGTTCTTCGTCCATGGATGTTGATAAATTAGGATTAGAGATAAAATTAAGGAAGACAGAAAACATGGGGATTCATTAGGTACTCCGATTTGTAGGACTGAATCACTAACTGATCAACTCCAAAAACTTACCTTGAACACCCTTCCTAGACAACAGTTAACATGCATAACCAAGGCTTCAAACAACTAATCTTGATGCATTATACTAATTAAGAAACTGTTGTTTCAGTACAGTACTAGCCTGTAAAGAACTATAACTTGAAAACTAAATGTCCACAGATGCATCTATGTTAAGCCGATTTGCACCTTGGCCAGGAACCCTCCAATACAATCAAGAAAACCCCTTCCCTTCGTGCAGCCGAATGAATGACGTGGCGCGCTATCTGGAAAGCTGTAAACAATGACACTAAATACTAGATTTGACAACACGAACGAGTCACGTACGAAGGTTAGATGACGGGTACATGTGGATAGTTTTGATATGACTTAATTTACTACCCTAATTTGACAGTAGCCTCCAACAATGTTATTCAACGTACACCAATGTAATTCAACATAATTTGACAATAGACTCTAATTATAACAATGTGATTCAAGATAATTTTCATTTTCCAGTTAACCTATCCAATATTGACAAGTAGTCTCGGCATTCAATACAACAAGAATTTCCAACTGAATGTGCAAGTGAAGCAGACAATATATATACACACACATGAGAGGGGTATAATTTTTATAAAAAAAATCATGTAATATTTCTAGTTATGTTTGGTATATATGATATTTAACAAATTTGTAGCTCCCAACAATTTGTATGAACACTACAACTTTCAGTGAAATTAAATTCTAACCAAAACAACTTGATAATACATTATACCAAGCTCATAGTACGTATAATGTTCAACATATGTACTCCACCATTGTCACTTAAGTACAAGAGTTGCAATCCCAGGTTAAAGTTTTAGAGTCCAGAGTGGTTATCCGAAATTTAGCTAATACTTATAGCGACTATTTTGGGCATCATTAGCGACGACAAGTGTCGCCGCTAAAACTCCAGTTTCTTGTAGTGACAGATGGGTCGTTGCAGCAAAGTGTTTTTGAAATCTGAAGTGTAGATAAAAACACTTCACGACCGTGGAAAAAAATCATGTTGAACCTCATAAATATAATCACGTCGCAACAGCAAAGCCGCAATTTATAAAACATCTAAAATATGATTTTGTAGTTTTCCGAAAATGGTCTAAATAATATTTTACATTTTTTGGGTAGTTGATATAAACCATTGGGATATATTAAACTCTTGGAACTTGGGGTGCAAACGAGCCGAGCGGCTCGCGAGCTACTCGAGATTGAATCGATAAAAAAGGTTGAACGAGCCGAGCCTTATTGATCCAGAGCTCGAGCTTAAAATAAGGACCGATTAGATATCGAGCCTTGCATGTGCAGCTCGTTTAGGCTCGTCGAGCCTAATCGAGCTTCGTGTACGTTAGGGTTTAAATTATCTTTGGGCTTCTACTCCACCTAACCCAACCCAAGTTTTCCAGCGCACCTAATATTACCCGGCCCAAGTTTATTTAAATTCTCAAATTGTCAAGCTGAGCCTTGGCTCATTAACAACTAAAATCGAGCTCGAGCCGAGCTTTAGCTTGTTTAAACTCGTGCCACAAATAGCTTTCAAGCCGAGCTCGGGTTTTAATTTTTACTAGCGAGCCGAGCTCAAGCCCAAAACCCAAAGCTTGAATCGAGCTGAGCTCGAGCTTTAGAAAGTTGTAACGAACCGAGCTCGAGTAAGGTAAAGCTCTGGCTTGTCTCAACTCGTTTGCACCCCTACTTGGAACCAAATAATTGATCCTTTTCAGTATTTGAATATATAAAAGTCACCACAAATGTAAATCATAATGTATCACACAAAAAAGTAACATTTAAGGCATTATTCTCTATCCTAACACACTCAAAGCATCATTCTTTATGTACATATATATGTTATAAAGCATTATTCTTTATCTTAACACACAAAGTATCATTCTTTATGTTAATATGAAACAAAAGTACAATTATTTACATGAATATAAGATAAAGCATGAATCTGATTCTTTGCTTTGCTTTGCTTTTTGGACCATGTATATTCTGAGTGAAGATGGTCTTAATCCAATACTACAAATATGAGTATTTGTGGCGTACCTTTACAATAAAAAACATATGCTTCATACTTTGGGATGAATTAGTATGTGATATTTTCTCGGTCGCAATGATGATTAAAAAAACCCATGACTAAATTGGCTAGGAAAACAAAAATAAAAAATAAAAAACTTCGCTAGTACTGTCGTAAAAAATAAATTAAAAACCTACGATAATACTGTCATTTTTACCCGAAATGCATCAAATGATGGATATAGTAAAGTTACACAAGCTTCGGTCTAATCATTGCAAGATGTGAACTTTGCAGTGTCTTCAAAAGAATTTTTATTTCATGGGATGCATTAGAACAAAAGATATATAGAATAACCAAAGGTTTACTATGCACATACATAATGTATCCTTCCATGATACAAAGCTTTGTAGTTACTTTTGGCAAATTCAAGATTGTAGATTATGTATGCACTACCGTTCAAAATCTTTTTCAAGGGATGCATTGTAAGTCTGTAATAACACTGCTTTACACTAAAAAAAGATTTCAAAATAACTAACAGGCAAAATTACGGATTCAAACAATCAATCGAGCCCCTTCTTGCATCCGAATGAAATGGTGGAAAGCTGTAACTGATGACTTACTAACTAGTAAGTTATGAGTGATCAGCAAACGGTAGTGGACACCTTGAACTAACATCTTTAGAATTATGATATGGGTAACTGACAACAAATTCATTACTCTCAAAGTTGATTCGTATATGATAAACTCTTTGCAAGATGGGTTGAGAGTGTTACATAATGGATATTAAGGTGGGCATTATGCATAAGTTTTAGATTGGTTGGCTACAAGCCAAACGGTCCGAAAACATCCAAACTGAATGACTTCATAAAAGAAAAATCAGATTTTTATTTTTAATTAACATTATGGTTTTTATATAACCAGAGCTATAAGCAAGTGAAAGTCCAATACAAATTGTAATATTATTCAATTATAGAAAAGAATAATCAAGTACTGTTAGACCCTTTGAAGTAAAAAAACTTGATTGATGATATTACTGTGACATATTGTGATACATCTGCTTATTGCTTTGTAGGTGTTAGATATTTTAGTGTGATCAGGATTAACTTGGTGACCAAAGAGAATTATGGTGTACATCGAACAAGTTAGGAGGTGCGGGAGTGCACACTTGCTCGAGTTGTTATAATTCCAAGGGGCAACGCCCCCGGGAGCAGGGTCCCAGGGGCGGCAGCCCCTAGTGGGGTCCAAGGGGCAGAGCCCCTGGCTGGGACTTGGCTTTGATATGTTCATTGAAGGATGTGACATAGGCTAGTAAAAATAGTGTCAAGAAAGAACATAAAAGTATGTAAACTTGTGTGTATATTATCTTCATGTATTCACTGAATAGAAAGGGTTCATTCCTTAGAGACACCCCTATATTCGAATATTTGGAATGTGTAATATACTAATGTGAAATTCAATCGTCGTGACATTTCATTTATGCATAAGCTTGATTGTTGTGAATTTGTTTAAGTCAATCAAGGATTACGCCAAAATGGGGGAGGTATGTTAGATATTTTAGTGTAATTGGGATTAACTTGGTGACCAAAGGGAATTATGATGTACATCGAACAAGTTAGGAGCTGCGGGAGTGCACACTTGCTCGAGTTGTTATAATTACAAGGGGGCAACGCCCCCTTGGCGGGGGGCCGGGGGTAGCGCCCCGGGAGCAGGGTCCCAAGGGCGGCAGCCCCTGGCGGAGTCCAAGGGGCAGAGCCCCTGGCTAATTAAATTGCTTTACAGAAAATGCCTTAGAAAAATAATTTTTTATAAAAAATTCGTCACAATTTTGTAGATAAAAAAATTAAGGCGGCAATTTAATTAAATTCAAAATTTGAATTATAATTGCCCGTAACTGCCAAGTGGCGGTTATCAGGGAATGCTCTCCAAAATTCGTGAGTCTGGTTTTGGTCACATTGGTTCATACGAGTTCTACACAAAAGCATACGGTTGTTCAAAATTTCTCAAAAAATCAGAGTTGTATCCAATTAGATTTTTCGGTAGAACCACCAAAATAATTTGATCTGAGAGTGAAAAGACGCCTCTTTGATCATCCGGTCTCCAAAAATTCCCCAACAAAGATCAAATTAGTTTCTGTGAAGATGGCAAGCGGATCGATGAAGGATATGACAAGCAACTTTGACAAACTGGAGAAGTTCGAAGGGCAGGACTTCCGAAGATGGCAGAAGAAGATGCACTTTCTTCTCACAACCCTGAAAGTGGTGTACGTGTTGACAACTCCAATCCTAGAGATACTGGAGGAAGGCAATCTGGAACAAATCAGGAAGCGGTCAAAGTGGGAAAACGACAATTACATATGTCTTGGTCACATCCTAAATGGTATGTCCGATCCCCTCTTTGATGTTTATCAAAATGTTGAAACTGCGAAGTTACTGTGGGACACTTTGGAAGCAAAATACATGGGAGAAGATTCTTCTAGTAAGAAGTTTCTTGTTCGTAATTTCAATAATTTTGGTTGAACTTGGAAAGGAGAGTTAACTTTGGTTGAACTTGGAAGCCACTTTAGAATTGAAGAAGGCTTAAGAGCACAAGAAAAGGTGTTGGTTAATGATGAAAAGAAACAGACTGGAACGTCTGTGAACATGGTTGAGACTGGTGAGTCATCCAAAGGAAACAACAAGTTCAAAGGTAAACGGAAGTTTCAAGGGAACAACAATTCGGGTCCAAACAAGAAGCCGAATTTCCCTTGCTGGAAATGTGGTAAAGTTGGTCACTTTAAAAGGGACTGTAAATTGATAAGAATGCCAACAGATCTGGTTCGAGAAACAAGAATGAGGCTGGTTCTAGCGGGTCCAAGGACCCGGGCAAGCAAGGTCAGGATTTAGTACAACTTAATAATTCGGTTCAGAATTATGTATCACTAATTTCTGAAGCATTTTATGTGCAGGATGATGATATTGCTTGGTGGATTGATTCGGGTGCAACAAGCCATGTATGCAAGGATCTTCGTTGGTTTAAAGATTTTCAACCAATCGAAGACGGATCTATCATCATGATGGGGAATGTTGCACCTGAACCAATCAAAGGAATAGGAACCGTGCATCTTGTTTTTACTTCTGGAAAATCGTTACTTTTGAATAATGTTTTGTATGCGCCGGAATTCGAAAGAATCTGTTAAGTGGCATTGTGTTAAATATATGTGGTTACAAACAAGTACTAGAAAGTGACAAGTATATCTTGTCAAGACATGGTTGCTTTGTAGGTTTTGGTTATCTTTGTAACGGTATGTTTATGTTGAATGTTGATGTTTCCTCTGTGAATGAATCTGTTTGTGTTGCTTCAACTGGTAATGTTAATGACATAGCTTCAACCAGTAATGTGAACTGCATAGCTTCAACTAGTAGGAGTAACAACTTGACTGATTCGGAATTATGGCATGCTAGATTAGGACATGTACATTATAAAAGAGTTAAAGAGATGTCTAAAATGAGCTTATTCCACCTATTAACATAAACAATGATAAATGCCATATTTGCAAGGTGAATAAGATAACTAAGAAGCCTTTCATGCAACATGTTCATAGGGAAACTAAAATGTTAGATTTGATACATAGCGATCTATGTGACTTTCATGCTACACCATCTCTAGGTAATAAAAAGTATGTAGTAACGTTTAGATGATGCTATTAGATTCTGCTATGTTTATCTTTTGCATGCTAAGGATGAAGCTCTTGAAAAGTTTAAGATCTATAAACAAGAAGTAGAGCTTCATCGGAGTGGGTTGATCAAAACCCTACATACAGACAAAGGTGGTGAGTATTTTAATCCGGTGTATTTCCAATCGACTGGGATAATACACCATACCACAGCTCCTTACACACCAAAACAGAATGGTGTGGCGGAAAGGAAGAATAGGACTCTAAAGGAAATGGTCAATACCATGTTGTCCTATTCGGGCCTAAGTGAAGGTTTTTGGGGTGAGGCTATGTTGACAGCCTGCTATTTGCTAAATATGGTTCCAACTAAAAGGAACAAGACCACTCCTTATGAGCTTTGGTATAAAAAAACCACCCGAGCTGTATAAACTGAGAGTTTGGGGCTGTAGGGCCGTGGTAAGGCTCAATGACCATAAGATAAGGAACATAGGGGAAAGAGGTATAGACTGCATTTTCATTGGGTATGCTGAGCATTCATTTGCTCACAGGTTCTATGTTATAGAACCAAATGACTACGTATCGGTGCATACGGTAATTGAGGCAAGAACTGCAAACTATGATGAAAATAGATTCTTCAATACCTAGGCCTAGGGACATGGTCTCAAGCTCTAGTTTCCCTCAAATGGCTGATCAAGTGATTGATATTCCTCCGGAACCCAGGAGGAGTAGTAGAACAAGAAAAGCTAAATCATTTGATGATGAATTTCAACTATATTTGGTTGAAGGATCTAGAGATGAAGTTAAAATTCAATATCAATATTGTTTCAATATTGAGGAAGATCCTAAAACCTATAGTGAAGCCATTGCATCTCGGGATGTAGCCTTCTGGAAAGAAGCTATAAATGATGAGATGGACTCTATTATGCAGAATAACACTTGGAAATTGACTGACCTACCCCTGGTTGTAAACCACTTGGTTGTAAGTGGATCTTCAAGAAGAAGATGAAAATAGATGGTTCATTTGATAAGTTTAAAGCCCGATTGGTTATTCAAGGCTTTAGACAAAAGGAAGGAATAGACTACTTTAACACATATGCTCCCGTAGCAAGAATATCCACTATTAGATTGTTGGTTGCCTTAGCTGCAATACACAATCTTGTGATTCGCCAAATGGACATGAAAACCGCTTTCTTGAATGGTGATTTGGATGAGGAAATATATATGAAACAACCAGAGGGTTTTGTTATGCCTGGCAATGAGCATAAGGTGTGTAAGCTAGTTAAGTCATTGTATGACTTAAAGCAAGCACCAAAACAGTGGCATCAAAAGTTTGATGATGTGGTTTTGTCTAATGGTTTTGTATTAAACCAAGCGGACAAGTGTGTATATAGCAAATTTGATGATTCTAGGAAAGGAGTCATAATTTGTCTATATATAGATGATATGTTGATCTTTGGTACTGACCAAGATCAAGTTGATAAAACAAAGAAATTTGGTCATCTTGTTTTGACATGAAAGACATGGGGGAGGCGGAAGTGATCCTTGGTATAAAGATCAAAAAGGGAGAAAAATGGCATATCGATCTCTCAATCTCACTATATTGAGAAGATATTGAAAAGGTTTAATTTTCATGATAGCTCTCCGGTTAGCACTCCAATGGATCCTGCTTTTAAGCTCTCACCTAACGAAGGTGTAGCGATAAGCCAACTTGAATACTCAAGGGCCATTGATCTCTCATGTATGCTATGATTAGCACTAGACCAGATATAGCTTATGTAGTTGGAAAGCTTAGTAGGTATACTAGCAATCCAGGTGCAAGTCATTGACAAGCTATGAATCGAGTATTTAGGTACTTGAAAGGAACCATGAAATATGGTTTGACTTACACTGGATTTCCTTCAGTTTTAGAAGGTTATTCGGATGCAAGCTGGATTAATAACAAGGAAGATCATTCTTCCACGAGTGGATGGATTTTTCTACTTGGAGGAGGTGCCATATCTTGGGCATCTAAGAAATAGACTTGCATAACTAATTCAACAATGGAGTCAGAGTTTGTAGCATTAGATGTAGCTGGCAAAGAAGCTAAGTGGCTAAGAAACTTGATTTATGAGATTCCATTGTGGCCCAAACCTATATCACCAATGTCACACCCCGAACCGCAGCGGAATAAGAGTCGGGGCATAATTGGGTTATCACCAAAGCTCATGATGTTTACTAAAATGCTTCATATTTATTAAATTCAAATTACAACTTAAATGTTCAAATCAAATCCATACAATTACAAGGAAAATGAAACTAAGTAAAACAATCGAAAGCTTAAGCTGATTTATTCTTCTAAGTCTTCCTATGTGATTCTTGCCTCAACTGGATCACCTGTATCATGTGTAAAACGGGGTTTATTTTGGGTCAACAAAAGTTGGCGAGTGAACCTTGATAAAACATTGTTATAATTGCTTGTGTATTTAAAATTGAAAATTTGTGCAATAATCACATGTGAGCAAACATATATAAATAAACAATACACAAACCACATTGGATGAGTAAATGACATAAATGATGATGTATTTGAGATCAAGGCTCAATCAAACGGAGCCGATCGAATGACATGAATGATGATGATGTATGTGAGATCAAGGCTCAATCAAACGGAGCCGATCGAATGAGGCACCTGTACTCAACCCGTATCCCACGGGGAGCTGATGGGCCTAATGAAATGCTTGCACTGAAAATGATAAATCCAAACTAAACATAATTCACACAACAATTTGTACACATTAGATCACAGATATGATGAATGCATAAGTGTTTATATTTATATAATAACAGAATTGTATACCCCAAACCGTGATTAAAACGGGGAATTTGTAGAGATTCACTTACATTGGGTGCGTTCTTTTGATGACGTTGGATGCGCACGAGTTTTTGGGATTTGATCGACGAGGAAAACTAACCTAAAAATAATAACGAAATAGTTCGGTAAATAAATGGATTTTTAGATTTATTTTTGTGAGTTTAAGGACATTTTCTAACTTTAAAAATATTATTTTTAAGTATTTTTAATTGATTTTTAAATTAAATAAATAAATAAAAAGAAATAAAAATTTTTGACTTTTTGACCGTTGACCGTTGACCGGTCGGACCGTGGTTAATTGTGCGCTGAGTGAGGTTCGAACCCGGGACCTCTCGTACGCGTGCACGCAGCTCTACCAACTGAGCTACGTGTCTAACCCGAAATATTCTCTGTTTTAATTATATATATATACTAATTATTTGTTATTTTTATTGGGTTAATATTAAAATGATTTAAAATGGCCGAACCGCTTGCAGGGACCCGGAGTCGAACTTGGGTCCTTCGGTTCGTATGCGCACAGCCCAACCAGTTGGGCTGTGTGGCTTGTTCTGATTCAGTTTTAAAAAGGTTGGTTTTAATTCTGAAAGTCGGTACGTTGTAAGATTCGAACTCGTGACGTGTGTTTTGTTTGCGCACACAGTCCACCGCTGGACTGTGTGTCTAACCCGTTTGATTATGTGATTTTAATTATACTTATACTTATTCCTGACTTCGTCTTCTTCGTTTACAAACACCCAGATCAGAGAGTTCCGACTGTTTTGTTTAACTCGATTATCAAAACTTATAATTAGTTGAAATGTAATAGTTAACGAGATTAAAGAACAGAATGTACCAAAACAGTGCGTTTAATTCAGATTTCCGGCAAGGGGCGTCGGCTCTGATTGGTGATCTCCGTCTGAATGAATCAATCAACGGTTTTGATCAATGAGTTGTGCAATTAAGGTACTAAACAAAGGATATCATGGGGTTTAGATGATTGTACCGATTCACAGTGAAACTTTGGAATTTTCAGAGATTTTCCGGCGAGTGTAGGAATTCCCGGCAACGTTGTCTGAGACGGATTCTGGTTGAACGATTTATGTTAGTACTTGTCTAATAATGGATTGAAAACGAAAGAATCGAGAATTTTACCGATTTGAAGTAAGTCCCGGTTTTCCGGTGAAAGTCCGGCGACTGTAAAATTTCTCCGACGAGTGCTTAAGCTTCGAGAGTTTGTGCGATTTTGAGCGAAAAGATTACCAGAGGTTTGGGTGGGTATTTATAGAGAAGAAACAGGACGTATTAAGCCCGAATTTGGTCTTGATTCGTGGTCAAGGTTTCTCCGGCGGTTACGACCGCAGCTGATTGATGAACGTCGGTTATAACCGATGTCGAAGTCGGTTATAACGTTATAGTCAAAAGGAAAATGGCTAAACTCGCGGATTGCCGGATTTTCCGGTGATTGCGAGTTCTGCCGCGTTGAAGTCCGGTTTTGAATTCGAGATTTAATTTAAGTATTATTTGTTTCAATATAATAACAAAGAAGTCAAGTGGCGGAGTGGTATGCTGGGTGTCTGTTGTAGCATACCCGGGTTCGAAACCCGGCAGCCTCATTTATTTTTTTATTGACTTATTTTTATTATTTATTAACTATGGTTTAAAATTCTAACAATGTTTATTAATTATGTATTGATTAAAATTAAAACTGACAATATATACGCAACGAAAATTGTAACTGACTATTCGATTAATAAACGAAGCGGGTTTTGGAAACCCGTTTTTCGACGGATGTTACAGTATGCCCTACTTTTAGAAATTTCGTCCCGAAATTTAAGTAGTAGTGGTAACAGGAAAAAGATGCGGGTATTTTTCGCGCATTGAGTCTTCACTTTCCCAAGTAAACTCAGGTCCTCATTTCGACTCCCAGCGTACCCTAACAATTGGAATAAGACTCCGTCTTAAATGTTTTTCTCCGAAGTCCATGATCTCTACTGGTCTTTCAATGAAGTGCATAGATTTATCGATCTGAATATCTTCTAGGGGAATATGGAGATTTTCATCGGCGAGGCACTTCTTTAAGTTTGATACGTGGAATGTGGGTTGAATTCTGTTGAGTTCTTCTGGTACGTCAAGCTTGTATGCTACAGGTCCTACTCTTTCGAGTATCTTGAAAGGTCCTACGTAGCGTGGTGCTAGCTTGCCCTTCTGGCCAAAACGAACTACTCCCTTCCACGGTGATACTTTTAAAAGTACTTGATCACCAATGTTAAACTCCAAGGGCTTTCGTCGTTTGTCTGCATAACTCTTTTGACGACTTTGTGCCGCTAGAAGATTGTTTCAAATTTGATGGATCTGTCTGTTGTTTCTTGAATTAATTCTGGACCGGTGATTTGAGCTTCCCCAATTTCGTGCCAACATACTGGAGATCGGCACTTACGACCATATAAAGCTTCGAAAGGAGCTATGCCGATACTTGAGTGATAACTATTGTTGTATGAAAATTCAACTAATGGTAGATGAGAGTCCCAATTTCCTTGAAGTCTATGACACATGCGCGAAGCATGTCTTCAAGAGTTTGGATGGTGCGTTCAGATTGTCCATCAGTTTGAGGATGAAAAGCGGTACTGAGGTCTAATCGTGTACCCAAGGCGGCTTGTACGGCTCGCCATGTTCGTGAAGTGAAACGACCATCACGGTCTGAAATGATGCTTAAAGGTACACCATGACGGCTTACAATCTCGCTGATGTAGATACGTGCTAACTTCTCGTTCTTGAAGTCCTCGCGAATCGGAATGAAGTGAGCTGATTTTGTAAGATGATCAATGATTACCCATATGGTGTCATACCCACTGGAGGTGCGAGGTAACCGGTAATGAAGTCCATGGTTATGTTTTCCCACTTCCATACAGGTATTTCAGGTTGGGTTAGGAGTCCTGAAGGTCTCTGATGTTCAGCTTTTATTTTAGAACAGGTAAGGCACTTGGAAACAAAAACAGCGATATCCTTTTTCATGCCCGGCCACCAGTAGGTGTAGCGTAGGTCTTGATACATCTTGTCGGCTCCCGGGTGTACAGAGTACCGTGTTTTGTGCGCCTCATTCATAAGGAAATTACGAAGGTTATTGCGATCGGGAATCCATATGCGATTTAGATAGTACAGAATACCGTCGGATTTGGTTTCGATTTTGAGTTCTGCTCCACATGACAGCTCATCGCGTACGTCGTTTTCTGTTACAGAAACATGTTGAGCTTCTCGGATTCGATCTTTGATGTCGGTTATGATTTGCGAACATAGAAGATGAATGGAGTTCGCATAACCCTTTCAACTGAGCGCATCGGCCACCACGTTTGCCTTGCCAGGATGATACCGAATTTCACAGTCGTAGTCGTTAAGAAGTTCGACCCATCTTCGTTGCCTCATGTTCAACTCCTTTTGGTTGAAGATATGTTGGAGACTCTTGTGGTCAGTGTATATTTCACACTTGGTACCATAGAGGTAATGTCTCCATATCTTGAGAGCGAACACAACGGCTCCAAGTTCTAGGTCGTGAGTGGTGTAATTCTTTTCATGAACTTTGAGTTGCCTAGAAGCATAGGCTATCACTTTTCCTCTTTGCATCAGTACACAGCCTAATCCTTGCCCTGACGCGTCGCAATAAACCACGAAGTCATCACAACCCTCAGGGAGTGTGAGGATAGGTGCGTCACAGAGTTTTTGCTTTAGAGTTTGGAAAGCTTCTTCTTGTTTAGGTCCCCATATGAAGGGTTTTCCTTTATGAGTCAAAGTCGTGAGTGGTACAGCAATACGGGAGAAATTGGAGATGAAGCGTCGATAGTAACCAGCCAAACCAAGGAATGATCTTACTTCGGTAGGGGTACGTGGCGCTTGCCATTCCTGTACTGCCTTGATTTTCGAAGGATCGACATGTATTCCCTTGTCATTAACGACATGTCCAAGGAATTGTACTTCTCTTAACCAGAATTCGCATTTTGAGAACTTAGCGTAGAGCTTTTCGGTCCTTAAGAGTGTAAGGATAAGTCAAAGGTGTCGTTCATGATCGGATTTAGACTTTGAGTAGATAAGAATATCGTCGATGAAGACTATAACAAAGCGGTCGAGGTAGGGTTTGCATACCCTATTCATTAGATCCATGAAGACAGCTGGGGCGTTGGTTAAACCGAATGGCATGACCATGAATTCGTAATGACCATAACGAGTTCGGAAGGCGGTCTTTGGGACGTCTTCTTCATGTACTCTGAGTTGATGGTAACCAGAAGGTCGATTTTTGAAAAATAGGTGGCGCCTTGAAGTTGGTCTAGGAGGTCATCGATGCGAGGTAGTGGGTAGCGATTCTTAACCGTTAACTTGTTGAGTTCTCTGTAGTCGATACACATGCGAAAAGTTCCATCTTTCTTCTTCACAAAAAGAACAGGTGCACCCCAAGGCGATGAGCTAGGACGTATGAATCCTTTGTCAGTCAGCTCTTGCAGTTGACTGGCCAGCTCTTGCATTTCGGATGGGGCTAACCTATATGGAGATTTTGCGACTGGTGTAGCGCCAGGTATAAGATCAATGCGGAATTCGACTTCACTCACGGGAGGAAGTCCTGAGATGTCGTCAGGAAAGACTTGTGGGAATTCTTTCACTACAGGTATATCTTCGAGTTTCTTCTCCTTGTTTCCCTTCTTGACGACGTGAGTTACGAATGCGACATAGTTCTTGCGGAGATATTTTTGGGCTTGAAGGCAGGACATTAATTTGAGTCCTTTCGACGGGGTTTCTCCAAAGATTCGTAGGGTCTGATCGTCTGCAAGAGGAATGCGAATGAACTTTTCGCGGCATACTACTTCAGCGTGATGTTGGCTGAGCCAGTCCATACCGATTATAATATCGAAACTTCCCAACTTCATAGGAATGAGGTCAACTGGAAAATCGTGATCGTTTAGAGTGAGGGTACACTTTCGTATAATAGAGTTTAATGAGACTGGTTTTCCGTCAGCAACTTCCACCGTTAGAGATTCTATGAGATTATCACGAGTTTGGTTGAGGATAGGTTCAAATTCTAAGGACACAAAACTCTTATCCGCGCCAGTATCGAATAACATGGATGCATAACAACCATTGATGAGAAACGTACCGTTAACCACGTTGTTGTCAGCCCTAGCTTGGTTGGCGTTGATGTTGAAAGCTCTTCCTCTAGCAGGTGGGGGAGCTTGGTTAGCTTGGTTTACCGGATTTGCTTGAGCTTGGGCATGAATGATGTTCACCAAGCGTGGACAAGTGTTTCTAAAGTGGTTTGGGTCTCCACAGTTGTAACATGCTCGCATGTTGTGTAGATGGTAGAAGTAAGGGTTGTTGGGCTTGACCCACTATCTGATGGTGGGTTTGGGTTAAGGGTTGATTGCGGTTCATTCGCTGGAGTGTGCGACAGGTTTGGATGGTGTGACCCGCACGGCCACAGCTGGTGCAATGTTGGCAGGGATGATCAGGAAAGTGATGGTATTGACAACGGTTGCATTCTGGGTATGGGCCGGAGTATGGCTTTTGTATGGTGCCGCTGTGGGAGCAATTTGGGTAATTGGTGCGGCAGTGATTGGAGGGTTTGTTTGGGTGACAACAAAATTTCTGTTGTTTCGTTTCCTCTTACCAGCAAATTTCGAAGAGGAAACGGAATGGTTTGGGGTTTGGGCCTCAATGGGGGCTTTCTTTTTCTCATCCTTGAATTTGCCATTTCGGATGCGATTCTCGGTAAGCTCGGTAGCAAGTTCCATAGCGGCTTCAAGTGTTGCAGGCGAAGTGCTTAGAACCGAGTCTTGAATTTTCGAGGGGAGGCCTCGAATATAGTGTTCGACTAAGCGGTATACTGGGGTGAACAAGTTGGGAATCATTTGGTTCAGCTCGAGAAATCTTTTGTTGTAGGAAGTATGATCTCCTTCCTTTTGTTTTAACGAGTGGAATTCATCTTCTAACTTTTTGATTTTGCTCCTTGGACAGAAACGTCTCGTCATGATTTCCCTTAACTCTTCCCATGTTAAGGCCATAGCATCTTCGATTCCTCTCTTACCCTTTTCTGTGTTCCACCAGGTAAGGGCTACCCCCAAACAGTCTCCCAGTTGAGTAACGTACCTTGCGATCCTCGGAACAATCGCAATTGAGGAAGGTGTTCTCCATTTCTTCAAACCAGCGGAGGAGAGCAGTGACACCTTCGGTCCCTTCATATTTTGGGGGATCGCAAGACTTGAAGTGTTTGTAGGAGCACTTTTTGGAGGGAGGGTTGTCGACGTTCTGCTCTTCTTGATTGGGAGGGTTGATGGGATTCGCGGTGAGAGCTTGTTGGACTTGAATTACGATGTCAGGAAGCACTGCGGCCCTTTGTTTTGCAATTTGGGTGGCCAAGCGTTCGTTTGATCTTCCTGACTTCCTACCTCCACGTAGTTGCCAAGCCTACATCTACAGGAACATACATAGGAAGATTGTGAGTTTAAGAAGTTTTTTAGGCGTCATGTGTCGTTAAAAGAATTAAAAAAATAACATAATTATCAATAATGCAACTACATCCATAGGATGTCTTGGGTTTGCTCATGTTTGGGCCTCCAATGTCCCCCATACCATCGCCCGTATAGTCATGTGGGCCCCCGTGACTATTGGCTTAGTAGGATTCACATTGGTGTTGGCGGTTTAACACTCGCATCACCCTAATGAAAACCATGAAATATGATTGCGAGATGTATGGTAGGAGGGTGTCCAGGTGTAGACACAATGACAACTCAAAAAGGGGTTAGCTCACACGACGTTTGGTATAGCATGCTTTGGCCTAATAGGTCCTTCGTACTCTCATCGTTAATCCCCAGGTAGGCAAACTGGTCCTTTATTTTGGATTTATACGAATGCCAAGCCTAGACAGGACGTTCCGACTACCGGTACTCGTACCCTTCCAGTTACTACATGCCCGTCATGAGAATTCACTTTGATGTGATTTGAAAGATACAAAAATCGTTTCAAAAATCATGGGAATTGTGTGGTGTGTGCTCTCATGGATATGATATGTTATGGGATATGATTCATGATGAACATTGTATAATAATATATACTTATGAACATGCTTGCATAACATTGAATGTAACAATAAACATAAAGCATATAAACATCATGAATTTTGTATGTAACGCATAAACAATTTAAAAATTCTAATCAACTATAGTATAGGCTCTAAGGGTCTAATAACCTATCCTATATCCCTATAGTCATGGCTCTGATACCAATCTGTCACACCCCGACCCGCAGCGGAATAAGAGTCGGGGCATAATTGGGTTATCACCAAAGCTCATGATGTTTACTAAAATGTTTCATATTTATTAAATTCAAATTACAACTTAAATGTTCAAATCAAATCCATACAATTACAAGGAAAATGAAACTAAGTAAAACAATCGAAAGCTTAAGCTGATTTATTCTTCTAAGTCTTCCTATGTGATTCTTGCCTCAACTGGATCACCTGTATCATGTGTAAAACGGGGGATATTTTGGGTCAACAAAAGTTGGCGAGTGAACCTTGATAAAACATTGTTATTAATTGCTTGTATATTTAAAATTAAAAATTTGTGCAATAATCACATGTGAGCAAACATATATAAATAAACAATAACAAACCACAATGGATGAGTAAATAACATAAATGATGATGTATTTGAGACCAAGGCTCAATCAAACGGAGCCGATCGAATGACATGAATGATGATGATGTATGTGAGATCAAGGCTCAATCAAATGGAACCGATCGAATGAGGCAGCTGTACTCAACCCGTATCCTACGGGGAGCTGATGGTCCTAATGAAATGCTTGCACTGAAAATGATAAATCCAAACTAAACATAATTCACACAACAATTTGTACACATTTGATACACATTAGATCACATATATGATGAATGCACAAGTGTTTATATTTATATAATAACAGAATTGTACGACACATGATACACCCCAAAATGTGATTAAAACGGGGAATTTGTAGAGATTCACTCACATTGGGTGCGTTTCTTTGATGACGTTGGATGCGCACGAGTTTTTGGGATTTGATCGACGAGGAAAACTAACCTAAAAATAGTAACGAAATAGTTCGGTAAATAAATGGATTTTTACATTTATTTTTGTGAGTTTAAGGACATTTTCTAACTTTAAAAATATTATTTTTAAGTATTTTTAATTGATTTTTAAATTAAATAAATAAATAAAAAGAAATAAAAATTTTTGACTTTTTGACCGTTGACCGTTGACCGGTCGAACCGTGGTTAATTGTGCGCTGAGTGAGGTTCGAACCCGGGACCTCTCGTACGCGTGCACGCAGCTCTACCAACTGAGTTACGTGTCTAACCCGAAATATTCTCTGTTTTAATTATATATATATACTAATTATTTGTTGTTTTTATTGGGTTAATATTAAATGATTTAAAATGGCCGAACCGCTTGCAGGGACCCGGAGTCGAACTCGGGTCCTTCGGTTCGTATGCGCACAGCCTAACCAGTTGGACTGTGTGTCTAATCTGTTTAACTTACGGTTTATATTACTCTTATAAACATGTTGTGGCTTGTTCTGATTCAGTTTTAAAAAGGTTGGTTTTAATTCTGAAGCCGGTACGTTGTAAGATTCGAACTCGTGACGTGTGTTTTGTTTGCGCACACAGTCCACCGCTGGACTGTGTGTCTAACCCGTTTGATTATGTGATTTTAATTATACTTATACTTATTCCTGACTTCGTCTTCTTCGTTTACAAACACCCAGATCAGAGAGTTCTGACTGTTTTGTTTAACTCGATTATCAAAACTTATAATTAGTTGAAATGTAATAGTTAACGAGATTAAAGAACAGAATGTACCAAAACAGTGCGTTTAATTCAGATTTCCGGCAAGGGGCGTCGGCTCTGATTGGTGATCTCCGTCTGAGTGAATCAATCAACGGTTTTGATCAATGAGTTGTGCAATTAAGGTACTAAACAAAGGATATCAGGGGGTTTAGATGATTGTACCGATTCACAGCGAAACTTCGGAATTTCCAGAGATTTTCCGGCGAGTGTAGGAATTCCCGGCAACGTTGTCTGAGATAGATTCTGGTTGAACGATTTATGTTAGTACTTGTCTAATAATGGATTGAAAACGAAAGAATCGAGAATTTTACCGATTTGAAGTAAGTCCCGGTTTTCCGGTGAAAGTCCGGCGACTGTAAAATTTCTCCACCGAGTGCTAAAGCTTCGAGAGTTTGTGCGATTTTGAGCGAAAAGATTACCAGAGGTTTGGGTGGGTATTTATAGAGAAGAAACAGGACGTATTAAGCCCGAATCTGGTCTTGATTCGTGGTCAAGGTTTCTCCGGCGGTTACGACCGCAGCTGATTGATGAACGTCGGTTATAACCGATGTCGAAGTCGGTTATAACGTTATAGTCAAAAGGAAAATGGCTAAACTCGCGGATTGCCGGATTTTCCGGTGATTGCGAGTTCTGCCGAGCTGAAGTCCGGTTTTGAATTCGAGATTTAATTTAAGTATTATTTGTTTCAATATAATAACAAAGAAGTCAAGTGGCGGAGTGGTATGCTGGATGTCTGTTGTAGCAGCTGACCCGGGTTCGAAACCCGGCAGCCTCATTTATTTTTTCTATTGACTTATTTTTATTATTTATTAACTATGGTTTAAAATTCTAACAATGTTTATTAATTATGTATTGATTAAAATTAAAATTGACGATATATACGCAACGAAAATTGTAACTGACTATTCGATTAATAAACGAAGCGGGTTTTGGAAACCCGTTTTTGACGGATGTTACAGTATTCCCTACTTTTAGAAATTTTGTCCCGAAATTTAAGTAGTAGTGGTAACAGGAAAAAGATGCGGGTATTTTTCGCGCATTGAGTCTTCACGTTCCCAAGTAAACTCAGGTCCTCGTTTCGACTCCCAGCGTACCCTAACAATTGTATGTGTAGGTGCAAGAATAAAGAGTTACCTATATGAGCATGAAGTTTAGCCACTTCAAGAAGCTAGGAGTTGGCTTTGATATGTTCATTAAAGGATGGGACACAGGCTAGTAAAAATATTGTCAAGAAAGAACATAAAAGTATGTAAACTTGTGTGTATATTATCTTCATGTATTCACTGAATAGAAAGGGTTCAATCCTTAGAGACACCCCTATATTCGAATATTTGGAATGTGTAATATACTAATGTGTAATTCAATCGTCACGACATTTCATTTATGCATAAGCTTGATTGTTGTGAATTTGTTTAAGTTAATCAATGATTACGCTAAAATGGGGGAGGTGTGTTAGATATTTTAGTGTAATCGGGATTTACTTTGTGACCAAAGGGAATTATGATGTACATCGAACAAGTTAGGGGGTGCGGGAGTACACACTTGCTCGAGTTGTTATAATTCCACGGAGCAACGGCCCCTTGGCGGGGGTCCGGGGGCAGCGCTCCCGGGAGCATGGTCCCAGGGGCGGCAGCCCCTGGCGGGGTCCAAGGGGCAGAGCCCCTGGCTGGGGTCGACTGTAGATAAAAAAAATTACAGAAAATGCCTTAATTAAATTGCTTTAATTACAGAAAAAAAAATATTTTAATTAAATTACTTTACAGAAAATGCCTTAGAAAAATATTTTTATAAAAAATTTGTCACAATTTTGTAGATAAAAAAATTAAGGCGGCAATTTAATTAAATTCAAAATTTGAATTATAACTGTCCGTAACTGCCCATAACTGCCAAGTGGCGGTTATCGGGGAATGCTCTCCAAAATTCGTGAGTCTGGTTTTGGTCGCATTAGTTCATACGAGTTCTACACAAAAGCATACGGTTGTTCAAAATTTCTCAAAAAATCAGAGTTGTATCCGATTATATTTTTGGTAGAACCACCGAAATAATTTGGTCTGAAAGTGAAACACGCCTCTTTGATTATCCGATCTTGAAAAATTCCCCAACAATAGGTTTAAGGTATGCCACCTTGAAGATAATTAACCCTCAAGTATCTACACAACATCCCCATTGCTAAATCACACTCACATACAGAACAATAAAAAAAATAACGAAGTTACCAATTTCACACTTGACCCAAATTTAAGTCGAAACAAAAAAAAAGACTCAATCTGCCCCAAATCAGGGTTTTTATTTGTTGGTCTTTAAATATTTTTTGAAATGTGCTGTGAAAAAGTTGAAAACTTGGATTAAAAAAACAAACACGAGATTTATCCACACTTATAAAGTAATTAGTTAAAGATTTCATAAATCATATAAAGTAATTATTATATATTTATCCAACCTTTTAAATTAATTACATATATTTTCTTTTCTCATAAGAAATTACTTAGTTACCCTACTCTAGTTCTTATCTAATGACACTCAGTTTGTTTCATTCTAGAAAAACGTTTCCTCCCTCCCTAGCGACAACAATCAGATAGATACTGGTGGTTGAGAGCAGCGGGGAGAAGATTAGGGCTAGGGTTTCGAGTGTGGTGGTGGCGGGTAGAGGGGGTTTGTTGTGCGTTTCAGCGTGGTTAACCGAAGGAGAGGGTGCTGAACGGCAGAGATGATGAAGATGGTGAACAATGCGTGATGTGGATGTGTGTACGGTGGAGAGTAGTAGACGATGGTTGTGGTGTTAGGGTTTGGGTTGGTGGTGGTGAATGTCATTATTATATTTTCCATACGTGTTTAGTTTATTTAAGTATTTGTTTATTTCATGCATGTAATTTAATTTCCAGTAAAGTGAAGGCCATGGGCAAATTATTTGAGTATTTCTTTAACTGTTTGTAATTGCCTTATTAACCGAATATTGGAACTTAAATGAAGGCGAGATTATGTTGATGCATATTTATGTGTCCGTTACCGTACAAATAGGCTAGATCCAGTTTGTACAGTTTGTACTGAATATGTATTTGTGTGATTGTGTTTAACGATTAAACACAATCAAACAAACGAATCATTCGTTTGACTGACTAAGTGTCGTCCGATGGACTAAGGTCACGTTTATCTATTGAATTGAGTTGTTTATCTCGAAAAAAAATATCCAACACTAATCTTAGGTTCTCTATCTGAACCTCGTTTCTAGAGATTATTTCTGGCAATCTTTTTGTTGTTTGTTTTATATTCTCTCTGCAAAACTCTTTTTCCTTTGCTAGTATGGTATTTGCAAATGAAATGCAAAATCAAAAGTACAGAATTAATTTATGGAGTTCACTAGAGAATCAAGATGAAACAAAAGTAGTTTGTGTTTTGGGTTCAAAGTAATTTTTTAATCCTGATTGTAAGGAATATTACATGTTATCTCTACAATAATTTTTAGGTCACTTAAGTGAAACTCACTTTTAAGGGATCTTCCCATGTATGTATGTATGCATGGATGCATCATGCCTATATTTAAATGTTATAAAGCATTATTCTTTATCCTAACACACAAAACATCATTCTTTATGAAATTAATAAAATTGTCATGTCTAAATACCAAAATTTATCTAAAAAAGGTAATATGTAATACATTATTCTATACCCATATAAATAAAGCATAATTCTTTATTGAAATATAAAACAAAAGTACAATTCTTTACTTGGTATAAAATAAAGCATAATTCTTTATTGAAATATAAAACAAAAGTACAATTCTTTACTTGGTATAAAACAATGATGATGTTGATTCTTTGCTTTGCTTCTTAAACTATATATCCAAAATAAAGTTGGACCTCACCCATTAATATATATATTAAATTGGAATATATTGGCTGTGTCTTCAAGTTACTGTAGCTATTTGTAGTTCATGCTTTGTTGACATCTGTAATTTTTCTTTACACTTCATACTCTCTGAATGCCCTATAATATATATCCATTCTCTTATCAAAATATTAATTTACACAATTACTCATCATAGATCTAGAAAAATAGATCTTGAAAAAGAGAGGGAGTGGTCTGCCGATTTCCGACACAACCCTCCTCACACGGTGACAACGACAATCGCAATCAGAGCACGACGGCGAGGACGTTAGGGTTGGCTATGTCGTTACCGGATCGGAAAGTACAAATAATAGAGGAAGGAAAGGGGGTGGTGTTTACGGATGGTTGAGTTGTGTTGTCGGCGGCGTCGTGAGGTGGCCGACAGACCCACATCCCTCTCTTTATCTTAGCTGAAAATGTATACATGAATGAATGGTTTTAAGAGTGGGTCTTTTGTGGTCGGTCAGAACCCACATCCGAGTACGGCTGCCGCGCCGGGGCGCGGGAAGACGATCTGTTGAGATCAGTGAAAACGGTGAGAGGAAGTATGTGTATGTGGATGCGTGGTGGCAGTGATGTAATGTAGCGCTGGTGGTGTTTGTGTTAAAGTTGAGGACTGGTGTAAAGAAACTAAGAAAGAGAATGTACAGAGGTGAGAAAAAAGTGAATACTGGAAACCAACCATTCTCAATGCTTAGGACACACTCAATTGCACATGCCTATCTCTTTTATCTTTTGTATAAAAGAATGAATAAATAAGGCTATAGATATAGAAACAAAGTTACAATACAAAAAGTACACCTGTAAAATGGTTTTCACTACAGATTATGTTGCAATTTAAAAACTATGATTGGATGGACCATATATGTTTGTTGAATTAGATATTTGATACATAACTTAAATATCTAACGAATTATATGTATTGTAATTACGTACGGGTTTTGAGAACGGAACGTTAAATTCGCATGCGCGTATTAGTTTTCTAACGGCTTAGCGCGCCGTAACGCGCGGGAGTCTAACACTAGTTATATATGAGAAGTAATAATTATATCCAAGTCATAAGTCTTACAAAAAACATCATCAATTACCCATCAAGGTACATACACATTTATCCATTCACCAATCTTCACCTTTTAGTGTCCCAGTAATATTGAGACTCGTTAAAAGAACTTATGTCCAAGCTTGTCTTGTGTTAAAAGCAAAAAAAAAATGATATGTATTGTTTATATTTATCATAAGTATTGTTTCATTATTTTATTAATATAACTACTTACACACATTATATATATGGATTAGGTTCAAATGTTGTGAGAACTTGACCCCCCTGCAATTTTTTAGCCATTTTTTTCTAAAACATAATTGAATATCTAACTAAGAAATATATAAGAAAATTGTTGGACATGCATTTACATTAGTGTAAGTAAGTGACGTAATATCGTCTTCAGCCACACTTTACGAACATTACACATGTGTAAATTTTTGTACACTACTGTATTTTTCGCATACGAAATTTTTCATAACATTAAGATGAATTTAAGATATTTTAGCAAAAAAATTAAAAAATTAAAATTATTTTCTGGAGTTCTCACAACTCAAAAGAGTTCTCATTCTAACCCTACGATATATATATGTGTGTGTGTTTAATGGAGTGCCAATTTTAAACAGAGAACTACAGAACATAAGTACACGTGTATGTAATGTATAGAATATAACCAAACATAGTGGGAGAGAAATAATCGGTTAAAAATGTTGTTATACATCATATTAATACAGTAGGTATAAGTCTATATGCAGTTTTTGGTGTCCTCTACTTAAATTTGTTGGTATATTGAATATCACTCTAGAAATATACATGTATGTATATTATTTAGTTATTTTATTATAACAGTATATATATATAATGACATCTGATATATATTATGCATTATATCATATAAATAGTATTTATATTTATACAAATAACAATACCATATAGAATTGTGAGTCTAATTAAACTTGGGACATCAAACTTGGATTTGTTTAATCTTAGAATTATTTCAGATTTTACGAATGATGTCACTAGTAATTAAAGAAAACTCACCTAGTTTATACTACTATTTATGTGCTCAAGATATACATTATAAATGTATATTTACGTTGTATGTTACATTTGGAAGTAATCAAACGTCATGTCTAAAAAGTGACAGGGAGAAATACCGAAATGGATGTCAAGGAGCTAAACCTAGAAGAGTTTCAACATGAGCATCCGCTAGCACTCGTAGATTTGCAATTGATGCACCGAAACTACATAGAAGACGAAGGCGATTATGTTGATGTAAATTTAATCACAAATCAAAACTTCGAGTCTATATGTAATCGTTGTGACAGACGAATTGACTGGTACCACCGTTATTTCTACAAGTGTAGCATGTCATCATGTAATTACTCCCTCCATAAATTTTGCAAAGAAATGCCAACAACCTTACAATTCCAAGGCCACCTTTCTCATACTCTTATCCTTAGAAGAACAACAAATGATAAGAAATGTCATGCTTGTCTCAAATACCATCGAGATGAATTTTATTATCATTGTTCAACATGCAATTATGGAATCGATTTATTGATTGCCACATTTGTAGAGCAAAATACGATCCATCACCCTGCCCACCCACACCTATTAATCTCTATTAGCGTTGAGCCTGGTTTGAACAAGTGTTTGGCATGTAGGAAGAAACATGAAGGGCATTTCTATCAATGCAACACTTGTTATAACTTCTTAGTAAATTCCGATTGTCTTTCCCTCCCATAAAGTTATCACTTCAAACTCTACAATTTAGCCACTGTCACTTGCTTACCCTTTCATATTAATTTCTAGATGAATCGTATGATTGCGAATGCAGAATTTGTGGTTAAGTGCAATAAATGTATGTATTATGTTCACCTAGATTGTGCAACGCAAAGAAGCGAGCCTTTCATGTCCTTCTTCTTACCCGGTAAATCTTGAAACATATTATGCATACATGGTACTTCACAAATACATATTATGTTCACCCTCACTTGTTGTTGTTGTTGTGAGGGTTCATATTTGAAACGTAGTCACAAAATTTTAATTATTTTTTTTCTTTCTGAGTTTTCATTTAATGTTTGGTTTTATATTAAAAAAATCTAAATACATTCTAAATTTAATAATTTTATCAATACCTCCAAATCTATACAACAAACTCACACACTTAAATGTGTAGATTGTATACATTTCAAAGAGAAATGAGGATTTAACTATTCATGTCGGTAGAAATTTCACACCAAGTGTTTGTCAATATTCATATTTCTTGTTATTTTAATTAGTTTAATACATTTATATTTTCCTATCTCCCGATTTTAATGCACTTATATACATACTAAAGAATTTCTTTATTTTGAATAATCTGTAAAGATTTTGCATAGTGTGATCATAGTTTATTCAATTTCTATGTATCAGGCTTAGGAAAAACAACAAAGAATTTCAAAGATGTTGATCATCCCAACCTTGTTCACATGCCTGTCGATGATGAATCACACATCTTATCACATCTTGAAGGCAAGACTTTGCTTGAAAGATATGAAAATGGCAACCCCATACGTCCTTTTCATAAGCATCCGTTAGTCCTAATAAATAATGATACAAGCACCTCTCTTCACGACCCAATAAAGAGGATTAACCTATTATGTAGTGCATGTTCAAGACCGATTACAAAAATGCCACTTTACGAATGCTCCACATATGATGACTTCGTGCTCCATGATTGGTGCACCCAGCTACCCAAAGAACTAAGAAACCATGTGGGCCACCCGCAACACACACTTTCGCTGTTGGATTTAAGTACTTACGGATATGGAGTGAGATGTGATGTTTGTGGATTGCCTTGCAATGGGTTTATGTACTGTTGCCTTGATTGCTTTTACTTCATTGATGTTCATTGTGCATTTATGCCTAAAGAAATTACACATGAAGCACACCCAGGTCACTTACTTACAAGAGTAGATGGTGGTCATTTAAGTAGTAGCCGCATATCTAAGATGGGATGTCGCGCCTGCCGTGTGAGTATTGTTGAAGGTGAGACTTATTACATATGTAATGCGTGTGATTTCTTTTTAGATTGCAGATGTGCTTTGCATTTGCCTAAAACTATTAGGCATAAGCATGACAAGCACTCGCTGAAGCTGAGTTACTCCCCAATCGAGGACCACAAAAGTCAATACTTCTGTGAAGTTTGTGAGGAGGGACTTGATCCTGGAAAGTGGTTCTATCATTGTGCAGAGTGCGCGCAATCCATTCATTCTGCGTGCGCTCCATTGATACTTAAGTCTGAACAAGGCGTTAATTATCTCCATTTGGAAGGTGTTTATAAGTACATTAACATCAAGTTTGCGGGTGTACGAAAGCTAAGATTTCACCAACATCCTATGACACTTGCTGCAGGGACAGAGAATGATGGTTTTTGCCCTCAGTGCGGAAGCAAATTGCAATCCCATATGATCTGGAAGTGCATACGTTGTAACTTTGCTGTCCATTGTTACCATGGGATTGAATCAATATCTGTTGAGAATTCCCCAAGACACCTTTATCTATATGAAGAAACGAAACCTATGAGAAAGCAGCGTGGACCTCAAAAAAGCTTAGAATTTTATCCAAGTGAAATCATGAGACAAGTGACCCGTCATTGGAAGGTTGTTGACAATGATATCCAATAAGTGAAGCTCGCTTCAATGCGGTTTAATTTTGTATATAGTTTTATCAAACAAATATTGTAAGTGTTCATCCAAATCGAAAGTTGACAGAGGACAGCTTCTTAAGGAGCACTTAAGTCCTGTAAAAGTTTGTAATAAAGAAATGTGCATCAATAGATATGAGATGGATAAATCTTTTATTTACCAAGAACATTACGTCCACAAACTGTTTGATGAACTGCCCTCAACTATTTTTTTCATAATCAGTGTTGTCAAAGTACCCATATATTAACTCAAATCATTTTCCTTTTCCGATTTACGATTATATTGAGATAAGTG
Organism: Scalesia atractyloides; assembly: GCA_947069175.1. NCBI lineage: Eukaryota > Viridiplantae > Streptophyta > Magnoliopsida > Asterales > Asteraceae > Scalesia > Scalesia atractyloides. The sequence goes on from CAMTDV010000023.1 coordinate 21,744,029, forward strand.
AAACTCTTTTTAAACCAGGGGATGAATTTCCCTAGCAGTAAAATTGATATCAATATATTGGTTAGTAGCTGGAAGTACCTAAGGCTGTTCAATCAGTTAATTGTAAGCTAGTTGTGGTAAAATTCGGTTAGAAAGTCTATTTAAGTCATAAAAGCAGTTGCTAGGAAGAAAAACCAGTTTTATGCTTGCCCCAGTTAGCCGTTTGTCAACCATTGGGTATGATCTTTGTGGAACCAAGTTCTCTGCACTCGCTTCACTTGGTTACATCATTTGTGGTTCGGAGAGTATTAGGAGATCCGATGCACGTGCTGGACCGGCTCTCCCTCCATCACCTTTCGGTTGATCATTCTTCATGTACTTATCATTATGTTCTTGGGTGGGTTTGATGGTTTGTTGGGTGTGTCCTGTGTAGGATGAATGTATGTTTTAGTTGTCATTTCAGGTGTAAATACGTTAAGATTTAGTATTTCTCAATGATAATTGCTTTGTGGTTTGTTCTTCGTCCATAGATATGTTGATAAATTAGGATTAGAGATAAACCTGCTGCTAATGCTACAGTTGAACGAGTTGATAAAATTAAGGAAGTGACACAAAAAAACATGAGGATGTGTTAGGTACTCCGATTTATAGGACTAAATCACTAACTGATCAACTCCAAAAATTTAGCTTGAACTAGTAGTATACCCATCAATGAGTTCGTCAAATGTTATTTAGTGTATACTGTCGATGTTTTCCAGTGTTGTAATGACAAAAGTTTTTATTTACATTTACATGTATAATACGAACTTGTTAAACAAGTTCAGATTGGCATTATATTTTTTAATGCATTGAAGTAGACTTTTGACCCAGTTGCCCAATTATGAAAACTTTACTTGTTGACCATGACCCATACTGACCCGTTTCCTCACAATTGGGGTAAAATTCACTACTATGTCACTTTACAAGAATAGTGACATCATCAATCCTCTCATTATCAATGAAAGACCAGCCTTCATATCTAAACCCATTTACAGCCCTCATTAACCCCCCTGCAAAATATTAAAAGTTTCACTAAAGAACTGGAAAAGTGGTACCTGCAGATAACCCCTGGACATTAAAAAGTACCTGCTTAACCTCTGGCTACGTGCCCTTAATGCTGCAAGTGTTCGACCCCAACGGTGCAACACTTCGGGTACACTCCATGCCAGCATATACATAATATTGATAAGTTTTAACAAAATACAAGTTACGATATATAATAAATAAATATATACAATCCAACTTAACTAGTAAAAGAGATAAAGAAGGCTTAATTGTATTGAGATATATTGCTTTGTGATGAGAGAAGAACAGAATTTATACACGATTACAAAATGAAGAAAAAAGGAAACATAATAAAACTTTTGGCTGGACATATGGCTAGCAATGAGCTGGCGGATCCTCTAATTTGGGAGATGATGTTGCTCAATCTTAACTGATCCCTTCATTTCTTCTTTCTAACACTCCCCCTCAAGTTGAATAGTGGGATCCCCAAAATTCAACTTGACCAAGCAATTGTTTAAGATTCTGCTTCCGACAACTTTGGTTAAAATATATGCCAGTTGGTCTTCAGCTTGGACAGATGGAAGCACAATGATATTACTTTCAAGTTTCTCTATGATGAAATGTCTGTCCACTTCTATGTGTTTTGTTCGATCATGTTGCATGGGATTTTCTGAGATTTGAATTGCTGCTTCATTGTCACACATGATCTGCTTGTCTCTTTTGGAGGGAACCCAATTTCAGTTAGAAGTTTTCGTATCCATAGGGCCTCTGCCAACCCTCTTGCTATCCCTCTAAATTCGGCTTCAGCACTTGAGAGAGCGACCACCTTTTGTTTTTTACTTCTCCAAGTGACAAGATTACCACCAACCAGAGTGAAGTAACCTGACGTGGATCTCCGGTTTCCTTTATCTCCTGCCCAATCTGCATCAGTAAACACTTGAGTGTTTAAATGGCCATTTGATTTGTTGAGTACTCCATGACCAACAGTTCCTTTGAGATATCTTATAATCCTCAAGGCTGCCTCCATATGAGTAACTTGTGGTTGGTGCATAAATTGGCTTATTACTCCTACTGCATATGCTATATCTGGACGAGTATGCGAAAGATATATTAGCTTCCCCACTATTTGCTGGTATCTATTCCTGTCAGCCAACTCCTCTCCTTCCTCCATGTAAAGTTTTTGGTTTGTCATCATGGAGTTTCAGCTGGTTTGCAATCAATCATTCCAGTTTCCGCCAATAAATCGAGAATATATTTCTTCTGACAAATGAAGATCCCCTGTCTTGACCTTAACACTTCAATTCCAAGGAAGTATTTAAGTTTTCCTAGATCTTTCATTTCGAATTCTGTAAATAAGCCTTCTTTCAATTTTGCCATTTCTTCTTTGTCATTTCCTGTAGTAATCATATCATCAACATAGATTATTAAACAAGTTACCAGCTCTCCTCTTCGTTTAAGAAATAAGGTATGATCCGAGTTACTTTGTCTAAGCCCGTATTTTTTCATTGCTATGGTAAATCTCCCGAACCACGCTCGGGGAGATTGTTTTAACCCATACAATGACTTGTTCATGCGACAGACTTCACCATTTTTAAAGTTATGTGAGAATCCGGATGGTGCTTCCATATAAACTTCTTCTTTTAGTTCTCCATGTAGGAAAGCATTCTTAGCGTCAAACTGGTAAAGTGGACACCTTTCATTTGCAACTATGGAGAAGAGAACCCTGATTGTGTCAAGTTTTGCAACTGGAGAGAATGTTTCAGAATAATGAATACCATATGTCTGAGTGTAGCCTTTAGCAACTAGTTGGGCCTTATACCTCTCTATCATACCATCCGGCTTATATTTCACTGTATAGACCCATCGACATCCAACTAGTCTCTTTCCTTGTGGCAGAGTACACTTTTCCCACGTTCCATTCTTTACCAAGGCTTCCATTTCGATCTCCATAGCATTCTTCCAGTTCTTTGATTTCAGGGCTTGTTCAACATTGGAAGGGATATCTTCAGAACATATAGTTGCAGCAAATGTTTTTGCTTCCTGAGATAAGTTTCCTCTAGCTATGTTGGCCATGCGATATTTTGAACTTTTGGACTCCTTTTCAGAGGAATATCTTTTTGGCGGGACTCCCCTGTTTGCTCTCGGTGGTAACACATAACTTTCAGAAACTTCTTCTAGTGAGGGCCCTTCCCTTTCCTGTAACACCTCAGCATTTTGTCATGTTTCTTATTGACCAGACGCATTAAGGTCATCAGTAGATTCAATGTTTGCAACAGATTCAGAAGAATCACTTATCTCGGGTATCGGGTCGGGAGGAGTCACTTCGGTGGCACTTACATTTGGACTAGACTGTATAGGGCTTTCAGGTGATTTGTTGTTGGTACTGTGATTGTTACAGTTTCCTTCTGGTGTTATGACATATTTCAACCAACTCAGTGGGTCAAACTCTTCCTCCCCCTGACCACTGTGTTCGGAGGAGTAATAGTATTTGGTTCCGAGAAAGTTACAATTTATGGTGGTGTACATGTGACGTGTCTTAGGATTATAATATCTATACCCTTTTTAGTTAACTCCATAACCAACAAAGACACATTTTTCAGCACATGCATCAAGTTTACTTCGATGAGATTTTTGTATGTGGATAAAAGTTGTGCAACCAAAGACTTTGGGTTCGAGTGTAAGGACAGGAGGGAGTTTAGTAAATTCTTCCAAGGTTTTAAAGGGGGTTTTGAGGTTGAGGATTTGGTGGGAAGGCGATTGATAAGGTAGGTAGCTGTAGCTAGGCCTTCTGGCCAAAAGTCTTTGGGAACATGTGATTCAATTAGAAGAGCTCTCGTTATTTCTAACAGAATATGGTTCTTCCGCTCAGCCACACCATTTTGTTCTGGAGTGTGAGGGCAGGTTGTTTGGTGAACTATCCCTTTTGACTGAAAGAATTGTCTCATTTATGTGTTAACAAACTCCCCCCATTATCAGATCGGAAAATTTGGATTTTTTTTCGAAATTGAGTTTGAACCATAGTGTAAAAAATGGTGAGCCTATCAATGACTTCAGATTTATTTTTTAAGAAATAAATCCAAGTCATCCGAGTACAATCATCCATAAATATTACGAAAAAACGATAGTTTTGCCCCCCAATAGTGGGAGCGGGACCCCAAACATCTGAATGAATCAACAAAAAAGGCATATCAACTCTTGTGTTATTTGGTTTAAAGTGGCTTTTGGCCAATACACATGTTTCACAAGGAGACGTATTATTAGAAGGGAAAAATTTAGGAAACAAAATATGTAAATAACACGTGGATGGTTGCCCCAATCTTCTATGCCATAACCATGCTTCTCGTTCTACTGTTCCTTGAGCAAGCATCACAGTACCGCTTTGAGTCACCTCATCCACATGATACAGTCCTTGTCTTTCAGTGCCACGCCCAATGATCCGTCCCGTCCTGATATCCTGTAAAATACAAAAGGTAGGTTGCAAGAGAACTGAGCAATTAAGTTCTTTCGTAACATGGCTTATTGACAGAAGTTTATGTGAAAGTGAAGGCACATATAAACAATTAGAAAGTCTAAGTGTTGACGAGATCTCAATTGTTCCCCCTGTTTTTACATCCATCTTTCCACCATTTGCCGTTCTAATATTTGATTTTCTTGGTTTTGTTGAGGAGATAAGGTCAGCCAAATTGTAAGTCATGGTATCAGTTGCCCCACTATCAAATATCCATGACTCATCCTCTTTGTCACCATAATTTTGAGCCACGTTTATAAACCCATCATAATTTGGTCGATCGTTGCACCTTTTAAAACTTTCAATTATAAAACCTATAATTCATTATTCTTTATTTGAGGGACTGAACTGCAATTATTTTTTAGATAAACTGGGGTTTTCGAGAGTTTGTCTCTCTCAACCCCAATACCTGTGCAACAGAGTCATCCTCTTCCTTGTTCACAGCCGCTGCCATTCCTCCAAAACCACCGTTGCTCTTGCTTCCATCTCTGGTGTCCTCTCGGTTACCGGTGGATTTCCCTTTCTCCTGAACCGTGGTCTTTGTGACTTTCTTGTGACCATCGGACCACCATTCGGGATAGCCGACGAGCCGAAAGCACTGTTCTTTGGTGTGTCTTGTCATACCGCAGTGGTCACACTTTAGATGTGTTTTATCGGGTTTGGTAGGTTGAGACCAGCGAGACCCTTTTGTTACAAAACCGGATCCGGTAAGATTTCTCGGGTCTATAACAACGAGTCCGGCCTCCACTCCTGATGTTTCTTCTTTTGTACCGAGAATCTTTTGATGGGCTTCCTCTTTCCTAACGGCTGCATACGCCGCTTCTGCGGTGGACAGAGATTGAGTATTTCCCGTTTTATAGATTCATACTTCTGATCTAATGCATTCAAAAACCGGAATAACCTCTGCTCAGATCTGAGTTTTGTGTAGATCTTAATGTCCTCTGGGCATTTCATCGGGTTTGGATCGATCCTTTCTGTTTCTCCCCAAATTCCTTGGAGAGCAATCCAAAGATTTTCAAGAGAGGTATCATTTTGCTTAATTTCATTTGCTCTAACATGAAGATTGAATGTTTGAAGTTTGTCTTTCCCGCTGCTGTAAGTGATCACTAGAGCGTCCCACAATGTTTTCGCGTTAGGGAACTCGGTGAGATTGCTGGCAAGGATTGGTTCAATGTTCTGAATAAGCCATGAGAAGACGATTAGATCATCCTGTTCCCACTGCTCATACGTTTCATGGCTTGGATCTGGAGGGTCAGAGGTTAAGTGTTTCAATAGATTCTTTGATTTTCCGCCTATGGCGACTCGAATCATTCGAGTCCCTAAAGCGAAATTTTGACTGTTAAGTTTGAGGTTGATTTGTAGGTTGTCGGATAACTTTGGATTTTGGGGTTGGATGTTGAGGCCATTCTTGAATAAGTTGACTAGTTGGATTGATAAATCGGAACCCGAGTTACCATCTTCGGACATGGTAGCTGGGTCTCGTCGGACAAGAAATTGGAAGGTTTCGGTAAGTGATGAGCACGCCGGTCCTAGAACCGAAAGGCATGCTCTGATACCATCTTAACTAGTAAAAGAGATAAAGAAGGCTTAATTGTATTGAGATATATTGCTTTGTGATGATTTACATTGGAAGAGAAGAACAGAATTTATACACGATTACAAAATGAAGAAAAAAGGAAACATAATAAAACTTTTGGCTGGACATATGGCTAGCAATGAGCTGGCGGATCCTCTAATTTGGGAGATGATGTTGCTCAATCTTGACTGATCCCTTCATTTCTTCTTTCTAACAATCTATACCTCTAATTAATATGATCAACAATACGAATAATAGAACCACCTCCTTCACAAGGTCTAATAAGGTAACCACTAGGCAACTTTTCTGCTCGCACAAAAATCTGAACAGATGACATGTTAAGACCCATTCAAATGTTGGCTGGTGATCTTTCACAAACCTGCAAATTTTCAAATAACACAAGCATGGGTGATCTAAATAAATTTATAATCAAGAAATAGAATTTGGGAAAATTTAAAAGGATTAAATACCACTAAATTGCCATTTTCTGTAGAAGAAGTATAATGCAGCAACCAGAAATCACGTGCAGTAGATAAAGCTACAGTCATAGCCATAAGGATTCGGAACGAAATTGAGAAAACTACTAGCAGGTTAAAATTCATAGGTGACGTAATTAGTTATTGTTTCCTATTTCCCGTAACCCATTCCTGTCGTCAACGCTTTGAGATCAAACAAGGTGAAATCCAAAGGAAAAGATAACATGTGATTGTTCTTTTGAGAATGTGTTTTCTTTTATATTTGAATCTTTGTCAAGATGTCTTTGAATTATCCCTTGAATGTTCAATATGATGATTTCATGGTCTGGTGTATGCATGTAACATGGCAGCTACTGCCTCAGCACAGCGAACCACCAGGCGTCTTTGCTAAGTACATTATAAACTTTTGTACATGGTTTCTTTCATATATTCGGATTTCATCAAATTTAGTCTACACCCTAATTGGGAAACTACCATCTTTTGCATTGTTCATGCTTCTACATATTGCATCATCATTCAGATTTGTCAAGCATATTCTCCACTTATTTGAGTTGGATGTTAAAAGGTAGAAATGATAGGCTGCTAAAAGATATGGGGACTTTTGTTTTGCTTATTTTAGAGGCCTTGTAAATCAAATAGAGTTTCCCCAGTTTTGTCTAACTACTGCAGATATGCCTAAAATGTTATATATCTGCATAAACCAACAACATTGCACCTTATGGGCAACATAATATCATCACCACATAGTTTCCTTATTTACATTGTATCAATGTTTATACATTGCTGCTTGAATTATGCAACAGGCAAACAACAATGAGCTGTAAAAGAATTTCAGAAGATGACCTGATCTTAGGGAGAGACATTAGGAACTGGGTGTTTTTTGGCAGACGCAAAAATCTGCGCAGAGTAAACAACCTAGTTACTATAAAATAAGGTGTACCTAAAATGCACCCATCAATCCATCATACCTAGGCCCATATTACCACAAACTATCATTGACGGGTTTCCAACAGAATTGTCCATCGGTGATACTCATTTGTTTAGTAGTGGGCATGGCCCAAGAACGAGTTTTGTGAGTGAAGGAAGGAAAATGTATGTGTTTTTTTTTTTTTTTTTTTGGGGGGGGGGGGAGGGGTTCTTGTAGCCAGCTTTTGTTGCGAAAGGGGCAAAGTCTGGATAGGGTAACTAGGTGCTTACGTGGAGCTGGTTTTGAACCCTCCTGACGTAGATGCAGATCTTAGAGAATTCACAATGAAAACCTTAAAAATATGTAAAGGAGTTTAGTTATATTATGAGGAATGGTTGTTAGTGGAGGAGAGAATATATGGGAAAGTTACTGTTCATCTGTAAATATATGAGAAAAAGAATCTGGAGAGAGAAAACCTTATAAATTTGTTAATATTTTAAGAAATGGTTGTGAGTGAATGAGAGAGAAAATGTAATGATAAAGGTATAAAAAATATTATTTAATTGAAAATGAGAGAAAAAAGACAGTTGTTTTAGTGGAAATATATGGATATAAATAGGGAATTCATTACGAATGCTCTTAGTATGAATGTTTAAATTTGGATACTAGATTGCATTGATTGAATCATTTTTCTCTTTTGGAGGTTGTGAAGTTACCAGAGCACCGATATGAAAATCTGGGACTTTTTTTAATAGTTTTAATTCGACATTTCAAGTTTAGGATGTATTTAAATGCAAACTTTTATTGATATTTAACGAGTTGTTTCAGATATCTCTCTTTTTGTTGATTTTATTAACTTCTGTTACAACTGAATTTTCCATATGCTGTTAGAACTATTGTATACGATACAAATACTGCAAGTTATATACATAATAAATCCGTTGGAGATAGAACACTTACTCATTTGGCTTTGTTAAAATGAAGAAAAAAATGAAGTTAACACAACATAGAAGAAGAAAATGGGATTGTTCTGCTATAGTCCATGATGAGACCACTAACTTTTTGATAAAATTGGAGTCAATGATGAGTTAGCAACTTCACTAGAAGATGTATGGGTCTTATTTTTGATATGCTGCATTTTAAGTTTTAATCCTCAAATTGACGAAAGCAAGTGAAAAAAATGCATTAGAAAAAACCACTTATAATTTATTTGTTTACTTCCCACAGCAGTGCACGGGAACTGATGTGTGGATATAAACACGTTGTATTTTGTATAGTTTTGTGTCGGGTTTAAGCATTTAAACGTGATTATTCGTATCGATATATGTGCTTATCACGTGTTGGGTTTTTTCAAGATAAACGGAGCTTAAACATGGTAAAAAGCTCATACGAGCAGGAAAACGGGGTCGACGGGTCAAGATGGGACATGTAGCGGAAAAAAGTCAAAGAAGGAAGCCCCCGCGCCACGCAGGGGATGCATATGATAACATCGCGACGTGCGACAAATGTTCAATTGGAGTCGGTTTGGATGATTCAGGCGCCACACGAGGCAGAACAAGGACTCTCCCGCGACACGCGGGAGAGGTCAGTTGCGGATAATTACAAATATCGATCTAATTTGTGTTTTGAGACATCCGGTTTTTCCTAGCCGCCAAAGACAAGTTCATAGGCGAAGTTAGGCGATTTTCTCAGTATTCCTTCATCTTTCAAGTTGTTCTTCCAGGTTCAATCGATTTCCAATGACCATTGAAGCTGCGATGATTTCTATGCTCAGCTAAACCGCTTGTGGCTTCTGCCCGGATGAACGATTACTTTGTTTTTCATTAACTTTGTTTACGGATTCTTTTTAATTGGTAAAGCTTGACTACTTGTGTTGATTTCTTGGTAAACGTTTTTTATATTTGAATTATTTGTGGTTTTTCAAGCATATTGACGATATACTTGCATCGTTAGCGGGTTGGTAAATTGGTGGATAGTTGATATAAACAAACGGGTTATTAGGTTGTATGGTGAATCTTAAAAACTATCCCTAATAACTAATCCAAATCATTAATTCCAAGGCTTCTATGTGGTGTTATGAATCTGTAAACGAGTTTTTGTGTTAAATAGATAATCGGGATTCCGGGTCGAGGTTACTTTTTCTCATCTTGATCACAACTTTCTTAATTAGTTTTCTTGTTTTTAAATCAATTAATCAAACCCCCAAGTTAGATAATTTAGTTTTTTGTTAAAATCTCTACACTTACCACAAATTCCACGTTACCCGACTTACGCTATCTACTTAGTATAATTAGGTTTTGCATGACCCTTACAACAGTCATCAAAATGTTTAGAAAACAAGAAAAACTATTCTAAACTAACACTAAGCGCACGAAATCCCCGGCAACGGCGCCATTTTGATGACTTTCGTAAGGGTCATGCAAAAACCTAATTACACTAAGTAGATAGCGTAAGTAGGGTATCGTATCCACGGGAAATTTGTGTCATGCTGTGCTGATGGTGATAGTTCTCCATAAGTGGTGCACCCAGTTACCCGTAGAACTAAGAAACCATGAGGGCCACCCAATACATAAGCTTGACCTTAATATTATCAATGTTGGAATCCGATGTCATATTTGTGGATTGCCTTCCAATGGGTTTGTATACTTTTTGCGATGATTGCAATTACTCTCCGGTGATGTTAATTGTGCGTTTATGCCTAAAGAAATTACTCACAAGAGTAGATGGGCTTCATCAAGTCGTAGCAGATTATCCAAGATGGCATGTCGTGTGAGTATTGTTGAAAGGTGTTAATTCTGTCTATTTGGAAGGTGTTTACAAGTACATTCACATCAAGTTTGGTGGTCTACAAAAAACAGATTGGCTTCACCAACATCCTTTGTCATTTGCTCCCGGGTCTGAAAACGATGGTTTACACCATGAGTGCGGAAGCAAAGTGCAATCCCATTTGATCTGTAAGTGCTTACATTGTAACTTTGCTCTCCATTGTTACCATCATTTTGAAGTAGCGTTTCGGAGAAATATGAAGAAAACAAACGTATAACAAAGCGCCGTGGGCCTCAAAACAAACTTCAAATTTTACCCAAGTGAAATGGTAAGGCCGGAGACCCGTCATTGGAAGGTTGTTGACTATGGATGAAGCAATAATTTATATCGCCAATTGGCCAAAGTATATGGTTTCATTAACTGTAAGGGACTGTTGAGAAATGTAATACACTTTCATACTTTATCTCTACATTACCATCCAAATAGAGCTAGTGATTACTTCTCTTCGACATGACTTTTTACATTTTTAAATATTTCTATTTTCATTCACAAGGGACCATCTATATAATTTGTTCAAGAAAAATCTAAAAACCTTGTTGCGAATTGAGTGAACCGTGATATACTTTGGAGTCGAAATGAATAACGATGGTTTCAGTTTGGCCGTTGGTGGGAAAGATAGATGGTTTGAACTTGTCGGAAAATCGAATGAAACTGAATGCAATGGAGTGAGGGGGTGGGGTTGGATTTTAATTTGTCTTGTCTTAGCTTGTTAAAATCTAAATGATCAAAATGCCCCTGAAACTAGCTGACCAAATTAACGGCGTTAAACCAAAGGACATCTTTGAAACGAAACACCGTAACCTCTATGGTCCATCAACCCATACATAAACAGCTTTAAAAATCTAAGTAACGGATAACAAGCCTCTAAAGAAAGTAAATTAAATTTAATACCACCCTCAAAACATACCAACTTTAATGACCCCAATTTGTGAGAACAAAAACCTCACCTTTCTTTCTGTATATGTACTCTATACAAATCCTGCCTGCCACTATACACACTAAACCAAACTCTTAGCAGCAAAAAAAATCCCAAAAACAAATAAAACACCAGATTCCTTAATTTGAATTGGATATACCTAAGAAGTTCATGGGTCGAAATCGTTCTTCAAACACATCTTCATTGTAAAAGCAAACTCTTCTATCTTTGTATGAGGTATCTGAACCTGTAATCATAAGACATGATTTGAACTTGTTTAGAAACGGGCTCTCTTCCTCGTTTCTCAAGGCAAGTAACCGCGTGTTTCCTTAATTCACCGGGTAGTTGAAGGCAAACCCAATCTGTTAAAGCTTCCAGATCCTTTCCAAAATCTAGCAAATACCGATCTAACACGTTCGGTATTAATATTTTGTTTGTTTTTGTTATGCCGCACGCTGCTTGAAGGTAATCTCTCTTTGCTGTTGCTAACTCGCTCTCCACTTCTGCTGACGTGTACACTCTCACCTGTACATGGGAAAGTTGTGGTCAGACAACTTGACTTGAACAAACAAAACGATAAAAAGATTTATAAATATAATACCGCAGGAGAAGACCAGCTGCCATTGCATAAAGCAAATGTGACCAATGGTTCGGACCACTCCAAGCCAAATTTGCGACGAATTTCAGTTTCATTTTGCTCAGGAGATTGTGGACATGACTGAAAGAATGTTGTATATATGATCAACAGCAAAAAAGAATATTAGTAAATAAATGAGTAAATGCAATTTTTGTCCCTAGACCAGTTTTGCGACTTTCGTCCAAAGGTTTGTTTTTCCGCATCTGGATGCAAAAGGTTTAAAATCTTTCCATTTTCATCCAGCTCGTTAACTCCATCCATTTTTTAAGTCAGGGGTACTTTCGTCTTTTTTCTCCATTAAGGGTATTTTGTATACTTGTACATTATGCTAAATGCTTATACATGAAGTGAAAAAGACCAAATTGCCCTTTAAGCTAACAAAAAAAAACGGAAATACCCCCGACTTAACGGAGACAAATGGATGGAGTTAACAAACCGGATGAAAATAGCAAGACTTCAAACCTTCGGAACCAGATGCGGAAAAACAAACCTTTGGACGAAAGTCGCAAAACTAGCTAAATCTCAAGGACATTAATGGCATTATATACTCTAAATAAATTATTACTTATATTGGGAAATACAGCTTACAAGTTTTAAGCGATTAGGAAGCCTCAAGATAAAATGCTCGATTGATATCGCGTTTAGCAAATACCCGTCTACCTTTATTGTTGCCTGATAAAAGTCCAATCATCTTAGTGCAATTACTATAATAACCCAATTGAAAGTAGAAATGGAAAGATGGAAATGAGTTGAACCAGTCACCTTTTGCATTAGTGTTGGCATCATTTCCGGACTCTCGGGTATTCCATGCTCTATATATGCCTGTCATATTACCTAACCCTTGTAACACTTTGAAAAATATATGTCGTTGACACTTAACGATATAAATGGAATCATAAAAAGATATACTTACATTCATCATACAAATATTGTAAGTGTTTATCCAAAATGTGAGCTTTTGCTGATGTGTCAAACCCTCTAAGTTGACGGAGGCCAGCTTCTCAAGGAGGAGCCTAAACATTATAGTAGCACATAATTAATAATTCATGAAACAATTTGTTTTTTTATACTAAGAAGATTTGTATCAAAACATCATATGACTAAACTTACTTGAGTCTACGTATCAAGAGGGATGCATTCATTTTCTTTTTAAAATCAATAGAACCAGCTTCAATAGCAAAAAGATCCTTATACGGGCCAATGTCTCTCCTCTTTGACTTCAAACAGACACCGTAAGGATCCCTAAACGCAGGCCCTCGATCACCACCGGTTCGATCCAACGACATTAAATTGGAGAACGCCTCTGCATCCATCGTTTTAGCTTTCAGTTTGCTTAATCGTAAAAATATTCCAATCAAGCATTTCAACACATTTTCAGATATCTTGTTGCATTCACTTTCAGCCTCCACAATTCTATCTCCTGAAGATGAACTCGAACAGCTTTCTTGAGCCTTTTCTTGGTCCACTATCCTGTTCTGTAGTTATGCAATTGCAAGTCAGATCATTTAGCTTCCAAAAGCTAAAGTTTGAGATCAAACAGAACTATTCGATTCAAATTCGAAAAAATAGAAATTCGAATTTGATTATCAAGCTTCGAATTCGATTATCAAGCTTCGAATTCGAGTCAAGTAATCGAATACGAATTCATGATTTTCAATTCGATTTGATTCGAACTTCGAATTAGAATTATACATATATATATCTTTTTATAAACCTTCTAAATTTGGGTCTAACTCTAAAAGCCTTTATAATTACTTTGTAGTAGTTTTGAAAAATAAAGGTTAAACAATTTATTATTTAGGGTGAATTTGAACTTAATCGATTTTATTTGAATTCGATTCGAATTTGAGTTTCTAATACGAATCGACACAAATAAATCATATTTTTAATCGAATTCGAATCCAATACGAATTCAGGTAAAAAAATTAAAAATTTAAAAAAATTGATTCGACTAATTCGAAAATTCGTTATTCAATTCGTTGAACACCCCTAACCATTTGTGCCTCAAAATCAATACGACTTCTTTAAGGTTCTAATAAGGATTGATGACTACAACTTTATAACAAAAGAAAGCTCTAAATTAATAATGATTGAGCTTGAAATTCAGAATTTATTTCATTAATCTATCCTCTTTTTGGACCAATTCAGTAAACATTATAATTCCCATCACAATAAGCATATTATATAGAAAACTTGTAATCATCAACCACAATTTTTTTAATTGACTCAAACAAAACCATGATATAGATTGCATAATTTTGACTTTTCAAAGTCAAAACGGATATTATACGGTACCTGTGGTTTAGGAGGACTGCATTTTCCAGCAGTTTCAAATTTAATTTGAGGTCTTTTCACTAAACTTTGTACTTCCCCAGCTACCCTTTCAGGAGAACTCTTAACTTTGCTATTGGAATTAGCAGATGACCGGTTTTCTTTACCTAAAACACCATCATCACTAATGACCGAATTCGATTTCTTCAAATCAGCATTCTTTATCTCAACCACCCTATTCAAAACATCAGTCCCGATTTGATTAGAATAGGATAATCTACTCGAAGCACTTCTCGAGAGCGAATTCAGTGGTATTTTGTGTTGTAATAACTTGGATGATTCTGAAGCCATTTCAACTGATCCATCACCGGTTTTCACAGACTGTGCTAATGGTTCTAATGAGTTATTATCCGAATTAATATTGATTCTGGATGATACACCAACAGCTTCTTGATACAAACCCTGCCTAAAGCTAACAACTTCTTCCTCTAACCGTACAACTTCTTCTTCCAGAACAGCTACTTCAGCTAACAGCTCCAAAGTCTGCCAATTTTCAGATAATTCAATATACATAATTTGATTAGTGATGAAGTTTAACAAGATTTGAATAAAGTGGACACCTGTGGAGGCAGATAAGGAGGAAGATGAGGTAATGTTCCTAAACGTCTACTGAAAGCTCTTTCTAGTGCTCTGTGTACATTTTCTTCTTGTCGTAGCTTCTTCTTCAACTTATCCACCTGTTAATTCATCTCAAAAAGATTCAAATTAGTGCGTGTGTGTGTAGAGAGAAAGAGTGTAATGAGTAATGACATACATCTTCAAGAAGGGCAAGTTTTCTTTCAGTTCTGGTAAGTCTTCGATTAAGAATAGGTTTTCCAGCAGCTTTTGATTTGCATCTTGGTATTTCCATATTGCTGAATTTGGTAATCAGAAATTGAGAATCTTGTGGTGGTCAAATTTGATCTGCAAGAAACTCAGATGGGTCAGTGGGTAACATAGATTTTCATTCAAAAACTAATATAAAAAGATTATATTAAAAACACCCATGTGAGATTTGTACCAAAACCAGGAACATCTCACTTCGGCATTTTCACAAACACCTTCACTGCAACAATTTACCAATACCAAAAAAAACAAACTTTCCCAATAATCAACAAGAATTACAAGCATCAGTTTCCCCCAATCTGAAGTAAATCGAAAAGGGTCAACAAAACAATTTACAACACGAAACAAGAGCTTCAGATGAATGAACAAGAGGCGTCATAATGTTATATCTTGTTCAAACAATGAAAATTGAAAAGGTGATGAGAGAAGGATTCATCGGAGAAAGAAAGATAGTTTTTTTAAGGTGATAGGGAGCGGGAAAAAGGTAGTGAGAAAACATGTGTGAGAGAGAGAGAGAGAATGTGAATATAATAATATCCTGATGGGGTGGTATAGATAGATAGATAGATAGATAGATAGATAGATAGATATGGGGGGGGGGGGGGGGGTGTTGGAGTAAAAAAGAAACAAGTTCAGTCAGAGTGAGATGAGGAAAAGGACGAGAGAGTGGGGAGGTTCGATGCAAGTGATGGTAGGCCACCGCCATGGACAGTGACACAGAAGCTCTGTAACGTAACAACTACAACATCGGTTTAATATATATACTCCCACTCTCTTCTACGTTATTTTTAAGGGGAAAACAAGCTCAACAATACTCTATTTTTATTAGTATTATTATTCTTTTATATTGGAGAGTAAATGAAATATTTAAATAATTTTTACGTATTTAAGTTATTTTTTATACTGGGGTAAATGTTAAATAGTTCTTAAAAGTTAAAACCATTGAGGGAACATAAATAAGCGAATATTGAATGGTCCGGATATTAGTGGCCCGACTACGGTAACAATAGCTCCCGGATTAGCCCATCGAAAGTCTGAACCAAGGAAAGATTGGGAAACCTTGTGGATGAACACCCTTTATGTTAGAAGCATTCACATTAATAAGATGGGAAAAGGTAGTACCGGACTTTATGATGATAACCATGCCCTAGGTTTTTAAGGAGAAACTGACAAATCGAAGGATATGAGATGTTAGACCTAAAAACGCTTGGACAAACCAAAACCAAACTCCAACAGGAACATGCTAGGGGTTAAGTGTCTTCTCCCTGTATTTCGGTACCGATACCGGTACAGGTACCACTTTTCCCTGTTCTTCGGTACCGAACAAGTACCATGCTCATCCCTAGACTACTCCCCCTAAGTGAAGCACCTCGTACACCCTTAACATTAAGAAGATCTCAAAGGTCACCAAGACCAATGGACAAATGGTTGGCCTATGTAGTAATCCCCAAGACCAATGGACAACACGTTGATGTCCTTTCAGAAACACCGACTTTAGTCGGCTATAAGACATATCATCGACGACATATTTGCCAAAAATGAACTAGACTATTTAAGCCCTTATTTTAAGAGACATCTCATTGAAAATAAAGACAACTAGTCACTTACCTAGTATTTACTTCGAGTTTCAACATACACGATCAAGCTCTGAGAATTAGAGTTCAAGACTCCACTAGCATTCTTGAGTCAAGTCGATTTTGCGTTTAGTCACCATTACAATGTATTATAACTATATCTTGTTAGAAAACGTAGAAACCTAAAACTAAAACAATATCTTAGTATCATATTATGTGTATGTTTAAGTTTAATATAATGTGATGCAATATAATATAATATAAGATAACATCATATTACATTACACAAGATAAAATAATATGCTATGATATAATACAATATGCTATAATACGATATGACATAAAAAATTTAAGTCACTGTAATAATATGCTATATATATTGCTATTTTAATCATTTTTAATTAATTTTGATAGTTGAATACAACTTTTATCATAATTATAATAGAAAGTGAGTGGGACAGTTATAAATCTAACACAAATTACAATTCGGGGTGAATATTATTTCTTTGTACAGTTTGGATCAAATACAAATGAATTGTAACGTGTTAAATGTGAGAAGTGAATAAAGTTCAATCTACTCATGCATGTTTTTAGTTGAAAAATAAAATAAAAATAAAAAAAACAATATACATACTCTAGAGTAAATATATAATTACTCTATTGTAATTATATGACTGCTATTTATTTTGTTTTTTAAGATTTAGGATTAAAATTATGCTTTACTAGATAAAAAAAACTTCACTTCTCACGTTTAGCACATTAAAATCCATTTGTAAATAACCTTATCCTTTCTTTGTATAACCCATGTGTATATGAAAAACAAAACGACCAAATTTCATAAATGTGTAAGACTGGATATGGATGATCAAGTGATTGACCAAATCAATTACGTTTAGCATGTTAAAATTGATATGCCAATCACGTGTAATACCTCAAAAACGAGTTTGGTAATCAAATCACGTTAATATTAAAGTGCGGGTAAAAATATTGTTGGTGGTAAAAGTTAGCTCGTAAACAAAATAACTAGGAGTAAGATAACCTAGTTAGCAACATGTAAATAGGTAATAAAACAATGAGTTGTAGCCTCATCTAATATAATCAAAACTAAACTTAAGTGAACAAAGTTGTCGAAAAGGAAACTTGTGTTTTAAAAACAAAAAAAGAGACATAACACACACGGTGTGTGTATATGTCGATCATCAGGAGAGCAAACAAGGGGAAAACCTTGTTCATCCAAGAATCATTAAATTGAAGGAGAAATTGGGCCTCAAATCCGTGCATGAACACGAATTATCGATCACCTAGCTAGGGTATCATAAGGTATGTTTAAAAGCCTAGATTGGTGAAAGTCATAATTTGAGACAAATAGAATACTTGCAATTAGGTTGTTGGATTATGATCCAAAGATGAAATTAGGTATATATGTATGCTTGATTTCGTTAGACATAAGGAAATTATGTAATATTTGATGTAAGATTACTTGTAAGTGATTAACAAGTAGATTATGGAAGTGGTTTTGATTATATGATGAAGTTGATGATATACTTGTGTTTAGAATCATCATGCACTATAGTAATAGGAAGAAACTTGAGCAAATTATGAGTTTGAGTACATGTTCATGCTTACCATGAAATGGGTTTTGTATGATCTGATGAATTGGTGTTATATTCATTTAATAGATGCTTGAAATCATCATGTCTACTAGTTTGTATAGAGAGCTTGATTATATTAAGTGTTCGGATAAATGGCTAGTAATTTGATGAAATGGATTTTTACGTAGAGATCCCTTAGTTTTAGCATGAAAGAAATGGGATGAACTTGGTTGGGAATTTAGTTGAATTGGTAGCCCAAAAATAATGCCTACCAAGTATTTGATAAAATGCCTAGAAGAGTTCATTAAACTTGTTAGTGAATTGCATACGTCAATAGGCAGTTGACTTTAAAAGTCAAACTGACCTATAATAGGATAAAATGATAATTTTGATATAAAGTCCATAAGGTGGGATAGTCTTGTTAAATGGTGACTAATCTAACCATTTTGCGAATAATAAATGGTAGTTTGACGCTTGACAAGCTAGGTGGAAGCTTGGGAAGAAGCGGGTCAAACGGGTCGAATACACGTGGAAAACATAATCGGATTGCAAGGTAAGTAAAGCTTACGTCTTGTAACTAAAACACATTATTGTTGTATTGGTTAAGAATAAAGTAAATTAGTATTTGAAATACGACGTGCCGACCAGAATGATACGGGTCAGAACAAGTGAAAATGGTAAGAAACCATATTTGATGGTAAAAAGGGGTAAAACGGTAACTCGATCATGTGATGACGAATAAACAAGGAATTTTGAAAAGTTACCTTATGGTGTAAACCATAATCGGTAAAAAGGGTAAAATGATAATCTAGTCACGAGTTGACGGATAAATAATGAGTTTTGAGAAAAACACCCTATGGCGTAAGCCATAATGGGCCAAATAAATTAAGAAACGACTTTTAAGTAATATGATCATATGGTGTAAACCGAAATGGGCTAAATTGGTGAGATGATAAATAAAATACCATCTCATAATGATAAAATGGTCATTTAGGCCAAACGGGTCAAATGGTTATATTATAACAATTTGACAATAATGACTAATGGACGCTTGTCGAGTTTTGTGTTCACAGGAAGAATAGCGTATAACTTGCATTGTTTTTAATTAGCAATTAATGTGCAAGGTATCAAAACGGGTCAATGTTATGATCCGAACCAGGTATGTGTAATGGGTCAATCTCTCAATGAGAACTTAGGGTCCGATGAGAGTTAAACGAGTCATGGGTGGAATTGGATTACCTAAAGTGAGGTATATCTAGTAATTTAAATTGATGATATTATATTCTTAGAAACATAATGAATTTTAAATAGAATATGGATTAAAAGTGCCAACTTGGTCAAAATAAGCTTTTAAATGTCTTTCGTGGTTAAAAGACTAAAATTGACCAAAACGCCCTCGAATGATAAACCGGGTAAACTACCCGTAAGAGTAGCTTAAATATGAGTTTTACAATTCAGTTAACCTATCCGATAGTATAAAGTGAAAGGCTTAAACCATTTTGGCGAAATGCTACGCAATGGGTCATTTTCGTAATAAGTGTCAAATTCAAGGGTAGAATAGAAGTTTGATGATTTTCCTAGCATAATACGTCACAAATGAAATTGTGATGATTAATGAATGAAGGTTATAAAATAGAATAGTAGATATGAAGATATGCGGATAAATTAAGCTTGAGTGATTAATTCTATAACGGGTCAAAATAAAAATGCGCATAAACCGGGTAACGGTCGCGTAGTTCATAAAAGTTACAAATCCAGGTTAAGGATTTTGGGTTTATTACATAGACATTTTTTTACGATATTTAGAAACAAGTTTCAAGTGAAACGGATAAGTATTCAAGAAGATACGGAGGTTTTCGTATAAAAAGGGCAAATTGGAGAAATCTGCAGCAGTCTACCGTAAGCTACGATTGCCTGTCGTAGCTCACGGCAGGCAGCTGCTAATCGAAACAGAACCTATGTGCCGTAAGCTACGGCACAGAGCCATAGCCTACAACGTTGTTTTAGTATTTGGGCTTAAATAGATTAGTTATAAACTCCATATGACTAATATATTCGATGATTTTGTGACCCAGGTTGCTTACCAAGGAAAAATGGATGTTGATCAAGTTACGTAGCAAACCGAACATAAACCAAGAACCAACGCTTCAGTATTTAGATTTTTTAGACTATAAATAATAAAGTAAATTGTCGATCTTACGAATACGCTTCGGTACGAACGAAGTTTTAATTAATTTGGTTTTGGAAACGATCATGCATATATATATATATATATATACAAATATAAATGCTAGAATTTATAATTTTGACGTGAGACGGGTCTTACACCACAGCTATTATAATGATAATAAAATAAGCACAAATAATCATTTTTAAAATAAAAATATAAGTGAAAATACAAGTAATAATAAAATACATAAACAATAACCTATAACAAAATAGTTTATATTAATACTATAACAATCTATAATCTTTTATAATAAAGGCTTGAGTTCATTGCAAAACTATAAATAATTGCAAAACTTTAAAAACTCCTAATAAACAATCATTTTATTTATACATTAAACATTATTTAAGGGTACCTTTATCATTTATTATATGTATTTTTATGATTACATATACATAACCACAAGTTTACATATTTGTAATAACCAAACTATATATATATATATATATGTGTGTGTGTGTGTGTAATAACTAAATTACATATGTATAAAAAAACTAATTTACCAATATGTGCTTATAAATTACAAATGATAAAACTGCTCTTAACATATATACAATAAAAAATACATAAAATAAATGATAAAAGTGTCTTTAAATAATGTTAAATATAAAATATATAAATAAATGATTGTTTATTATGAGTTTTGAAAGTTTTACAATTTACTAACGTTTCATATTATGATTAGTAATATATTTGGCATTTATGAAATAGACGTCTAAACGTTTGTCATTGTAATGATATTGAATGAACAAAGAATAATCGTTCGGTTTGAAAATTTTATTTAATAATGTAACATAATATAAAAAATAAAAAAACAATTTAAATGTTATAATAAATAAATAGTATATCAAAATTCATTTCTTTAAGGGATATTGAATTTAATTAACCCCAACTTTCACCAATTGGCCGATAACACTCCCAACTTTCGATTTGTACACCAGCACTCCCAACTTTCAACTTATTGGTCGATAACACTCCCTAACTGACTTAACCCTAATCCAGTTAGTTTTTACTGATGTGGCTTCTGATGTGTCCCTTTTTGCTGACGTGGCATATGATATGGCAACTGATGCGGTAACTGACATGGCATTTTTTATGACGTGACAACTAATGTGGCGGCTGACATGGCATTTTTGATGACATGGGAGCTGATATCAACTAACTGGGTTAGGGTTTAGTCTGTTAGGGAATGTTATCGGCCAATAAGTTGAAAGTTGAAAGTGCTGGCGTACAATCGAAAGTTGTGAGTATTATCGGCTAATTGGTGAAAGTTGGGGTTATTTAAATCTAATATCCCTTTCTTTAAATACATATCTTGAGGACTGTGTGTTAATCAATTATATTATAGTCAACCCGTACAATACAATTATATACGTTTTTTTAAAGATATAACTTTTTTTATTTACTTAGTATATAAAATTATGTGTATTAAAATTCTACGGTGTGCGTTCAATTTACAACATTTATGTACAAATACTTATCATCATTATAACTAAATTTTCAAATAATTTAATTATGTGTTATAATTATTCAATTTACAACATTTATGTATAAATAATTATTTGGTAGTTATAATTAAATTTTCAAAAGGGGTAAGTTCAAGATATATTCATTTTATTATCACAGATATCACATTTTAAATAATTGAAGTAACATGTCGACTATGTAAGACATTTAAAATTTGGTTTTACCGTCTCTTTCTCATATTAAATATTCGATGTCACGTGCTAACTTCTCATGAACTATAGATTTGATTTTAGAAGTATGTGTCATATTATTTAAAATTAATATTAACATCAGATAAATATAAGTCCATTATGATAATTATAAACTAGTTAGAGATATTTATTTATATAACTAATTATAATTTTGGAACATCTAGACAAATCCCAAAAAAAAACAATGATATATAATTTATGATGATAAAGTGATATATAAAAAAGAAGAAGAAAGAAGAAAACCATGACTAGTGAATCAAATTTTTTATTACATTTATTTAACAAATAAAAATCAGTAATAACCTTTTTGGGGTGGACCGTGGATGTACCAAAAGGAAACCACATGAGTGGCAGGACTTCCCAGGCTCAATCATGAACAACCAACGAGCATCTCTTTATTATATAACTTTCTGAATTTTTTAATAAACTATTACAAAACTAATTTGTAATCTGTGACGAATAGAACATCTTTCGTATTTTATAAACACCTACTACAAAAATTTATGCTTGTTTTTTAATTGTATTAAGATTTTATTATTCTTATAATTATTAGGATACTTCATATGCGTATTATACAAATTATAATATACTCTTGAGTTCTAAATATTTTTTTTATTCTTTTGCCTTTAAAAAATTTAATATAACTATAGCAAGGTATAACAAATTTAATTGTAAAATTCAAATTCAAGACTAATCAGTTTAATGTTTGCGGTGTATCTGCACCGCAACGTACGTAGATCTTATTATCAGTGTTTACCAAAAACAAGTTATCTACGTTAAATTCATAAATACAAAATTGGTATATTATGACTAAGTTGGAATCATTTTGTTTGGGTAAAATTAATGATTAAAATTAGTATGAAAGTTGAACGAACTAAACAAACATTCCTTAGAACTTATTTACAAATGGGTATATAAACGAAACATAGGTTTATTGATCCCAATAACTAAAGTTCAAATGGAAAAGCATATATTACACAGATAACCTAGCGTACAATAATATATTTGATGCTTATGGATTTTTGATTGGTTAGGATGTGGGCAGCAACGTAATCAACAATCTGTGTTTTTTTTAACGGCAAGTAACGATGTGCCAATCACTGTAATACCGGGCGCTGTGGTCAAAGTCGATTGTTTGATCGCCGCCAACCCCTTGGCTCTTCTTAGATGCACGGAAACCCGACCTTCACCCGCCCGAAGACACGACAGTGGAATAATTGGTAAAACCTTGTCTCCCATCCAAGTTAAACTGGCGCCACCTGTATTTGCTCTTCACCTAAATACCGTGAAAGATAACGAGAAGAGTGGGAATTGAATTTGGTTTACAAAGAACAACTTTCCTTTCCCTAACCACTTCACTATTACCTCATTCCCAACGGTCTCTATTAGTTTTGCCACTTCTTATTGTCCATGTTCTTGGAATTTGTGTCCTTTTGCTTCTATTTAACTCATTAAGAGTTACTTTTTGTATTTTAATAATTTATTATTGATCCTTTTCAAATATTTATGACGAGATATAGTAAATAACTAGAAACTTTTTATCGCGCGTTGCGACGGAAAACTCACATACAAACTAAATGGTAAAGATGAGTAAAAAGCTACAAAATATAAATATGTAAAATAACCAAATACTAAATAAAATGTAACAGAGAGAAGAAAACCATGCGAATGTAGATAAAAGTATCCCGCACATTGCAACGGTATGTCACATCATATATTAAACTCTAGGAAAACCGTACAAATGTAGATAAAGAAACACTTGTGTCGAAATATAGAATAAAAACACATGTGGGGGTATATTCGCAAACACAAAAAGTTACATCCTAAATTAAACTCCAGTAAATTGTAACATATCTAAATTTATTACAATTAATAAATAAATTTAATAAACAATAAGATTAAGATATAATAATTCTAAAAATAATATATATATATATATTACACAATTTGTTTAACATATTTAATACACACAATAAAAAGTATTTGAGTATAAAGTTATGAATTGTCAATATTTTCTATTTGAATTATATAAGTGAAGTAAAATAAAAAAAATCTAGATTTCATGTGGCTAAAATTCAAAAAGAATAAGTTTTGATGACCAAAATACAAAAGAAAAGTTTAATTGTAGCTAACATGATTTAGTTTTTTATATATATATATTATAATATAATAATACATGTCTCTAGTTCTCTACTAGTAACATCTTTTAAGTGAGCATCAACTGTAAGAAAAATCACTTGAATATTAATAATACAGAGTATGTATTGGTGAAGTGAATGCACTGCGATAAATAGAAAATTCATGCAAAGGTAATTATCTCAAATAAGTGAAAATCTAATAGTCAATTATCTCAAATAAATAAAAATCTAATAGTATATTATATACATTAATGAATATGTTACTCGACATTGATAATTTAGTTTGTATTGAGAGGTGAATGCATTACATATGCAACACGGGCATTAGTGGCGGAGCTTGAACAACAACTTAGTAGGAGCCAGATTTTTAAATTTTAAATCGATAAGGGCCGGACTTTTATAAATCCCATATTTTACGCTACCAAAAAATATAAAATATTTCGGTAAAATTAACACTAGAAACAAAAAATCAGTTGGGCCTGGGCACCCAGCCCAATGAAACATCGCCACCGACGGGTATTAATTAGTGTATTCACTAGTATATACACTAATTATAGATTATGAGCACATAGTATATTTAGTAGCAAATGCACTACTTCTTGATTCATAGTTTAGTATAAATATTTCTACTTGTTTAGTTGAGCACTAGTGAATACACTACTAGTGATATTAGGTTAGTAATAAGATCACATGGTGTGGAAGGATTTGAAGATGGGGCATATGCAATACGTAGACCATGCATTAGAACGTGGCGTGATGCTAACGGACGATGTGAGAGTGGCGTGGTTAGTAGCTTTTTTATCATATAATAATATATATACACACACACATCAACTAATTAAAACACATCTAAAATCCATCCACTAATCAAGAACCTCCACTACACAATCCAAATGCCCCTCACGCCGGTGGAAAATCCCAAGCCCAAACATAAACACCAAGGAACGCCGTTACCGGGATGGTCTGTGTGGCGTGGTGTGCATAAACTCCACAAAACCACACCCACACCGTGTGGTCTTGATATTTAAGGCATTAAATAGTGCGTATAAATCCGGAATTCTTATTAGTGTATTTACCCGTGCATTAACTATGAAGTGGATTCTTATTACCGTGTTCTTGCATATCCAACTTTCATTTGTGATATGTGATCTGTAAATTAAGTTTTATTCTTTTGTTGAATTTTACCGAAACCCATTAGTATATATAAATTCTGAATTAATACGAGTTCGTACGTGAAGTATTTGTTGGTCCTTTATGCCCAAAACACAATTATCACAACGTGAGCAATATCACATGACCTTATAAGATCATACACCAAGAATGAGTTGACCAACATCAATAACTATATCCGTTTTTCTTTATATTTGTTGGAAGATATTACCTCCATGATGGATTGAAAATGTTGAGTTCAGTTCCTAACACGGGTTCAAAGTTAAAGACTCATTCGAGTGTGGATGCATACAGAGATCTGTCCATGGCTTTATAGTCTAGTAACATCTTGTGGGTGAATAATGCTTTGTGACCAATAGGTCATGGGTTCGATTTCCACAAGAGGGTTTTTCCATATTTGTTGGTTTCCTCTAGAAATGGTGTATAGGCATTATGCCTAGTGGAGATGGATATGATCGGGTGGTTTTCCTGTGGCACGATGATACTTTAGTGATACGCCAGTTATCTAAATTTACCATTAAAAACATATAGAGATCTACGCCAGTCTCTCTTATGATTTGTCTCCCTTTGTGTTTTTTTTCTTTCTTAATGCATGCTAATTACCGTGGGTGAGGTTTTTGCTAAAATTGTTTTTCAATTAACATTTTACCATATCTTGGCACCCACTTATCGACTATAAATTTATAGTCAACCCAAGGTGTACCTTCACATATGAATTTTAGTTATGGTATTGAATTAGTGATAAAGCACTAGTCAAGGTAGTATTAGGCCAGCCGGGGCGTTCAATTTGAAGGAATCGGGTAACACTTACCTGATCGGGAATACTGCTGTTACGGATAGGGTAGGGTGATTCGGGTAGGTGTATCGGGAAAAGGTTACCAATTGAATAGAATAGAATAGAATTTGAACGTTAGGGTTAGGTTTGAATGGTCAAATGACTATAATTTAATAATAATAAAATCTACCAAAATTGTTCACCATCTCTATTTGAACAACCCTTTTACAACTATTTCACCATCTTTACTTAAACAACTTTTTCTACAATCATTTCACCATCTCTATTTAAACATCTTTTTACAACAATCTCACCATCTTTATTTTCAAACAATTTTTACACCACATTCGATTTTCATGTGGGTGGTTATCGGATTCCGATTGAACCCGCAGGACCTTCAAACCCATGACGATCAACCCATGTCGTGCAAACCCTCAACCTTTAAACCCTCAACGATCATCCCACCGCCGTTCAAAGCCTCCACCTTCAAACCATCGCCTGATTCCCTCTTTGGTTGTTAATTTATGTAATTGTGTGTTTAAATGTTAATTATGTATCAAATTTCATTTTAATCATGTATTATTTTAATTATGTGTTTAAATGTTTAACTTATTATTTATGTTAATTTTATATTTAATCATGTATTAATTTAAATTTAATTATGTGTTTGCTTAATTTATTTTTAAATAAAAACAATAAGTAAAAAAGGCTTTAGAGTAGTAGTAGGATGAGCATTTGGTATCAAATACCATACTGATACCGATACCACCTATTTGACCCTTGACTTTTGCCTCGCATCAAGTGCCTTCAACCGTTCCGTCTTCATGATCACTTTTTTTGCATCAGACCTCGCTAACATCTCCGCACTAGTTAGAGCGCGGGACTCCGCAATAGATTCAAGAGAAACCAAAGTTTGCGCGAAATGAGTAAGATTCCAGTCTCTTCTCTGTTTATCCACAGCCACCCATAACTTCACGTCTAAATTACATGTCTAACAACCCCATATTCAGTTTCCTCTTATAATTATAATTATAATTATAAATAAAATTTCATTTGTCAATGTGAACAGTAACCCAGATGACACCATTTACTAGTATATTATTCCTTTTAAAAAATATCTGATTTTTGAGATACGATTTTATTAGGGGAATGATTATATTTACTTTAAAAGGATAGGAAAAAGTATAAATGAATATAGTATGAGGACCAAAACGTACGAATTTTATGCTTTTCATTTGTGATGAATGATGAGCTGTGTGGGATTCTGACACTGATGCCTTTGTCACGACTCATGCGACCTCATCTCTTCCCCACCTTCTTTTAAATCATTGTCCTCACTTTCTTCCCATTCCTTTATCAACAAACTTTTCTTATTTATTAGATTTACTTTTACCACAATAACATATTATAAACTTAACAAATCCCATCAATACACTAACAAATGAGATTATTAGACAAAAATCACAGTTATGGCTTTCAAGGGGGTTAGATGAAAAAAAAAAGAAATTGTAGACCATACTTATTTTTTTAAATTTGTATTTTCATAAGTGTTTTTATTCTGTTTCACATCTTCATCCCTATAATTTAATTCAAACACCTTTATCTCACTCTCGTCTCAATTTTTATTCAATTAAATCAATTTAACTAAATTATACTACTTTATTTATTTGTTCTTGCCTCAAAATAAGTGGGAAAAGAGATATCAATGGATAGTGAATGCCAAGATATCGGGCATGCGAAGTGATTTCCTAAATTTTGTCCGCATTTTGTGGAATGAGATGAATTGCTTAATTAGGTAGAAACCCTAGACTTATCATCAAATTATTGAGATATTGATCAAATGGAGAACCTATTGTGAATGCGATAAATCTTATACATGTATAGGAAACAAATGCTTCGAAGCTAATGTGACAGCAAGCCAACCTCGTTGTCATTCTACCAAAGCATTGAGAGTTGGTATAATTTTCTGTGTCTATTCCATAAAACCAATACCCTTTAAATAGGGAGTGTACAATCGAAAATAAGAAAACAAAATCAGGAAACAATATAGAAAGATAATATACAATCAAACAATGAATGTTAATCTATTCCTAAAATAGTGGAATAATCTTTGGCTGGAAATATGACTGGCTAAGACTCCCCCGCAGTTTGAACATGCGTACGACAAACGCTCAAGCTGGATCTAAAAAATTCAAACAGTTGCCGAGTTATCCCTTTGGTGAAAATATCCGCGTATTGCATGGAAGATGGAACGTGTAACACGTATTTGACCAACCCGAACTTTCTCGCGGACAAAATGGATGTCAATCTCAATATGCTTCGTCCATTGATGCTGAACTGGGTTGTCAGAAAGATATATGGCAGATACGTTATCACAATACACCACTGAAGCTTGACGCAGAGGAAGGTGTAATTCAAAAAGCAAATTGCGAATCCAAGTCGCCTCGGCGACTGCGTTTGCAACACCACGATACTTAGCCTCGGCACTAGACCGAGAAATAGTTGGTTTGACGTTTGGATGACCATGATATTAAATTATCACCAAGAAACATACAATATCCGCTGGTTGAACGTCTAGAATCTGGGCACCCGCCCCAGTCAGCATTAGAGTAGGCCACTAAAGCATGAGAAGTGGATTTAATCAACCGAATACCGTAATGAATGGTGCCCTGTAAATACCGTAAGATACGCTTTAAGAAATTAAAGTGTGTATCTCGCGGCTGATGCATGAAAAGGCAGACTTGCTGAACTGCATAAGTAATATCGGGTCGTGTAAAAGTAAGGTATTGTAATGCCCCAGCCAGGCTCCGATAAAGCGTGGGATCATGAAATAATGCACCATCTGATGCACTAAGTTTGGATGCTAAATCAACCGATGTTGTGCACGGTTTGCAGGTGGTCATATTTGCACGGGAGAGGATGTCCCGAGCATATTGTGCCTGGTCCAAAAACAAACCTGTCGAGTTCCTGGATACCTTGATGCCCAAAAAATGGTGAAGACTACCCAAATCAGTCATTGCAAATTCCCTAGACAATGTGCGAATGGTATCATGCAAAAATACGTCCGAGGAGGCTGTGAGGACAATGTCATCAACATAAAGGAGCAAGAAAGCTGTGTAATCACCATGTTTGTAAATAAAGAGAGAATTATCACATGTACTGCTCTTAAATCCGTGGGATAGAATAAAAGTAGCAAAGCGTGTGTACCAAGCACGCGGGGCCTATTTCAGGCCATAAAGTGACTTCTTCAAGCGACAAACATAATTAGGATAGTTGTTGTCGACGAAGCCCGTAGGCTGATGCATATAAATAGTTTCATTCAAAGTACCATGTAAAAATGCGTTCTTTACGTCCAATTAATGAATTGCCCAAGAACGAGAGACTGCTATAGAAAGAACAGTACGTATGGTGGCCGGTTTAACAACCGGGCTAAATGTGTCCCCACAATCAACACCTACACTTTGAGATTTCCCATTGACAACTAATCTGGCTTTATACCGTTCAAGAGAGCCATTGGACTTAAATTTGTGGCGAAATAACCACATGCAACGAATAACTGGCCTGTCAGTGGGACGAGATACCAAGTCCCATGTCTCGTTATCCTGTAAAGCATGAAACTCGGTTTGCATGGTACGCAACCAATGAGGGTCAGCAAAGGCTTTGGCATAGGTAGTTGGAACAGGGGAGATGGCTGTGGTAGTGTGTAAAATTTTGGCTTTGGAACGGGTTGTCATGGGGTGTGTGTTGTGTGATTGAGTGGATTGGGTAGGAGCTGGAGGGATAGCAGCCGTAGGTTGGTTGGGGGGAGGGGTTGTCGTAGATGGGTTGGGCTCGGTGGTAGGCTGGGGGTTGGGTTGGCGTGGTCGGCGAGAGTAAGTGAAAGGGTATGGGGCGGCGGAGGGGTGGGTCGTAGGATTGGAGGTAGGAATGGGGAAGGTTGGTAGTCTTGGAAAGTGGAATCCTGGAGGTGTGGAGTCGTCAAGGAAGTTGTAGGAGGTGGTGGATTGGGGAATGGTGTATGGAAAAGTATGTTCGTCAAATATGACGTGGCGAGATATGGAGACCTTGCCCGTGGTCGGGTTAAGGCATCGATAGCCCCGGAAATCTGGTGGATAACCGAGGAAGATGCAGCGAATGGAGCGACTGTGGAGTTTGTGTGGTTGGGTGGCGGACTGGTTGGGGTAACAAGCACACCCGAAAACTCGAAGGTGATCATACGTAGGATGGCGAAGGTATAGGGCAAAAGTAGGTGTAAAAAAGTTTAGGCGTTTGGTGGGTAGGATATTATGAAGGTAGGCTGCCGTGTGGAGGGCTTCCACCCAAAAGGATGGTGGGAGATTGGCATGAATAAGGAGGGAACGGATGATGTCATTGAGGCGTCTTATCATCCGTTCTGCATGACCATTCTGAGAGGATGTCTAGGGGCAGAAGAATCGAAAAAGAAGGTCGTGCTGGGTTGCAAAACTTTTAAATGCATGATTGTCAAATTCGCCGCCTAGATCACATTGAAAGGTTTTGATATGTCTGTTAAATTGAGTTAAAACAAGGCGGTGAAATTTGACAAAGGTTGTAAAGGTTTCGGATTTATATTTTAGGGGGTAAACCCAGATAAAGTGTGAAAAATTGTCAATTAAGACCATGTAATACTTATATCCGGTGTTACTGGGTTTGGGTGATGTCCACAGGTCACAATGTATAATATCAAAGGGTGTAAATGTAAATGTAGAAGAGCCATAAAAAGGTAAACGTTTGCTATTGGAAATCAAACAAGAATTGCAAACACAGGAATGTGATTGTTTATTAGAAGAAAAATTAAAACGACGACTAAGTATATCTAGGACTTGAGCTCCCGGATGTCCTAGTCGATCATGCCACGACAAGGTTATTGATGCAAGAAAACAGGCTTGAGGCGGAAGGGTTGATGGGATGACTGGGTAGAGATTTCCCGTGCATTGTGGCGAGACAGTAGGCGTCCCGTTTTGAGATCCTTTAAAGAAAAACCAAAAGGATCAAATTCAATAGACACGTTATTGTCACGGGTAAATCGTCTAACAGATAAAATGTTTTTAATGATTTTGGGCTGTATAAGACATTTGGTAAAATGTATGTGCGGTTATGGATGGGAAGTAAACCAGTGCCAGAGCCCTCAATTGGTACTACATGACCATTGCCAACCAAAAGTTTAGTGGAAACATGAAACAAGTGAGGGGAAAGAATTGTACCGTTATTATTAGTGACATGACTTTCTGCTCCAGTGTCAAAGAACTGAGTGGGCTCCGTGTAGCTCATCTGCATTGCATTAAAAGCTGCACTCAAGTCGGACGGGCTTAAGGCATTAAAACCAGATGGGGCGTAGCCGTATGGGCCTGTTGGGGCCTGAGGTGGATAACCGGCATAATGTGCCGAAGGTGGCAGGGGGGAAGGGTGGTTGGGTCGCCATTGGGTTTGATCGGGTTTCGTCATGGAGATTGGCTGGTGGATGTTTCGAACAAGAACAGGGATGGAGCCGAGGCTCTGTTGTAGGGCCGACTGGGAGGAAAACCCGAAAAAAAAGAAGAAGGTATTCAGAACCGAGGCTCTGATACCATGAGAGTTGGTATAATTTTCTGTGTCTATTCCATAAAACCAATACCCTTTAAATAGAGAGTGTACAATCGAAAATAAGGAAACAATATAGAAAGATAATATACAATCAAACAATGAATGTTAATCTATTCCTAAAATAGTGGAACAATCTTTGGCTGGAAATATAACTGGCCAAGAAACATGTTCAAACGGACCACACCATTACACATAAGGAGATGGTCCTTGACGGGCCATCGGGCCGGGTCAGTTTGTTTCTAAAGCTGGCTCGGTTCTTGGGCTTTTAAAGACTTTGAGGAAGTCATGAAGTTCGGTCCCTTACATTGTCCATTTATCATGTGATAAGTCACGGTCTCAAGGGCTGTATTTTCTGACTTTTCTCTAATGGTCCCAATCCCATAATAAAGTTGAAACAAAAATCAACAAATTTTAGCTAATGTACAAGTTTAGCTTCACAAGGTACAAGTAGGCAAAGCAGTACTTCTAGACTTGATCATAAGAAAACATTGCTGGATGTAAAAGCATTAGGAACAAAATTGGACCACCCTTTTCAAGATTAACACAAATGACAACCACACCAGACACTTTTGATGTCCAAATTCCACATATGCAATGCAAAGGGTACAAGTCAACACAGCGGTCAAGACGAGACGTCCATCATTACAACAAGGAATAACACAGGACCAGCTTCTTCGAAAACTAAACACAAGTTATGACTCATAACCAGATACATGATGTCGTCGTCGATACCATGTACAACTTTCATTGCGCGTCGCTATCATTCGTTGGCTTGTTCAAGAACACCAAAAGGACGACACAAAATGATTCAAGGTAACATGTCATAAATGATCCGTGTAGCTGGTTGGTTGAGTTGGGTCGTTTTCAAGAATATGAAATTTGGCATCTTTAATCTTTTCCAAGGGACGAAAATCGCCATATCTTGTTGTGATTTCTCATTTTCATGTGTGAAACAAGATGACACGTTGCGGGGCGCCATTAAAACATGAAAGCTACATATAATCTAAGAGATTGTAAGGCGCCATTTTCGCAATTAATCCAAGGATAGAATGTATACATATTTAATGCAGCAATAGCTGTAAGGGAATCAATGTCACCTTTAATGCAACCAGCATTACAATTTACAAGACTCTTTAAAGGAAAGGAATGACTATGGACCCTGAATGGTGTGGCTAATTGACATGGGTCAAGTGAAGCAGGGTCAAGAGTCAAGACCTTAACATAAATGCTAATGAGCGATTCTAAAATCGATAAAAGAGGATGGTTAGACATGAAAATCTATATAATAGATTATATGTTCCGTAAATAAGCAAAATTTCAAGCCAAAGACGATATTTTGTGATTTATGTTCCTAGAACTATGCATTCTTAGAGGTGTAGCTAAGTATTGGATATTTAAATCATTTTTTAAGGTGAGTTCCTTTAATATATGCATTCTTAGAGGTGTAGCTTGGCAAAACCGTCTATATAAAGGAACTGCAGCATAAGTACATCCGACCATTGCAAACACCAATCCTGTTAAATAATAAAGTATTTTCCTTGACTTTTGCTCTCTGATGACATTTGTAGCATAATGGTGCTGAGAGCCCGGCACATAATAAGGCGTCTTCATGTACCCAATTCCCAATTGGGAAAATTTGTTATACCACTTCCTACTATGTTCGGATCCCAGAAAACTATATCTTCTCTGTCCGACTCTGAACCAATAAAAAACGACTCGATAAACATTATAGAATGCATACACATGACTCCCTATTTAAATATCCAACATCCATAGACAGTAACCATTACAAATCAGAGCATGTTATCAACAACAAAAGGAATTGGAGCTTAGTAGCAAGCATTTTACAAGCACAGCTAAATAGCTAACATTAAATCATGGCTAAAAATCATATGAGAAGGGGATTTCATACCCCTGTGATGGCAAATCAATGAGGCAGTAAGCCCTTGAGGATTAGGGCCGTAATGACTGGGCGAAAATGGTTATACAGGCAGTATCACTTTGTCAGTGGTCACGTCAGTGTACCCATCATACGGTCCGTGTATTTTGGTGAATTCCAACTCATACGCGTGTTTAAGACATTAAGGCCCATATGATGTGCCAGTCTAACACACTATACAACCCCTCCTGACCATTTTCGCCATGTCATACAGCCTCTATGACAGTGGTGTTCGTTTAGTGGCAGCTTTGCAATACAACCATAGTTATCAAAGGCGCTTAGGCTCTGCTTAGGGCCTAGGAGAAAGGCGCAAAAAAAGCATGGGCCTGAGAAAAAAAAGGCGCACATGAATATTTGAGCGATTGCATATACACACATAAATTTATAGGAATTTATAGATACTGCGCTATAAATTTACGAAGAGACAATACTGCAGAATATTACTAAACATTTTAGGATAGGCGGCAAAAGCGTGCGCTTTTGATCACTGTGTATACAACTACATTTTTGCCTATTAGTTCTGGAGAAAATCATTGTCACTTGCATGATTACAATCAAAATCACATAATCAGTCGAGTAAATAGCATTGTTCTGACCTAATCAATCAAAAATCACGATTAATTGCATATCTAAACACCCCTGTGATTCAAAAAAAAAACAAGAAGCCCTAGATGATGATGATGATCCAAATTGTCAACAATTCATTAAAATCAACGATAAAATTAGTCTCCAATGTGCATCATTTATCTTCATATATTTGAGCGATTGCAAATACACATATATAAATTTATGTTCCTTCGCGATAAAATTAGTCTCCAATGTGCATCATTTATCTTCATATATTTGAGCGATTGCAAGTACACACATATAAATTTATGTTCCTTCTGCATCATTTATCTTCATATAGCTAAGTATTGGATTTTAAATCAATTTTTAAGGTGAGTTCCTTTAAATCAATTTATGTTCCTTATGCTGCAGTTCCTTTATATAGACGGTAGCTACACCTCTAAGGATTGGTGTTTGCAATGGTCAGATGTACTTATGCTGCAGTTCCTTTAACAGGATTGGTTTCGGGTAATGGGAATCTCAACCGGTAATTTTTAACTACACAAGATCATATACGGGTATACCCAAGAGAAACCGAGAACCCAACAGATATGGAACACAGTTCTACAGTTCAGAATGGGACTTGAACTACCAAAACCCGTCTCATACCCATCCCAACTTATGGACTGTGTATATAGTGTAATTGACCTTTTTTTAGAAAATCAGTTAAGACTTTTCTAGAACAGACGAAAATCGAATACAACCCACACAAGATAGATTAACTAGGTAACTTTTTATTAATCATTTTGTTTACAATTTACAGTATCTGCTCCAGATATTGTAAAAAGTTCTTGTGGGCTGATTTCAAAAAAGCTAACAAGGTTATCTTTAGCAATGGTGGACAACATAACTGAGCCCACCTCAAAAAGGCCCAAATCACATAGCTGAAGGTGGTAATCCCATATATTATACCCTGGTTTTTCTTCGAGTTTAACCGCTTTCCTTTCGGCCCCAGGAGCCCGTTCGAACGGGGTGGGGGTTTTGGGTGGGGTAGATGGCTTCTCTTTGATGGGAACAACTGTACTAGAGCCACCATTACTAAACGGGCTTCTAGCCCGAACGTATTGACTGGGAGATAACTCAGGAGATCTTTTCGGTGTGGAAAATTTAGCTGGAGATAACGGTGATGAAGGTGTCGAGTTGCTGCTATGGCTACTCAGCCCATCTAAATAGCCCATTAACCCTGTACCGGAACTCCTTTTCTTCTTTCTACGTCTTGCTTTGTCTTTTCCCGTTTTAACTGTAAGATTCTCAGGTTTCGGTGACTCAACCGCCGTAGACTTCAACTCCAGATCGGATGCTTCTGGTGACGACAATGACAATGATGATACCACCACTTTGTTTATCGTATCCGGTTTTAAACAAACATCTGAAGAATGTGTTTCGGACAAGTTTCCATCTCTGATAATGACCGAAAACATATACGAACACGCCATGAAAATTAGAAGTACGGAAACAAGAGCCGCAAGGACAACCTTCTTGAACTTCATCCAAAAAAGCGATCGTTTGCATGTCGTGAGTGTTAGTTTCGGAAGACTGACTTTCACGGGTACAACTAATATGCCGCCAACCATACCCAGTTCAAGATCCCGAAGTACCGTTTCCACACAAGTTTCCGCATGATACGATACTATAATCTTTCGTGATTCCCCTGGCTGTAACGCAAAGCCTTTACAACTACCCACCACAAACCCATCCAGTTCGCACTTTGTGCCCGAGATTGTAATTTTGTCAACTTTTACGGGCAAATCTCCGGTGTTCTTCGCATAAAAAACTTTCATATACGGTTGACCGTAGTTGTGCTTGAGCTCGATGGCATGAACCGGATCTGACCCATCATGTAAAATCAACGAAACCAAACCTCCAGACCCACGCAACGATAACCACTCAACACCCGAGAGATTGTTTCTAACAAGAGCCGAGCTTTTCCACACACACCGGCTCGATGGGTGAAACACAACCGGCCCAAGAACTGTCTGTCCGTGAGGGTGAACATAGGCTTCTGTTACCGCATTGTGCGGTATTGAAAAACCATATCGCGAAGGGGCCGTTTCACTATTAATAACCAAAGTGTAACATGAAGATGTCTGCAAATATTCATCTGATTCTCGGCATTCGTTAATAATTTCTCCGGAATTTAAAAGCAGCTGCATAGCAACGGGCTGGTCACTTGGGTTTACGACTTTGATCCATTTAGAGTGATGACTGCCAATGAGAACCACCGGGAATATAACCTCGTGATCATCGAGTACCGAAATCCCGTTTTTCGTCCCCTGAGATCTCCAGTTTCCTAGTACCGATTCATCAGATTCTGCCGTTTCTTTCGCCTTCGATACCTTGAGTTCCGACGGTTGACACACATGAACGTTACGGGATCTTGATTCATTATAACAGTGTGACCGTGAACAAAGACCGGCGAAATCACTGCAAGGAATCTCAAGCTCGGGATCATTTGATTTATTCGTATGTACAACCAATTTGCAGTCCAAATTCGTATACAGATTTGGTGTATAAGTAACCATAGCCACTTGCGTCACGGTATGAGGAAACAATATCAACCCTTTGACGTATTTAGACTGTAACGACTCGATGTTTTCACCAACTGTACTAATTTTGACCACGCTCAGTAAATCAGGACCATCGTTTTCCACCAAGAGGGAAACAACGGTAGTTCCGTTGACATCACAAGGCATTAAAACATCAAGTGAAATTGAAAGACGGGTTTCATGATCGTAAGACACCGGTTTCCCTCCAAATTCGGCATCGAAAACTATGGTATCCATGTTATCTCTTGAAGCGTTATTCAGTAGTTGGACGCAAAAAGAGCCATATACGTTTGTTTGAGAACGATACGGGAACTCTACCTCTAGAATCGGCTCATTGCTGTTCGAGCCAACAGTCCACATCTTTTCTGGTATTATTGCCATTCCCAGTTGACCAAGTTGACCAACTTTAACATCTAACCAGTCTTTTGCACTATATTCAACAGAACTGGTGCGATCAATCACGCTACAAACACCATTAACCAGATACGAAACGTTTCCTGAAGAAATCGACATCCTAGCACTTACTTCTTTCAAATGCAAAACTTCGTTAGAAGGATTGGATAGCGATATAACCCACGGGCTTGAACCTGAACCAATTGATGATTGTAACATATAAGGAGGTTGAACCGCAAACCCTTGAGCCTGTACCAAAAACCCACCTGAGCTTGTTTGCAATATTAAGTGGCCTGAAGACAAACCTAACCGTTTTGGCAAAAACACGAAACATAAAGACGCAGTTTCACCGGGCCTGATCTTGATTTCACTGTAATTGCAAGGATAGAACTGTATGTTGGTACTGTATGGCTCGAAAACGTTTAAAACACTACTTTTATGTCTATTTTCCACTGTCAGATAAGCTAATGAAGGAAAATGTAAATACTTTCGGCCCCAGTCAAGTAACGGGTGGCTAATTTGAACACTTTGTGACGAAAAATCATTCACACGATTCGACTTGATCCTAATAGGTAATGTATCATTTTCGCCATCACTATCACGAGCACTCGCTTTTGATTCAAGTGAGCAAGAAACAATACTCCCATTCATTAACTGAAAATTAGCACGATTTGGTTGCGTTGTCCCTACAACTACTGTATCATCTCGTTTAACCCCAGAAAAACCCGAAACATTCGCTGCTTTTGGACTATGAAAATCCGAAAAGAAACCAGATAGCATCGAAGGAAAACAGAACAAGTCCGAACGTCTACATATGTTCTCAAGATTTAAATTCGGTACAGAACTTTGAACCTGAACAACATCTTCTAAACCCAAGCCTGACCCACTTTTATATGACCCATACTCATCATAGCTCGTTAGATTCTGGGTTACGGTCCCGGTCATGGTACATGGCCCGAAAATTGTAAGCCAAAAAACCGCACACAATGCAACAACCTTAAAATGTAATGCTTCAACATCATGGCAAAAGCCCCTGAATATATTAGCAAGCCATAACAATTAACACCCCAACAATATTATCAGCAATATATACAAAATGATAACAATAATAACTGAAATGATTCAAAAGATTATTTACAGAAAATGAATACAAACATGGTGATTACAAAGTTAACAAATAGGGAAATCAGTAAATCCTATTTTGGGCAAATAAAATCCAAAAAAAATAAATTCAGTTTGATTAACCAAATTTACAAACTTAATAACTAAAATAAGAAAAACCCTAAATTAAACAGTAAAAATCCACCTATGATCATCAATAACAAAATGTCAAATTAACAGTAAATAAAAACTTTCACTCTAACTAACTCCACTACTTAAAACAATCATTAACCCAACAAACGCAAACAAGAACACAAAAACATCAATCAATAACAAAACAAAAAGCGGATAAACGATGAAGTTACCGATGATGAATCATGGCCGTTGAGCTAGTGATGATGATGATCAACAATCAACAAGTTGTTACGAGGAGATGAATCGACGAACGAGAAACGGAAACATGTGATGAAGTTTTTGTTAGGGTTTTGAAGAGGAAATCGTCGTAAAAAGACGCTTAGAAAAGAAGCGCACATCAAGAAACACAGTTACACCTTTTACACACACACAGCCAATGGATGGCCTCGAAGAACGAACGAGAAACAAATTAAAATTAAAATGGAAAGGGAAATGTTCTTTTGTGAAGTTACGGAAATGCCCTTGGAGAATGCTTAGGGTTCAACGACGCCGTCATAGATAGGGTTGGTTGTGATTAAGATATCCTGACTGTTGGGATGTGATGACGGAGGAGAGGTGGGGGTAAAATAGGGATTTTGACGCCGGGTTGTATTGAAATTAGTAGTTTGTTTAAATATTTATTTTTATTTTTAATAAAATAATAGATGAAAACTGTATTAAGTATTTGGAAGTAGTTCTGATTTCATAACTCAATACATAATTTATACATATGTATAACTAATAAAACGGTTATGGTGGGAGTTATGTATCTGATTTTATAACACTACCTCTCAGATATACATTACTATTCATTATATATAAATTAATAACATGCGTCTGAATGATGTTAAATCAATACTTCATGACCTATAAGATAAATTGATACTGCTGGATCAATTATGTTGCTTTGTTAAGAACTTTACTATGAAAATCCAAGATGACAAACTTAGTCAAGGAAAAGAGTACAACATGTATAATGCTCCCCCTCAATTTAACCAAGGTCTTTCAATCTACGGAGCCCGATCTTTTGTGATAACTACTCGAAACTGCTTCTAGGTAAAGATTTTTGTAAAAAGGTCAGCTAGATTTTCACTTGACTTGAACTGACGAACATCAATTTTCCCTTCTTTTTGTAAGTCATACGTTGAGAAGAACTTTAGTGAGATATGCTTCGTTCTGTCACCCTTGATGTAGCCTCATCTGATTTGAGCTATGCAAGCAGCATTGTCTTTATAGATAATTGTCGGGTCCTTCTTGATTTGTTCTAATCCGCATGATTCTTGTATATGGTTGATCATTGATCTCAGCCACACACATTCTCGACCAGAATCATACAATATTATCAGTTCGGCATGATTTGATGATGTTGTTGTAAGCGCTTGCTTAGTCGATTTCCAAGAAATTATTGTGCCACCGTATGTGAATACATAACCTGTTTGAGATTTTGTTTTGTGAGATTCTGATAGATATCCAACATCAGCGTACCCAACAAGCTGGGACTTTTGATCTTTCTTATAGAATAGACCTAAGTCTTGTGTCCCACAAATATACCGGAATATATGATTACTCCATTCTAGTGTCTACGTCCTGGATTCGAACTGTATCTCGCTAGTACATGAACCGCAAATGCAATGTCAGGTCTTGTGTTATTTGCGAGATACATGAGGGCACTGATCGGGCTTAAGTACGGTACTTCTGGACTAAGTACTTCTTCGCCTTCTTCTTGAGGGCGACAAGGATCCTTGTGTGGATCTAGTGGTCGGACAACCATAGGTACGCTAAACGGATGTGCTTTATCCATATTGAAACGTACTAACATTTTCTGGATGTAGTTTGACTGATGGACAAATGTGCCATTTCACAGA
The DNA here is from genome assembly GCA_947069175.1 of Scalesia atractyloides. NCBI lineage: Eukaryota > Viridiplantae > Streptophyta > Magnoliopsida > Asterales > Asteraceae > Scalesia > Scalesia atractyloides. Next base: position 21,784,473 of record CAMTDV010000023.1, read on the forward strand.
TACTCAAATTGTAGACTGATGCATAATTTTGTCATACCAAGATCTTTCATTTCAAATTCATTCTTTAACAATTAAGTTGTTTTCTCTATCTTTTTCAGGAGATCCGATGATATTGATATCATCAACATAGACTGCTATTATAGTGAAATTTGAGAGTGATCTTTTTATAAAGACACATGGACTTATTACATCAGACTTGTATCCTTCTTTTTTCGAGATATTCACTAAGTCGATTGTACCACATACGACCAGATTGTTTGAGACCGTATAAAGATCTCTGGAGTTTTATAGAACACATATCTCGAGGTGTTGATTTCAGTGCTTCAGGAAATTTCCATCCTTTAGGGATTTTCATGTAGATCTCATTTTCAAGTGTGCCGTGTAAGTATGCGGTGACGACATCCATTAGTCTCATATGAAGTCCTTCAGAGATTGTGAGGCCGATTAGGAACCTAAGGGTTATCCATCCACTACAGGGGAATACTTTTCCTCATAATCAACTCCTAGGATTTGGGAAATCCCTTGTGCTACAAGTCGAGCCTTATATTGTACAATCTCATTCTTTTTATTTCTTTTTATTGTAAACACCCATTTATAACCTACTGGTTTGACGTCTACGGGTGTTCGGACTACAGGTCCAAAAACATGTAGTTTTTCGAGCGAATTTAATTCGGCATTTATGACTTCTTGCCATCTTGGTTAATCATTTCTTTGCATGAACTCTTTTAAAGTTTTAGGTACATCATCATTTTCATTGATTACGTCGTTGCTATAGCATATGCGAATATATCATCAACACATGTCTTATTCCGGTTCCACATTGTACTATATTGTACATAATTAATAGAGATCTCATTTTCGTTCGGTACCGGTGTTTCTTCTAAAACTTCATTTTCCTCTGGAATCATAGTTGTCTCTTCTGGGACATTTACCTCTACCGGGGTTTCATTTATAATCTTTTGTGAGTTTTCACCAACTGCGTTATTCTGAACTTTTCGTTTCCGTGGGTTCTTGTCTTTGGAACCGATTGGTCTCCCACGCTTTCTTTGTATGGTAATCGCTTCCAGGATTACTTCAATTCGAGCAGGTGCATTTGATGCTGGTATATGCGACTTTGTCACTCTATTCGTGTCCGTGAATGCATCTGGTAATTCATTTGCTATTCTTTGCAAATGTATAATCTGTTGGATTCCATATTCACATTGACCACTTCAGGGGTCGAGATTTGAGAGTGATGATGCATTCCACGTTATTTCTTGTGTTACCAGTCTTTCTTTGTTCTTATCTCCCCCTAAGACTGGGAACGTTGTTTCATCAAAATGACAGTCAGCATACCGTGCTGTAAACATGTCTTCCGTCATTGGTTCTAAATATTTAATAATAGACGGGGAGTTAAAACCAATATAGATACTCAGTCTTCTCTGGGGTCCCATTGTAGTACGTTGTGGTGGCGGTATTGGTATGTATACCGCACAACCAAAAATTATAAGGTCGGACAAACTTGGTTCTCGTCCGGAGACCAGTTGTAATGTGGAGTATTAGTGATCAGCAGTTGGTCTCAATCTAATTAGTGCAGCGGCATGAAAAATAGTATGGCCCCATATGGTAGTTTACATCTCATTAGGAGCAGTCTAGCGATTATTTGTAATCATTTAATCAGAGATTCAGCTAAACCGTTTGTGTGTGAACATGAGGTACTGAATGTTCAACATTAATCCCAATCGACATACAATAGTCATTAAAGGCTTGGGATGTGAACTCTCCTGCATTGTCCATCTGGATATTTTTATTTGATTGTCCGGGAAATTAGCTCTCAATTGTTTGATTTGAGCCAAAAGTCGGGCAAATGCTACATTTTGAGTAGCTAAAATGTAACATCCGTCAAAAACGGATTTACCAAACCCGCTCCGTTTATCAACCGAACAGTCAGTCAAATTTTTCGTTGCGAATTAAATCCCCAAAATAATTTTAAACGATCCGTAATCAATTATTATGCGGGGATATATATTTAGTTTTTGAAAAACTGATAAAAATAACAAAATAAAAATGTTTTAATCATGCCGGGTTTCGAACTCGGGTCTGTACCGGTTCAAACCAAACACTTATCCCTCAGCCAAACAACCGCTCCGCCGCTTTGATTTTATGGTAATAACAAGAATCAATTAATTCAAATATTCAAGTTCGGAAGTCAAAATTCAGTAAATTGCGCCCAAAATAGCAGTCGTCGGAAATCCCGACGACTTCGCCGTTTAATTACGATTTCGCTCAAAATAACCGTAGAATTAACTCTCACAACGGTTATAACCGACGTCTGAACCCGCGACATCAGCCATAACCGCCGGAGAACGGCTGACTTTGAATTAAGACCGAATTCAGACCCCATTCATCTCGATACTACCCTATAAATTCACCCCCAACTCGCCAGAAACATTTCACACTCAAATCGCACCCTTTCTCGGCGAAAACTCACTCGCCGGAATTATTTTATACTTCGCCGGAAAACCGAGTCTTAATCTCTGAGCTTTACTGAACCCCCTAAACTTTTACCGAAGTCACCCACACCCTTTGTAAGCTTTCTGAAGACTCTCTGCTGCAAGACACTCGTCGCCGGAAAAAGATTTCTGTCACCGGAGTTCTGCCGGAAAACAGAGTAAAACCAGCCGGTACTTTTCACGCCTAATTCATTTCCTTTTTACTTTTATCTCGTCTGTAATTGATCATACAACACTAAAGAAACCTGAATCAATACTTCGAATCCGTCAGTCGTCACTTCCGGTGAAAACCAGTGAAGAAGACGACGTTACGGTAATGGTTAAGTATAATTAAAATCAAGTTATTTACCGGGTTAGACACACAGTCCAGCGGTGGACTGTGTGCACTTTTAACGCTATGGTCTCGAGTTCGAGTATTGTTCCTCACACGCTGCCTTAATAAAAATCCCTTTTTCCGCAACTGAACCGGAGTGTTTTGGGTATATGTTAAGTATAATGATAACCGAGTTTATAACCAAGTGAGACACACAGTCCAGCGGTGGACTGTGTGTACGCTAACCCACAGGTCCCGGGTTCGAGACCTGTGGAGCGCACCGGTTCGCTAGATTAATTCGTTTTTTAAAATAAAGGAATTCTGTTTAAAATCTAATTAATATATATATATAATTAAAATCGGATATATAACGGGTTAGACACGTAGCTCAGTTGGTAGAGCTGCGTGCACGCGTACGGGAGGTCTCGGGTTCGAGCCTCACCCAGCGCACAATAATATGCCTTCCGAACCGGTCAACGCCAGTCAAAGTCAACGGTCAAAGTCAACTGTAGCAAAAATAAAATATTTTTTATTATTTTTTTATTTAATTATTTTATTTAAAAATCAATTAAAAATACTCAAAAAATAACATTTTTAAGGTTAGAAAATAGCCTCAAACTCACAAAAATACACCCAACAATTCTACTAAAATAGATTAATAAAACCCGTTTACTTACCAAACCATAATGCGATTTATCTAGGTTAATTTCACTCGTGGTTAAAACCATTTCGCGTGCATTCAACATCATCAACCGAACGCACCCAATGTGAGTGAATTCTTACAAACTCCCCTTTTTATTCATGTTTTGGGGTGTATCATGTGTCGTTTAAACTAATTCTCTTATGCAAATTCGTGCTATACCATATATATGAACTAAACTAGAATGTAACTATTGTTTGGTTGTGATGTATTACATATTGTCAAAGTTGTATGCAAATTATTTAGGCCCATCAGTTCCTCTGGGGGACGAGAACAACGCGTGCCTCAAAACTCATTCATTAGGCCCATCAGTTCGTAAGAACAACGCGTGCCTCAAAACTCATACATTAGGCCCATCAGTTCCTCGTGGGAGACGAGAACAACGCGTGCCTCAAAACTCATACATTAGGCCCATCAGTTCGTAAGAACAACGCGTGCCTCAAAACTCATACATTAGGCCCATCAGTTCGTAAGAACAACGCGTGCCTCAAAACTCATTCATTAGGCCCATCAGTTCCTCGTGGGAGACGAGTCGAACAACGCGTGCCTCAAAACAATTATTTGGTGTTTATGTGTTCAATATTCCATGTTATGTGTTGTGTGAATAAATTTACATCTACATTTACTCATATGTGGTATGCACCTTATTTATAATCAATTGGATAAACTTGTTCAAATGTTTTCCATAGGATTCACTCGCCAACATTATGTTGATCCAAAAACCTTTTTACACATGATACAGGTGAACAGGTTGAAGTAAGGAAAACATAGGATATGCCTTAGAAGGGAACCAAGAAGCTTAGATTGATAGTTAGAACATGTTGTATCATTTATTGTAAATTTCCATTAAATTGTATTAATGAATATGAAACATATAATAAATGTCATGAGCTTTGATGATAACCCAATTATGCCCCGATCACCTTTTCCGCTGCGGGTCGGGGTGTGACAGATTGGTATCAGAGCCATGACTATAGGGATATAGGATAGGTTATTAGACCCTTAGAGCCTATACTATAGTCTGCCTAAATTTTAATTGATTAGGTGGTTACATACAAACTTGTGATATTTATTTGTTTCATATTTGTCAAACATACATGCTTATATACATATTCATTATACATATATCGATGTTCATGTATTCAATTCATTTTTCATACTCTCATTATTCAAGGATTTTGTTGCAATTTTCAAATCTCATCAAAGTAAGTTCTGCGACGGGCATGTAGTAACCGGAAGGGTACAAGTACCGGTAGTCGGGACGTCCTGTCTAGGTTGGCATTCGTATAAATCCAAAATAACGGACCAGTTTGCCTACCTGGGGACTAACGATGAGAGTACGACGGACCTATTAGGCCAAAGCATGCCACACCAAACGTCGTTCGAACTAACCTCACTTTGAGATGTCACCGTGTCCATGCTGGGGCACATTCCGAATATCATACGTTACATATTTCTCGATTTTCTCCGGGTTTTAGTGTACGTAACCAGGCTAACACATGCGAACCATATGAAAAACCCGGTAATCGTGGGGGCCCACATGATTACGAAGGTGAAGTATGGCGGCATGCAAGGCCCAATTACGAGCAAAACCCAAGACATCCTATGGATGTAGTAGATTTATTTTTCTATATTTATTTTATGAACGTCCATTCCCAAACACGACCCACGATCCCAAAGGCATCCAACTCATACTCTTGACATGTATTCCTTGTAGATGTCTTCTAGCCTCGCTCGTAGGAAAATGAGAGCAGAAAAAGCCCGTGAACGCATGGCTACCCAAATCGCTCAGCAAATGGCGACCGTAATACCAAACATCGTAGTTCAAGTTCAACAAGCCCTTACCGCAAATTCCGTTAACCCAACCCAACAAGAAGATCAAAACACTATCAATCCTTCAGTCACTAAATGCACCTACAAACATTTCAAATCCTGCGATCCTCCAAAATACGAAGGTACTGAAGGTGTCACCGCTCTCCTCCATTGGTTCGAAGAAATGGAGAACACTTTTCTAAATTGCGATTGCCCCGATGATCGCAAAGTGCGTTATGCTACCGGTCGTTTACTTGGGACGGCACTCACATGGTGGAATACAGATAAGACCAAACGAGGTGTTGAAGAAACTATGACCTTGACTTGGGAAGAATTGAAGGGAATCATGACAAGACGGTTTTGCCCAAGAAGTGAAATCAAGAAATTGGAGGATGAGTTCCATGCTTTGAAACAAAAGGAAGGCGACCACACCACATACAACAAGAGATTCCTTGAGTTAAATCAAATGGTTCCCAATTTGTTTACTCTCCTCTACCGTTTGATCGAGCACTACATTCGTGGTCTTCCATCAAAGATTCAAGACTCTGTAATAAGTACCTCGCCTGCAACTTTGGAAGCAGCAATGGAGCTAGCAACCGCGCTCACTGAGAACCGAATCCGAAACAAAGATTTCAAAGAGGAGAAGAAGAAGGATAAAGCATCAACCGAAACCTCAAACTCCACACGAACCGAATCCTTTACACCACCTACTTCTAAGAGAAAACGTGATGGGCAAATCTTCGCCGTCACCCAACGCAACCAACCAGCTTCACAAGTTGTACCTCCTCAAACTATCCCAAACGCTCAAATAGCACCCAACTCAACTTACCCAAACAAGAAGCCTTACATTGGACCTCACCCTCAATGCAACACCTGTTTCTATCACCATCCATCTACCTTACCCTGTCGGCTATGTGCGAATTGTGGACGCTACGGTCATTTGAGCAACGTTTGCCGCACCTCTCAAAACCAAACCTCAACCCCTACTCAACCCATGATCCAAACATATCAACAACCTCAATACCCCATGTACCCATATGAGTATATCTGATTTTATAACAAATTTTTAATTTACTTGTTTTGAGGGTTTGTTTTTATAGTTACAAGAGGGTGTAAATGAGTAGCTCGAGATTGTTTAAACTTATGTTAAAAAAATTATGTTGGGTTGATAAGTATTTCTTTAATTTCAACCTTGAACCATTTAATGTTATACTATATATAATGGGAAAAGTTCCTCTACAAACAGCTTTATCGTACAAAACGTATGAAATAGATATAAGAAGTAAAAAAAAAAACACGGTGACATTTTGTAATTATTACTCATAGAGTAATTATCAAAATTACTATACAAATAATCTTGTAGGGTAATTTTGTAAAATGTGCTTGTAGTGTAATTATCAAAATTACCCTACTAGTTTATCAAATAACTTACAATTCAAAATTACCATATAAGATCATTTGTAGAGTAATTATAATACTCTTCAAAATTACCTACAAGATCAAAATTATCTTACAAGATCATTTGTAAAGTAATTATGATACTTTACAACATTACACTACAAGATCATTTTACAAATTACCCTACAATATCAAAATTACCATACAAGATCATTTGTAGGGTAATTTTGATAATTACTCTACGAGTACATAATTACGAAAATGCCACTATGTTTTCAGCAAAACCTTTAGTTCATACGTTTTGTACGTTAAAGATATTTGTATTTGATCTTTTGCTATATGCACTCATACATGAAAGTCAAATATACAAATAAACTTTGCGAGCGAATCAAAGGGAAAAAAGGAGCGGTGGCATTTTTATAAATAAAAGTATCTATATACAGTGTAATTATGTACTATATTACTTTGAAGTGATTATGAAACTTTATTATGATCCAATTTAAGTTATCATATAAATAATATTATCGGATTAAATTACTCTGTTTATATGTTTAAATTGGATCATAATATAGTTTCATAATTACGTTACTTATATATTCATTATAGAGTAATGATGTAATTTATATAGATTAATTACATAATTACTCTCTAATTATCTATTTGGTTATCTATGGGTACTTATTTATTATTCTAGTTATATGTTAAGGTGCATTATAAGATAATTACATAATTATGTTAGTTATATATTCATTCTATAGTAATTATGTAACCACTCCAAAGTAATTATATGTTTTAGTTAGTTTACAATATATTTACGTAATTACGCTATATATAGATACTTTTATTTACGAAATTGTCAATGATCCTTTTGCCCTTAGATTCTCACGCAAACTTTTATTTGTATTTGACTTTTCATGTATTTGTGTATATATCATTTGACATAATAGGTATGGGTAACCAACTCTCTAGGCTAATTTGACAATAAGCATGGCAAACAAATTTCATAGCTCAATCGTTCCTAGGAGATCATGTATTGAGTCATAACAAACGTTCAACCTCAAATGGTATCAACGCATTTTAAATGTATCGAATGTGGATAATAGGAGGATAACTCTACAAATAAACGTACTTGGGTGAGAGCGATTCAAAATGCGTAACCTTCTACGGAGTTTTTACTCGTGTAGCCAAAAGCAAAATTATAAACTTCAGATAGGTAAAACGAACAATATGTGTTAGCATGGGAGATAGAATGTTGTATTCATTCAATCCTAATGACATGCAATGTTAACTACTCGTTAGTTAGAGAATATTCAACTTAATTTAAACATAAAAATAGATGGAATCTTATTGCTAATTGGATGTTCAAAAGTCAAATTTAGAGAACATCACGTTATATCTCAAGAATCTTGATGTCTTTTGTCAACATCAATGATGCATCGTCTAATAATGCCCGAATTAATATTAGTTTAAGTTATCGTCACAAATAATTATTCACGCAACGTATCTCACATTGTATTTTAAAGTAATAAACTATTTGAATTACATAATCGTATTTTTCAAGAAATAAAAAAAAATAAAATCTAAGCAAACAACATCTACGCATTGATACAAACTGAGATGCATAGTACGCCCCGAGTTATTAGGTTGGTGTTTGTGTAATATGGCAATTGTTTCACAAACAGGTAATATTATCATTTAAGATCAAATGCAAATTCTCATAAAAATAAGATGTTACAAGTAGGGTATCAAACGGACTATGATTGACCTTATTCAAGCGACATTGGAATCGTTCCGTCGAACTCTACGATATGAGATTTTAGGTTTTCGCTTTTGGATGTTTAACATGTAGATTTTAGAATTTTTATTTTGATCATTGTGTCTTTGCCATTGTGTGGCTAACTTGGTAGAGGCAAATTTCTCTTAGATGAGAGGTCTCATGTTTAAACGCAAACCTGAGCAAATGTGTAGTTTAGATTAATTGGTGTAATTTAGAGTATGTTTGTTGTTCAAAAACAAAAGATTATTGTGTCTGTTATTTATCACTGTGTTTTTTTTTTCTACATATGCATTATTTTGTCTTTTTTTACGACTCATTGTGTCTTCTTTTCTTTATATTTTATTATATTTTTCGATATTATATTACATTTTACTCGATATTGTATTACTTTATAGGATAGCTTTATCCTATAGTTTTCATACATCATGAAAATAAACATAATAAAACAAAAGACTAGAAAAGCACTATGCGAAAATATAGATATTTCATATTTACAACAGCAAAACCGATGAGATAAATACAAGCTTTTGCAAAGATCCACATATGTATATCAAAATATTCGCAATCCTTTTAAAAAGAGAGGAGTTCAATATTTATAACTATTGTGTTCTAGATGAATAGGTTAAATATAATTCTATATTTGGATACGAGTAAGTTATTCGATTATGATTGTTGTTTTAAGTCCATTTGTTTGATAAGCATAATTGTAGCTATTTAACTTATCAATAAGTAAGATTTATAAATATTGTAACACTTTGTGTGCCACTTGATGAGGTAACTTTCAGATTATCAAACCAACGTAAGGTCGGAAGCCACTTAAGCTCGGACTAATCATCGGATACTTGGTCTGAGCCTAAGCTCACAAGTAACCCTCGCATCACTGTACAACTAACTAGGGGCCCACATCATTAACTACCATAAAACGACTGGTTCAACTAGCACCACTTTTCCACATCAGCCAACCCCCAAAGGTATAAAGACCTCTCTCACACTTCAGATGACACAACTGTTCACTCACACACTAAATCACCATCTCTCTCTCTCTAACATTGTATTCCTACTGTTAAGACCCTATCTTAATTTATTGAATTTCTATTAAAAATTTTGCATTTTGACGTGTGAATGTGAATATACGTCACTCATAATTACGAGTTTATTAAAACTTTTTTCAACATATTTAAACAATTTAACATGTTATCGTTTGTTAGTTTTATTATAATCAAAACCAGGTGCCGAAGCTTCGTCTTTGATCGTGTTCGGTTCTTCTTATAGCTTGATCTTCTTCCGGTGCTCCAAACATTACCTATATTTCATAATTTATGAAATACGTTAGTTAAAATAAATTATAACATGATCGAATAGACTCGAAGGCTTAAAACAATAAAAACAAATATTTAGTTTTAGGCTCCACCGTAAGCTACGGTGACCACCGTAGCTTACGGTCAAGCCCTACGGTCCTAGCTCACTGTCTTACGGTTAAGACTTCCAGTTTTAATTCAGCAGCTACCCACCGTAAGCTACGGTAGGCCACCGTAGCCTACGGTGGCTTGCTGCAGATTTCTCTTGTTTGTAATTTTAGTTACGACATTTTCCGTAACTCTCTCAATTCTTCTCCGTTTTACCCGAAACTTGTTTCTAAATATCCGTAGAATATTTTCTTACATCTTTAACCCGAAATCCTTGACCCGGATACTCATTTTCTATGATTTATGCATTTATTTCCGTTTTATACTCACACTTTTCGATTTTTGTCCATTTTGCCCTTTAATCCCTTTTTGGACCAACTATACATTTATACGCCCCATTTGGTATGCTTTAGCGTTCCCTTAATACCCGCATGGTTTCCTTAGCAAATCCATTACCCTAGTTAACTAGACCTTTATTTATTTATTATTTTGACCCGTTTGGTTGTTTTAGCGTAATTCAACGCTTAATTCAACCAAACCTTATCTATCTTTTTATATCCACACTAGGATATCTATCTATTCCCAACACACCTTTATTTGTGGTGAATTTATTATCGTAAATTCCTTTTGTCCAATTTCTACCATTTTGGTTCGATCGATTACGAAAAAGACCATTTAAAGGCATTAAACCAAAAAGGTTTATGCTTTTCGCTTTTACGTTACCGAAAGGGGTCTATTATGTTATAGAACTCATTTTTAAACTAATATTAGAGTCGTTTACTTATTTTATTGTTCGAGGGCATTTTGGTCAACTTAGACCCTTCTTTACGACGAAGGACATACAATATCGTGTTTTGACCAAAATGAACGTTTGACCATAATCTATGTAAAATCATTATGTTCTTAAAAACATAATGTTTACAAATTAGTTATTGGATTTACCTTACCTTAGGTAATCCATTATTCATTTATGACTCATTTAACTCTCATCGGACTTTTAAGTCCTTATTGAGAGTTTGACCCGTTACACGTACCTGGCTCGGCTCATAGCACTGATTCGTTTTAATACCTTGCTCTATTAGTTGTGATTTAAATAATAATGCAAATCATCCTCATTCTTCCTATGAGTACAAAACTCAACAAATATTCATTAGTCATCATCGTCACCCGTTTAGACTTAATGACCATTTATCTTTATGAGATGGTATTATTTGCCATCTTACCCATCTAGTCCATTTTGGTTTATACTTTATGATCATATTGCTTTAGGCCGTTTCTTAATCTATTTGATCCGTTATGGTATACACCATAAGGTAACTTTTTCCAAAATCCTTTTTTACTTGCCATTACATGACTAAATTATTGTTTTACCCTTTTTACCATCAAATATGGTTTATTACCATTTTCGTTTGTTCCAACTCATATCCATCCGTGTCGGAACTTAATATTTCGGAATCTCGTTCCGAATGCTCGAAACGCTTATTTATTTTCAAAACATAAATAAAATTTACTATTTTAAGAATGTAAGCTTAACTTACCTTGAATTCCAATTATGCCCTTTTTCCGCGTACTTGTTCCGTTTGACCCGCTTCTTCCCAAGCCTCCTCCTAGCTTGTCATGTAACATCCGTCGAAAAACGGGTTTCCAAACCCGCTTCGTTTGTAATCGAATATCAAGTTATAAAAATTTCGTTGCGTATTTATGACTTATTTTAGTTTTAAACGATACATAATTAATAAACAATTTAGAATTTATAAATTAAATTGATAAAAAGTGAAAATAAAATAAATAAAAAAGAAAGAAGGCTGCCGGGTTTCGAACCCGGGTCAGCCGGGTGAGCCTCAAAGTCTTAACTCACGCATATCCCACCACTCCGCCACTTGTGTTATTTGATGATATATCGAAACAATTAATACATATAATGAAACTCGAAATCAAATCAGTCAACAGGCGCCCATTTCGCAGTCGCCGGAAATTCCGACGATTTCGCCAATCATCGTCGGTTTCTTTTGACTTAACGGATGCTTTAACATCAACGTCGGTTATAACCGATGTCTAATCCCGTGACATCAGTCATAACCGCCGGAGAAAATCTGACCAACGAAGCAAGACTGAAATCAGACTCAATTCATCGCGATTCTTCCCTATAAATACACACCCAAGTCTCTGGAAATCATTTCGCTCAAAATCGCACCATTTCTCGAATCAATTTCACTCGCCGGAGATTTTCTGCAATCATCGGACTTTCGCCGGAAAACCGAGACTTTCATCAAAACGGTAAATACCTCGACTCTTTCGGTTTCAATCCATTGTTAGACTATTACTAACTTCAATTCATCAACCAGAATCAATCCCAGACGACGTAGCCGGAATATTCTGCTTTCGCCGGAAAACTTCTGGAATTTCCAAATCACACTGTGAATCGGTATAATCATTCAAACCTTCCGTTAATCATTGTTTAGTAACTCAATTTCACATCTAATCGATCAAAACTGTTGATTGATCCGAGCAGACGGAGTTCACAAAACAGAGCCGACGATCCTTGCCGGAGTTCTAAGAAAGACATCTGTTTCGGTACATTCTTTCCCCAAACCCTCTCTGTCCATCACATTTCAATCGCTTATAAATTTCGTTAATCGAGTTAAACAATATCAGTTGGATAATCGTCGTCTGTGTCTTTCATCGAAGAAGATGAAGTCGAACTTACGTATAAGTTTAATAAAAATCAGTATATTAACCGGGTTAGACACACAGTACAGCGGTGGACTGTGTGCAAACGATTAACACACGTCTCGAGTTCGATCCTTGACACAATCTCATTCTCTGTAATAAAAATGTTTCCTTTTTAAACTGAACCGGATCAACTCGCAGAGAGATGTTAAGTTTAATAAAAATCAGTATATTAACCAGGTTAGACACACAGTCCAGCGGTGGACTGTGTGCAACACTAAACCACAGGTCCCGGGTTCGAGACCTGTTGAGGGCACCGGTCCGTATAATTAAATCCTTTTTAAAATAAATGATTTCGGATTAAATTAAATAGTGTATAAATATAATTAAAAACATAAATATTTCGGGTTAGACACGTAGCTCAGTTGGTAGAGCTGCGTGCACGCGTACGGGAGGTCTCGGGTTCGAGACTCACCCAGCGCGTACATATACACGTTCGAACCGGTCAAACAGTCAACAGTCACAGTCAACGGTTAATGGTCAATGGTCAACCCAAAAAGTCAACAATTTTTTTATATTTTTATTTATTTATTTAATTTAAAAATCAATTAAAAATACTTAAAAATAATGTTTTTAAAGTTAGAAAATAACCTTAAACTCACAAAAATAAATCTAAAAACCCTATTAAAATTGTTAATAAAATCCACTTATTTACCGTACCTTTTCGTTATTTATTTAGGTTAGTTATTCCTCGTCGATCAACACTCTAAACTCGTGCGCATTCAACATCATCAAACGAACGCACCCAATGTGAGTGAATCTCTACCAATTCCCCGTTTTAATCACATTTTGGGGTGTATCATGTGTCACTTAATATTTATTACATTTAAACACTTGTGCATTCATCATATCCATGATCAAATGTGTATCCAACATGTATCAATTGTTTGTGTGGTTAATGTTTAGATTAAATTTATATCATTTTCAGTACATACATCATCATAGGCCGCCGTTCCCCATTACCTATGAGCGTGAGCCGTTCCCCATTACCTATGAGCGTGAACGAGGCGTTGCCAACATACGATCGGCTCCGTTTGATTGAGCCTTGATCGCACATACATCATCATAGGCCGTCCGTTCCCCATTACCTATGAGCGTGAACGTGATGTTGCCAACATATACATTATCATTCATGTTATTGTTTGTTATTGTTTGTAATGTACGCTTATTTACATTTGCTCACATATGATTATTGCACAGTTTTTCCATATCAAATACAACAAGAAATCTGTAATAAATGTTTTCTAACAAGGTTCACTCGCCAACTTTTGTTGACCCAAAATCCCCCATTTTTACACATGATACAGGTGATCAAGTTGAAGCAAGAAACATATAGGGCGGCCTAGAAGAATAAACCAGTTTAGATTTTGAATTGTTTTAGTTAATTTTTCCTTTCCTTGTATTGTATGAATTTGACTTGAACATTTGAGATGTAATTTGAATTTAATAAATATGAAACATATTAGTAAACATCATGAGCTTTGGTGATAACCCAATTATGCCCGACTCTTATTCCGCTGCGGGTCGGGGTGTGACATGTCAAGCGTCAAACTATCATTTATCATTCGCAAGATGGTTAGGTTAGTCATCATCTAACACGAGTATTCCACCTTACGGATTTTATATCAAATATATCATTCGATCTTAGTATAGGTCAGTTTTGACTTCTAAAAGTCAACTGCCTATTAACACAAACAATAACAAACAATAACATGCATAAATAGGTTCAAAGAACTTACTTAGGCATTTCATCAAATACCCGGTAGGCGTTATTTCTAGGCTACCATAATAACTAAACTCTCAATTAAGTTCATATAATCGCTAATATCAATTTAACATAATTTCAATCATTGTATGCTAATCTATCAATCACATAAAAGAACTTAGGGATTGTTTTATCATTAAAAATCAACCCTTTGCATCATATCTATAGGATTTACCCAAACATCAAACTTAGCCATACACTTTAAATATTCATAAACTCATGATGATTTCAAACATCAATCAACATGAATATATCATCTATTTCATCATATTGTACAAAAACGCATTTCATTGCAAGCATGAACATGTACTCAAACACATAATTTGTTCAAGTATCTTCCTATTACTACCAAGTATGATGATTATAAACACAAGTTTATCATCAATTTTATCATGTTATCAATATCCATTTAACTAGGTGTGGTAAATTACCCAAACACCCGATTCATAGCAATCTATTCAAAATCTTCAATAAGGGTTTGTTCCTAAGCAGGTATTCATCTCTTATCTTACTTCAATTACTGAAATTTATACATGGATTGAAATCCATGAAATCAACTTAAATTCATAATGTCGCCAAATTGAGATTTTTGACATACCTCATGACCCCCTAGTTCGGGTGATCATTATAATGCGTTCATGCATCGATTCTGGATTCAATTCGCCCTTCAATTTGATGATATAAGATGAACAAGGGTTGGCTCCTTGTTCTCCAACCGTAGTCGACACACACACACACACACACTTAGTGTGTGTGTTTTGTGTTTTAATCTTTATTAAACCTAAACTTTAGGTTTCTCCTCCTTTTAGCCCCTCAAGTTTGGTTTTGTTTAAGTGAAGCTACTACTACTCATTGTTTTATAATCTATATACTTGTTACTAACTAGGTTAATTTGTTCCTAGTTATTTTGTTTACGGGTTCACTCATATTACTAACGGTCTTTTACCCGCTCTTTAATATTAACGTGGTTTGATTACCAAACCCATTTTTGGGGTGTCATAAATCTATCCCCCTTAAAGAGGTTTCGTCCCCGAAACCTTTCTTACGTGGTTCCTTGGGTTCAACCAATGGACTTGGTTTCTTTTTCACCCGAGCGCTGATCATATTTTAATTATTCTACAAATCTTACCTGGAAGGTATGGCATATGGCAGTGCCTTTTAGGCTTCTAGGTGCATGCGCCCTTCATGTGTAAGGCCTCATGTGTCGTTACCTTCATCTTGTATCCCCTTTTCTTTACTCGATCGAGTCACCGTTTGTCCACTCAGTCATATGTATCTGTCAACATACTTACTCCACGCAAATCTTATATCGATAAACGTATACAGCAAGTTTTAAATTTTAACTTAATCTGGACGAATCTTGTTGGTTAGACTTATTAGTCACCGGTTGCCTTATACTTCATAATTTAAGTATACTCATATTGCCTTCGCAAGGCTTTTACAAACTTTCGAGACCCTTGTTTCATAGCTCGTGTTACAAGGTAATCATATACCATGTTATATGTATATATATATTTCGACCGTGATTGCATCACGTCGTGTTAAATTTTTTTATTTTTTTTTAAATTTATCACTCGTTCCTATGTTTGTGTCGAGACTGATTCCTATAATATTAATCGTTTTCCATTCATCTCCACTATTTATGTTTATTAAAACGTTGTTTCTAACTAGAAACTAAATTTTAGTTTAACGTTTTTCCTTTTAACTTACGTCCATAACTCGTATCAAGTAATTGGAAATCAAGTATTTCTTCCTTACTGCTCTTATTTTATGCGGGGGAAGCGTAACCAGTTCCCTTACTTGGTTTAAATAACCCTTAAGCCCTTTTTTTGCTTAGCCTTATAAGCTATTTCCTTAGGCTTTCTCCCTCTTCTTTTCTTTTATTTACCCTCCTAAGGTGAGAATTATTTTTTTATTCTATATCATATATTATTTTAATATAACTTTATTTATATGAACAATATCAAATCAAATTCCGTTTGTATCTCGTTTATTACAATAATATATATATATATATATATATATATCATGTGCGATTTACTAGAAACATTGAGAACAATTTTTCTAAGAAAAAATATAAAAAGATGAAAAAAGTAAATTCTTTTTTATTTGAAAAATTGCAGCCCTTTTCTTTTGATTTTTTGGATATATATATGTGTATATTGTCAATCTTTAACTAAACATACATATATATATATATGTATATATATATGTGACAATAATAATGACCAGTAACTAGGAATATTTAGACCTAGTTAAACACATATGAAATTATAACAAAAGAATAGGTTATAGTTCTTTTAAAATAAATAAAAAAACAAATTTGATGGACCTAAGTTGAATAAGATGAAACTAGATGTTTAAAACATCAAAAATTGAAAAAAATACATACATATGTGTGTGTTTGTGTCGAGAGAAGAGAAAAAGGAGGAAACTCTCACAAAACCTAAACCAACAAATTCTGCAAATCAGGTCCAAAACTTGTACATGAACAGAAAATATTGATCAACAAAATTTGAAGTTGATAAAGTATGTTAAAATTTTCTGTTTGAAGGAATAGTGAAATTGGATGAACACCATCTTAGTATCTTAAGAAAGCTAAGATGTGCATGTTCGATTCTACTCCGAACCCCCTTTTTCTTGCCTTTTCCTTTAATTGGTGGATTTCCTTTTATTTGGTTGTTTTTTATTATATTAACAAAAACGAAAGAAAACAAATTAAATTTAATATATCAGGTAGGCTTCACCATCCTTTAATAAATAATTTATAGCTAACAAAACCAACAAATCTCTAGAGAATTTATCAACGTTCTTTCGTATTCTTGACCTTTTTTTGAAAGGTGTAAATAATTTGTGAATGTTGGGAGTTCTAACATACGTTGTTTTAACCGGGTCCGTGCTAGAGAGTCCTTTCGCACAATAGATCTTCAGTTTAAACCCCTCAATAAGAAACCCTTATAAATCAGACTCGAACTTGAGATCTGAAGAAGAAAAATCACCAGACCCACCATAGGTGAAACTTAAATATCCGTAGCCACTAATAGAGCACTAGTGATAGTTTCGTAATCTTGATATGCCTAAATAATTTATAGTTAACAAAACAAAAAAGTCTATAGACAATTAATCAGTGTTCTTTCGTATTCTCACGCCTAAATTAATGTATTCTCAAAAAGCCTACACTGCAACACTATTAATTAGTGACACTTTAAAGAGAACCAAACCTACCTAATTTATCTTTTAGGTCGTATTAGGATTTTATATTTTGATTTTTTTCTTTCGCTTGCTATGGCATGTGATTAAACCGTAATGAACTGAATTGACACTGACTCGAAGGATTTGTACTTTATGCTCCATCATTTACACATATTCCCAATCCGAATGGGTGTTTTTTAGTGTTGTAACATATCGAAACTATAACGAACGAGATGATATCGATCGAATTCTTGACACAACACTTGAACATCCTGAAAATCTTGAGTATTATGGTTTTGGGCTCGTAAGGTTTTGTTTAATGGATTTAAAGGACCTGGTGGATTGTTTTGAATGTAACTTCGAGATGAAACCTGTTAAAACGAAACTAAAGGGGGATTGAGTGTAATAATTGGTATTACTAACAAATTATGTGAGCACTATGGAATCATGTAAGAACTAGATAGGTTAAACTGAAATTACGATGACAAAATAAATTTGTGATTGAAATGGACTATCAAAATTATACCAAATGGACCCGTTAACAGGTTTTGGGCTCGTAAGGTTTTGTTTAATGGATTTAAAGGACCGGGTGGATTGTTTTAAATGTAACTTGAGATGAAACCTGCTAAAACGAAACTAAAGGGGGATTGAGTGTAATAATTGGTATTACAAACAAATTATGTGAACACTATGGAATCATGTAAGAACTAGTTAGGTTAAAGTGAAATTACGATGACAAAATAAATTGGTGATTGAAATGCAACTTGTAGGAGAGTTTGCGAGGTTCTGATGTAAATTAGTTATTATCTTGTTTCCTTAAAACTCGACCGTTACCCACCATTTTTACTCATCTAGTTTTCTCGTTTAACGCAACGCAAAACCAGTAGCGACTTGTAGTTATGATATCTCCCCATTTCAAGTGGTTTACTTTCAGATGAGCCTCTTCCAAGCACACTTCTGTCTTTTTGTCTTAAACAAAACTTTTTTTTTAAATTAACATTCAAATTGAAAATTTGTTTTTAATCACTTTAAAGTTTTAAGAAGAGGTACTGCAAGCTGTATTTTAAAATATTAATCTTCAATAATGTTTTTTTACAAGTCTCGCTTCATTTTCAATAAATCTAAACCTTTTATTTTGTTAACAATATCTTTTATGCCTTTCTCAACGAAAACCTTACATGCTCACTGCATAGCGTTTTTATTTTGTTCAAAGCATTTCTCAAAGAAAATGTTATATAACAAAAAGGAAAATGTAACACATGCTTTGCATAACTCTTTCTTTTGTTAAAATCAAGTTTTCCCCATCCAGAAACACCAGCCTGTCACATCCGCAGATTTTCACATGCGGAGTTTTATCGCGAGGTGTGTGACCGACCAGGATCTAGCAATTAATCATGTTGAACCAACCATTTAAAATAATAAAAGCATCACTATCAACATGATTAGCGATAAGGTTTAAATTTATTCAAAAGACAGTTTGTGTTGGAGCGAAAAATAAAGTTAAAAACCAACAGGAACTTAAAACTACAAGTTAAATAAATGTTCAAAACAATACGTTTAAATGAACCATCCACTCCAGCTGATTGCAATGCCCGTCCAAAGCTGTACCTACTGACTTACAAAGCATGCAACTACGTGTCAACAATAAAGTTGACGAATTCACAAAATTTGAGTTTAGTAAAAGTAAAGTTCACAACGTTTGATTTAAGTATGAGTCGGGTAGCTAACCCTTATCATATGACTAAACTGTGTACCAAATGCTGACGTTTCATTTGTGCCCTCAATAATGACTATCAACATTAAAGCAAGAGTGAAGGTTAGAAGTTCACGCCCAGGCCTCCAGCACGATGTGAGGTTTGTCAAACCTAATAGCGCTATCAACTAATACCCTGCCTGCGTATGCCCACCCGACAATCTAATCGGTAAAATGTAGGGACTTTCATGATAGAGTTTTCGTTTAGCCTAAGTGTACTATCCACCTCCAGTGGATAGCATGTTTCAGTGGTCCACACAAGGGACGCGCACGTAGCCCAAACCAGTGTTACCGTAAAAAGTGTTGTCCCAAACCAGGGACGCATGCTTTTAGAAAAGAGTTGTGAACTCACCTTAGTTTGCTCGGTAGTAAACTTGAAAGATAATCTGGAAAGTCAATCTCCTGCTGATATGTTTACCGTTTCAATTAGTTTAATTTATGAATCCTTAACGTAGTCTAACATATAGTCACAGAATCACGTTGTCATACAATTACTCATTTAGGTAAGTTTGAGCATATGATCGTCTAATTCCATATAACGCATTCATAGACACCCGCTAACGTTTCTAATAACATATAACACTTTTTTGCAACATATAAGCATATTTAAATGTTTACAACTACTTTCAGCTCATTGCAGTTTCTTTCTAGATAGTTTTCCAGAATTTATTTAAAATACTAAACGAACTCATAAAATTATGAAATTTTAAGACAACGTGTCATTTAGTTCTCGAATACTCGTGTATTTTTCTCATAACCTTAATCTTTACACAAAAATCACTAAAATTCATTCTTTACACCTAGGTCTGATCTACAACTTTCTGATTACAGTTTATGCCAAAAATCATTTAAAAATCCTCATTTATTCTTTTTACGAAATTCCAGTTGGAGATTTTCATGACCTCCTGGAACTTCCTACAGTAAAAATTGAGATCGTAAATCAGTTCCTATATTGAGTTATGACATTCGTAATGGGCTGCAAATTTTGCTAGAAAACGTAGCCTGAACCTTCAATACGAAAAAAATTCATAAACCATTAATTTTTCATCGAAAAATGCCATTCAATGGGGTTTGAAAGGTTTTTCCTAGAAGTTCATCTTAGACTCAAGAAACACACATTTTTGTTCAGTTTTTCCCACATTACAGCCAATACAAGTCGGCTGTAAATTCTGATCAGGTTCTATTTGGATCCAGCTTTCAATTATAACATGTTTATGACATTATAAAACCTATTTTCAGCAATCAAAACCCTAACAATACTACATACACAAATTTAGCGTCAAGTTTCATCATCAACATCAAACATAATCAAAACCCTAACATGCATACATGATCATAGAGTTACTAGCTAACAAGTATCATCATCAACACAATAAAATACATGATTCTAGCAAACCCTAACACATAAAATCCATGTTATCATACATCAAGAATCACAAGAAATCAATCAAAATGCAGCCATGAATAACAAGTTATGAGTGTGTTTAGAGGGATTACCTAGAGTGATAGAGATGAAGATTAAGAACCCGAAAAGAATGAGTTTTCCATTGCTTCTTCTTGAGTTTTATAGAGAGAGAGAGAGAGAGAGAGAGTAGTGAGAGAGGGAGAGAGGTCGATGTCTGGGGAATGTGGGCGATCTAGGGTTGGCTTTGGTTTTATTATATATATATATTTTTTAATCAAAACTTTAGCAAATGCATAAAAGGTCCTCCAAGTTTTCCAATTCTTTGGACAAGAGGTTATCAACATAACTTTATAAAATGACACACGGGTCCTTCGTTTTGCGAAGTTAATCAAATTAACTCCATATATTTGTTTATGAGTTACTAACTTGTGCAATTATAAATTGTAATTAACACAAAATGGTTAATGGCGCTAAACTGGAAGTACGGTATGTCACACAGCCCCTGATGGGGTGGGGTTTTTTTTTTCAGTTAGACCCTTATATTAATAGGTAAAATACAAATTGAACTCTTTTAATTAGATTTTTTTTCAATTAATAGGCAAACACATATTAAACCCTTTTGTTTGTTTTTAAAAAGTTTGACCCTAAATTTATAAAAAACCAAATTTAATTCATATATTTTCTTATACTTGTAATTATTATAATTGATGATTTATGATTTTAAATTACCATACTTCATCTCTTAATTTATTTGTTATTTGATTTGATTTTTGTTTTTTCAATTTAATTAAAAATGAAAGGTTTACATGCCATAAATGAGTTAAGTTAATAAGGTTTACAAACTATTAATAAGGGTTAAAGGGTTAAATGGGAAGAAATCATTTTCATGCATTAATAAATTGTTGGTGTCTTAAGTTTTTTATGAAATTAAAATGGAGGACAAACACTGTTATATTTGTTTATTGTTATTGTTATTATTATTATTATTATTATCTAGTAATTATATATTTAATAATTTAAATAAAATAATACTTAATTTAAGCCTAGTTAAATGTCTCGCGTGATGAGGTAAGCGGCACCGAGGTTCTTTTAGAGAGTGTAGTCTAACCCAACTTGACTAAACACTAATATAATTGGGTCTTATTATTATTGTTGTTGTTATTATTATTATAAATAGTATTTAGTTATAAAAATATAAATATTAAATCTAAATTTAAAATATTATAAAGAAGATAATAAATATTGCAGTGAATTAATAACCTTATATGCATTAAATAATGTATTAACTAGTATATGTTTATTAGATTGTGGGGGGTTGGATAAATTAGAAGTAATGCATAGAGCATTTATAACTTATGTTTTAAAAGTTGTAACATACGTTTTCAATTTGTGAAATTACCATTTGTCCGTCTAAAATGCTTTACAATGTACTAGTGTGTTGGCCCATGCGATGCAGCAAGTGTTACTGAGACTCTTTTGTATAGTGTAATCTAACCTGCCATACCTTAAACATGGTTTATATTTGGTTGTTGTTGTTGTTCTTCTTATTATTATGAATATTTAATATTTATATACTTAAATTTTTAAATAAGATAATACTTAGTTTAAATAATATTAAATATTAATTATAAATCAAAATCTTAATTTACAATATAATAAATAAAATATTAGTTAATGTAGTGAATTAAATAATCTCATGTGCATTAAATAATGTGCTTTAAACCCGTTTACACCCAACAATATTTGCCTCTCGAAGGAGGCAATATTAATATCCATGTATGATTAGTAGGAGGGTAAACCAGCCTCACTATGTCCGGGCTCGTATAACATTAAGAGTACGCAGGCTCGAGCTCGACTCGTTTAGAGTTCTATATCTAAAGCTTGAGCTTAGCTTGTAAGTAGTGTTTTTTTGCTCGAGGCTCATTTATCAATTATTTACGTTTATAATATATATATATATATATATATATATATATTAGTTATTTTTATCATTACTTTATATGTAATAGTAATTGATATATGCACATATATTAAACATATAAAATAAAAAAGATATACACAAGAGTTCGTTTAGGCTTGCAAGTCAGTTCAAGCACGATGTGTGAAGCTGGAGCTCCAGCTCGTATATTAAATGAGGCTTATTAAAAGCTTACGCTTGGATCGAGCTTGTTCAAGCTCGGCTGGATTTTATTTTAACTAGCTGATCTCGAGTAACTTACTAACGACTCAGCTCGATTAAATCTCTTTTAGGGTAGCAATCTCGCTATCCACAACATCTCTCCATGCCAACCATCATTGTTCTTGAAAAGAGTAGAGGGATCTGAAGTAGGAGTGCATGAGACATGATTAAAAACATGGCCCAGAAAGTGTTTAAGGTTAACGGGTGTGGTACTGTGGCCATAAGAAGGAGCGTCCATTAGATGAGATGCACGAAAAGAGGAAGGAGGAGGTGGCGATGCGATCGGGTGGAGTGGGAGAATGGAGTGGCCGAAGCATATTACATAGAAGGCGGAATAGCCGAGAATGATGGTATGGTACGTAGAAGTAGGATTGAGAAGATAGTCTCATGAAAGTAAAAAACAAAAAGGTTCCGAATGGTTAAAACAAAATGTAAGCTCATGTTAGAATGCTTTTATTTTATTGAAATAACTGATCATGCATCGCTTTATATATAAAAATAGTACAAGATATATAAATATAGGAAAAGATAAAGATACAAGATATATAAATGTCTAAAGTGATACGATAAGGAACATATAAAATAAAATACAGGAAAGATAACGACTCTAATATACATGTGGTAAATACTCAATAATATTATATCTCCAATAAGGAGATATGGTAGGTCTAAGACTTATTTAAGACAAATATTCAATTTTGCAATGATTATAATAAGAGCTAGTCTAACAACAGATAGAAAAGCCATGAGAGGGCTGGGTGATCTTCGTTCCTAAGGAATGCACAACAAATACACATTCCTAAAATGACCTAATCTAAGCATTTGGCTTAGCTACTTGGTTTGGTTTATGACCACCACCAGGGCTGGGGCCAGGTCCCGTTTTAGGACTGGATCCTTGAGTATCAAATCTGTGCTCTGTGAACGAATGATGACCCGCTCCTGGACTGTTACCTGGTGCTGTAGGCCTCAAGTCATTGACCGATTCTTGTTTCGACCACCCATAGCCATGACTTTGATCCGCTATCTGTTGTGGGATTAATGTTTCATTCTCTTCCGGAACAAATGGCACTCCATTTGTTGGTGAGTCTTGAAGAACGACTGCCTTTCTTGAAGCCTGTCGCACCACTTTACTATGAGAAACTTTTTCTTGTTTCTTCATGGATTTTAATTGTCTTCCCTCAATCTCTAGGGTTGCATGACCAAAATTACTAGAGCGATAAGGCAGGTGTATATTTGGAAGTTGGTCATGATCAATGAGACAAATATTGCTTGATATAAGATTTGTTGTTGGTGTTTTTGTAGAGGCAATGAGAAGGGATGAAGCACAATGGATGCTCCAACTCTTTGCAGCCTTGTGTATTTATAGTATTAAGTTGTGCCACTTGTAACTCTATAATATCATTCCAAAATAAAAGTTAGCAAATCATTACGGAGTGGTACATGCTGCACTTACACTAGTTGTCCATTTTATTTGCTTTTCCATTATATGAGGGAAATATTTATATATCATTTCTTGTACCAGTGTCCTGCGTAATTTTTAAGATGTATTATGCATCCTCTCAGCTGTACCAGTGTCCTACATAATTCTTAAGATATATTATGCATCCTCTCAATGACCGTTGTCACGCAATGTTGCCCCCAATTTGATCTCTAGAACATGAATCAAAAGTTGTGATGAATACAATTGAAAAATTTAAACCCTATTTATACTAATCCAACAGTGACGAGTGAATAGACGTGTATCTTCGCGAAACACCGCGCCTTCTTGATCTTGTGATGGTGGCAACGATTGGAACAGGTGTGTCTCCAGGAGATGTGTCACTCCATCAATTATGTGGGTTATTATCTTTCGTTTTGTTGCATCTAGCCCCCGTAATTCTATAACTAATCTAATCTTAGAACTAAACTATCTATAAACTAATTACACAATAAATCCTTGTACTTAGGATGTGTAGGGATTAGTAACTTCAAGCAACACCATTCACGATTCTTTTAATTTGCTTACAAAAGTGGACACTTGCAATCACAAAAAGCGGTCACTGTTAATATCACAACTAGAAAACCAGGTAAATTCCCAGTTTTATAGTAGTAGTAGTGTGTCAAGTATTACTGATGCAGATTATTGCATGTCTCTGGCAATCTTTTATTTAGTTAGAAAGTTTATTATGACATAAAAGTAAGGTGGGCATGTTATCTGAGGTAATTATAAAGTTGGACTATCTGTACTAAACGCAAAAAATATCTTAAGTTGTAGCTTATAGTACTGGAACTTACTTCTTACATACCATTACTTTGCTAGAGTAGTTTTAAATTTTGTATTCCTTATATAGTGAGAATAAAACGTTATTGAATACAAGTATATGCTATAATGATGGTTTATTTGTTTTAAGACGTTGTTGAATATAAGTATATGTTTTAATGAAGGTTTATTTGTTTAAGATTTAGAAAATAGTTGAATATGTTTATTATATATCTTATTTTTACTAACCATATAGAAAAGTATCATTAGAAAACTTTGAAAAAAAACCATTTTTAATCAATATTTTATTTTTCTTTTTATATGGTACTATTATTCACAGAAATTAAAAAAAATATGTAGATTAACAAGCTACATATATGTAACTCGTAACTACTTAAATATTCCTCATATGTGTACATTCACAAGCTACATATACATAGCTCGTTAATCTACATATATTTTTTAATATCATTATTATTATTTCTACAATAATTAATAACCTTATAGTTAAAGGAAATGGAAAGTAACAAAATTGATTAGTTGATAGTAGTTTTCTTGATTTTCATCTTTTTAATGATTATTTTTAATAAATCTAACCCTAACCATATATATCATATAATCATATATTAGTGTAATAACTAAAAGATATTTGTATCTATACTATTATAAAATACATTTATTTAGGTAGACTTGTAATTTAACTTTAATTTTATAATACTTAAGAAAATCTATAATATATTTGGTAAAACTCTTGATGTATATAGAGCATGCCATTTATCTTTTGTCTCACTTGTGATATATAATCAATAAGCATAATATTTACTGACATAACTTCTACAATTGTAATTTTTATTTAGGATTATTATATTTTAATAATATAAACTTTGACCCATTGGCCAACAATAATACGACCTTAAAAAGTTTTTCCAATAGGTCCCAACTTTCAAGCTATTTTTTTTCCCAAACCTTTACAATCTGGGTTATAACTCAGTTAGTGTTTTGCTGACGTGAAAACTTATGTGGCACAAAATTTAGTTGTATGTTGATGTGACACCATCACCAACACCACCACCCACAACCACTGTCTGCAACCACCACCACCAACTACCATCACCACCACACACCATCGGCAACTTGTCCAGCAACCTGCAACTTATTCCGGCGATACTCGTTACTTTTGAAAACACCAAGCGAGACCACAACAAGTCATCTCCAACATCCTGTGACCTTCTCCACCACTCAAAACTTCAAAATTTCCACCATCTCCGCGTCTCACGTTTTTCGGGTAAGGTTGGAGTTGTGGATGGTAGTGGCTGGAGGTTCTAAGGGTTGAAAGTTGAGACTAGCAAAGGTAATTTTTTAAGTTAGGATTATTATCGGCCAATTGGTCAAAGTTTCGATTATTAAAATCCCATAACCCTTTTATTTACAAGATAAAATTAAAAAAAGCTACATTTACTATTTATATTTTTATAACTAAATCTCTATTTAAATTATATTTCATTTATAATACTTTAAATTAATTAAATTAAGATTTAAAATTACATTTATTATTATATTTTTATAACTAAATATTATTTAAATTAAGTATTATCTTATTTAGATACGTGAGTATATAATTACTAAATAATTGCATAGTTCTAATAATAATCATACCCAAATATAATAAGTGTTTACGGCAGATCGGATTAGATAGCACTCCTAGAGCCTCGATAACACATACTGTTTTACACGGGCCAATCTACTTATATTTTTAAGTTAATAACTTTGTAACTAAGTTAGTTTATAACTCAAATTTATATCTGTTATATGGTTTAATTGGCATAGTTGACAATTTGACACGTCAAGTAACTACATTTTAATTAATAGAAAGATATTGCCATCGAAACTTGACAATGAAATTTTGTGAGAAGATGCTGATTAGGAACCACGATGTAATTGTTAATTATAATTATATGATGTTGCAAATTAGTTATATACAAAGGTAGAGATTTGTTTTAATTGTTCGTTATAAGCCACAGATAAATAGACAAAAGAATTAAATTACAAAATAATAATATAATATGTAGAATAGCGAATAAAGAATACATAAAACATAAGGAATAAAGAATACATAAAATATGGAAAATAAAGTGATTGCGAAAAACCCTATTATAAAACTAGGCAATTGCGTCGTTTTAATGAAAAAAGTTCATCGCTACTTGCGACAGCATTCGATAGTCGCTAAGTTAGGAAGGATCTCCGACGCTAGGTAATTGTTACCGATTCTGCCATATAATATAAAAATGAATAATCTTTTAAACAAAAAACTTTATTTTTACTCTCAATTTAGGTTCTCTTAGAAGACTTACTTTTTTTTACTGGGTCATGAATAATAACATGAATAGTTTGTGATATCACATAAATACTATGTTTATGGTTTCATAAAAATAAATACCATCTTTGCAGTTTCATTCCAAAAGTTGCACGATTGATTGATATTTGTGGTTTAGTTTGTTATATGTTTGGGTTTTAATACTAAATTTCATTAGGAAAATCTTCAATTTGTGTAAAATAAATATTTTACTCTTTTGATCGAATACAAAGATTATTTGTTAATTTAAAACTCTGACATCTCGTCTTATGTACCACCGATATTGTTCGCTTTACCCTGATGGTTACTCATCCAAGAACTTACAAATTTGTTCTGGGTTACCTTAGTGGAGACATCCCAAGAGGTCACCAATTCTAGTACTCAAGGCGAGTATTTTCAACTATGGAGTTTGCATGTGCTCCACAACTAACTAAGACGAAAACACGTTGGTGATTTAAAGAGGTAGGAGATTCCTTATGAACCAAGAAATTATCCTGGTCACTGCTGATGTGAGATCGGTCACGGCTGATGTGAGATTTACCCAGAATGCTACAATGGTTCATGTTAACCTTCTCGGTAGTTGATATCATTACAGAACCCAACATCAGTCGCTAACCATCTTTGAGTCCACGATTTCAGACAAACCACCACTCAAACAACTTCATATCTGCATCTCACAAACTCGTCCCCCCTTATTTTTCAATTTCATCACATCTATTCCCAGCCATTTTCGAACAGTCGTAATAGCTACAACCCATCACGATTTGCCACTACTCAGTCTCTCTTGCTCAACATATGTCTTATCTTTTCACACAAGAGTTGCGCCACAATCGAGAGTTGGCCGCCACCTTTGTCGCCAATTTCTATACTACTAGAAGGTTTCGTATCAATGATTGGAGGTCCTCTGCGCTCCTGGGTTAGTAGGATGTGGAGATGGCCTAGGGTGTTGTATACGTAGCGGCTAGTGGTGTAACAATGTCATCTAGTAATGCAAAGTGATGATCGGAAATTGTGGTAGTCGTCGCATGGTTTCGTAAGGGATTGCCGGCGCTTATGGGGTTACTGAAAGAAAGTTGGCGGGGGAGATGGGGTTGGGTCTTAATAATTGTTTACATTTTTTTTCAACATATAGATAAATACTCCATGTAGTTTGAGAAAATGATAAAACCGTCGCTTTTT
This sequence comes from Scalesia atractyloides, assembly GCA_947069175.1. NCBI lineage: Eukaryota > Viridiplantae > Streptophyta > Magnoliopsida > Asterales > Asteraceae > Scalesia > Scalesia atractyloides. Next base: position 21,813,166 of record CAMTDV010000023.1, read on the forward strand.
TTACGAATCTAATTTTTATTTTAACATAAGTTACTTTTAAAATTTTGAACAAAAACCACATATATAAAAAAATAGAAACTCTTTTAAAATAAGACCTAGAACTACTATTTTCTCAAACCTACTATTTATGTAATTAACTTTTTTGAGATTATAAAATTTAGATGTTTTCATCAATAAATTCATGGCTAAAACAAAATACTAAATATTTATAAAAAAAGTTAATTAATTCTTTCTCTAGTTCCTCCTCTAGACTTATAATTGAGTAAACAAAAAGTAACGTAATATATATATCAAATTGAAAAAATAAAAAAATAAATTCATTCCATCCCTAATTATCTCGTTAAATTTAAAATTAAAAGGATACAAACATAACTTGTTATAATAAATAATTTTAAAGAATATCATGTGTTAGCACTAAATCTCTTCTCTCAATTTTAATTATTTAATATTATATATGAATCTCTTATCCCAATATTAATATATGCACATATGCGTATAAAAACTACAAATTTTTACCTTAAAAGACAGTCAAACCTTCTAATAAAATTAATTGTTCAATATTCAACTTAATTTTAAGTAACTTATCATTATGCTAAACAAAGACGTCATATAATATTAGAAAATTTTAATTTGAGTATTTAACTGTCGAATACTGACGAAAGAGGTTGTCATGAGTCTTGACACTCAAAGCTAAAGTTTTAAAACTTTAATTCTATTTTATTAAGCGCATAATTTATTTATTGTAAGGTTTTTGTCAATTATGTAATATTTTTCCTGTACTATGATGATACTCGTATCTCATCTCATTATCTCCATTGCCTATAATAATATTTATATCAGAGTACTTTTTTATATTATTAATATATATTTAGAATTTAATTACAATTCATTTGCCGCAACCTTATAATTTACAATTTATTTTTATAAATACTTAGAGTGTTATCTTCATTATTTTTATATTTTTTGGTGTTTTGTTTTACAGTTGTATATAATAAGATAGATTATAGTGACTCAAAAGAAAATTGAAGCATTAGAAGATTATATTTGAATTGTTGAAAATGTAACTTCTCTTCTTTTTTCATTATTTTATATAATAAGTCACTTAATCGATAAGCATTTTATACAAATTTATGATTTATATGTTTTCGATATTTAACCCGTGTAAGTAGACTAGTATATAAATACATCACTAAATTAAAAATGAAAAAAACACAAATCGAATTAATTAAATTCATGACTAATTGCGTTGTTAGTACTCTCGGTAATATAGGACAAACATGAAATATATAATTAAATTCTCGCTAGTGCGGTCCAATATATATAATTAAAAAAAAGTTAACAACTTTGGTCGCTAACTTTATAGTTAAAGAATAAAAAGAAAAATCGAAAGGTTCGCCACAACTATTCTGTCGCTAAAGCTGTTTAAGTTTATATGGTTGAAATTGTTGGTACCTTTGCAACTACAATTCACTTCATGCATCAACACAGACGTTCTTACATCCAGCCGCATGACCGTCGTAAAATCCATCACAAATTGCCTTCCGAAGGTTTTGAAGGCGTATATGTACAGAACTAAATAGTTTTTATTTCCTTTTGTTAAATAGTTTTTATTTCCTTTTGTTTTTCAATAGTAAACAAGGGGTGTTTACAAAAGTTATAACGGGGTAAATTGTAAACAAAAATACGAATAGTAGATTTCATTGATTGAAAATAAATTAAAGGTAGATGCGAGATCTTCGTATAATAGAAAATAATAATGCGTGAAGATAGTTGTCTTATCAAAATGAATAATAAAATTGTTGCAGATGATGATTAAAAAATATAAAGATTGTTACTCAGGTGGCGATTATATGATTAAATATCTACCTAGGTATCATAAGAGACCGTTATTTTATGATATTAAATCTGCTAGCTTTTACTACCACCATCAGAGATTCTTCACTTCCCCCTGAGTGATATATGTTTATTAATTTGTACGGATGGATGGTTGATATGAAAGATTTAGTGATAAAGCAGATCTGAACGTGTTATAGTTTCTTTACTTTTTTTTTAAATTCAGTTGAGCTGCATGCGAATATTTTTTTTTAATACTAATTCTCGTTAAAACGTTTACTTGAAGTAATAATCAAACTTTCAGCTGGTGGTTCTAGTTACACAAACACGTAGTGAGTATTGTTGCTTATATTTGTTTTATTACTACGATCATTCTTATTATCTTAATTAGTATTTCTAGCTTTCCTTTTTAAACAATAGTTCCCAAATAATATAATGAAAAAAAGTAAAAGAGGCATATATAGTGCACATTGAGGGGTAAGATTTGCTAATCATAGCTACCACTAATGGAATAAGTGGTTCGCAATGGATGGTTTAAATATAGAGCCGCAAATGGACTGCATTTAAATATATAATTGTGTGGGTCACAAAGCTTTTGTAAATGAAGAACTGGTAACTGGCCGTCAAGGTGATATTTGTCGCATGCTATTTGGAGGGATTATACTTTATGCTCTATTTTTGGTTCTTGGGTATATTAAATGAAATGAAGTTGACCTTTTCTTTTGGTTTTGTAGTTTTTGAGTGCTGTGTTGGGAAAATTAATCATAGATTCATAGTTAATGTAATATTACTTAATGATCATTTGCAATCTTTTTGAAGAGAGCTTTGCGATGGCTGAGGAGCCAAAGGTGGTCAAGTGAAATTAATATAATAATAAAAGATATCGATCCTTAAAAGTGATGTATTTGAAATAAAAATTAATCTCACATAAGAGGATCGTAAAATCCCACAAGAGTATATAAATGTGAGTTTTTCATCATTATCATTTCCTTAACAATAAGAAAGCGGTGTGGAGCCAAAAGTGTGCAAAACACTTTCGTGTACCTGCTCACGATGTGAACATGATTGTGTGTGTAGGGTGGCGTTTTGATGCACACTTCACACACACATCACTTTTGAGATCCGCCTTTATGGTTTTAAAAGTTACCACAATATAACAAATTTACAACTCATGGGGTTCCTACTAACATCACAATTATTGTTGATGGGGTTATTGCTAATGGGGTTACTACTAATAGCAGTTAGTTCTAACAACTTAGTTGCTACTTATAGAAGTTCCTATTGATGTGCAACAACTACACATAAGGTCTCTCAAGGTTGAACCATTTAATTAGTTTGTTACTCTTCGTTAAAGCGTTTAAACTATTATGATATTAAGTGCAACGTGACTTTTAAATTAATAGGTACAAATGATTAGACAATTTCCTATTGAGATGAATTAAATACTAAGGTGACCACTTTAGTTCTAGTGACTCAAGGAGAACATAAAATAGAAAAAGAGTATAAAAGAATACACAAAGATCGAATATCAACAAGAAACCTCATTTCCAGAGACATATACCACATATACATTTTCAATTTTTACGTGCTACATTTATGTGTAGCATCAACTCATTGGTCATCTATTCCAGTTTAACGAATTGTTCTTGCTATTGTATCCTATCAAATGGTTATGACAGCAAAAGAAAAACTATTTTAAAAGAACCGTGTCTAACACGTGGTCTTGACAAAACTCCAATGATTTGGTTCATTCAAATTTTCAAGTTGAAGATATGGTTTGAATTCTTTTATACTTGTTAAATATATATTTAATATTTAATTATATTTTTTTTTGTGTGCATATAGTATTGTTTTACAAAACTTTTCATAAATAAAGAGAGTATCTTTATTTTATTCAAAGAATACCTATTATCATTACATTTTAAAACATTTATTATTAGATGTTCGTATAATCATAAATCTGCAGATCATTATTTCTGACTGTCACTACAATCTTATAAATAGATTCTTAGGAAATAAATAGTACAGAGTTATGCATTGGACTTTATAAGATTATTGTGCAATCTTGAATCCTATTTTGTTACAAAACAAATATCATAGTTTTAATTGAACTAGCTGGTTTAATTATTTTTTTTTATGTAAACTTCAAATTTACAAGCTCATAATATACAAGAATGAATAATGTTTAGTTGTAGAGCAACTCTTCTTTTTTTGTTCTTTCTTTTGATATTGAATCTCTCTTTGATTTGTAGTTGTAGAGCAACTCTTCTTTTTTTGTTCTTTCTTTTGATATTGAATCTCTCTTTGATTTGTTTTGAAATATGAAGGGAACTAGAGAGATATATCTTATAGTATTAGTCAGAAAGTTTAGAGCAAAATGGATGAATGTAAAAGATTGGAGTTGGCTTGTATTTATAGGCAAAACACAACAATAAAGAAAAATGTCACAACCAACTCGGTGATCGATCCAACGGTTGATTGGATCGACCTTGGATCGTCAGATTTGATTTTTTACTTGCTTTGATTTCTTGAACGTTATGCGGTGACTATAAATGATTACCAACGCCCTTTTCATACCCATACCTCTGATTTTTTTACTTATCAAATCACACATACCTTTTATATCTTAACTTTCAAGCATGAATTGAGATTTGGTAAAACATGTTGTTTTCCTTCCATTTTTGACAGCACTTTATCTCCAACCATAGTTACATGCCTTAAATGTAAATAAACCAACTAGATATTTACATTTTCAAAATTCAAAGTCACTCCAATTGAGAATCATATTTACATTTTCAAAATTCAAAGTCACTCCAATTGACAATCAGCTAATGTAGTTCAATTGGGACTTTTTGTTCACTGATTTTTATAAAAAAATAATTTGTTATATTTTACCTTTGATTAAATTAATAATTTCTTTCATTCATCATCTTTGTATCTTAAAGTTGTTATAAATTGTTGTAGCTTTGATCTTTCACCTTTGAATATGACAATATGTATCATTTGGCGAATACTTGATGAATGTTACACTTGATGATTTATTGAACTTGTTAATCTTTGTATTTGTTGATTATTGATCTTGATAGTTGACTAATTCAATATCAGTTAATCTTCTAAGACTTTATCAACTTTCTTGAAGTATACATCAAATGTTTAGGTACATGTATATGGTATATGCATGTTTGCTAACAACAACTTAATAATAGAAGTTCCTAATATCAATCATATCAAAACTAAGGATCATTTGTTTTTTTTAAATATTATCATTACTCATTAGCATTAAACACATTATTCTCCCAACACTATTTAACAAAAACAAAGATATGGATCAATTCAAGTCCGAAATGGAAGTAATGCATGTGGTGGAGGAGAATAGGTGTGCGATGTAGAGTCATCAAACTGCAAAAGGATACAAGTCACGCAGAACCCAAAAGCTTGAACTGATCTCTAGAATTTTTTTAATTACATAATGTTTGATTATTGAAATGTATAATTCATATAATAGTTTAAACGTTTGACTTTCAAATTTAAAATTTCTTCAAAAATTTATAATATTTAATTAGGTTTTTAAATATATTCTATTATATTAAATAATAAAAATTTAAATATATAAAGTTTATTGTAGTGGTGTTTTGGTTAGGAAAAATAAGTGTAAAAGTTAGTGATAATATTGACGTTTGTAATGGAGTTACGTTATGAAGAAAATAAGTTTTTTTTAAGTATTGAAGCCTTCACATGATGTGATGGTGACTAATACCATGGTGGGCAATTTTAAGAGTCTGACTCTTTTAGGTAGTGTTACGTAGGAATTTTCATTTCATATTTCATCCTTCATCACCACTATCATCTTCCCACCATCGTTACTCACTATCATCGTCACTATTGATCGTGGTTGTCATCACCACCACTATCGATTTTATTCCGTCGTTTTCTGTTTACCAAACAACACAAAATAAAAATTCATTTAATTCTCACGTGGTAATCAAATAAGACCATGGAATGTTAATGATATATTTCATTTCTTTGTAATTTTATCACCTCGTCCATTATGTTGCATCATCCATTCCATCACCCATAATAAACAGACCCTTAGGTAGCGTTTTATATGCGGGAATGAGAGGCAGAATGGAATGGACTATTATGAGGATATAAAAAAAGGTGTCACATTGTTTTTTTTCATTGCATCCAATCCCTTTGTTTTTTTCCATTACACAAAAAATCATATTTCCTCTAAACACCCCAAATTCATTACATTCAATCCCTTTGTTTTTTTTCTCCATTTCATTCTCTCTTTCACCATTAATCACCACCACCACCACCTTCCCACCACACACCTCCTAGCGCCACCACCACACGCCATCGCCACCAACACCATCTGCTACCACACACCACCACCACCACCACCGTCCCATCACCAACGACCTCCACCATCGCCGCCACCCACCACCACTACTCACCACCAATTTTATAATTTTGTCTTTTCTTGCCTATCAAACAACAAAAAAAGTAATGTTTCATTCCATTTCCATATGGTAACTAAACAAGACAATGGAATGATGATTCGTGTTATTCCTTATTTATTCCATTACCTATTTTAGTCTATTACCCATACCAAACATATCCTTAAGTTATGATAGTTATTTGGAAACCGAATATGAAGCAAAACAATTCATGTTGTTACTTACAGGTCTAGAATCTAGTAATATCAAGGTGTGTAACAAAAAGGAAGAAGGATAGTGTACAAAAAAATGGTTCCTCTACATGTGTTAATGGTTAGTCCCATAATAACTTTAGATGCATATTTAAAACTAAGTTTGCAATGGTGGTAGCTAGTTGTACCGATAAAAAAAATGTCACTATTAATTTTTTATTGAAATAAACAATTATGTGAAGATACTGCCACTTTATGATCAAATACGATATTTGACCAATAATTGACAACTTTTAATATATTCCACTACGCTCTAATATAGCATACATTTATTTGTTTTCTATACATCACCGGTAGTGCTGAAGTTTATATCTTCCAATGTAGAAAGTTTGATGGTCAATGCACAAGAAAAAAACAGCTTTGACTTTTTCATAAAAATCACACATTTGATTCATTTTGTCTATGCGTTGCCCTATTCCTAGTGGAGTTTAACATTGGAAAATTTACTTGACGGCATGGCCTGATTGGTTCCCTGAGCTTTGGAAGTCCCACGTTAGCCGCCTTCCACCCACTACACTTGTATAATTAGAAAAGTGGGTTTTATTTAGTATGGGACAAAGTAAGTGTAATGACTGACGAATGTGATTAGCTAATTTTCTTGCTAAACATAGTAATACTCAATTCATTGAACAAATATTTATGAAGTCAGTGATGAATAAGGAGGTCAGTTTTTATTATTTTATTGTGACATTATATTCAATATAAACCAAAGATATTTAACGTAAAATGTAATCAGTGCTCAATCAGACCACCTACTAGGTTGGTCACTCATTACTTTCTGATGAAGAAAGTTTAGTGATGACATGTTTTTCTTGTCGCTTATTTGCCTTCACTACTAGAAAAGTAGATAATATGCTACGCACTTTTCTAGTCGCATATGTGTAGCAAACAAGCATTTCCTACACTTGCTACGCACATGGTAAGTAGCAAAAACCCCGTCGCAAAATTGATTGCTACGCACTTGCTACGGTTTTGGTGACATATTTGATACACAAAACTGGCGTTGTAGTTTTGTACATATTTGTGACACCATGTTTTTTACTTAGATTTGCTATTTGCAACGCATTTACAATGTATGATTTGCTACGCATCTGCAACTTATCATTTGCTAGGCATTTGCAATACACTCTTTGCTACGAATTCACAACGCCTATTAATATTCAATATTTTTTTTTCTATTTGAGAAACATTGCTACGCAAGTTGATTAAGAAAAATAACAAAATAAATCATCAAAAATCAGAAAATCTTCACTATTAAAATTTGCAAACATGTTTAAAAAAACAATAATAATAAATCCAGCAAACCCACAAATACCATAACCTAAATTAAAAAAAAAAAAACATCCATTACAACAAAGTTTAATATTGCAAACTTCGAATTTGATATGATAACGAAAATAACAAGTAACAATTGCTATTAGTTACTAGGACCACAACTTTTTATAAATTCTTTAGTCTTTTTGCATGGCTTCACGTTGAGCTTTGAGTGCGTCCTCAAATGCCTTTTTATCAACTTCACGTTGAGCCTCAAGCCGAGCTTCAAATTCTTCAAATCGAGCCTCCAAATGTTGAATTTGATTTTCCAAAGCTAGGATCTAAAATAATAGCATATATATATAAGAAATAGACAATAATAGGCAATATGAATCAAATTAAATCTTCTAGTCAGGGTTATTCACAACCAGGGGTAATTAGATCTTTTTCTAACCCTTGGTCAAATAAACGTCGAAGATGAGGGTTGGTCGGACCATGAATTTATAGTTGTATCCTATCCCACATGATGGATCAAAATAATAATACCTTATCTTGAGATGGCCCGACCCCAAAAGATGCGGATGGTTTCCCGGTCATCAAATAATTTATATCTGTAGATCCTATCCCATATAAGCGGGTCGTACGACCCTTCACACGCTTCCATACACTAGCATCATCCTTGGTGAATTCCACCCCGTACAACTCCTTCATATCAATCAAGTATCCCCCCTTCAATTTATTAAAACAACACGAATGCTACTGTGGTAAATGTTAACACCATATTTTATGAATACAATTGACAACTTACATATATTTCTCCGGCACGAGCTGTACAATAATCCATCCTTTCCATGTTAATAATTTCAAGCTCTCTATTCTCAAGCCTTGCTTTGGACTCTTTTGTGAGATGGGTTAGGAGGAAGACTTCTCTAAAACTAGGTTCCTGACCGGTTTTATTTTTCTACACAAAAATAGAATATAGTTAATGTAATAAGTGTTAAATGCTAAAACTTAAATATATTTATCTTACTAGTCGAACTCTATGCTCATAAAAATCCCAACGACCCGCTTATGCCGGGCTCGGGGTCTCTTGTTGGTGCTATCGGTGCTCGCGCCGTTTCTTGTTCCGCTCTGAGACTTCTTTTTTCATTCATATGTGTTCCAAATCTGTAGGGAGTAAAACACACACACACACTCACAGACACATATATATACAATAAATATATACAATAAAATAATTTCTTAACTCACTTACCTTACAAATATCACGCCATATGTTGATATGGATATGACTAGGCGGAAATTCACTAAGTTTACTGAAAAACCTTGGATCTTTTCTCTCAATAACACGTCCGACCTTCTTGGCGTCCTTGAGAGGGCTATATCTCATCTTCGCCATAATGTCCCTATAACAGTTCTTCAACACATTTCTAAATCCCTCATAATGCATTTGCTCGTTTCTCGGATCCTAACTCTAACGAGTCTATAAAAAATAAAACTAAAATAAAAATTATAAGATAAGATACAAAAAAAACCAATTGGTATATTACCTTAAATCTGTTATACATTTTTCCCACCACATCATTTAGAACATCTGGAAATGTGACCCAAGGTCCTTCCAAATGCTCCTTTAGTATTCCAATGATGTTCCTCACAACTTGATTTGATCTAAACCTGTAGTAATAAAATAATAGATTAAGTATATTACATTATGTGGACATATTGTTGCATTAAATTTAAAGACATACCCCTCTCCAAGTCAAGATATAGGTGGCCTTTGAGATAAATCACGAGCTCCATCTCGGTAATTTGGATCACGCTGGGAGTCAAGCCGAGAGTTGCGTGGAGAGTAGTGCTGGGAGTCAGGTGGAATTCACGTGGATGGAAGCGCTGAGAGCTAAATAGAGAGTCGCCCCGCAAGAGATTTGAGCGGAGATTCTCGTAGAGTTGCATCTACGTCATTCTCATCATTCTCCTCAGTGTAATCATCATAGAACTCATCATCGTCATCAATATCAGCAAAATTATACGAGAATGTCTGACTCACGGTGTGGCTATCAACTCCCCTGTTTGTAGGTCTAAGAGTTTTTCCCCACGAATAAGGACGCGTCCCCTTAAGTAATTTGTACCCGGACGGATACTAGAGTTATGTCGGTACGATTGTCTCCTCCCATCATCTGCACCCGAATGGCTACTAGAGAACAATGGAAGTGGTTGTCGCCTCCTATCATCTGTACCCGAATGACTACCAGAATTCTGTTCATAAGGTTGTCGCCTCCTATTATCTGCACCCAAACGGCTATGTTTAGTGACCTCTCCACGAGTGCCCGACGTCACTCCAATAGATGATATATGCACCCTGCATTTAGTTACAATAGAAGATTATACACATACATTCATGAAGTGTTATACATGTACATTCTGGATGAAAAGATGCAAAAGTAAGAGTCAAATTTACAAATCTTCACATAAACCAACAAATTAACCCAAAATAAAAGTAGGGTTTACAAACCACCACAAATTTCCAAACCATTATACATATGTAAGATGTTTCTGTTGTTAATTAGCTTGAAAATTGGTTTCAATTGGTACCTTTATCGTCAAATTCGGCCTACGAATAAGTCTCCGACTTCGATAGCACAAAAGGACGTTGGTGTAGAGGGTTTTGCAAGATAGTAATAAGACTGAATTGAATCATCGAGTAGGAACGTGGATTAGAGATTGGTATCCGATTTCTTTGGTGAGTTGGTTGCGAAACATGGATACGGAGCATATATTGAAACTGTTTAATTTTGAAGAAAAAGGTCTTCATTCAATCAAGAGTCCTAGTCCCACGTTTGAACCCCATTCTATCTTTTATTTTCCCTTTTGTTTTGTTTTCTTTTTTTTATTTGTATATTTAACTTTTTTATATATGAGTTGTTGTTTTTACTTTTTTATTTGTTTGCTTTTTTTACTGTTTTATATGTTTTTTATACTTTTTACTACAAAATTTGCAATATTTTATATTAGGATTTTTAAAAACTTATGGCCTAGCTTTTTGGACATTACATTTTGAGGTGGATAGCCGAGCTACCTCCACAATGGACCGAGCATGTGTAGTAACATTTTCATATTGGTAATATTACGACTTTATTTTTTGGTTTGTCCTTTTGGATAAAAAAGTTTACGGGATTTTATATTACGATATTTTAAAACTATGACATAACTTTTTGGACGTTACGTTTTGAGGTGGATAGCCGAGCTACCGCCATAACAAACCAAGCATGTGTAGTGATCATTTTGGTAATACTATGATTTTATTGTTTTATGTTGTCTTTTTGGGTTGTCATAGCATGTGCACATTGTGTAGGTATCGTACAGGTATCATAACAAACCGAACTAATATCGATCGAATTTTTATCACATCTTCGTTGCAACACGTCAATTTAATAGCACCGTTCTATTCAAGTTTCTTGTTTATCAACTTGTAGCATCTAGTTAATTTTATTATTATTGTTATTATTATTATTATTATATTTTCTATTATTATTGTTGTCCATATTTGATCAAGTGTGACTTTGATTATCCAATTTGATTTTGTTAACCAACATAGTTAACTTTATAGATTGTAATGGGTAATGCGTATCTTAATTAATCATATTGGGTATTAAAAGTGATAATAGCTCTTAGTGATCATAACTGACCATCAATCACTCTAACTGACAATCATTAATCCTAGTTAATCACTAGTGTTAACGGGTCTTGTCGAGTTAATGGGTCATGTCAGAAATTTATAGCCAAGTATTTACTAGATGTTTTTTATAAATAAATGGTTGATTATTAAGTTAATAAAAGGATTTAAAATCAATTGTTTCAATGAGTCTATTGCTTATATAGTTATAGTAAGTATATCATCAACAATGTTGTTTCAATGAGTCTATTACATTTTGTTTGTATTCATAAAAGCTTTTGAATTTAGTTGTAGGTTAACTTAAAAAGATCATAACTATGTAACTCTATTTGTAATAGATTGACCCAAAATAACACATTCAAGTGAAGAATCATATTAAATAATATGAGTTGTCACTCTATCCCTATCCTTTGAACAATTACTTTTATTTTAGTTAAAGTGATACTACCCATATCTCTCCACCTACATAAAATGTTAGGTCAATATTTATATATAAAAGGGAGTCCAACAACCAAACCCAGACTATCTTCTCCCTCACGTTCATCTTCATGGGAAAATTACAAATGTTGCTAGTGCTTTATCGGAAAGCCAAGCTCTGAATAAGTTATTATCACTCTTTTTGCTCAAGGGTGTCATCATATTTACTCAGGGTATCGGGTATCTGATACATAAATGAAATAAAAGAAAAATTGCACTTCAGAGACTCGAACTTGAAGGGTAGCATGGGCACCCTTTCGGCACCCTCTATGCATATACTGAATATGACATATACACGTACACACTAATACACACACATACAACTTCATACATACGCATGTTTTTCTACATATAGAATATGTATGTGTTATAAGTACATGTATATGTATGTATATGTGTTGTTACTTGTATAACTATAATTATGATTATTATTAATATTATTGTTATTACTACTCATATTATAGTTTATATAACTATATATTAATTTTATTAGTTAATGAGTAAATTGCTATTTTAGTCTCTTAGGTTTGGCCTAAAATGTCACTTTAGTCCAAATAGTTTTTTTCTTCTCAGGGTTCCTGTCGTTTGCAATTTTTTACCATTTTCATCCAACCCACTAACTTCATCTAAAATATCAATTAACTTAGGGGGTATTTTGATCATATTACATATAAGTTTTTTTTGCCATTTTAATCCAAAACGCTTCTTACATTTGCTTTTTTTTATTTATATTATATATAAATATATAATTGTAATTATAATAATAATTATTTTATTATTATTGTTATAAATGTATCTTTCTCATCCTCTATCTCATAGTTCACTCACCACCACAACACCACCACCCATAAGCTTCAACCTTCACTTCTGGCTACGGGATTTGTGATGTCGTTTCTCCTTGCCAGAATATAGACAAGAAAACATAACAGAGACAAAAGTGGGGGGGGGGGGGGGGGGGCGTTGAGACGGGTGTTTGCAAGAGACGTCTTGCAGGAGGCGGCTGGCTAACCAAGATAACTATGGAAACGTTGACATAAATAAGTAGGTCATCACTGTCACACCCCGACCCGCAACGGAAAAGGTGATCGGGGCATGATTGGGTTCATCAAAGCTCATGACATTTATTTTAACGTTTCATATTCATTAATACAATTTAATGGAAATTTACAAACATAATTACATCATGACCTAAACATCAATCTAAGCTTCTTTGTTTTTTTCTAAGGCATTTCCTATGTTTTCCTTGCTTCATCCTGTTCACCTGTATCATGTGTAAAAAGGGTTTTTGGATCAACAAAAAGTTGGCGAGTGAATCCTATGGAAAACATTTGAACAAGTTTATTTAATTGATTATGAAATAAAGTGCACAACCACACATGAGTAAAAATAGATGTAAACTTATTCATCAATCAATTTAATATTAAACAATACACACATGAACAATAATGGATCGTTTAGAGGCACGCGTTGCTCAACTCGTCTCTCACGAGGAACTGATGGGCCTAATGAATGAATTGCATAAACATGATAATATGAAAGACATAACTACAAACAATATAAACTCAATAATACACACATGAACAATAATGGATTGGTTTTGAGGCACGCGTTGCTCAACTCGTCTCCCACGAGGAACTGATGGGCTTAATGAATGAATTTCATATAAGTTGACAAAATAAAATACATAATCACAACAATATAAACAATCTAAGTTTAGATCACGATATGGTATGGCACAAGTTTAAATAAACGAGTTAATTATTTTATGACACATGACACACCCCAAAACGTGTAATTAAAAAGGGGAGTTGTAAGATTCACTCACAGTGGGTGCGTTCGGTTGATGATGTTGAATGCACGCGAAGTGGTTTTAACCACGAGTGAAATTAACCTAGATAATGGCATAATGTTTCGGTAAGTAAACGGATTTTATTAATCCATTTTAGTAGGATTGTTGGGTGTATTTTTGTGAGTTTAAGGCTATTTTTTTAACCTTAAAAATGTTATTTTTAAGTATTTTTAATTGATTTTTAATTAAAATAATAAAAATAATAAAAAAGTTGACTTTTTTGACCGTTGACCGTTGACCTTGACTGTTTGACCGGTTCGTATGCGTGTAAGTGTGCGCTGAGTGAGGCTCGAACCCGAGACCTCCCGTACGCGTGCACGCAGCTCTACCAACTGAGCTACGTGTCTAACCCGAAATATTTATGTTTTTAAGTATATTTATATATTAATTAGATTAATCCGAAAATCAATTTATTTCTAAAAAGATTTTACTGAATCGGACCGGTGCGCTCCACAGGTCTCGAACCCGGGACCTGTGGGTTGAGTTAACACACAGTCCACCGCTGGACTGTGTGTCTAACTTGTTAAATAATCCGATTTATATTATACTTATGAACAAACTTCATTATTTCATTTCTGCCTTATTTTAAAAAGTTAGATAATTGTCCGAATCGGTGCAGTAGACCGGACTCGAACTCGTGACGTGTGATTAAACATTCACACAGTCCACCACTGGACTGTGTGTCTGACTTGGTTATTATTTCGGTTATTAATAAACTTAACATGTACAGCGGTGACTCCGGTTCGGTTAACAAAAAAAGACATTTTTATTAAGGCAGCATGCGTGGGACAAGGTTCGACCTCGAGACGTTTACGTGTTTATTGTGCACACAGTCCACCGCTGGACTGTGTGTCTAACCCGAGTTATATCTTGATTTATAATAAACTTAAACATTACAGAAACTTCGTCTTCGTCGTTGATTTTAACCAGAATCGGAAGTCCGACTGGTTCGATGTTTTAATCGTGTTCTTTAGTGTTTTGAGGTTAATTACAGATGAGATATGTAAAAAGAATGAAAGATTTAAGCGTAAGGTATACCGACTGGACTCCTCTGTTTCTCCGGCAGAACTCCGGCGACAGCAAAAGATTCCGGCGTCGTGTGTCTTGCAGCAGAGAGTCTTCAGCAAGCTTGAAAAGGATGTGGGTGACTTCGGTATAAGCTCAGGGGGTTCAGTAAGGCTCAGAAGTGGAGGGTTCGGTTTTCCGGCGATGTGCAGAAATTTTCCGGCGAGTGGAATTACGTCGGGTAAAGGTGCGGTTTTGAGCGAAAAAGCTTGCAGAGGTTTGAGGGGGTATTTATAAGGCAAGTCGTTGATGAATTTGGTCCGATTTCCGACTTGATTCAAAGTCATTACGTTTTCCGGCGGTTATAGCTTGTGTCGCGGGTTCAGGCGTCGGTTATAACCGATGTGGGTTTAAATGTTTACGTTAAGACTTGAAGAAACCGTCAAATCTCGCGAGATCGCCGGGATTTCCGACGACTGCATTTGGGCGCGCCGATTTCGAATTCGGAAAACATGTTATGAATTAATTGATTCTAATAATTAACAAGGAACACTAGTGGCGCAGTGGTTGGAGAGTTGAGTGTTAAGTCGTTGACCCGGCTGACTGACCCGGGTTCGAAACCCGGCAGAAACATTTAATTTTTATTTCATTATTTTTAACAAATTTTTAAAAACAAATTATATATTCCAATATAATAATTAATTATGTATCGTTTAAAATTAATTTGGGCATTAAATACGCTACGAAATTTTAAACTGATTGTTCGGTTAATAAACGGAGCGGGTTTGGTAAAATCCGTTTTTGACGGATGTTACAATCACTGTACTTTTGGAAGAAAAAAATTTAAAGCATTGTAGTTTATAAGATATGACAAGAATACGTAAAAAAATTATAAGTTTGTTGTGGAGGGGAGAAGTGTAACTAATTACCTATAATTATGTTAAAACTCTGAGATTTAAGTGTAGTTAGATAGAGGCTAAAATATATTTAATGTTTTAAAAGAGCGATTTACCCTTATTTTAGGGGTGTATTTATAAATTAAAAGAGAAAAACTTATTTTTTGGATATCTTGAAATGACTGCTCTCTCATGCATTATAATATAGTATAGATAAATTAAGTCATTTTGCGCATTTGTGATACATACTTTAATTTATCTAGGAAAAAAATTTATAAATTACATAGCAAATGTGTAACAATACTACCTATTTTCATTTTGCTACGTATGTATTTAATTAACTTTTTCATAGTAAATTTATCGCAAATTATAAAAACTAAATCATTTTGTGACGCATTTTCTACGCTTGCAGTATTTTTCTGGTTTAATAAATTTTTCGTGGCAAATGCGTTGCAAATTATGAAAAATTAAATCATTTTGTGAAGCATTTGCGATGCATCCTATAATTTTCAAGTTAAAAAAATTGTGAGTAGCAAATGCTTAGAAAAGTAAAAATATTTATAATTAATATATATATATATATATTGTATATTTAAATTGTTATTATCTTTATACATTAATGGAAATTAAGAAAACTGAATTTTGCTACGTTTGCGACAAAATTGGGCAAGGAAAATCACGGTTTCTTGTTGTGTCACAATTTTGTAGCAAAACTCGTAGGAAATTTAGGGTTCTTTTCTGTGTCGCAATTTGTAGTAAATGTGTATCAATTTGCGACAAAAAATGCGTAGCAAATTTCGTGTAGCAAAACGCTTGTTTTTCTAATAGTGCTTATAATAAAAAAATTTAGGTCGTGAGTAGTCACTAATAAGGACTTTTCTTGTAGTAAACATAGGTAGAAAAAAATTCAGAGGGATATCTTATGATGAATAGTATTAATGGTAGTATGGCTGCCAATATGTACCATACATTCATACCCATATTTCCCTTTACATGTTTTCTGAACCGGATCATCAGCCTCGTCTTTAAAAATGTTGAAAAAGAATTGGGTATTCGACAAGATAAAAAAAACCAGACCTTACCCGCGCTATAATATAAACTCATCAATCGTATATATAATGTTTAATTTAGATTTGATTGTTTGAAAGTAAGGCCTTTTATAATCACGCATGGTTATGATTTTTCAACACGCGTGATTAGTGTTTTCAGTAATATAACGTGCGTAATTTCATATCGTATCATCGCACGTTAGTAAATATTATATTTTACACTTTCACTATATATATCTAGGGGATGGTTAACGAATGAAAAAAACCAATCAAAATCAAATTTTCAGTACAAATCTTATTATAATTAAAATAAAACATCAAAAAAAGAATTTATAATATGGAATAATTCATCTTTCTTTTCAAAATCACTCTTAATAAGGTTTTTACACATGTGTAAATTCAAAAAATAATGACAAACTTACACGTGTGTAAAATTTTTGTATTTACGAATATATGTAAATTTAATTATTAATTGTTTTCAAATCATAATGATAAGTGTAAAAAAAGTTGAATCTGAATTGTTTTTTATTAAGTTTTCGTGGTTTTCTCATTCGTTCTTATGGTTCTCACAATATTTAATGTGTATATATTGTTGTTTTCTCATTCGTCGCCGGCACCCTTAGGTTTTTGGCTTTTAGCCGTCGTCCACCGAACCCATACTCAGGGCCGGCCCTGTAGATGGTAGTGTATAAACTTTCCCTATTTTAATAACTATATATTAACAATGGCATAATATAATTTATAAAACAAACTATAGTGCTGAAATGAATTGATTACTATACTGGGAGATCAATAACTGACAATAAATGTTGTATGGGTAATGCCATGCATACCTGTTATAAATTTCCCTACCCCTAATTTTGAATGGAATGTCCAGCTCCAGGGCTATGGCCTGGTGCAGTCGGCTTGAAATCTTCAACCTCATGTGGTGGTGGTGGCTGCAGCGGCTGAGACCCGCCTAAAGTCTCACTCGGTGCTGTTGGTGCTCTTATAGGTTTTGTATGTACAACTTCACTTGTGTATGCTGTATCATGTCTACCACCTTTCATAATAGTTTTTTTCACAGGAATTTTTTTGTTAATATGTTGTTCCAAATGCCTTCCCTCAACACACTGAACATGAAGGTATATGGTTAAAGTGAGGGTCAAAACTGCCATGATTAACTTTGTCAGATCCATGGGGTGTGGAGGTATTGATAGGATTGTAGGATGGAATGCATAAACTTATGCTTTGAAATATATTTATAGAGGCACACCAAACCTCACGAAAGGGCGGTGCATTAAATAAACCATCTAATTATAAAAAAAAGAAGTGAAGTTGAGCTATTGCATTAAGTGTACCATCAAATGAATTATATGAATTGTGCGAGATAGAGCGCATTATGAGAATTATATGTTTAGCAACTACATGGTTTTTCCCAGGTTTCAAAATAGTTTATGAACTCGATCAATATGTGCATTAATTAATATAAGCAAATATAAACTACCATAAGAAATTCCATAACTAGCTTTTTAAATAAATCTTAGAATTAATTAACTTTTAACTCCAAACATAACAAATGAATAACTGAATTACTAGAACTAACACCACGATAATTAACAATTTAGCATTGAATGAATCAAACAATTACAAAGAAATTATTAACGAAAAATGAATATAATTATAAGATACTCTACAGTTGTCCTAACCATCCTCTATGTACAGTGCTTACAAGCAGAAAAAATAAAATTTACAAGTGAGCCCCTAACTTAATTAGACTTTGGCAAAATCAATCTTTCATGAGCATTAACTTTCCTTCCGTCAGTACTAACCTCCATTAAACTAAATTCCATATCATACAATAAGTACCTCCATCAATAGCAAGTTCCTACTTGGTGGTCATTCAGGTTCTCTCTCTCTCTCTCTCTCTCTCTATATATATATATATATATATAGTTTGGTACGTACTAGATCCTAATGATCACGCATAGCTTTTGCAGAACTATGTCTAGCAAATATACATTATTCCTGACCAGCAGAAGTAGTAGTCTCGAATGTTCCAGTTGACTTTATGTTGTATATATTAACACAAGAGTCATATACCAACTTACAATCCTAATTATTAGGTTGTAATAGAACTGAACGGTTTTAATGATCGCACTTCACTCATCCTTCTAGAGAATATATATATTATGGCCAGTAGGCCTATTGTTGTTTTGTGTGAAGATATTAAAAATCCATATCATCATAATGTATAGCAAACAATACATCCTCCTATATATACATAGGACAGGAAAGGAATCTAGAGCTCACTACTAAAAAAAAGGCATTTGCTAGGGATATCTTATTATAAGAAAAACGGGTCGCAACTTTTGCTATGAGTTAGCTACGGATTAGCTAAAAATGCGTCTTGCTACCATTTTGCAACGAATATTCCGTCGCAATTGAAATACGAACAAAATCCGTAGCAAAACCATGAAAATAAATATTTAGAAATTAACTAAAAAAAGTTTATACAATTCGTAGCAATATTTTGTAGCAAAGTTGAGAATAAAATTCCTAGCAAAATCTAGGAAAAGAAATATCTAAAATCAAAGGTAGAAAAACTTATAGCAACATCCGTAGCAAAAATGAGAAATAAATATGAAAAAATTAACGTAGCAAAATTGGTAGAAAAAAATAAATATTCAGAAATTAACTAGAAAAGTTAAACAAAATCCATAGCAAAAGTTGTAGCAAAGTTAATTATATAACTATTAAAAAATAATTAAATAAAACACGTAGCAAAATCCAGAAAAAATATCTAAAACCAAACGTAGGAAAACATGTAGCAACATCCGTCGCAAAAACAAGAAAAACATATTTAAAAACAAATTAATAAAACATCGGTAGGAAAATCCATAGCAAATTTGACAAAATAGTTATTCAAAAAATAATTCTATAAAACCGTAACAAAAAACATAGCATAAATCTAGAAAATTGTATTGAGAAATAATTAATAAAATATTTAGTAACATGAATCTTTGAGTGCATTGTGTCCCACCAGATAGACCAACTCTAAGCCTGATAACTCTAAGCCTGATGAAAAATACTAGGCTCAGTGCTAGGAGACGTAGTAACATGAAAAAGAACATGCTTAGCAAACTGTCTAGACACTCGATTATGATCTTGAGAATGACTAGTCATAAGATGATAAGGCACAAGAGAGGGAGGAGGAGGAGGATGAGTAGAGGAGAAAATGGAGGAATAAGAGGAGTATGAGGAAAAAAGAAGTAAGAGGAATAAGAGAGAAGAATGAGGTGGAATAAAAAATGGAGAGAAAGAAAAGGAAGAAGTAGGAACAGAAGTCTTCCCTAGAATGTCAAAAATTGTCTCATGAAATCGAACATGTGGTGAAGTATAGGTACGAGACTAATAAGGATCATATTAAAAATATCTATGTATAAGAAATATACTTTGGGGGAAAGTTTTTCCACCCGAAGATCTTAAAAAACAAATAACACAAATAACCGAAAATCCACAAAATAAAGTAATCGAGACGAAAACCAAAAAGATTTTCAAAAGGAGAAGAATACTAAGAACCATTAATGGTAACCATTGCTGAGAAATACAACTATAGCATAAACATCATACCAAAAGTGCTTTAATAGTTGAGCATGAAAGAGTAAAGCATGATCAATCAAGGGATGCGTTTTTCTACTCAACAATCCCATTGTGTTGAGGTGTATAAGGAAATAAGATACGGTTAGCAATACTAGAATCGAAAAGAAAGTTTGCTATACGGCTATGAATGAGCTTAGGAGTACCATTGCACTTGAGAGGTTTAATGGTTGAGAAAAAAGATTCCCAACAAGTGGCTTGAGATGACGAAAGGCTGAATTAACAGCTTGCGAATGATAGAGTCAAAGGATAAATCTAAGTGAATCGACTAAAATAATCAATAAATGTGTTAAAGTATCTTTATTTAGAGCGGGATAGAAGGGCGAAGGCCCCTAAATATCACAATGTAAAACATACAAAGGAGCATTATAATGATATTATGAGATGCATAACTTGAAATGGCAATCGTGTTGATTTCGAAACAATAGATGTAGTATAATGTTTATCAACATTTTTCTTTTCCAAATGTAAAAATGTCTAGGCATCACAACATTAGACGGATGACCTAGACTGGAATGCCATGTATCTTGAGAAAATGAAGACGCAACAAAGAACAAGTACAATTGGTGTTGACTACCATGTGTAGTGGAGGAGTTGTCTAGCCAAGGTCTAAATATACAAACCAAAATGTGAGAAAATAATAACAATATGGTGCATAATAAAAAACTACGTGACAAGAAATACAAGGTTCTTAGCTAACCTAAGAATAACTAAAAATATCATAGTAAAAGAGTATGATAAGATAAATGTAGTAAGAAACTACCAATGTGAGCGATGGAGGGTAACATACCGTCACCGACAACAACTTTTCTGATCAATGCAAGGAATGGCTTTGAAACAATTGATGGATCACCGGTCATGTGAGTCATTGCTCTGGAATTAGGTCCACGACTCAATTCTCACGTAAATACTTAAAAGGCCAACGATCAAACCAAAATGATGTAAAGGTTCTCAAGATGCCCAATTGGCAAAATGTGTCAGCCCAAAAGTATTAACAGCAGCAGACCCGGTCGCTTAGGGATAACTAGAATAAGTAGATTTAGGAGCTATTAGGCCAAGAATCAAATTGAAGCCCATTAGAAATGTTGGACATATTACCAAAAAATACGCGGATCAAAAGAAGATCCGAATTTGGGGCCAAACATCGGAGCTTAAGGAATAGGTAAATCACGCGGGTTAGTAGCTTATTTGGATCCATCGAAAACACGTGAGTCCTACCCCAAATCATTTCCGCAAAACTTGAACCCTAGATCAGTACTAGCTAAGTGGGCTGAAAAATTCTGATGACTGCAAGGATTCCATTGTTGACCGCTTCTTTTTGTAAGACCCAGAATTATATAACTAAGGATTTATAATAATTTTGGCAATTTCAATAATAAGACAAGAAAGGTATTTACACAATTTGGTTTTTAACAAATCCATAACCACTTAAAACATTTTAGAAACATTAACATTGTTCAATTTATAAAACAAACTAAACAAAGGCGGAAGCTTTAACTTCATTTGTGTCCGGTTCTTTGTTATAACTTGACCGTTCATTCGTAATACCATACAACGTACCTACATTACCAAATTTCATAATAAAATTAGTTATGCGATGTAATAAACATATATAAGTATGTCCGATTTCCTCATTTGCCTCAACAAACATAACAAAAAAAAATTTATTGCATAACCCGCTGTAAGCTACGGGTGGCCACCGTAGCTTACGACAGATTGGTGAATTCTGGGCAGTTAAGCCCAGTCATAACCTACGGCTGGCCACCGTAGGTTACGGCAGCCTTCAGCTGCAAAGGGAGACCAGCAGGGGCTTGTCGTAGCCTACGGCTGGCCACAATAGGTTACGACAGCTTGCTGCTGCACATTTTCTGTTTTATTTTCTTGGAAAAAGTTCCATATCTCATTTAATACTAATCTGTTTTACATGAAACTTGTTTCTACATGATCGTAATTTTATTACCGCACATTATAGACTTAAAAATCCGCCATCCGAATTAATAAATTCTTACACTATATGCTTTCGGCTTAAGATTTATTCTTGCAATTGTTTGACCCGTTTGCTTGTTTGGGCAAACAAGCTTATGGAACCACATCTTTTCGCATGATTGTCATTTTTAATGAATGTACTCCGTTACTTGGGTCACTTTCATTGTATATTATACATCTGATGCCCGATATGCATTCATACTTAGTCGACCTATTCAACCGTATAATTTAGTTGAATTTAGTTGTTTCAAATTCTTTTACGAATTCATCATCTCTTAATTATGACTCATTACCCGAGTCTTTGAATTTATAGTCCGTGTTCCCGTTACCCAGTTTACGCTTATATTCGTAATCGTACCTATCAACCGTGTTTTGTACCGAAGTCATTATTCACGCATCCATTCCGGTAAGCGTTAAGACTTCATTTTGACCCGTTTAGAAGTTTATGTGAAATCTATAACTTTCAAATAACCAAACCTAATATCGTTTCCTTGTTTTGACCCGTTTGGAATTTTTTGTGAAATCCATCACTTTCAAACAACCAAACTTAATATCATTTCCTTTTATTTGACCCGTTTAGAAGTTTATGTGAAATCCATCACTTTCAAACTTTCAAACTTTACGAATATTGTAATATCAATAAGTCAGACGCACTTAACACATAATTT
This sequence comes from Scalesia atractyloides, assembly GCA_947069175.1. Taxonomy (NCBI): domain Eukaryota; kingdom Viridiplantae; phylum Streptophyta; class Magnoliopsida; order Asterales; family Asteraceae; genus Scalesia; species Scalesia atractyloides. Next base: position 21,836,206 of record CAMTDV010000023.1, read on the forward strand.
AACATCACACTATGGAGTAATAAGCCACATACGTTATAGCTTTTCCTTCTGTCGTGTGTTCGCCCCAGCTTGACTTCCCGCAACTTACCCAAGTTGCCTATCATGAGCAACCCCTTTAATTGTTAACTTGCCATTTAAATGACACTTTTATAACATAAGCCAGTACTTATCCTTTGGGGACTTCTTTCGATTTCCCCTTTACTATAATTCAATATTTTAGTTTCTTTTAGGCATTTGGTCGAGCACCTCATGGGCAAGATTTTTAATCACTTACACTAACTCATCTAGGAAGTCTCTAACCATGAGATTTTCCAACTTATTAAGTAGGTTTTCTTATCATAATCCATTTAACATCATAAACCCAATTTATTAAGTATTGACATAAGATTTAACTACCTAGATTCATGGGTTCTAACCACCATTCAAAACCCATTTCTCATACACATGTTAATTACCCAAATAAATTGTTTATGACAGTTTCTTCTCAATTATTATAAAGTTTCATGATTCCAAACATTCTTATAACATAAATTTTACTATAACACCACTATCCACCCAAGAATCAAAATTCTAAAGGTTCATCAAAATTCCTCTACTTCACTAAACAAGAAGTTTTGACATACCTTGTGATCTCCTAATTTAGGTGATTAATATTTCGACTCATGCACAACGTTCCAAGCGATTTTCCCCTTCAATTTGTGGGAATTGATGGATACTTAGTTGCCTAATTGTTCATATCAGCCCCTCATGTATTGTTTATTATAAAAGGGACGCTATTCAATGTTTTATTATATATCAACAAGTAATTAACCAAGTTAAGTTATACTAGTATTCATGTATATAATATTTACCTTTAAGGTAAATATTAATGTTAAAATTTTTATTTTAGGGGCGTTACACTTTTGACCATCGTCTCTACTGCCAGTACAACGACGTCCATTTATCTATGGTCCGCCAATTGATCGATCTTTCTAATACTATGATTCAAGGAGAAGCGTGGTAGCAATTCTTTGCCCTATGACCGGATTTGTCACAAATTTGAAATATTATTGACGACTGAGTAGACAATTAATATTCTTGATGTGGATATCTGTTACACTTCAACCCGCAACGAATCTGGTCGGGACACGATAATTGTCCATAGCTCATGACAATTAAAATAAGTTTTAATATTTAAAGCATATCCAATTTAAAATTTCTCACATGACAAGAAATTTCCAAATAAATCCATATGTTGTTCAAAACATAATAAGATAATATTCCAATTTATTTTTCTATGGCCCTCCTATGTATGTTCAATTCCAACCATCATGTTAGAAAATAATTTTTGTTAATAAAAGTTGACGAGTAATCCTTATTATTATAAAATGATTTTATATTATTTTCAAATTTTTTTTTTCAAACATTCTTTTCAAATGTTGCCATAAAGATCGCAGTTGATCAACAATGTAACATGTATACCAAGGAAAATAGTCAATCAAATCAAGTAAATATATTAATCAAACGAATTTATGACGATGGAATATACGAATAAAAAAATTGTATTTCTTTTATTTTAATTTTTTTTTCATAAATTTCTTTTCATATTTTGTTATTTATTATTATTTAAATAATTTTTAATAAATAAAAAGAGATTAATATATTAAATAAAATAAATAAATGATAAAATAATATTTATTATATTTTCCAATGACTTCGGACGTTATTATCGACATGAGAGGTTGAACGGACGTGACGTGTCATCTCCTAAGTCCTTCCTAGGTGATTAGGAGTGGATGTGTTAGAGCTTATGTGTGTTTAATTAGAATTCGTATAATTGTGTTTAAGTAATGTTTTAATTAGATTTGTGTAATAGTTTAATTAGGTTTATGTAATAGTTTAATTAGGTTTGTGTAAAATTTGTTATTTTAGTTTATTTTATTTTTCTTTTATGTATTTTTTTTTAATTTATGTTATTTTTAATATAAATATTCATGTTATTAATTGAAATAATTTTAAGGTTTGTTTTTTTTAATTTAATGCAAAAAGTTTTTTTTTGTTTTAAAATGGGTTGATAAAAGGGGCCCTATTTGTCAGTTTTGGACTGGTCTGGTGTGCCAAACCAGACCGTCCTTAGTCATTACCTTCAGTAGGGGGTGGTTTGATTTTGGACATGGGTTATAGACTCCATGTTGTGGATGCTATATGTTTAGTTGACTTTATGTTTTCTCAATTCTAGCATTTGGCAGGAGAAGTGTTTTGATTTATTATGTTATTAGAATAGAATCCAATCCTGTGTATTACATGAGTAGAATAAATGTAATTCTATATATTAAGTAAAAGAATAGGTACATTATTTAAAAATTCGTGTATCGCTCGAGTTGAATAAACATATCTATTATACCTATAATGTAATTCGTTAACACATTTAGTCATCAATATGTGTTTTCTAAAATATGAACTTTGATTTACTATTTGTTTATTATAATATTTTACTTTGTTTTCTTTTATTATTGTTAGGTTAGAGACTTTTGTATTACTTGGGTTATAACTTTTCACTTTGGTTCTTATATATTATTAAGTTTGAAACTTATGTATTACATTATGTTGGATAATAAGCAGAAAAGATAAAAGAAACATTTTCGTAAGAAAAATATTAAATATACAAGAGATAAGTTGGATATTATGATTTAATATTATTATTTTATTATAGTGAAAAACGGGATAATTATTATTTAGACGTGGTAGTAACATAACACTTTAACTAATTTTTTTTGTTAAACCACATCATATAGTCTTATGATATCTAATGTATATTTATCATAATAGCTTAAGATAATTTTAAGCTAGAACTAATAAGATTGCAGGCATCTCAAATTATACAATAATCATATCGACTCCATAATTTCTCAAAAAGATTCATAACTTTCAAGTCTGATTTTAGGAAAATAAGTTCATCAATATGCAGAATAACATTGTATATACCCTAATCTCTTTGCGTAAAAAGATTTTTCAAATTTTAATAATTAATATACGGTTATCAGTTATCCTTGTCATTATCATCAAGATCTCTTTTACAAATTTTAAATTTAATATTATCAATAATCATCGACATTCCATAATAAATATTTGGAATAATGGATTTTAATAATTCAAACTATTAGTCGTTGGCCAGCAACGTTCCTAACTTAAAAAATAACTAGTGGTGATCCCATCTTTTCATATAAACTAATGGACTTTTGCTAAACAGCCTTAATTTCTTTTTGTCCCCTTATCTTTTTCGGTTTAGTAAAGGTCCATTGGTTTACAGTATATGAAAATGTGAAACCACCTCTGGTTATTTTTTAAGTTGGGACCGTTGCCGGCCAATGGCTGATAGCTAGGATTATAAAAATCCATTATTCCTAAGTATTTATTTAGACGGAAAAGAAAATTAAGACCACCCCATAGAACGCCATGTGTCCCCCAAATAATATACTTTATTATGTAGTATAGATTTTGAAAAAAAAAGTGATTTTCAAAAGAAAAAGAAACTCAAAATATATTGTGCATAACGTGTAGTAGTATATATTAGAGTAAATTACCATTTTTGTCCATGTTATAGTATATTTAGTTAGCCATATAATGGAATATTCTAACGGCAACATACCTTAGGGACTCAGGGTCTGTTTGGTATAAGGTAACGGAATAAATAAGATAATTGAATGAACTAAGTAATGGAATGGACAACGGAATGAAATAGATTATTACATTTCACAGCGATGTTTGGATACCCATATGTGAATTTAATAAATAATTACTTACTTTGTATAATTTTATAGGAAAAAAAAGACGAGTAATGAAATACAACTAATAAAAACGTCAAAAATATAATGTCTTAATAATAATAATAAAAGGTTAATAAAATAATAATAATAATAAATAATAATAATAATATAATAATAATAATAATAATAATAATAATAATAATAATAATAATAATGATTGTAGATGTCTTTTTATTCCTTAAAGGAATGAAAGAAAGCACCCCTTACAAAGGAATGAAATTCTTATATTTTAAAATAATCAGATTCTCACAATGTAGCAAAATGGAAACCTAGGGACACACACATCCAGTTTTTGAAAATAGAGACTCATGTTAATTTTTACAACATACCACCGGGAGACACAAATTACACTTAATCCTATATGTTATATTCAACTTTAATAGAAATGCACACTTTTTCGCATTTAACTATAGAAATACGCAAATTACCGGTTCATCAAATATGTTTGTCCACAAATTAAATCGTTATATTTCACTTTTACCCCTATGTCATAAAAAAAGTACCCAAATCACCTGGGGGTGTTGGAAGTACCCGATTCACTTTTACCCATTTTCATGTTAAGAAAGACGTTCTTCATCGGGTAGTAGAACGTGAAATCACCAACTGATTGACGAAACCAAATGAATAGCGACGGTGTCGCTAACAAAATTGAAAACCAGGTTGGTAAAATCAAAGGACGCCTCGACTGAACTTAGACATGCAGAGCAGTGACTTTTTGGAGTTGTAAACAACCATTGTTGGAGAGAGGTGCCCACTTTGTTCCTTCCTATATTTTTTAAGGATTATATATCATGGGTAGCCTTTTCAAAATGTGCTCCCCTCCATTGACAGTGACCACTGATTCGGTCAAACTTATAAAATTTTCCCACTTCGAGACACATGGTTTTGTATTTATTTCTACACCCTCCACATGATTAAACTTTGTGTATATATATTTTGGTAGGAAACATTTTAATATATTGTATGTGGTTCATGCTTATTTGTTTGTTAGTGAACATCATGTTTGGCCACTAAAACTGACTTTACAAAAAGTTGGTTTGGACTAGCTCGCCAACCTGGGCATACCATTTCCACTTACTCTTCCATGATAATTAGTTTATTACGTGTTCGTCCACCGTAAAGGGCTAATAACATCTGCCCTCTCATGTAATCAACGTTATTTGTTTTGCTTATTATAAGCTTACAATTTTTTTTATTAGTCTGAGTGGATGGAGATTTTCTAAAAGGTCACTCATCATGGTACTAGTCCCACTTGACTATAATTAACTGTGGAGTTCTGATGGGATCTACAACCAATGCGTCTGAAACGCGTTGGTGATATTTGAAACAAGACATCCTTTATAGCAAAGTATCTTTCTTGAGTGGATAGAACAATACAAAACAATGTGGGATTTACCTAAAATGTTTCAAAAGCAATATCAAGGTGTGTACATAATAGTGTTCATCTCTAAGTGGTTGAGGACTATACTCACATCGTGAACAAATTTTGTAGAGTCAGGAGTAGGATTAGAGAGTGTTTGGGTTATCCCTTCAAAAAAAATAGTAATAAAAGTTACAAAAAGCTAGTTGGTTCACGAGAACATGTTTTACAAAACTTGACGGCCTTTTTTTAAGTCTAGATATATGGTTCACTTGAGAATTTAGATATATGATTCACTTGAGATTGCTTAGTAGTCAGTTCTATAAAGATCTTTCTTTGTCAAGACCACCAAACATATAAGAACTTAGCCATAGTGTAATCGTTTTGTTACTACTAATTTCATAAAATCTCATGTTTATATAGACGACCCCTAGCTTAACAATTAATCTCCTTCATAAATCACCTAGTCAAGCTACCCAGTTGACATTCATACGTTCGAGCTATCCGTTATGGTATAATTGTTATTTGCTTGTACATTACCATATAGGGTTTTATTCCAAGCAGTGGCAGAGCCACATGCTTGGCAACAGGTTCGTCCGACACCATTCAAATTTCTGTATGATACGCATCGTGTAATAAAAAAAATGCGAGCGACGCTATTGTTTTTTTTACGAGCGATACCATTGCTTTCTACGAGAGATACCATTGTTTTTTTACGAATGATACCATTGTTTTTTTTCTAAACGTTTTACTTAATAAACAAATTCGCAGTTTAAAATTTAGCCAAATAAGTTAATTTTTAAACAATAAACTTTAAATCAATTAAAGGCCCACGTTTTTCTAACTTTTTAACCCAACCTATTAGACTATATAGGGCCAGCTATTGGACCGATCAAACCGGGCCCGAGACCCACATATCCAAGGGCCCAAAAGTTTTTAAAAATATAGTCAATATATACTTGCACTTTTCCAAAATGTGAAGAGTAAAGTTTTATTCCCGTTACATGTTTTAAATAATCACACTTCTACTCGCACTTTCTATGTACTTGGAGTATAGTCAATAAAAATATTTGTTCTACTCACATTTAAATGTATGTCATTAGAAGTTTTATTCCACCCACTGTTTCCATGAAGTATCATAAAGAAAATATTAGTTAACTCATAGTTTAAAAAAAGCATCGATAGAAAAAACAATTAAGTGTAATTAAAATAAATCTTATTTGCGCACACAATAATTGTCATGAAGTCCTTACCCCGCCCGCAATTTTTATAAAGTATCCTTAAAAGCCTTAGCTCTACGTACATATTTAGTAACTGTTTACGTTTATAGTTTTAGTTCTACATATATACATCCACTTTTTTATATATATCTTTAAAGATCTTGCAAGTTGCAACTACACGCTTTTAATAGGTCACCAAAAGTCTTCTAATTACACTTTTTTAAATGTCATTAAAAGCGTTATTTCTATATCTTTTGGAAAGTGTCAATACTACCAAAACTCTTTTTAGAATGACCAAACATTTATTAAAACGAAACTGCAACTAGCAAGAAACTAGCCAGAAAACAAACATCTGAAACACCTAAAACTCAAAACAAATGGAACAACCTTGCACCACAAAACCTAATAGACTCTGGCCCAAAAAACAAAGGAAAACCACAACCTACATACAGAGACTCTCAAGACACATGAAAGAAAAACACACAAAACAAAACCAAAAAGGAGGCCCAAACCAAACTAACCTAGAACCACCTCCCATGAACCAACTAGAAATACAACCGAAACTCTTACTTCTACTTAGGGTGTTTATAGCTTGGTTTAAAAACGTAAACTGCTCAAACGGCCATTGGTTTGGTTTTTCGGTCAGTTGGCTTCAAAGTTTTAAAATTGTACTTCACGGTTTGATTTGGGGTTTAGATCGAAAGGTGGCCATAAAAAACTGGGCCAGACCGTGTGAGAACCATGCCACGCAATTTGGAAATCCATACAAATTGTATATTGTTTTTATTATGAATTATTATTATCTTAATGTGTGACTATCCACATGTCTTCATAATGTGGCGACTCTCCAAGTACTTAACTCATATGTCTTCATAATGTGGTGACTCTCTAAGTACTTAACTCCCATCTTTATAAGCCTATAATAGATGCATATGTAGTTCATACTTCATATCAATAAGAATGAGTTCTTCAATTCTTCTTTCTATCTTTCTCTCTATATAATCTCTATAATTCTTGTCTACATATATCATATATTGGTTGCTATTAGGCCGTTGTTTTATAACACGTTATCAGCACGACTTGCTTTTGGAGTTAGATCGTATTATTACAAGGTATATTAACTTTCATTGTTCTTCATTCTCTTAAATGTATACTGCAATTCATACAATGTTTTGTTCAAAGGACCATTATGATATTACTGGTTATATATTTTTGTTTAATCTAAACAATGCGGAGTGAAAATAGTTTTCTATTTTCTTTTAATGTTAAGCCATAGATCTTTATTCCATCATTCACAATCAAAAGTTTTGTTCTAATGAATCCTAAGAGTTTTCATAGAAAGATATAGTTAAAAACACATATTTTCCTTTATTATATTTACCTTAATTATATTTGTTAAAATTCCTTTTATGCCAATTATGATGAGATAAAATTAAGATATGATAAATGATTGTTTATAACTTGATGAGTTTTGTGAAGTTTATAGAACTAATTATATTAAGTCATGTAATTAACATATTTATTTGTTTGGATTTATTTAAGTTTGTAAAACGTACAAAAATAATTAAATAAATAAAACAAAACACACTTGTAATATAATTAAGTATTTCATTGCTGGTTACATTTTCGTTAATTACCAGATTGTATTTACTTGTTTATTAATCTATAAACTATATGTAGTTTATTATGTTATCACAATGCGAAATTAGTATATCATTATTTAGCATAATAATAATTAAGAGGGAAAATTTTGACGAAGTAAAAGGTACATGTATTTCAAATTATTGGTCTCTTCCATCTATTAACTAACCTAATATCTTTATATGCATGGATATATCATATACAAATATATGTAAACAAACTTTAATTGTTAATGACTTAATACATTACTATTTTTTTGTTAGTCTTGTTTTATTTTATAGTCAATGATGGTTACTAAATTTTATTTGATTATAATAACATGCATTAATTCATGCGTATTTCTTTAATATAGTTAGCTATGTCGAATCTTGCAAAGCTTGAGTTTATGGCTTTGGACATCACAGGAAAAATTATTTATCATGGGCTTTGGATGCTGAAATCCATCTAAATGCCAATACTATTGGGGAAACAATTAAAGCAGAAAATAAAACAAATACCCAAGATAAAGCAAAGGCAATAATTTTCTTACGCCACCATATTCATGAGTCCTTGAAAAATGAAATCTCACTATCAAAGATCCGCTCGTCCTGTGTACCAATTTGAAAGAAAGGTATGACCATCAGAAAACAGTAATATTACCAAGAGCTCGTTATGAATGGCTCAATTTAAGGTTGCAAGACTTTATATCTATAAGTGAGTATAACTCAGCAATGTTTAGAATCACGTCACAATTGATTTTATGTGGTGAAAATATTACTGATAAGGAGATGTTGGAAAAAACATTTTCCACCTTTCACGCGTCAAACATTGTCTTGCAACAACAATATCGTGAAAGGGGCTTCACCAAATACAGTGACTTAATATCATGTTTGCTTGTGGCTGAACAAAATAATGAGCTACTGATGAAAAACCATGAAACTCGTCCGGTTGGTACAACTCTATTCCCTGAAGTGAATGTGACAACATATAATGACCAAAGTGGAAGTCACGGACGTGGTCGTGGCTATCAACGTGGGCGTGGTCATGGTCATGGTCATGGTCGTGGTCATGGTCGTGGACGTGGACGTGGATATGGTCGGGTGAATTATCATGGTGTTCAATTTAAAAACAAAGGAACCCACCAGAAGTTGCATGATTATGAAAAGAAATCCAATGATGGAAAAAGTAAAACGAAAAAAGGAACCCCATCGAATGCATGCTATCGATGTGGAAGTAACAACCACTGGGATGGTACATGTCGTACAGCCAGACACTTGGTAGAGCTTTACAAACAATCTATAAAAGAAAAAGGAAAAGAAATAGAGACAAATTTCACATATGAATATGGAAATGTCGATGTCCCAAGTGGTGAAAAGGACCTTACTAATGCAACTAATCTGGATTATGCTGATTTCCTTATTGAGCAAGAAAAAATGGATTCTGGTGATATCATGGCTGATACCAACCAGTTGGATGCTAGAAATTTTCCTTACGCGTGAATGATTATATTTAAAATTATGTTATTTCCTTATTGTTTTATCGAGACATTTTATGGGATTTGTTTTGTTTGAACCATATTTATAAAATTTTGTTCTGTTTTGAAGCATATGGAGTGTTCAACTAAACGTCCTATTAATGGTGAAGATGTATGTTTAATAGATAGTGCTACTACGCATACGATTCTAAAGAAAAAGAATTATTTCTCTTGTTTAATAATGAAAGAAGCAAGCGTTGGTACTATATCCGGTAAAACAAAACGAATAGAAGGCTTTGGAGAAGCTTATGTAGTTCTACAAAGTGGAACTTTGCAATGCATTATTTTCCACACTATCTCAAAGAAATCTAATAAGTTTTAAAGATATCCGTCTAAATGGATATCATCTTGAGACTACAAGTGAGGGACATGATGAGTACCTTCAAATCACAAGTATGATTTCGGGTAAAAAGCATATATTAGAGAAGTTACCCGTATTTTCCTCTAGTTTGTATTCTACTAAAATTGGCGCAGTTGAATCAAATGCAATCATAAACCATAAGTTTATGGATCGAGAAAATTTTATATTTGGCATGACCGGTTAGGCCATCCCGGATCAATAATGATGCGAAAAATTATCGAAAATTCATGTGGTCATTCTTTGAAGAACCAGAAGATTCTTCAATCTAAGGATATTACACGTGTTGTATGCTCACAAGGGAAGTTAATCACTCGCCCATCACCAGTTAAGGTATGGACATAATCCTTGAGTTTTTTTAGAAAGAATACATGGGGATATATGTGGGCCTATACACCTTCCTAGTGGACCATTTAGATACTTTATGGTCTTAATTGATGCATCAACTAGATGGTCACATGCGAGTTTACTATCAAGTCGCAATATGGCATTTGCACGACTACTTGCTCAATTAATAAGGCTAAGAGCACATTTTTCAGATTATCCCATAAAGAAAATTCGGTTGGACAATGCTGGTGAATTTACATCCCAAACCTTCAATGATTACTGTATGTCTATTGGCATAAGTGTAGAGCATCCTGTACCTCATGTACATACACAAAATGGACCTGCTGAATCGCTTATCAAGCGACTTCAAATGATTGCAAGACCAATGATTATGAAATCAAAACTACCAGCATCTGCTCGGGGGCATGCAGTTTTTACATGCAACAACATTAATTCGCATCAGGCCAACGAGTCACCACAATTCCTCCCCATTAAAGTTGGTTTTTGGTCAGGAACCAAATATTTTCCATCTAAGGATTTTCGGTTGTGCCATATATGTTCCTATCGCTCCACTACAACGCACAAAGATGGGACCTCAAAGGGGATTAGGAATATATGTTGGGTATGAATCACCATCGATCATTAAGTATTTAAAGCCATTAACAGGTGATTTATTTATGGCTCGATTTGGTGATTGTCATTTTGTTGAAACAACATTCCCAACATTAGGGGGAGATGAAAAGCAGCTGAAAAATAATAATATAAGTTGGAATGAATTATCATTATCTCATCTTGATCCTCAAACTAAACAGTGTGAACTAGAAGTTCAAAGGATAATTCATTTACAAAGATTAGCAAATCAATTACCAGACGCATTCACTGACCCAAAGAGAGTGACTAAGTCACACATACCAGCTGCTAATGCCCCAGTAAAAATAAGTGTCGCAGAAGGACAACCACATGTTGGAAATGAGTCTAATGCACGCCTCAAACGTGGTAGACCAACCGGTTCTAAAGACAAAAATCCTCGAAAGAAAAAAGGAGCAAATAATGGAGATGGTCAATTCGAGGTAATAATAATGCCAAGAAAAGAGTCTCCTGAAGAGACACTAGACATGATGGTTCCAGAAGAACCTCAGGTACCTGAAAACGAAGAGATCTCAATAAATTATATCATGTCTAGAAAGGTATGGAACCGAAATGAAATCGACGTCGATGACAGTTTTTCATATAACATAGCGCTAGAAGTAATGGAAAATAATGAGGATCAAGAACCAAAATCTATTGAGGAATGTAAAAAAAGAAATGATTGGCCAAACTGGAAAGACGCAATTAAGGCAGAATTAGATTCCCTCAATAAACGAGAAGTTTTCGGACCTCCCTATACCTGAAGGTGTAAAGCCTATCGGATATAAGTGGGTCTTTGTGCGAAAACGTAATGAGAAAAATGAAATCGTACGATACAAGGCAAGATTAGTAGCACAAGGATTTTCGCAAAGACCTGGGACTGATTAGAGGATACATATTCTCCGGTGATGGATGCGACAACTTTTCATTATCTTGTTAGTCTCGTAATACAAGAAGGGATTGACTTGCGTCTAATGGATGTTGTGACAGCCTACCTCTATGGCTCACTTGATACTGATATTTACATGAAACTCCCTGAAGGATTCAAATTTCAAACTCATGTACATCTAGTTCTCGAGAACATCTTTCAATTAAATTAAACAAATCATTATATCGGTTAAAACAATCTGGGCGTATCTGGTATAATCGCCTTAGTGAGTATTTGTTGAAAGAAGGTTATAAAAATGATTCAATATGCCCATGTATCTTTATAAAAATGTCAGAATCTGAATACGTTATAATTGTTGTATACGTTGATGACTTGAATATAATTGGAACTCCAAGGGAGCTCCAAAAGGCGGTTGAATATTTGAAAAAAGAATTTGAAATGAAAGACCTTGGCAAAACAAAATTTGTCTCGGGCTACAAATCGAACATCTTAAGGGTGGAATCCTTGTGCATCAACAAAACTACATACAAAAGTTACTTAAAAGGATCTATATGGAAAAATCACATCCATTGAGTACTCCAATGGTTGTAAGATCTCTTGATGTCGAGAAAGACCCATTCCGACCTCCGAATGATGGAGAGGAAATTCTTGATCCAGAAGTACCATATTTAAGTGCAATTGGTGCACTAATGTTTCTTGCTAGTCATACACGACCAGATATATCATTTTCTGTAAATTTATTGGCAAGATATAGTTCATGCCCAACAAAGAGGCATTGGAATGGGGTAAAACAAATATTTCGATACCTTCAAGGTACAAACGATATGGGTTTGTATTTTACTAATCAATCGACAACAAGTTTGGTTGGTTTTGCTGATGCAGGGTATTTGTCTGATCCTCATACTGGAAAATCTCAAACTGGATATTTATTCACAAGTGGAGGTACTGCTATTTCATGGCGTTCTGTAAAGCAAACAACCACAGCCACACCATCTAATCATGAAGAAATATTGGCGATTCATGAAGCTAGCCGAGAATGTATTTGGTTAAGGAATGTAATACAACACATTTGTAGGTCTTGTGGCATTTCTATGAGAGATGAGGGACCAACAATTTTACATGAAGACAACGCAACATGCATTGCTCAACTTAAGGAATGATACATCAAAGGAGACAGAACGAAGCACATTTTACCAAAGTTCTTTTTCACACATGATTTGCAAAAGAATGGAGATATTATTGTCCAACAAATTCGTTCTACCGACAATTTGGCAGACTTGTTTACTACATCACTTCCGACGTCTACATTCAAGAAACTGGTTCATGGGATCGGGATGCGTTGACTCAAGGAGCTTAAATCATCAGAGGGAGAATAATACGCGTTGCACTCTTTTTACCTTAGCTATGGTTTTATCCCACTGGGTTTTCCTGGCAAGGTTTTTAATGAGGCAGCATCACCAAGCGTATTATAAGAATAATATATTATTCTGTCACGTGGATAATCAAGGGGGAGTATTATGAATTATTATTATCTTAATGTTTGACTATCCACATGTCTTCATAATGTGGCGACTCTCCAAGTACTTAACTCATATGTCTTCATAATGTGGTGACTCTCTAAGTACTTAACTCCCATCTTTGTAAGCCTATAAATAGAGGCATATGTAGTTCATACTTCATATCAATAAGAATGAGTTCTTCAATTCGTCTTTCTCTCTATATAATCTCTATAATTCTTGTCTACATATATCATATATTGGTTGCTATTAGGCCGTTGTTTTATAACAGTTTTACTGACAATGTTTCTAAAGGTGAATTGTGTTGGCTTTCATGTTGTTTGGCTGCGAATGTTTCTAATATACTTGTTATGTGCGTATATGATTTTCAAGTTGGGTGTCTTTCTATAAGTAGTTTTTCTATTATTTGAAATAGAGGTATTTGTCTATATCAAGCCCTCCTCAAACTTTACTAAAAGTTTTACTATGAGTGAGATTTTATCAAGTATAGTTGTTTTTGCTGCCGATACATTACCTTTTTTGTGGTTTTTGAAAATTGAGATTGCTTATATACCAGGAAATATTTTTGTCTTTCTTTCAATTTTTTACTCTATTTAATGTGAATGTCACAATGTCTCTTATGATGTACTGCTTCCAATAAAAAAAGAGTTAAATGCCAAAATGGTCTCTGAAGTTTGCTCACTTTTGCCACTTTAGTCTAAAATCCAAAATTTTAAAATCTGGGTCCCTATGGTTTGCATTTTGTTGCCATTTTAGTCCAATTTTCAAATTTGGTCAGATTCTCAACTTAAATCTTGATATTTTGTCATTTTGCTCAGGGGCATTTTGGTCATTTTGACCCACATCATCTTCCCCAAATACCCTAACACAAAACGAAACACCCACCTCTCTCTCTCTCTCTAAATCTGCGGCTGCACCACTACCGCCGCCGCTGCACCACCACCGCCGCCGCTGCACCACCACCTCCTCCACTGCAATCCTTACACCACCCCTGCCGGTGCAGCACCACCGCCGCCGCTGCACCACCACCGCCTCCACTGCAATCCCTACACCACCACCGCCGCTGCACCACCACCGCCTCCACTGCAATCCCTACACCACCCATGCCGCTGCTCCACCACCGCCTCCATTGTAATCCTTACACCACCCCTGATGCACTATCACCGCCGCCGCTGCACCACCACCGCCTCTACTGCAATCCCTACACCACCGCCGCCGCTGCACCACCACCGCCTCCACTGCAATCCCTACACCACCCATGCCGCTGCTCCACCACCACCTCCACTGCAATCCTTATACCACCCCTGACGCTGCACTACTACAACGCCGCTGCACCACCACCGCCTCCGTTGCAATCTCTACACCATTGTCGCCACTGCAAACCCTTTTTCAATCAGCCTTGGTTCTTTAACAAGGATGCAAAATTCGGCCATCAAAACCCCCAATTTGTAATGGGTTTTCTAAGGTTTCCTTTATTTCACTTTAGATAAAAAAATTTACATTCAAGTTGTTTAAGATTTGTTAATAGTGTATGTGGTGATAGAGTTTAGAGAGAGAGAGAGATGAGTTTAGATAGAGAGGATAGAGAGATTGTTTAGAGAGAGAGTGTGTAGAGAGTTTATAGAGAGAGATGTTTTGAGTTTTTTTATTTTATTTATATATATATAAATATTAATGCTTAAAATGACCAAAATGCCCTTGAGGAAAAGGACAAAAAACCAGGTTTTTCTTCTAAAAATCTGGCAAAATTTAATTTTGGACTAAAATGGCAATAAAAACGAAACCACAGGGCCCTAGATGCAAAAAATTTGAAATTTGGACTAAAGTGACAAAACTGAGAAAAACTCAGGGACCAAAATGGCAGTTTACTCATAAAAATGATGCAAAATAAAACTCATGTAAATTCAACAACCTCTTGTTGAACAGAGACAAGAAGAAGATTAATCAAACTTTTTTTTTGGTAGACACCTTTGATGCATGAAATTATTCCATGTGGCCATCAACTTTCTTTCCTTTATTTTATCCTCTCCGATGCTTCCAATTCCGTCGAACTCCCCAGGTGTAAAGTTTTTTTTAATATTTTTTTTATTATTCTATCAACTGACATGCAAATATTTTTACTATTGAACCATCTAATTCTGAAAAAAAAACAAAAACAAAAAAAGAAGGCATACATACGTTTCTAATTATGGTTGTATTATTTTAAACTATTTGTGCTCACTATATTGAAGATAATAGTATGTTGATAACAAATGTGTACATGTCTATTGTTTTCCAGAATAAAACGTGTAAATAATTCTATGTATGTACGTACTTATAGTGTTATTTTAAGTTGCTTAATTCTAAGAAAATATTGTTACAAAATGACCCTTTTTACTTTAAATATTGTCGCATTTTAACTAAGTTACTTTTCATTTGAATTGACTTTTGAAACAACTTGTGTTCGTTAACTTTTTTTCACATTTTTTTGGACAAACGATGTTCTATATTACTTTTGTTGAAAAGAGTTGTATTCAAATTGGTATCGTAAACTATACTTATTATAGTTACCGTAACGAACCAACAGAAATCGAATTCCTGTCACATTGCACCGGAAATCCCATTAGTTACTTACATTTTAATACTGTATCTCTTCAGCAAGTTCTGTAGTTTCTAGTTTTTACACATTGTTTATTTTTCATTCTATGTACCCTGTAGTTTTGTGCCCAAATTTTATTTGGAGGCCCAATGTAATATCTCAAAAGGTTGGTATTGCACCTAATAAGCCTAAATCACCCAAATTATTGGTAAAGTATGGTATGGTTTGTTTTGATCTTAACTTTTACTCGTTTGGTCCAGGTTTACAATGATTTGAAACTGTTATCAACAGTTTTTTTACGGTTTGACTTAAAAACCATCAATACTGGACCATAAACACTCATACTTCTACTTATACTCACAGTTTTTAAACATGAGACAAATTGAAAGGTTCTTTTTCGATTTAGTGAACTCTTTATATTTACGTAACTAGAGATTAAAGAGAAACATTTTTTCAGAAATTCGAAGGTACTAAAAGTGGCTTTTTTATGTAGATATAAAATAAACCATTGTTTTTTTTTATTATTATTCAGCAAAACACACCTGACATTTGAAAAAAAAAAACATGAGCCCCATAACTTCTCTTTTGGGCTAAAATAATATCAAAATCCTTATGGAAATTTGTCATTTTTGGGTTAGTATAGTATCATATCCTAGAGAAAATTTTGTGAAAACATTTGGTTGCTATAATGAAACATAAAGGGATGCAAATTTTGAACTAACATTAGAGCAATGGTAAACCCTTTGGACACATAACTACACCTTTGAAGAAATTTACTGAAAGTTAATCTCAACTGATTCTCCCTAATCACCAAAACAAAATATGAGCATAATGAACTTGGAATTATCCGAGAAATATTACTAACGATTTCTTACTGAACTGAATCAACAACCGAAGATCATACAGAAAAACAAGTTCAAACTAGTTCCAACTGAAACCGTTTCTAATAGATTGAGCCGGTCATGTCCGGGACTATTTTTGAGCCATTTGAATGTGTATCCGCTTGAATTTGCAACATTTAAAAATGCTATGACTTGCACCATCACCAATATTGTAATACCAATATTAGACAGAAATGGTATCACATACAACATCACCAATATTTACTTTATACTGTGACTAAAAGATGATCTGAATACTATCTCAACAAACCAATATGGTAATTTCACCATCACCAAATAAGACATATAATATAAGTTAATAGAAATTACTTCTATGGAAAGGATCATACCATGACCTCTTTAAGACGTAATTAAACTTCGACCCTACCACACATGAATGACTATTATAAATAAATCAAGAACCTGGCTTTAAGTTAGTTGTTTTCTCTCTTTGCAGGTAACGTCTCTGCAACAAGTAATGGAAATGCAATAGTTGCGTCACAGTGCACCTGAATCAAAACAATAAACATGAAATTCGCATGATGATGAAAATACAATAAAGTCTAATTCATTTATTCCAAAACTCAAAATGCAAGTTGCCTTTCAAGGTCCGGATCGTCACTTCTAATCTTCTGTAACAATCTCTAGTCTCTACGTTACAAACTAAACGCAAGTTTACCTTTTTTTGCAAGGTTTTAACCAATGCATACTTGTCCAATAACTTTACCACTAGAAAAGATATTCATATCATTTAGTTGAGCTCACAATATTTTATTTTGTCTGTATGTTCTTGCTTTTAAGAAGCAGAGGCACACAAAAGCGACAAGGTCTAAAAACGAGGCGCAAAAGCAGTGGGCTTTTCGTACCCAAAGCGCAAGGAGATTATATAAATTTTTATACATATCCCATAGGTTTTTAGCATCCCTTATCCAAAATATAGCTATAAAGAAGGTTTATATATGATTTTACCGACATGTAAAAGTCAAAAAACCTATTATACAACACTTTGATGCATAAAAACAACACAAACACACCTAAAGTACATAAGGTGCGCGCCCCAGACCCCAAAAAGACCCAAAACTGCGCTTTTCTGGCGCTTTGTGGAAAAGGCATGCCTCAGGTGACCGGAGGCGCTGAGGCTTACACCTTAGGGCGCCTCAGGCGCGCTTTTTTAAAACCTAGATATGTTTCATAACCTGTCACAACATAAAATGTAATCTTTGATTTTGTGGTCAAAGAACATATTGTAAAGAACAAGATTAAAAAGAAACTTTTGGTTGGGCATCACCTAAAATATCTCAGCTAGCATGACAAGAGCCAAAAATAATGCTACATACACAAAAGGTCGTTTGAATTAAAATTTACTTAAAAAGAAAAGAATTGCAAATATAAGACATTAAGAACAATAAAAAATCCATGTATTTACCTTAACAGATTTAGCCGAAGCACGTATTTTGCCCCATGACACGGCTTCATCAGGACGAGCACCGGAATCACTACCATCAAATTCTTGAGCAGTGTTGATGAAGACTGCATAATCAGCACCATTACGCATCATATTCGCATTGCATATATGATGTTTTGGCAACCCTCCTCGAATTATCATCCCTGTCTTCCTAGGGTTTGCATGCACAGCTTCACCGTTCATCGCCCTGATATCTGTTTAAAAATTTGAAAGATTATACACAATAAGCAATGACAATAAATACTATTTTTATTAAAGCTTCTGAGGTTCCTTTTGGAGGTGAGCAAATATCTTGAAATGAATATTAATCAAACCTATATTAAATAAAATACAATTCGTGTTGTTTGATCTAAGAAAGTCAAAATGAGAAAATCTGCACACCTTGTACTATGTCTACGACAAGACCGGGATTGCCAAAAGGAATGGAAATATAACATGTCACCTAGAGACCCATCTGTCAAGCCAGGGCAAAAGACGGGAATATCATTCTACAAACAACAACAACAAAAAAGCAATTAATCTAGGTTTGAATGTCAAACAAATTAATTTCAATTTTAAAAATGAGTATGTATTTGATTTAAGAGGCAAGATCATTATTTACATCAAAAAATACAACAGACCTAATAAAGGTAAAAATAATCAGTGTTAGAGCTTGGAAAAATATATGACAGTTATAACTATGCTAAATAAAAAGTTAAATGAAAAAAGGAATGTAACACAGTTGAAATTGGGGTGAAGATGTGATTACCTTATATGCCCAATAAAGATATGAAACTCTCATTATTAATCTCCTTCCCTAAACGAGCTATAACTTTTGATGGTGTCCACAACACATGCTGATGAACATGAATTTGGTATTAATATCCAATGCATTATTCCTAAAAGATTATAGATGAAAATCTAAGATTTGTCAAAGATAAAACATTTCTATATAGTTCTAGAGCACATATAATGCCTGGGTATTTTGTTCTATAAGCATTTGGTCAAATATTGGGATGATCCAATCCTCAAACTTACAGTAGTTATAATTAGGCACCAACAGGTTACCAATACGATTTAGCCCTTTTGACCGCAATGCAGCACCTGGTAGAGAAAAATCGCCTCTGTATGTGTCTCCAAGGCATTTTATAAGATCTTCCTCGATGCCACCGGCTGTTGTCACGATCACTTCAACCTTGTATTAATTAAACATAAGTTTAAATAATCAACATGATATCATAAACAATTTGAAGTTGGCGTATGTCTAAAGCCTAGACCATAAATATATAGTGTTACAATATGTGAATTAAACATGCTCATGGTCATAAAGAATTGAAAGACTAACCATATGATGTTGAACTAGATACCGAATAACGTCTCTGACACCAGATGAAATGAGGTTTGAAGTGAAGCCTAAGAAGATTTTGCATTTGACAGACTCTCTATAAGTCGGGTTTTTCTCCACGTCACTGCAATCTTCTGTTACTTGTTCGTGAGAAAGCCTCCAGTCTAGCTTCAGTCATCAAGTTGAAACTATTAAAATCAAATATGACACCAAATATGCATATATATTTAGACATAGAGAGACATAAAAGCTTTTCCTTTGCAAAAGGAATAGCTGTTCAAAAAAGCTGCCTCATTCAAAATAGCTTACTGGAATCTAGTTTCTCACTGGTGACATCCATTGATGTCTAGTTTTTTTCATTTTTAAATCAGAAAGCTGTTGAGTTCTAAATTAGAAATTAGGGAGCTAAACGGTCGTGTTCGCGGGTTGGCGGGTTCAACCCGACCTAAACCCAAAAATTATAGACGAACCCGAACCTGAAAATCTTGTCATACATATGAACCTGAACACAACCCGAATATTTGCGGGTTGACCCGAATTTTTTTATTTTTAAATTCTTTTTGCAAACTAATATACTAAAATTAAAATTTACTACAAAAAACACAAATGTATATAATACAATTACATTAAAATTATATAATCTTATGACAATTACTCTTTCTAAGTTATAACTATGGAATAAAACACACAATATTTAATTTATGACTAAAAAACATATTATAAAAATATAATATAATATAAATGGGTTAAACGGGTCAACCTGCCATGTGCCAACCCGAACCTGACCCGTTTAGATAAATATGTTCGCAGGTTCAACCTGAAACTGACCTGAACCTGTTTAGACTAAACCCAAACCCGCAAATATCGTGTTAGGTTCATGTCATGTTTTCGGGTCGTGTCAGGATTTGACACCCCTATTAAAAACTTCAGATGTAAAAGTACTAGAGAAAGAAAAAAAACTAGCAGATGATAAGACGTTTCTAAAAAAATAAAATGTTAAAGCGAGATTATTGATAATGCAGGTGATAGCAGCGAAAAATCATGCTGATGTTTTTGTCACACCCCGACCCGCAGCGAAATAAAAGTCGGGGCATGATTGGTTATCACCAAAGCTCATGATATTTACTAAGAAGTTTCATATTTATTAAATTCAAATACAAATTTAAATATCCAATAAACAAAATTTATACAAATACAAAAGAAAAACAAATCTAAATGTTTATTCCAACGCAATAACTTGTTTATTCTTCTAGGTCATCCTAAGTGTTTCTTTCCTCAACTGGATCACCTGTATCATGTGTAAAACAGGGGATTTGGGTCAACAAAAGTTGGCGAGTGAACCTTGTTAAAACATTGTAAATAGTTGCTTGTTTTATTTATTAAAGAAAATTCGTGCATAAATCACATGTGAGCAAATATATATATGTAAACAACACAAACCACATTGAATGAATATATGGCATGAATGATGATGTATTTGAGATCAAGGCTCAATCAAACGGAGCGATCTAATGAGGCACCTGATGCTCAACCCGTATCTCACGAGGAACTGATGGGCCTAATGAAATGAGTGCACTGAAATGATAAAATGTATCCACATATAAACCACACTACAAACAATACACATTTGATCACAAAATGATATAAGCACAAGTGTTTAAATTAAATAAAGGAATGGTACGACACATGATACACCCCCCAAAACGTGATTAAAACGGGGAATTTGAAGAGATTCACTCACAGTGGGTGCGTAGTCTTGATTGATGACGGGTGCGCACGAGTTAAGAAATTGGACCGACGAAAGAATACTAACCTAAAATACAACGCGATAACTTGATAAATAAAGAAACTAACTTTTTGATTAAAACCTTTGTTTAGATTTTTGAGTTTATTTTTGTGATTTTTATTAATATTTAAGCCTTTGTATTTTAAGTATTTTTAAATAACTTCCCTTTTAATCTAACTATGAAATAATAAATAAATAATAAATGGAATAATAAAAGAAAAAGAGAAAAGAAAGAAAAATATATATATAAGCTGTCAGTCTGACATTGCCTGTCAGACCGGCCAAGCCGCGGGCTTGTATGCAGGGGGAGAGACTCGAACCCGCGACCTCTATTTCGTGTGCACGCAGCTCTTCCAACTGAGCTACGTGTCTAACCTGTAAGAATCCTGATTTTAATTATATTAATACACTTTTTCGACTATTCCAGAAATTAATTTAAATTAAAAAGTTTTAACAGCATTGAACCGGCACACTAAAGGGTCTCAAACCCGTGACCCTGAATGTGATTTGCACCCAGCCCAACCAATTGGGCTGGGTGTCTAACCCAATGAAACTTGATTTTATATTATCTTTATATACCTACTGCTAAATGTTATAATTCATCAAAAATAAAAACTGTTATATAACAGTTATATGGTCATGAACCAGACTCGAACCGGGGACGTGAGTGTCGTGATTGCACACAGTCCAGCACTGGACTGTGTGTCTAACCCGGTTAAAACTTAGGATTTAATTACATAAAAACACTTAAGCCACTTCGTCTTCTTCATTTTAAATTGATCCCATAACACGTTCTTGGTTTCAAAACTCGATTAAACTTGCTTGCTATACTTATGAAGTTACCGAAATGAATGAAATAATATACGAACTGAATTAGAAAATAAAGAACTGTTACCGGTCGGCAGTGAGTTTTCCGGCGAGTTAATTCCGGCGACAGGCTGCGGTTTCTGGTGAAACAGGGGGGGTTTGAGCAGAGAAAACTTACGATTACAGGAGAAAGAATTGAGCGAGTTTGATAGTGGGATTTGGATCAGTATTTATAGATTGAAAAAAAGGGGGGGGGGGTGCTTGATTTCAGTTTTAGAAACCGAATTAGGTGATTGATTTCTTGCAATTAGGATGGATGAATCAAATTCAGAAATGATTAACGCGGATTGACAGCTGGTGCTTACGAGATTTCAGAAACAGGGACGAAATCGGCGGTTTGCTGATTTGAACTTGCAGGTAACATTCGGTTTCGTATATTTATATAAGATGATTTCAAAATCTTACCAAATGGTGCGTATGTCTCGGTGGTGTTTGTTGTGTGCGTTTACCCGAGGGACCGGGTTCGACTCCCGGTTTACCCTTTTTGGATTTTGTTTGCTTTATTACTTTATTAAGTCTATTAAATCATGTGTTATTATTAATTATAAATATTTAATTGATTATTTATTTTATTATTTCATTAAGATTATTTTAAAACATTTATTAATTATATATATATATATATTTGATTCAAATATTTTAAACGATAAAAATGCTAGAAATAAACAACATAAAAATACACTTGATTAAAAATTTGGCGCGGGTTTTCGAAACCCGTTTTACACAAATGTTACAGTATCCCATACTTTTAGAAATTTCGTCCCGAAATTTAAGTAGTAGTTGTAACCGGAAAAAGATGCGGGTATTTTTCACGTATTGAGTCCTCACGTTTCCAAGTAAACTCGGGTCCTCGTTTTGACTCCCAACGCACCCTGACGATTGGAATACGACTTCGCCTTAAGCGCTTCTCGCCGAAATCCATGATTTCTACTGGTCTTTCGACGAAGTGCATCGATTCATCGACTTGAATGTCTTCTAGAGGAATATGGATGTTTTCGTCGGCGAGGCACTTTTTCAAGTTTGATACGTGGAACGTGGCATGAATTCTGTTGAGCTCTTCTGGTAGGCCAAGCTTGTATGCTACAGGACCTACTCTTTCGAGTATCTTGAAAGGTCCTACATAGCGTGGTGCTAGCTTGCCCTTTTGGACAAAACGAACCACTCCCTTCCACAGTGATACTTTCAAAAGTACTTGATCACCAACGCCAAATTCCAAAGGCTTTCGTCGTTTGTCAGCATAACTCTTTTGACGACTTTGAGCCGCTAGAAGATTGTTTCGAATTTGAAGGATTTTGTCGGTTGTTTCTTGAATCAATTCAGGTCCGGTGATCTGCGCTTCACCAATTTCGTGCCAACATACTGGAGATCGGCATTTACGACCGTTATAAGCTTCAAAAGGAGCCATGCCGATACTTGAATGGTAACTATTGCTGTACGAAAACTCGACTAACGGTAGATGAGCGTCCCAGTTCCCTTTGAAGTCTATGACACATGCTCGAAGCGTGTCTTCAAGGGTTTGGATGGTGCGTTCAGATTGACCATCAGTTTGAGGGTGAAAGGCGGTGCTAAGGTCTAACCGTGTACCCAAAGCGGTTTGTACGGCTCGCCATGTTCGTGAAGTGAAATAACCATCACGGTCTGAAATGATGCTTAACGGTACACCATGACGACTTACGATCTTGCTGATGTAGATACGAGCTAACTTCTCGTTCTTGAAGTCCTCGCGGATCGGAATGAAGTGAGCTGATTTTGTAAGACGATCAATGATTACCCATATGGTGTCATACCCACTGGAGGTGCGGGGTAACCGGGTAATGAAGTCCATGGTTATATTTTCCCACTTCCATACAGGTATTTCGGGTTGGACTAGAAGTCCTGAAGGTCTTTGATGTTCAGCTTTCACTTTGGAACAGGTAAGGCACTTGGAAACAAAAACAGCGATGTCCTTTTTCATGTCAGGCCACCATTAGGTGTATCGTAGGTCTTGATACATCTTATCGGCTCCTGGGTGTACAGAGTATCGTGTTTTGTGTGCCTCATTCATGAGGAAATCACGAAGGTTATCGCGATCAGGAATCCATATGCGGTTTAAATAGTATAGAGTACCGTCGGATTTGGTTTCAATTTTGAGTTCAGCTCCACATGACAGCTCATCGCGTACGTCATTTTCTGTTACAGAAACATGTTGAGCTGCCCGGATTCGATCTTTGATGTCGGTTATGACTTGCGAACATAGAAGATGAATAGAGTTTGCATAACCTTTTCGACTGAGCGCATCGGCCACCACGTTTGCCTTGCCAGGATGGTACCGAATTTCACAGTCGTAGTCGTTGAGAAGTTCGACCCATCTTCGTTGCCTCATATTCAACTCTTTCTGTTTGAAGATATGTTGGAGACTCTTGTGGACAGTGTATATTTCACACTTTGTACCATAGAGGTAATGTCTCTATATCTTGAGAGCAAACACAACGGCTCCAAGTTCCAGGTCGTGGGTGGTGTAATTCTTCTCATGAACTTTGAGTTGCCTAGAGGCATAGGCTATCACTTTTCCTCTTTGTATCAATACACAGCCTAGTCCTTGCCCTGATGCGTCGCAATAAACCACAAAGTCATCGGAACCCTCAGGGAGTGTAATGATAGGTGCGTCACAAAGCCTTTGCTTTAAAGTTTGGAAGGCCTCCTCTTGCTTAGGTCCCCAAATGAAGGGTTTTCCTTTGTGAGTCAAGGCTGTGAGCGGTACGGCGATACGGGAAAAATTGGCAATGAAACGTCGGTAATAACCAGCCAAACCAAGAAATGACCTAACTTCGGTAGGGGTACGTGGCACTTGCCATTCCTGTACTGCCTTGATTTTTGAAGGATCGACATGAATCCCTTTGTCATTGACGATATGACCAAGAAATTGTACTTCTCCTAACCAGAATTCGCATTTTGAGAATTTAGCGTAAAGCTTTTCAGTCCTTAAGAGTGTAAGTATGAGTCGAAGGTGTCGCTCATGATCGGATTTTGACTTGGAGTAGATAAGAATGTCGTCGATGAAGACTATGACGAAACGGTCGAGGTAGGGTTTGCATACTCTATTCATTAAATCCATGAAGACAGCGGGGGTGTTGGTTAAACCGAAGGGCATAACCATGAACTCGTAATGACCATAACGAGTTCGGAAGGCGGTTTTTGGGATATCTTCTTCGCGCACTCTAAGCTGATGATAACCAGAACGAAGGTCGATTTTGGAAAAACAGGTGGCGCCTTGAAGTTGGTCCAGGAGGTCATCAATGCGAGGCAGTGGATAGCGATTCTTAACCGTCAACTTGTTGAGTTCTCTATAATCAATGCACATGCGAAACATTCCATATTTCTTCTTCACAAAAAGAACAGGCGCACCCCAAGGCGATGAGCTAGGACGTATGAATCCTTTGTCAGTCAACTCTTGCAGTTGACTGGCCAACTCTTGCATCTCGGATGGGGCTAACCTATAAGGAGATTTTGCGACCGGTGTGGCGCCAGGCACAAGATGGATGCAAAATTCGACTTCTCTCACTGGAGGGAGTCCTGAAACGTCGTCGGGAAAAATTTGTGGGAATTATTTCACAATTGGGAATATCTTTGAGCTTCCTCTCCTTGCCTCCCTTCTTGATGACGTGAGCTAGAAATGCGACGTAGTTCTTGCGAAGATAACTTCGGGCTTGAAGGCAGGGCATCAATTTGAGCCCTTTCGAAGGGGTTTCCCCAAAGATACGTAGTATCTGACCGTCAGCGAGGGGAATACGAATGAATTTTTCGTGGCACACCACCTCAGTGTGATGCTGGCTGAGCCAGTCCATGCCGATGATAACATCGAAACTTCCCAATTTCATAGGAATAAGATCAATTGGGAAGTCGTGATCATTTAGGGTGAGAGTACAATTGCGTATAATAGAATTTAATGAAGTGGGTTTTCCGTCAGCAACTTCCACCGTCAGAGATTCAATGAGATTAACACGAGGTTGGTCGAGGATAGATTCGAATTCTAAGGACACAAAGCTCTTATCCGCACCAGTATCGAATAATATGGATGCATAACTACCATTGATGAGAAAGTACCGTTGACCACATTGTTGTCAGCCCTGGCTTGGTTGGCATTGATATTGAAAGCTCTTCATCTGGCAGGTGGAGGAGCTTGGTTAGCTTGGTTTACCGGGTTCGCTTGAGATTGGGCATGGATGATGTTCACTAGGCGTGGACAAGTGTTCCTGAAGTGGTTTGGGTCCCCACAATTGAAACAGGCTCGCATGGGTTGCATTATAGGGTAGTTGGGTTGGTAGTAAGGTTGGGTTGCGAGTTGAGCAGGCGGTAGAAGTAAGGGTTGTTGAGCTTGGCCCACCATTTGATTTTGGGTTTGGGTTGGAGGTTGACTGCGGTTCAATCGCTGAAGGGTACGGCAGGTTTGGATGGTGTGACCCGCACGACCACAACTGGTGCAATGTTGGCAGGGGTTTTCAGGAGGGTGATGGTATTGACAATGGTTACACTTCGGGTGTGGGCCAGTGTATGGCCTTTTGAATGGTGCGGCTGGAGGGGCAACTTGGGTGATTGGTGCAGCAGTGATGGGAAGGTTGGTTTGGGTGACAGCAAAATTCTTGCCATTTCGCTTCCTCTTACCAGCAAACTTCAAGGATGAAACTGGGTGGTTTGGAGTTGGGGTCTCAATGGGTGTTTTCTTCTTCTCACCCTTGAATTTGCCGTTTCGAATGCGATTTTCAGTGAGTTCCGTAGCTAACTCCATTGCGGCTTCAAGTGTTGCAGGCGAAGTGCTTAAAACCGAATCTTGGATTTTCGAGGGGAGGCCTCGAATGTAGTGTTCGACTAGACGGTATAATGAGGTGAACAGATTGGGGATCAACTGGTTCAACTCGAGTAATCTCTTATTGTATGAAGTGTGGTCTCCTTCCTTTTGTTTCAATGCGTGAAACTCGTCTTCTAGCTTTTTGATTTCGCTTCTTGGACAGAAGCGTCTCGTCATGATTTCCCTTAACTCTTCCCATGTTAAGGCCATGGCATCTTCAACACCTCGCTTACCCTTTTCCGTGTTCCACCAGGTAAGGGCTACCCCAAAAAACCTTCCAGTCGCGTAACGTACCTTACGGTCATCGGGACAGTCGCAATTGAGAAAGGTGTTTTCCATCTCCTCAACCCAGTGAAGGGGAGCGGTGACACCTTCAGTCCCTTCATATTTTGGGGGATCGCAGGATTTGAAGTGTTTGTAGGTGCATTTGGGGGTTTTGGGAGGAGGGTTGGCGACGCCTTGGTCTTCTTGGTTGGGAGGGTTGATGAGATTAGCGGTGAGGGCTTGTTGAACTTGTATCACGATGTCAGGAAGCACTGCGGCCATTTGTTTAGCAATTTGCGTGGCCAAGCGTTCGTTTGACTTTCCTGACCTTCTACCTCCACGTAATTGCCTAGCCGACATCTACAGGAACATATGTAGGAAGATTGTGAGTTCAAGAATTTTCTATGTGTCATGTGTCGTAAAAAGAATGAAAACAACATAACTGAAAATAATTTAACTACATCCATAGGATGTCTTGGGTTTGCTCATGTTTGGGCCTCCAAGTGTCCCCCATACCGTTGCCTGTGTAGTCATGTGGGCCCCCATGACTATTGGGCTTGGTAGGATTCACATTGGTGTCGGCGGGTTAACACTCCACCACCCGAATGAAAATCGTAAAACATGATTGTGAGATGTATGGTAGGAGGGTGTCCAGGTGTAGACACAATGACAACTCAAAGTGGGGTTAGCTCGCACAACGTTTGGTATAGCATGCTTTGGCCTAATAGGTCCTTCGTACTCTCATCGTTAGTCCCCAGGTAGGCAAACTAGTCCTTTATTTTGGATTTATACGAATGCCAAGCCTAGACAGGACGTTCCGACTACCAGTACTCGTACCCTTCTAGTTACTACATGCCCGTCATGAAAACTCACTTTGATGTGATTTGAAAAATACGAAATCATTGCAAAAATCATGGAAATCGTGAGGTGTGTGCTTTCATAGATATGACATGTTATGAGGATATGAAATATGATGAGCATTGCATATTAACATGTACTTGTGAGTGTGCTTGCATAATATTGGGTGTGAACATGAAACATATAAACATCATGAATTTTGCATGTAACACATAAACAATTAAAATTTAATCAACTATAGTATAGGCTCTAAGGGTCTAATAACCTATCCTATATCCCTATAACCTGGCTCTGATACCAATTTGTCACACCCCGACCCGCAGCGGAATAAAAGTCGGGGCATGATTGGGTTATCACCAAAGCTCATGATATTTACTAAGAAGTTTCATATTTATTAAATTCAAATTACAAATTTAGATATCCAATAAACAAAATTCATACAAATACAAAAGAAAAACAAATCTAAACGTTTATTCCAACGTAATAACTTGTTTATTCTTCTAGGCCATCCTAAGTGTTTCTTTCCTCAACTGGATCACCTGTATCATGTGTAAAACAGGAGAGATTTTGGGTCAACAAAAGTTGGCGAGTGAACCTTGTTAAAACATTGTAAATAGTTGCTTGTTTTATTTATTAGAGAAAATTCGTGCATAAATCACATGTGAGCAAATATATATATGTAAACAATCACAAACCACATTGAATAATATATGGCATGAATGATGATGTATTTGAGATCAAGGCTCAATCAAACGGAGCCGATCTAATGAGGCACCTGATGCTCAACCCGTATCCCACGAGGAACTGATGGGCCTAATGAAATGAGTGCACTGAAATGATAAAATGTATCCACATATAAACCACACTACAAACAATACACATTTGATCACAAAATGATATAAGCACAAGTGTTTAAATTAAATAAAGGAATGGTACGGCACATGATACACCCAAAACGTGATTAAAACGGGGAATTTGAAGAGATTCACTCACAGTGGGTGCGTAGTCTTGATTGATGACGGGTGCGCACGAGTTGAGAAATTGGACCGACGAAAGAATACTAACCTAAAATACAACGCGATAACTTGATAAATAAAGAAACTAACTTTTTGATTAAAACCTTTGTTTAGATTTTTGAGTTTATTTTTGTGATTTTTATTAATATTTAAGCCTTTGTATTTTAAGTATTTTTAAATAACTTGCCTTTTAATCTAACTATGAAATAATAAATAAATAATAAATGGAATAATAAAAGAAAAAGAGAAAAGAAAGAAAAATATATATATAAGCTGTCAGTCTGACATTGCCTGTCAGACCGGCCGAGCCGCGGGCTTGTATGCAGGGGGAGAGACTCGAACCCGTGACCTCTATTTCGTGTGCACGCAGCTCTTCCAACTGAGCTACGTGTCTAACCTGTAAGAATCCTGATTTTAATTATATTAATACACTTTTTCGACTATTCCAGAAATTAATTTAAATTAAAAGTTTTAACAGCATTGAACCGGCACACTAAAGGGTCTCAAACCCGTGACCCTGAATGTGATTTGCACCCAGCCCAACCAACTGGGCTGGGTGTCTAACCCAATGAAACTTGATTTTATATTATCTTTATATACCTACTGCTAAATGCTATAATTCATCAAAAATAAAAACTGTTATATAACAGTTATATGGTCATGAACCAGACTCGAACCGGGGACGTGAGTGTCGTGATTGCACACAGTCCACCACTGGACTGTGTGTCTAACCTGGTTAAAACTTAGGATTTAATTACATAAAAACACTTAAGCCACTTCGTCTTCTTCATTTTAAATTGATCCCATAACACGTTCTTGGTTTCAAAACTCGATTAAACTTGCTTGCTATACTTATGAAGTTACCGAAATGAATGAAATAATATACGAACTGAATTAGAAAATAAAGAATTGTTACCGGTCGGCAGTGAGTTTTCCGGCGAGTTAATTCCGGCGACAGGCTGCGGTTTCTGGTGAAACAGGGGGGGTTTGAGCAGAGAAAACTTACGATTACAGGAGAAAGAATTGAGCGAGTTTGATAGTGGGATTTGGATCAGTATTTATAGATTGAAAAAAAGGGGGGGGGGTGCTTGATTTCAGTTTTAGAAACCGAATTAGGTGATTGATTTCTTGCAATTAGGATGGATGAATCAAATTCAGAAATGATTAACGCGGATTGACAGCTGGTGCTTACGAGATTTCAGAAACAGGGACGAAATCGGCGGTTTGCTGATTTGAACTTGCAGGCAACATTCGGTTTCGTATATTTATATAAGATGATTTCAAAATCTTACCAAATGGTGCGTATGTCTCGGTGGTGTTTGTTGTGTGCGTTTACCCGAGGGACCCGGGTTCGACTCCCAGTTTACCCTTTTTGGATTTTGTTTGCTTTATTACTTTATTAAGTCTATTAAATCATGTGTTTATTATTAATTATAAATATTTAATTGATTATTTATTTTATTATTTCATTAAGATTATTTTAAAACATTTATTAATTATATATATTATATATATTTGATTCAAATATTTTAAACGATAAAAATGCTAGAAATAAACAACATAAAAATACACTTGATTAATAATTTGGCGCGGGTTTTCGAAACCCGTTTTACACAAATGTTACAATTTTAGACCCCACCCTCATGCGTTCTGGACAGTTGGATCGTAGGATTGAGTTTCCTCATCCTACTGAGGAAGCCAGGGCCCAGATCATGCAGGTGTGCCTTTACTGAATCCATCCTCGTGTTCATATGCAACATCAATTGATCTTATCAGTTCATGTTTGTTAAATTCTATATCGTCGACATTTGTTTTTCTTTTTGTAGATTCATTCACCGAAAATGAATGTTCACCCAGATGTCAACTTTGAAGAGCTGGCCTGCTCTACTGACGACTTCAACGGGGCACAACTGAGGTACTATGATATGGAATTAAAACTTAGGGCAACTGTACTACTAGAAAATGATTGTTAAATCTTAATTTGTATAGGACATATCTTTTTTGCTTTTCTCTTGAAGTAAAAGTGTTGGCTAGATTTGATGCTGCACTATGACATGCATCTAGAGTGTGTTCACGGTGCAGTTTGGCCAGTTTTGACGAAAATTCTAGGCAAACCCGTGGAAAGCAGCTCGATTGTGAACTAGCCGAGCCTTCTGTGCCCAATGCAGGTTACTCGCTTCGCCAAAAGTCCCACTTTCAGGCCCATAGACGCATTTTTAGGCCATTTTCTTTGGCTAAAAACTGTCTGAACAGGTCTTAAATAATCATACCAACCCTAAACAAGCCTTGAATCAACCTAAAACAACCTAAAGTTGCTTTAAAAAGCCTAAAACTCGTCTAAAACCCTTAAAATTGTATTTTTATACTCTTCTGCTACTCTACTCTACCTGTTTTAGGCTTTCTTCTACTACTACTACTACTACTACTACTACTACTACTACTACTACTACTACTACTACTACTACTACTACTACTACTACTACTATTATTATTATTATTATTATTATTATTATTATTATTACTACTATTATTATTATTAATAATATTATTATTAATATTATTATTATTATTATTATTATTATTATTATTATTAGGTTTAATAAAATCCAAAACTTTTGGGCTTAGTAGGTGCGTGTCCTTCTCCATTAGAACAAAAACCCGACCACCGATACCAAATCATTGACATTAACTCACTAATAATTTTGTAATTCAATAGACTTTTCTTTTTAAATGACATTTTCAAAAGGCATAATTTACTATGTGATAAATATACTATTATCGAGTACACACGGTACGGTTATACCACTTTACACGGTGCGAAATTGTGTCTATTGTCTAACAAAGTTACTCGGGGCGGATATGTGTCGAGGTCCAAAATGCTTTTCTAATTACGCTAACTATTTTCCGGCTATCCTATTTTACATGGTGCGGTTATGTGTGTCAAAACTCTAGTACATAAATGGACGCAAATGCCCCTTAACCTATGAAACTCTTGCACACATGTGCCACCTCCTCATTGGAATATCAAAAACTTTTGAGCTAGGCAAATATCAGATTAACTTCTTTTGCATCATAAATCGTTTTGTTCAACGAAGCTTAGAACTGTTGGAATATAATATTGAACAACTGGGTGTCAGTTTCAGTAAGAAGATGGAATAATCAATTATCAAGTGTCTAATGTAAGGAGCTTCGTTTGCACTTCTATCGCTCCTTCCCTTAATCAACAGTTCCACAATTGCTGATTCCAAGGCCAAAGCTCTAATTACTTGAGCCATCTTTTATCATTCTAACTCATGTTAATAGAACTCTTTTTTTTAATCGGAGACCTAAATAACTTAGGGGCTTAAAGTGGTTGCTCTAGTAAGAAGCCCATTGGGCTAACCCTAACACCATGTTGTGGGTTACTTTTGTAAGAAGCCTTTGGGTGTCATAAATTATTTTAACTATGAGAATTCATAGCAAAAATCAGTGGATCCAAACAATACCCTGTTAATCCATATGATTAGGAAAATCACATCTTGCGCTAGACAAGTAACCTCCAAAATGTTATCACAAAAAAACTAGTAAAAGTAGAAATCGAACATGAGACTTTTTTTAGAGAGGTCAGACGCTTACAAGAACCATGCCACTTTAGAAGGCTAGAGGTGTTATAAGTATACCTTAAACGTGCACGAGATAGTAACCGACTAAGGATTTGAGTATAACTAGCCTCTCTGTTAGGATTTTGTATTTTCTAGTGTCTTGTTTTTTCAAATTATAAAAAAATAATATAAAATGAATTTCATAAGTATTAAAAGTATCTAACTTCATTCCAACAAAGAATATGAAGTAATGTAATATAGAGTATGGAAAAAGATAAAATAATATACAATTTCTTTAAGTAAAAGGAGTTTATGCCCACGATCTTAAGAAAAGCTAACTTGTAAATGTTTCTAAATGTTAATTGTTAACTAAGAACCAGGTAAGCTTTTTTATTTTGAAATACGTGCTTCATTAAGTTAAATATCAATAGTTGTTTGTTTAAAGCTTGCACGTCTAATTAAGATGCATTATTTTTATATGTTTATGTTTATGTTTAAATTGTAAATAAATAATAATTATGTAAAATAATTAAATATATAAAATTGAACAAACAATGGAAGATTGAATTTTTATTAGGATCATCTCCTTTTCAAGTTTTATAAACTTGGTCAGCATACTTTGACCAATTCTTTTATTTTCATGAACCAAGCTAGCTTAATATCGGCTTCTATTGAAGTGAAGCCACCAGCATTTGTTATTCACACATATTTACTATAACATTTCGAGAACAAAAATTTCTAGGTTGAAATGGCAAGAAATAATAAATGAAAACAAATGGTGCAAAGCCACTAAGTAGGATGTGATAAGCTATTATGTTGTTTTCTCAATAAAAAAAAATATGTTAGTATTATATTGAATTGTTTAAAAATAGAAAAAGTTGTTTATTTATTGGTAAATTCCAGTCAATATATGACTAATGTAATAGATTTGGTTCTTACTACGGTGTTATCATTAATAGTAACCTATAGTCATAATTGAAGAAAAAAAATCATAATTGAAATACTAATTTCGTTCAACATATCCAACATCTATACATGACAGAACTAAAATAAAGAGTAAAGTACAATTTGTATTTTTTTAGTTTAGCAGTCACTATATGTTCTCTGAGAAAACATTTGAAGCATGAGTCTCCACACTTTGAAAAATGGTTCATTTTAAGTCCCTTCACCAGTTTTACCGTTTAAAAAATAGAGAAAAGACCATTTGACCCTTTATCCTTGATATGAAAAGTTTTTTTTTACCCCTTCTCATTATTATTATTATTATTAAACAAAATCACAATCATCATCATCCTCATGAGTTCGTCTTATCATCATCTTCAATTAACTCCATCAAATGTGGGAGAAATTCCACAATTTGCACCACCAAAGCCTTCGATCCCACTGGATTTAGGACCAAATTTGGTAGCTAGTGTATTGATTCCATCATTATCTCCAAATTTGGTGGGGTTGCAAAACCGCAGAACAAAGCGACATCAAGTTGATCGTCTTCAAGGAAATTCTGAAATTGTTCGGACATGACATCATCAAGTTTAATCGTCATTAAGTTACAAAACCCCATAATATGGGGCATAACAATCACCACGTGTTTTATATCGATTGAAAACCATAAAACAAATACTTGTACCAGTAACAGAGTTCTTTGGTTGGTATCGGTTTGGTTTGTTACCATCGGTGTACGCCGCTGCAGGAGATATGGCAACGGTGGTTACTTGTCGGAATCTGTACCATCATCGTAGTCAATCTCGCCGGAATCAGACCACGAATCACATACGATAAATAGAATACTGATAGGTTAAAGAAGACACACATTTATTTGATAATCTATATTTATAACGAATGGAAGAAGAAGAATAGGGACAAGATGGGAATCTAACGCGTTGGCTAGAGCTTCTGAATTTAGCCCGGGAAACTTGAAGCCAAAATCGATATCGTTTTGGTGTAATAAAACAAATCAAAAGGAACTATGAAGAACCAATCATTAGAGATTAAAAGTTTGTTGGAATAAAAAATTCTAAGTCTTATTACCATAATCTCGAGTCGGCACCGTTTAAACAAAATTAAAAAAAATGAAAATTCAAACTTTGGAAAATTCCATTTTTTCCAGTTTTGGATGAAATTCTCTATATCTTATCATAGATTTTGGATCAAGTTCCCGTATATCCTAATTTGTTTGAATTTATGCCCGTCACATGCCTGCGTCTCTGGTAGAATCGGAGATGGGAATTGGATCTCTTTTATGATCTTGAAAAGATTATTGGGTTTGATTGATGTGGGCGATCAATTTGATGATCGGTCGGTTTTGATGCTTTTGAAGGTTTCTTGATTTTCAGGTGGGTTTCTCTCACTAGACTAAATCTATATTTGTTTCCTCTAGATTTTCTTTCATAATCGTTGAGAAAGGGCATTATTTGGTTTAAGATTTTTTTTTAATTATATTGTTTCTTCATGAAGTGAATAAGCACACATTAAACCAAGAACAGAAGTTAACCTTTTCAAACAATCGGGTTAATTTTTCATTGATTCGATTAAAAAAATTGACATGGATTACACATACGGTTTTCTGCTCTAATTTAGTTAATATTTATTTTGATCAACATTGATCTCCCCATTAATTTTTGTTCTATTCATTTATCAATTGCCATTTCATTGTTCATTTATCAATCGGAGTTTCATAATCGGATGGATTTGAAAGAAAAAAATGAAGTAGAAAATACATTATTTTAATGGATATGAAATGTACTTGGGTTGATTTCCTTTTTGATAATTGAATGAATCTGAAAGACAAAAATGAAGTAGATAAATACACGTATTGTAATGGATATGAAATGTACTTGGGTTGATTTCCTTTTGAATAAGAAAGGTTTGCATAAATGATTTCCTTTTTGAATAAAATAAGGTTTGCATAATCGAGATCCCGCCGCAACGCGCGGGTTAGCTTCTACTCGTTAATATATAAATAGGTGTTCATTTGGATTAAATAGTATACTTAATAATTCTTCTTATATGCTTTAAGGATTTTGGTTCATGAGACAGATTTACTTGTTTAATATAATGAAGAGAATCTTAATATGTATTGCCCTCTAAAAATTTTTGAGGGATCGTTGCAAGTTAATCGTCTTTCGTAGTATGGACTTCGAGTCTAAACACTTCTCACGCTCCGAGTGGTTTTAGTTACTTGTCTTTCTCACTCATACTATTCGCAGAGCATGTTTCATATAGTTCACGAATGTCTTCTGAGGAAACTTTTATATTTTCTTTATTCAGTCAATTCGACCATTTCTTAGCCTTTTTTCCTTTCAAGCTTTACGCATCACTAAACTATAGTAATAAAAATTGTTTATATACTAATAATTGGAAAAATTAGTACGAATCCAAGGATGATAACAAACAATTTCACGGTATATCATAAAATATTAATTATCAAAGGGCTTGTATTCTAGCGATATCAAAGTGGTTCTTGTTTTTTTTTCCCAAAATTGTGTAGCTGAAAAAAAAATTATTTACCATAACGGATTTTTTGAAAGTTATTTACCAAAATGAATGAAAACCTGTTTACTTTTATTTCCTATAATAATAATAATAATAATAATAATAATAAATAATAATAATAATAATAAAAATAAGAGAACTAATCCTTCGGGTTTCACATGGCATGCGATTGTTTTTATAAGAAAATAAGAGTAAATAATTTTCATCCATAGGACAATAGATATGAATCTCTTTATAATACCTTAAACACCAATATACACAAAATTCCTTTAAGAAAAGGAACTATGATAAAATTAATTTCTTTACGCGTGAAACTAAAGGTGATTTGAGAAGGAATCAACATTCTTTCTTACAAAGTTACACTTTGATAATTATATACTGACTAGGAGTTTATCTCTTTTTTTATAATATCATCTGTGATGAAGAATACCCTCAAAATCTTCTTTTGCATTTTTTTAAGATATACAATACGATAGTTTGCCACGTCTTCCGTCTTAGTATATTTGTTTAAGTAATCTAGAGTTAGAAACAACTTAAGACATAATGTTAACAACCAAGGTCAACCTATGAAAAGTCAAACTCGTTCTTGTCATTTGCACTCTAGAGCTTTCTGTTAAAATACGATTTATTATGTAATTTATTAAAACTTTTAATTGTGAAGTAACTCATTCACAAAACATACAAAATCGCAAACACTTGAAAAAAAGTGGACAATTAGCTATAGCAACGGATGCTATAGTGAAAATGATTGCAAAAGAAAGGAAACCGGCCACATTAAATTACTTTCTATGGAGGTCCGTTTTACATCCGATAATTGGCCAGCAACACTTGGACATGTAGGGAATCTTGGGGATGAACCAAAAGAGTTTGAATAGGGTCGGGTCTAAGCCTTGGCTAGTTATGCATCTAATAGTAGGAGGAGTAGTTATGAACAACCATCCTCATGAGCTAGGGTGGTGAAAGGGGCCCCAATTGATAGAAAAGAAAAACTCACATCCCCTTTGGGTTATCATATACTTGGTCTTTTTTTTTTTGTCTTTATCACCATTTTGTAATAATTTTAGTTGAAAAATAGATATATTATTAGAAAGTTTCTAGAAATGCAATACATATATACTGTCTTCAAGTAACTTACAAATGAAAACTGTTGTATATTATATTACACATTCATATCAACAAGTATTCATCGTACATTTCACATGTATGTGATGTCTCAACTAGAACAAAATAGGTGGATATGTACGCGTAAGGTGACATTAAAAAATGCTTAATTAAGGTCATACACGATAGTAATCTATATTATATCTGTCTCGTGATGTTCCATGTACACATCATTTGGATAGCGAGTATGATGTACAGTTTCTCAAGTTATACATTATTATTATTATTATTATATTTATTATTATTATTATTATAAATGCCTAATATTTAATTTGTAACAATGCAATAAGGGGAGAAGAGATACTCTAGTGTAAGTACCTTAGCCCTCACCAACCATCATTCGCCACACTAAAAGTGCACCAAGTATCCGTTAACTAGTAAGTGGTGGCATCGCCTACCCTTGCCAAAAAATTTTTAAAATTTTTTATTTTATATAAAGTCAAATGTTATATAGAAATAAATTTCATTAACTTAAAATAAAAATACATAATTCAACACAAACGAATAAAAATAAATAAAAAAATATTTCTAAACATTGTCTTCCTCATCGAGGTAAAGGTAGATCTTGAGCTGCAATATGAACAAGAAGATCATTTTTAAGTCGAAATTGCGTATCTTGATCCATTAACTCCGTAAGTTCTGCGTCGCAAAAACGGGTTCGACGACTGGATCCCTAATATGGACTGTGAGAACGCATCCCTTGTCCTTTAAGATCATATTGTGAAGTATCATGCACGTATACGTCTCGCTAATAATCATGTTCACCATCATAGCACGCATGGGTCTCCTATCACACCAAAAGACCGCTCCACATCTTTTCTTGCCCCTTCTTGCAATTTCTTGAACTTCTTTTCATTTGGATCGACTGGATATGGAAACATCTTCACAAACTTTGACCAAGTATGTAGATCCCGTCGATTACACCGACGTCAGTTAAATAGTATTCTCATTTGTATGTATGTCAATTCACTTGAAATGAACAATTAGGTGCGGTTCCATTCCGTTTAGCGAGGACTATTGGAGACTGTCGGAGAACACTGATATTGAACTAAGCGGTCCACAATACGCATGCCAAAACCATAAGTCTTGTGACGCGACTGCTTCGACCATGACCGTTGGGTATTCATAATCACCTCTCATATACGGACCTTGTAACGTTGTGAGACACATCCTCCGCACAAGATGCGTACAATCAATGTTGCCTAACATCCCAAGAATGTGGTGTTTTCCTTAAGAACGTTGCAAAACTCATCGACGTACAATTGGTTAATGACGTTGCAAAAAATTGAAGGCACTCTCGCGAAGTCCTTTCAGACATTTGTAAATACTCGTCGTTCTCATCAGGAGTATTACTGGTCGCGAGTTGTTTGATGGCAGATGTAACCTTTTGTATTGCTGTAAAACTTTTTTTCAACCAACCACCATATCCCTCTTGAAACCAAGAATATTAACTTTCAATATCACCAACAATTTTTAAAAATAAATGTTTTGACATACGAAAATGGTATTTTGAATGTTCATCGTCATACTTTGGTTCATCGACAAAATATCACCAACAATTTTTAAAAATAAACGTTTTGACATACGAAAATAGTATTTGAATGTTCATCGTCATACTTTGGTTCATCGACAAAATAATCGTTCATAAGATTTTCATTACCTTGTATGCGATCACCTTTGTCATTTTTTTACCGGTCGACGATGATGCCTTGCCTTCCGCTTCGAGTTCTTCTAGCTTCTCCATGAAATAAACTAGGCTACTATCGTTTGAAAAATCGTCTTCGTAATCGTTTGGCGGTAGATAAATACCCAACTCTTCGTACGAATAATTAGCCATGAGAATGAAAATGAGTATAGAGTGTAGAGTGACATGAGATTGTTATAAGTGAAAATGTGTTAGTAAGAGATGGTTATTTTTAAAGTTTAAAAATTAAATAAAAAACTTTTTTTAATTTAAACGGTCGACCGTTGAGGTGCATTGTCAATGGCAACAAAGTGGCAATCTCAAGTGGGTTTATGAGGTGTCCAACACAACCCGCCAAACTTACCAGTGGAGGTGACACCGGTATGCTAACTCAGGTTCAAAGCCGTGTATATCTACCCGGGTGGTGCCCCGTCCCCTTAAGTTGCATTATTTATGTGATGAAAATATGAGATATATGTCATATGACATATATGTCATTCATGTGACCGAAAACATGATAATCTTAAAAAAGAACGCATTATTATATATATTTATCATCAAATTAAAAATTATCTAAATATACTAATTTACAACATGCTAATAAATAATGATTATTTTGTCATTGAGTGGGTTTTTTTTTGGTATTTGTGTTGTCTGTAAACTCCTTAACTTTTAGAGTTAACATTTACAGCTCTTCAATGTTCTAAAAGCTTTATAAAATGTTATTTTTACTTCATTGGGTTTTACTTGTTTATTTTTGAATATGTACTATAAATACAAGTTGATTTACGTTTTGATGTAAACTATTTTCTTTTGTGTTTTTGTTTTACGTTTTCCCTGGACGTGGTTTTCATTTGGTTGCTACTTAGTACGGTGTTTGATGGTTGCACAGATTTTATTCCTTCCCCTCAAGCTTGCCGCCCATTTTCTAAAAATTTAATAAAAAAATATCTTTCTGATCCACTCGACTTTCTAACAGGTTTCTGTAAAAATTCGACTTCGTCTACGTTTTACGTCACATGAGTTACTTTGTGCTAAATATTCGTGTTTTTGTTTTACGATTTTTTCCTGATTTTTGTCGCCATTTAGTTGCGCACGATTTTACGACCCCTGCCATGCAACACGGGGACTTAAGACTAGTTTAAAAAAACTTGGCATTTTTAATATATTTATTATTATCAAATTAAAAAAATAAGAAAATAAAGGAGAACCCGTCACCTATCCTTTCACGGTCGACCACCACCCTAACACGTCCCTTTCTTCCTTATTTGAATTTTAAGAGTTAAATTCTTTTGTGTTTGTGTGTTTGGTCAGTGAAATGTTTTGTAATTAGAGTTTGAATATTTTGGATTTGGAATTAAACTTTCAAATAGAAACTGGAAATTGTTGGAATTGAAATCTCAATTCCAATTTCGATGTGTTTGGTTGTCAAATGAATTGGAATCTATCACTCTGGCCCTACCACCCTTAGTCCAGGTGAAAACAATGCGGCTCAAAACGGTATAGGTAGAAACGATTCGGGTCAAAACAATGCGGGTTGAAATAATTCAGTTCAAAAACGGTACATGCCAAAATGGTGTGCGTTAAAACTGTTCAGATCGAAACAGTGGACGTCGAAACGGTGCAGGTAGTTGCGGTCTAGGTCGAAAACCATTCGGGTTGAAACGATAAGGGTCGAAACGGTAAGGGTTGTCGGCAGGCTGGGTCGGGTCAAGATGGTGACCGTGAGGTCAGGCATGATGGATGGTGACGGTGTGGTGGATGTGGCGACGACAACTGATTAAAGATTCCAATGAGTTTACTTAAAGTCCATCATATGTGTCAAGAATTTTTAGTTCTTTTAGTTAAAGGAATTTGAAGGAATTTATGCTTAATTCCAATTTTTTTGTCAACCAAACACTGGAAGCTTAGAAATTTGGAATTGAGATTCCAATTCCAACAAATTCTGTCAACCAACACCTTAAGGGTCTTTTTGGTATGATGTAATGGAATGAACGAGGCAATGGAATGGACAAGGTAACAAAATGGATTATTACCATGCCAAGGCTTGTTTGTTACCATGTGAGAATGAAATGAATCATTACTTTGTGTTGTTTGGTCGGCAAAGGTGACAGCAGCGGTGGAGGTGGGTGGTGGCGGGTGATGGCTGGGGTGGAGGTGGGTGGTAGCGGCGAAAGTGGGTGACGACGGCGATAATGGTCACAACGACGACAATGGTCACGAAGCGGGCTGTGTCGGTAGTGGTGTCGCTCGAGGGTGGCGGCGAAGGTGGTGTCGTGTGACGGCAAAGGTGAATGACGGTGGTAAGTTATTAAATACGATAAGATGATATAATAATATAATAATAATAATAATAATAATAATAATAATAATAATGGTAAAAAATAAAAAAATATAATAATAATAATAATAATATATTTCTTTTCATTCATTCAAGGAATGAAAAAAAAAACAACCTTATAAAGAAATGAAAATTGTTATATTTGAAAGGTTTACATTCCTTGTGTAATGTTATATTCTATTACGATATGATAACCAAATATTTTCTTTTAATTTAATCAGAATGATCCATTCCATTCTGTTTTCTATTATTTTATACCAAACGATGCCTAAGGTTTACATTAGTACTAACTCCTCTTTTTAATATATATACACCATGATATAACAAAGTTAGTATTTTTAGAGAAAAAGGTTAACTTTTTGAAATCAACGAGATATTATGATATGATAAGAAAAGACATTCGTTATGATATTATAAAAAAAGACAAAGTTGGTACTCGTTAAAGATATTAGTTCATTTTAATTACTTGAGTACTAAGTCCGTTTCTTAACATATACCATGATAAAACAAAGTTAGTATTTTAGAAGAAAAATATTAACTTTCTTCAGTTAACCACCTATAACTATGATATGTTAAAAAAAACAAGGTTGTTACTTGATTAGTTAAAATGGACAAACATTAGAAACTCAAACTTAACTCAAAAGTTTTAACAGGTTTAAATTATACCATATGTTGTATAATTCACGGGACAACCGGCATCTGGACTCCCTACATCATATTGCTGTTGTAAAAGGAATAGAATAAGAATTAAAGTATGCTTAACCTAAAATATATTACTAGATAAAGTATGTCTTATTCGATTGTTGAAAGGACATTGAAAAGTGAATGTACAACCCTCATATAAACCAACTCAGCCACCTTATACTAAAAGCACATCACTTCAACTTAGGTCAAGGCTCTATATCACTTACGAATTTAAGATGACCAGCGAAAGGCCAAAAACAAACCATGTAGGAACCCGACCACCGAATACCGGAAAGCGCATAAGCGTTCTTAGCATAGACGGTGGAGGCATCAGAGGTGTCAT
This sequence comes from Scalesia atractyloides, assembly GCA_947069175.1. NCBI lineage: Eukaryota > Viridiplantae > Streptophyta > Magnoliopsida > Asterales > Asteraceae > Scalesia > Scalesia atractyloides. The sequence continues at coordinate 21,878,614 of CAMTDV010000023.1, forward strand.
TCCTGGTGTCATTCTCGAGTACCTTGAGTCACAGCTTCAGGTACGATTCTCAAATGAATGCATGAATTACTGGATAAATACATACATTGAAAAAATTGTTTGGGACCTAGCTAATGCCACTTGAACAAGCGACTGCAAGGGTTGCTGTTTTTTTTTTTGAAAGTAGGTTGTTTTAGATATGTGACTCTATCTGGTACGTACTTCTTGGTGTTTTTTTAAACTTACGGTACTTCCAGACAGTTTGCTACTCTTGTAAGCGAACTCTATAGAGTTTTTCACCGAACTAATCATTTTTTTCACCTAACTCTATGGAATTCGCTTGCCATCCATGGGTAGTGAACTACATTGAAGCACAACAAGTTCTAAAAAAACCTCTAGACGTGTCAATCTCGTTCCTAACCCACCTGCTAATAAAAAATACTCAAGGGTTGCTAGATCACTATTACAAGACCATATGTGATACGGTGTTAATTAATCATTGTAGTAATGTTGATATATGAGAACATAAACACATGAATATATATGCGCACAGGAGTTAGATGGCGAGGAAGCGAGGCTGGCGGATTATTTCGATGTGATTGCAGGAACAAGCACCGGTGGTCTAGTGACAGTAATGCTAACGGCTCCAGACAAAAATAACAGACCTTTGTATGCTGCTAAAGACATCGTTCCATTTTATCTTGAAAACACTCCGAAAATTTTCCCACAAAGAAGGTAAGATGAAATGAAAAAAGAAATATGAACTCAAGATCTTCAAGATTCTTCGTTAATCACCATAATGCTGAATACATTATATTTCATGATTGTTTATGTTTTCTGGAGCAAATTTATGGGGCCATTTGCTTGGATTATAAGTCTGTTCAAAGCGATGCTAGGCCCAAAGTACAACGGGAAGTACCTTAGAAGCCTTGTAACGGGCATACTAGGAACAACAAAGTTGAATCAGACGTTGACCAACGTTGTCATCCCTACTTTTGACATAAAGAAAATGCAACCTGTGATCTTTAGCTCATTTCAGGTCTGTTTTTTTTTATTAAAAAAAGCTCCCAATTAATTCAGTGTTTTTATTGGAAAATCACAAAAATATCTATTTTTACCTAGGCAATTAACAAAATAGCCTTGAATTTTTATATATTACTGATCAAACAAGCGCCACAAGTGTTTTTTAGGCCCGCGGATTTCAGCTTGGCCTAGCAGATTTGAAATGATGCGGCTGGTTATATCACTTTAGCGCAACATATTCATTGTTGCACTAGATCCCCATAAATAATTAAAGCAACTAGAAGATTCAGAAACGGCACTGGAGACTTTAATCGAGTGTCTAGCTAATCCTTCGGTGATTGGTGACACGATCTTTTAAAGTAATTTAAACATAAAAAGAAAAAGTTAAACGTCTATTTTCCTACTTACAAACAATTAAGTTTATTTTGTTAATTTTCTCAGGCAAAATGAATGTTTTTGTGATTTAGCCTCATTAGAGATTATTTAGGATAGCTAAACAGTAACTGAAAGTTTTTAGTTAAATAAAAAACGTTGCAAGTAGCTAGTTTTGCACGATTGCATTATTAATTAACAAGTTGAAGCTGTTTAAGATTGAATAAAATTAATAATTGTGGTTTGAAGGTGGCAAGAGAACCCAGCATGGATGCACAATTATCGGACATATGCATCGGTACATCTGCGGCACCTACGTACCTCCCAGCTCATTGTTTTCGAAATGGTGATCGGGAGTTTAATCTTATTGATGGTGGCATTGTGGCTAATAACCCGGTAAGTTACAATGAGCAGCCCTTGTTAGTACAACTGTTCTGTTCATGCATAACTCTCTAAAATAAAATACTTCTAACGTATTTATTTGTGAACGACTTTTTATTGAGCTAGCTACAATGTTAGACCTCAAACTTAGAAGTCTTTAAATTTGCCAACAATATGCTAATTCACTTGATAGAAGCTCATGCCTCTTAAAGAAAAGATCCTAGGTTTAAATCTAGACAAAGAGAGTTATTTAATTTATTAATACAAAATGTAGAGTATGAGTAATCTTTACCATTAAAAATAAGTCATTAAATATGAAAGAATTTAATTACTTTGGTTTATTGAGACAAATTTTTATTAAAAATGTTGAGAGAGACACTGTAAAGCGCTAATGTTAAGTACAAAATTTTCATATTACAAATGATAACAGATACTTAAAATACACACAGAAAAGATTAAATTAATTGACTATTTTGTCACATGAAGATAATTATTTTTGAAATATATATTTTTTAAAAAAATATTAAACAATTTGGTATCAAATAAAATTTGTTTTTAACCCTTTCATTTATGAATTAGAGATTTAGCATTTGGGGTCCCAGGTACGGATAATGTGGATGATTTTCTTCTGAGTTTTCTTATGATCGAAAAAAAAAATCAAAATAGACACATTGACTATCGAAATTAACAAAATAGACGCATTAACTATCGAAGTTAACAAAATAGGTAGACGAAAATTTTCATTAAAAAAGTAATTGATCAAAAAAAGATACTAAGAGATTAACAAGTAACCGGGGCTGCAGGTTCGTCGTCGAGAGTCCACAAAAAATTTTTGGGCTTGGGGTAAATTAAAAAAAAACTGGCCCTCCTAAGATCACTGTCTATTTTGTAACGAGTTGGAATTTCATTCTTGGGTTTAATGTAAAACTGGGAATATTCCTTTGCATGTTGCGGCGGATATTAGGTCGGTATTAGTTTGATTTATTATGGTATTTGTATGGTATCGGCACTTGATATATCACTGAAATATAAAACCCAGAATCTAAAGTTATGTTATGACCAAAATGATATTGACACGTGTTTTACATCGATCGAAAAACCATAAAAACGAATATCAATAAGGTTTTGATAGTACTGGTACTGATGTTGTTCTAACCGACAAGCCATCAATGTTGATAGGTGATATCAGTTTGTTTTGTCACGGTACCAACACTCTCTATAGCTTAAGGAATATAAAATTTTCTCTATATTATTACCAAAGTAGTTCATACGATATTGATTGAGTTCGTCACAACAAATAACCAAAAAATTAATTATATTTGACCCACCTGATTTGAACAAAACTTTTATTGAATCGTAGTTAAAAGTAAACTCATAGTAACGGTATATTCGTAACTTTAGAAAACATAACACTACATTATTAGAAGAACGAAAAGATAAAAGGATGCTGATTTACAAAAAACAGGAAACCAAAAGTGAGATGGTTTTGATAACACTTACGTTGGTATTTCGATTACTTGTACAGTAACATTCACAACTTATTTTAAATTTTTTTCCAGATGTCAATAAAAATAGACATGTTTAAATTAATATATGTTTAAAATTTACTAATATAATAAAAATAAAAATTATAATAGAAAATAAAACATTATAAAATACCATATCATAAAATAATATAAAACTTAAAAGCAAAAAAAGTTAGGATAAAAAATAAATATTTAGTTACTATTTATCGACAATCTATACAAATATATATAAATAAATACTCTATTTTTAATAGAACTTCATTTTTAACAAAACTTATACTAGAATGTCGAGAAAATAAAATCAAACACAATTACGTACTTAGTTTTTAAAAATAAATTCACGAACACAAATTATTAAAAAATATCAAATTAATTGATAAAGGGAACATGATAGAAATAAAGAAAAAAATTAAGTATTTAAAAAAACTATGTATTATTATAAAAACAAAATTACTATTCATGTTCACTTCGTCAACAATAGAAAAAAAGAATTAAGACATTGGAAAAAACTATATATTATTATAAAAATAAAGTTACTATTTATGTTCTTGTTTTCTTTTTTATTTACGGCAATCATAAATGTTGTAAAAAGTGATATCATGCTTATGCAATAACTTTTTAAAGCTGTTGTAAGGGGCCGAAAAACACCACTTTGATAAAAAAAATTAAATTTTTTTACGACAGTCTTTTATAACATTTTAATATAGGGGTGTGAAAAAACTAGAGTAAAACTTGCATGGGAAGGCCGAGTTGTCTAAGTTCTCACAACTCGGAAGGGTTTACCCTTAAGCTTGATTCTATATATGTGTGTGTGTATGAGTATATATATATATATAGGGAGAGCATCATAAAAAAATATATAAATGAGAAAACTAAAAACTAACTAAAAAGGCCTAAAAAACATACCAATTTTTTTACGATTTTTTAATAAAAAATCGCTACTTTTTATGTATAAAAAACTTTTTTTTAAAAAACAAAAAAAACTTAGAATTAGCACATTTGCATTATATGTATGTGCTGCACATGTGCATTATATGGTTAGATTTAGCTTTTGAGTTTAGTTTAGGATGATGATCTTGTTTTCATTTCTAGCCTGGATTATACAAGGTCATACATTTAATCATCCTACTTTAACATAACTACCATGAGCATATACACTAACTAACACAATCAACATGCTCCACACATAACATATAATTATTATAGACTTTTAATTGGTAGTTAGAGTTTTTAAGCTTTGTTTTCTTGAACTTCAAGATGAACATTTTATACTTTATAAATCTACATATTATAAGAAGCTTAAAATAGTAAAAGATGGTCTTACAACTTTGCAAGAGGTTATGTAACACTAGGATGAAGAAATGTATGATCTTGTATAATCTAGGCTAGAAATGAAAACATGATCATCATCCTTACATTCCATGGACTTTTATATAAACTAGAATGTGATTTATGATGAATATAACTTTTATAAAAGTTAAATACCATGATTTTCATTAAGATCATCTTAAAAAGTAGCTTAAACACACACACAAACACATATATATATATATATTCAAAAAGAAAAATTCGGACCTCTTAGAAGACTAGACCCTGGGTGGTCGCCCACCTCGTCCTACAAGGCTGACATAGGTGGAAAATATAGAACGGGACTAAACCTGACGAAGGTAAACCAATTAAATAATTACCTGCATCAAGTGTCGGTTCTATTCTTCTATTTCAGCCAACAGACTAAAAAAGCCGACTCTGCGGCTAAATAGCAGGCATGCTAAAGGACCCAGATCTATCTTAGCCGATACAGAAAAAAAGGGTTCCACCAATCAAATTATTTATGTCCTAGCAAAGATGGAGTCGGTTCTTTTAGCCCGTTGACTAAAATAGAGCCGACATTTTGTAAGTGAAATTATTTGATTAGTTGTTTTGTGGATCCATTGTACCTTTTATTGTTCTAGTGTCGACTAAGATTAAGCCTCCTTAAAAGGTTCCGCTTACTTGGCCATTTCTAATCAGTTCCTTAATATTAGTTTTACCTATTTTCTAATGAAAAATTCAATGCCTAATTTGCTAATTATGATTGTCAAGGTGCCTATTTTAATGATTTTAGCAATATGCCTTGAAATAAGTTAGGTTGTCCCTCCTACAAACACTTCGTGCACAACATGTCCACAAAGTGCAAACTTTTAATCATTGATTACAACACCTCATGTACATAGTACATTTGTCATGCATGAAGTTAGACATTGAGTACATGTACATCTCATGCAAGTACTCTTATACATCATATTATCAAATCCGAACACTTGTGTCTCGTTTGGCAGACCTTGGTTGCTGTTGGGGAAGTAACAAGGCAAGTAATGAAAAAAGATCCCAAATTCTTCCCAATCGAACCTTTAGATTATGGGTGATATCTTGTTATATCATTGGGGACAGGCAAAGATAAGATAATACCACCCCGATATAATGCAAAAATGGCTGCGAAATGGGGAGTGCTTGGGTGGTTAGCCAATAAAGGAGCCCCTTTGATTGAAGCTTTTACTGAAGCGAGTGCCGATTTGGTTGGTTTTCATAACAATGTCGTCTTTGAAGCCTTACATTCTCTCAATTGTTATATTCGCATTCAGGTATGCTTGATGGTAGTTCATATCCACATATAGTACTGTCATACATCATGAGTTCAGGACAACGTATAAATGAACATGTATTAAGAAATACATAATAAATAATAAATATAAATATCATAAAAAGTTGCACTATAAAATCAAATATCTCACTCTCTTTAATTTAATTTGATTATAGTCTCTATATACTTTTATTTTAAAAACCCTAAATGTAAAAAACTACATATGGTATGATGCGTATTTGTTTATATATATCGAGAGAGAGTTAAGATAAAATGAAAACTAATACGAGTTGTGAGAACTTTGATAATTCGGCCTTACAAAAGGTTTTTAAAATAATTTTTTTTACCAAAAATACTAAAAAAATAACTTTTAAAAAAAATATTTTTATTGTCAGTTGACACCACCCGTAAAAAAGGCTTACAGGTGGTGGAATGCTGATTCATGCTATTGTCAGCATTTTTTTACAGTAGCGTAAAAAGGTTGAAGACGCGACATCGATTTTTATATACTTTTGTGTTTGTAACATGTTGATTACGTGTGTGCAAAAAATAGGAGCAAAACTCACACGGGAAGTCGGAGTTGAGATTCAATGAAAAACACTAAAAAAGTTGGAAACTAGGTAACATTGTATGTAACATTTTAAATATATCATAAAAATTTAATTTTAAATATTAAACATTACTTTTTTCAACAAAAGATTTCGAAACTTTTGCTATAAAGATGTGTAGAAGTAATTCCGATAATATATCATTTTTATAAAAAAAAATTACCTCTTTAACTGTTTTTATGTATTTTTTTTAATTTTTTAGTGTTTGAATATTTTTTATTAAAAAGCTTCTACATTTATTTATATACAAAAACTTCGAAATTTAAAAAAATATATTAAGTTTAGTATATTAAATTAAATTTTTATGATATATTTAACATGTTAAGTGCACTATTTCACCGTTCATCACTTTTTTGTGTTCCCCATTGAACCTAATCCTTTAAGGGATGATCAAATAAAAAGTTGAATTTGCCTAAGTAGGGTAACAAGCAATCTTGGCATTTCATTTTTCAAATAGTAAATACAATTTCCGTCCTTGTGGTTTACACCAGTTCTCACATATAGACCCTATTTGAAAAAAAAGGCCATTCCAGTCCTTGTGGGTGTCAATTGCAATCAATCAAGTCCTTGGTTCAAACTTCCATTAGTTGACCGTCCAGTTGCTTTCGACGTGAAGGGCAGGTTGGTAATTTCACCCAAATCTGACCCTTGTACACCTTTTTAATCCTTAAACTTCTCTCATAAGCAACATTTTGATCCTTGTTTCCCAAGACCCTCTTGCTTTGAATAACACCTCCGGTGTCATCACACATTAGCCATTCAACCCTAAAATCAAGTTCGGTGGAGGAGATCTATTTTCGCCATCGTCTGTGAAGATGGTGGTGGATCTTTGTTGTAAATATGATTCATATTTATTAGCCTAAGTATAACTATAAGATGGGTTATTTTGGCTTAGTCATCTAGTGGTTTTTTGCCGTTGATGATCAGTGTTATCTATCCATTAGTATTTAACTATCATTAGGTTACCTAGAACAATTAAAATGGGTTACTCTGGGTTGATCAAATTTTGGGTATGTGAGATTAAATCAAGGGTAACCCATGTTTTGGTATGTGACAATGATGTATGAATGATGCTATTTAACTATGCTTATTGTTGTTTAAGTTAAGTGATGCATATTTAGCTAGACTATGGAATGCACATGAGATAGTACTGATCGAACATGACTTGGATGTTTGTTTTAACCAAGGAATGGACCTGAGATACTCATGTTTGACCAGAACCTAAGATAGTCAAACCTGTGTGTTGACCATAAATTGAAAGTTTTGCTTAGATAACCTATGTAACATGAATTGGAAGTTTTGCTTAGATAGCATGTGTCTTATAAGTAGATAACATGAATTGGATGTTTGTTTATTGTTAGTTACCTTGGTATGAAAATGAGTAGTCTAACATGTCTGCCTTTAACTGTAATTTGCTTTTGGACATTGGAATGAACATGTTTCTAGATGTTTTGCTTAGATAACTTGTGTTTAGCCCTAGTCAGGTGCAAAAGTCAAACCTGTTTACCTTTAAGTGTTCAAACCTGTTTGACTAAACATAGGTCAAAACCAAAAATATCAACTCAGTTGCACTAAGTGTAATGTGTGTGGAAATTTACTAAACAGATGTCAGAAATGTGTTATTGCCAACTATTTGACTAAATAGAGGTCAAAACCATCCCTAGATTTACAAGTCAAACTAGTTCAACATGTTAAAGTCAAAACCCATCAATTTTGGTTACTTTGATTTGGTAATGAAACCTATTCAACTATAGTACTCTAAACTCTTATTACCAATGATACTTGTGGTTAACTAATTGCTTTAGGTTGAAATTTTCTATATTAGAAAATACTTTTGAATTTGGAGGGAATATGTGAAGTACTAAGGAGGGACTAATATGGTAATGAAACTTATGGGGGTATTATAGTCCTTTTGTAGGAATTTAAACACACGTTTAATAGAATGGATTTGATTGATTGCAGTTGACAACAATAAGGGTTGGAATAGTCATTTTTTTTTCAAATGGGATCTGTATGTGAGAATGAGTGTAAACCACATGGACGGAAATTGTACCTTATTCTTTTTCAAATTAATGACTAAGATGAAAGTGAAGGAAAAAATGGTATTTTTTTTAATATTCAAAAGCACGCACATGCATATTCCCCCGATTATAAACGTTTATAATTTTTTTATATGACATTATTTTTAAAAAAATTACACCACAAATCAAATATCTTTTTATCTTTAATTTGAGCATCATATTGCTATATAAAATATGTGAACCAAAAAATCCAAAAAATGTGTTATATATCTATATTGTATAACATTTTTGTGCTGCATTTTTGTACTACATTTTTTTGTGTGGAATTTTTTTGTACTGGTTTTTTATGATATATTTTTACTAGATTTTTTGTGCTAATTTTTTTGTTCTACATTTTTTGTGTTGTATTTTGAGAAAATAAAAGAGTAAGAGTTTGTGTTTTAAAACCAAAATACTCTTCCATCTTATTTAAAGAATGATATATATCATCCTCATAATTTTTCTTAGGCTAATTAGGCAAACCTACTTTTTAATGCATATATAAAAAAGCTAATATTTTTTTATATAATCATATGGCATGTTGCTCAATCTGAAAAACTAGATATTGGTTTAATTTCTTATAACTATAGTATTGATAGCATTAAATATATAATAGTATGTTGATTTATAAATTTTAATTTAATTAAATTGATATCTTCTTTAGTTACATATGAATAATACACATGTCTCCCTCAATATTGATTTTTATATCTTACAGCTGATGATACAGATTTTCTTTCGTCTGTTTGAAAAAATTCTCTCAAAATAATTGCTTTTCTCAATCGGAAGAATAATGCTAATCTCGACTTTTTTGGTATTCTGACGGCTTAATAATGGTTTATCTCAAACCTTAAAAAACGTAGACCATGAGAATCTGTGAACTGGAATGATGATATAAAGTATGTATTTTCTAGTTACAGTCGAAAATATTGATCCAGTATTGAACATATTATTTTAAATATTAAAAATGAAAATAAGGATTTAATAATTATTAGCTGTTGATCCACATTATTTTCCTGTCATATTTTATTGTATATGAATTATCTATGAAACGAATATTCTAATAAATAAAAACTTAATTCAAAAGTTATTTCTAACAATAATCTAAATTTTAATACAGTAATAAAGTTTATTTCCAGCAATAATTTAAATTTTGATACAATAAATAAAGTTAAATAGTTATAAACTACATGAAGTATAAATGATATAGCAAATTGTGATTGTAAATTAGAAATGAAATCCATTCAATTTTCCTCTTTTAATCACCTGATAATATTGTCACATTCAGTTTTTCCTCTTAAAATCTATGCTCACCTGATGATGTCATATATCTTTCGTACCCCCCTGTGTAAAAAATAGGATGACACATTGACTGGAGACTTGGCTTCAGTGGATGTTGCAACAATGAAGAATTTGGACGAGCTAATGAAAGTTGGTGAACGCTTACTTGACAGTCTAGTCTCTCGTGTGAATTCTGATACCGGAAACTTTGAACCAGTCCCGAATGGTGGTTCAAACCGTGAAGCACTGAAGAGGTACAACTACTTTACGAAACTGCCCTTGGTAACGTTTATAAATAAAAAAAACTGCGTTTATTAAGGTACAACTAATAATCTTTTTTTTCTTTCACATGTAGGTTGCAAAGAACTATCAGAGGAACGGAAACTAAGGGAGTCAAATTGTAAGAGTACTTAAGTGAACTCTCAATTACATTGGTTTGTAACGTGTGTTCATATCTATTAGGGCAGATTACAAGAAAACTTAATGAATTTTTATTTTACAATAAGTTGTTATTGTAAATAGTGAATTTACTTGTGTGTTTTAATGTAAAAGACTTTTGTTATCATTTTATGTAGTTGTCTAAATACCTTTACAACAACTAGTGGAATTTCCCTTGGTTCGAAGCGGGTTTTCGATTGCTATCAGTTCGACTCGTTATGTTATCCATTTGGTTTGTTACGGTACCAGAATGATACTGGCGCTGGGTATAGCGACCAAAAAAAGATGGTTGGTAGGATATGGAAATGTGTTTTACATTGATCAAACACCACAAAAACATATATTTGTGGTGGCACCAATGTTGTTTGGCCAACGTCGGTTCAGTTATCATACTAGCAATCGCTATAACTTATATACCGCCATGCCGAGAAAACCAGATAAAACAAATATGGTACTGGCATCGGTTTTGTTTTGGCGGTATCGGTTGGGTTTTCATGGTAATGAAAACAAATCAATTATATTTCGAACCATAGATAAAAATAAGCGTGTTGCTATGGTATATTCGAAGTACACATTGTATTATATTACTAGAATAGGCCATGTCTAGAAAACAATAAGAAACGAATACGATACTGATGCTATGTTCTTCGGACGTATGAGTTCATTTCTCACAGACAAATAACAAACAAATCAACTATATTTGACCCTTATTATACTATATCACCAAAGTAACAAAAATGATAAAGACACCATTTCATAAAAGAAAAAAAACAACTTGTGACGTAGCTTTGATAACATGTACATTTATGCTTTAGTCACTTGTACTTCACTATTCACAAATCGGTTTTGAGCAGAATTTATATCTAAACATGGATAAAAATAAGAACATCACAACAATATACTCTGAATTTTATAAAACATCATCTCTTAAAAACTACAAGTTTAAAAGCATAATATGCTGTAAATGATAATAAGATATTATAGTAATATAAAAAAATAACTGACATACGCTTTTAATAATTTGATAATGTACATGTTTGTATACGCTTTTAATAATGTACATGTTTGTTGTATTTAAAGCAATTTGTATTATTATGTTTTAATATGTTTTGTTACTAGGATATTAGAGTTAGATAACTTCAACTTTTACCAATTGTTCAATAACACTTGAAACTTTTGATTTGTACATTAGCACTCACAACTTTCAACTTATTGGTCGATAACACCCTTTAACTAACTGAATTCTAATCCAGTTAGTTGATGTCAGCTGCCACATTATAAAAAAGTCACATCAACTGCCATATCATAAAAAAAACAACAGCAATTGTCGCGTCAGCAAAAAGGGCCACATCAGATGTCACATTAGCAAAAACTATCTGGGTTAGAGTTCAATTAGTTTGCGAGTGTTATCGGCCAATAAGTTGAAAGTTGGAAGTGTTGGTGTACAAATCGAAAGATGGGAATATTATCGACCAATTGATAAAAATTGAGGTTATTTAAATCTAATATCCCGTTCTTATTTAACATGGTCACATAACAAGTAGAGTAGAAGTAAAATTTTCTATTGGAGAACCAAACCGAGCCTTTTTCTTGTTGTTACAATTATTTCCTTAATTAGTATCTGAGATTGATAGTAGAGTTGGAATAGTGAAGAAAATGGGAAAATGCTTGACAGGCATTAGATCCTGTCATTAGATCGTCGGGTGCGGGTTTGGGTTGGGGCCGTGGGTAGCCAAGAAATGTCGCTTTAGCCGTATTGGGCCAGCGTAGGTAGCGGTGTTGCCCCGTTGGCGTGGTTATGAAGCCTGGCATGGGGCGGGTTGTGGCGACGACGTGGGTGGCTGGGATTGGCTTAGAAAAACAAACCGTTTGGGCTAGCCGTTGCCCATGGCGGTTTCCGCTATCCAACTCAATTTTTTTTAAAAAAAATTACTAACTTTTACCTATAAATACTCACCCCAAACATCAATATTTTTCACATCTGCTTTCTTCAAACACATATCTTCATCCAAAACCAACCCAAAAAACGAAAATGGTTAATTGGACCGAGGAGAAGGAGATAGCTCTAGTGACGTCAATCGTTGACGCACAACGCACGCTACGTCGCGGTCAAACCGCCTATTGGACACAAGCGTTTCAGCAATACCAACAATATGTTGGAAACGCGCGACACATCTTGAATACGTGTCAACATTAGTGGTGTGAGTTAAATGTCACACCCCGACCCGCAGCGGAAAAGGTGATCGGGGCATGATTGGGTTATCATCAAAGCTCATGACATTTATTATAACGTTTCATATTCATTAATACATTTTAATGGGAAATATACAATCATAATTACATCATGTCCTAAACATCAATCTAGGCTTCATTGTTTTCTTCTAAGGCATTTCCTAAGTTTCCTCGCTTCATCCTGTTTACCTGTATCATGTGTAAAAATGGTTTTTGGATCAACAAAAGTTGGCGAGTGAATCCTATGAAAAACATTTGAACAAGTTTATTTATTTGATTATAAAATAAAGTGCACAACCACACATGAGTAAAAATAGATGTAAACTTACTCACCAATCATTTAATATTAAATAATGCACACATGAACAATAATGGATCGTTTTGAGGCACGCGTTGCTCAACTCGTCTCCCACGAGGAACTGATGGGCCTAATGAATGATTTGCATATACTTGACAATATGAAATACATAACTACAAACAATATAAACTATATAACACACACACGAACAATAATGGATTTGTTTTGAGGCACGCGTTGCTCAACTCGTCTCCCACGAGGAACTGATGGGCCTAATGAATGAATTGCATATAACTTGACAATATGAAATACACAACTACAAACAATATATACAATCTAAGTTTAGATCACAATATGGTATGGCACCAGTTTAAATAAACGAGTTAATTTTGGTGACACATAACACACCCCAAAACGTGTAATTAAAAAGGGGAGTTGTAAGATTCACTCACATTGGGTGCGTTCGGTTGATGATGTTGAATGCGCACGAAGTTGGTTTTAACCACGAGTGAAACTAACCTAGATAATAACATAATGGTTTGGTAAATAATGGGATTTTATTAATCAATTTTAGTAGGATGATTGGATATATTTTTGTGAGTTTAAGGCTATTTTCTAACCTTGAAAATGTTATTTTTAAGCATTTTTAATTGATTTTTAAATAAAATAAATAAATAAAAATAATAAAAAAAGTTGACTTTTTGCGACAGTTGACCGTTGACCGTTGACTTGTTGACCTGTTGACCGGTCAGGCTGTGAAATTGTTTGCGCCGGGTGAGGCTCGAACCCGAGACCTCCCGTTCGCGTGCACGCAGCTCTACCAACTGAGCTACGTGTCTAACCCGAAATATTTCTGTTTTTAATTATATTTATATACTAATAGAATTAAACTGAAAATCATTTATTTTTAAAAACGATTTTAATGTATCGAACCGGCATCCTCCACAGGTCTCGAACCCGGGACCTGTGGTTTGGGTTAACACACAGTCCACCGCTGGACTGTGTGTTTAACTTGTTATATAATCTGATTTTTATTATACTCATATACAAACTAAATAATTCTTTGCCTTATTTAAAAAGTTTGATAATTGTCCGGATCGGTGCGGTAGTCCGGACTCGAACTCGTGACATGTGTTTTAAATGCGCACACAGTCCACCACTGGACTGTGTGTCTATTTTGGTTATTATTCCGGTTTTTATTAAATTTAACATCTATGTGAAATGAATCCGGTTTAGTAAAAAAAAAGAACATTTTTATCAAGGTAAGCATGCGTGGGACATGAATCGAACTCGAGACGTAAGCGTGTTTAATTTGCACACAGTCCACCGCTGGACTGTGTGTCTAACCCGAGTTATATCTTGATTTAAATTAAACATATACAATACGAATCTTCGTCTTCTTCGTCAGACTTAACCAGAAACAGAGGTCCGACTGGTTCGAAGTTTTAATCAAGTTCGTTAGTGTCTGGTGGTTAATTACATGTGAGATTAATAAAAAGAATGAAAGATTAAGTGTTAGATATACCGAACAGTGGCTCCTCTGTTTCGCCGGCGAAACTCCGGTGACAGCAAACTATTCCGACGACGTGTGTCTTGCGGCAGAGGGTCTTCAGCGTGCTTGAGGTGAGTGTAGGTGGCTTCAGTATGAGTTCTGGGGTTCAGTAAGGCTCAAAGGTGAAAGGCTCGGTTTTCCGGCGAGTTGCAGAACTTTTCCGGCGAGTGGAATTACGTCGGGTAAAGGTGTGATTGTGAGCGAAAAAGCTAGCAGAGGTTTGAGGGGGTATTTATAAGGCAGGACATCGATGAATTTGGTCCTATTTCCGTCTTGATTCGTCGGTCATTACGTTTTCCGGCGGTTATGACTTGCGTCGCGGGTTCAGACGTCGGTTATAACCGATGTCATAGTTAAGGTTTACGTTAAAACTGAAGAAAACCGTCCAATCTCGCGAGATCGCCGGGATTTCCGACGACTGCGATTGGGCGCGTCGGTTTTTGAATTCGGTATTTATGTTATGAATTAATTGTTTCCATTATTGAATAAGAAACACCAATGGCGCAGTGGTTTGATGGATGAATGTTAAGTCTCTGCTGAAATCGCTAGCTGACCCGGGTTCGAAACCCGGCAGCAGCTTTTTATTTTTATTTCCTCATTTTTAATACTTTTTCAAATATAAATTATATATTCCAATATACTTATTAATTATGTATCGTTTAAAATTAATTTGGGCATTAAATACGCAACGAAATTTTTAACTGATTGTTCGGTTAATAAACGGAGCGGGTTTGGGTAAATCCGGTTTTTGACGGATGTTACAGTATCCCCTGCTTTTTAGAAATTTCGTCCCGAAATTTAAGTAGTGATATATTTGACTAAAAATGATGGTGTTTAGTTTGACAGTTACATACTTAGAAAAAAATAAGAGTTTAAGTTTTTTTGTTTGAGGCGGTAACGTTCCTTGTAAGGGTTAAGTACCCTGCTACAGGAATCGCTTTTTGTTGCCCACGGTAAAAATATTGATAAGCAGAGTTGATTCACTAAATATGATATCATGCGTAAGAGTTTTGATATGCTTGGAAGGATAGGGTTATATCCTAAAACAAAATTTCTAATACTACAACCTACATGGAACTTCTCATAACCGTCTAACAATGCCTCCGATCCTTTGACAAGAATACTTATATATAGGAAGTACCAGCGGCGTATCCACCATATTCTTGTCAAATTTTCATTGGTTTTATCAGTAAGTTATGATTGGTTCTATGATGTAACTCTAAAACATAAAGAAACGCCACAACCAATGTACCAAGAAATTACTAAATCCTACATAGAACTTCTCATAACCTCCTGACAATGCCTCTGATCTTTTGACAAGAATACTTATATATAGGAAGTACCAGCGGCGTATCCACCATATTCTTGTCAAATTTTCATTGGTTTTATCAATAAGTTATGATTGGTTCTATGGTATAACTCTAGAACATAATTAAACACAACAACCAATATCTGAGTCTCAATTCTGATAGCATACATGTTTGATTTGTGACAGTTCCTCTCTCGTTTGTTGTGATGGAGAGGTTAGTCTATGTAGAAATAGAACACAATGCAATTTCTTTAAATGGCGAGATGATATAAATGTAACACAAATTTCAACCAAGACAATACTAAATCATACATGGAACTTCTCATAATCGCCTGATAATACCTCTGATCCTTTGGCAAGAATACTTATATATAGGAAGTACCAGCGGCGTATCCACCATATTCTTGTCAAATTTTCGTTGGTTTTATCCACAAGTTATGATTAGTTACCAAGAAATTACTAAATCCTACATAGAACTTCTCATAACCGCCTGACAATGCCTCTGATCCTTTGACAAGAATACTTATATATAGGAAGTACCAGCGGCGTATCCACCATATTCTTGTCAAATTTTCATTGGTTTTATCAGTGAGTTATGATTGTTTCTATGATATAACTCTAGAACATAAATAAACACAACAACCAATATTTGAGTCCACATTCTGATAGCATACATGTTTTAATGATGACAACACCTCTCTCGTTTGTTGTGATGGAGAGGTTAGTCATTGTGGAAGTGAGACATAGCTCAACTTCTTTAAATGATGAAATTGAATACGCTGAAATGTATAATGAACAAACTTCAACCAAAACATACTAAATCCTACATGGAACCTCTCATAACCGCCTGATAATGCCTCCGATCCTTTGACAAGAATACTTATATATAGGAAGTACCAGCGGCGTATCCACCATATTCTCGTCAAATTTTCATTGACTTTATCCGCAAGTTATGATTAGTTCTATGTGACTCTACAACAAACACAACAACCACAAGATCATATTGCATGTACTGAAAATGAAAAATGTATGTGCGATCAAGGCTCAATCAAACGGAGCCGATCGTATTGCATGTACTGAAAATGAAAAATGTCTGTGCGATCAAGGCTCAATCAAACGGAGCCGATCGTATTGCATGTACTGAAAATAATAAATTTAATCTAAACAATAACCACTCAAACAGTTTATACACGGAACCTCTCATAACCGCCTGATAATGCCTCCGATCCTTTGACAAGAATACTTATATATAGGAAGTACCAGCGGCGTATCCACCATATTCTCGTCAAATTTTCATTGACTTTATCCGCTGTTATGATTAGTTCTATGTGACTCTACAACAAACACAACAACCACAAGATCATATTGCATGTACTGAAAATGAAAAATGTATGTGCGATCAAGGCTCAATCAAACGGAGCCGATCGTATTGCATGTACTGAAAATGAAAAATGTCTGTGCGATCAAGGCTCAATCAAACGGAGCCGATCGTATTGCATGTACTGAAAATAATAAATTTAATCTAAACAATAATCACTCAAACAGTTTATACACGGAACCTCTCATAACCGCCAGATAATGCCTCTGATCCTTTGGTAAGAATACTTATATATAGGAAGTACCAGTGGTGTATCCACCATATTCTCATCAAAATTTCATTGGCTTTATCGTTAAGTTATGATTGGTTCTATGTGATTCTAAAACATAAAGAAAAACATAAAACTAAACGATTGGTGTTGAATCTTGATTTTCGGTGAAGAGGACTAGTTGGGTGGATTCGTTTGGGCCGCCATTATCTTCAACAGGATTGGCGTTGATGTTGAAAACTCTTCCTCTTGCTGGTGGCCTAGTGATTGGGTTTTCTTGATTTACTTGGTTAACTGGGTTTGATTGAGCTTAATGTTAACCAATCGAGGGCACGTGTTTCTAAAGTGGGTAGGGTCGCCACAATTGAAACAAGCTCGAACATATGGGAACATGGGGTATTGGGGTTGTTGATAGGTTTGGATCATGTTTTGAGGAAGGGGTGAGATTTGGTTTTGAAGGGTACGACAAACCTTGCTCAAATGACCATAGCGTCCACAATTCGCACATAGTCGACAAGGTAAGGTAGATGGATGGTGATAAAAACAGGTGTTACATCGAGGGTGAGATCCAAGGTATGGTTTCTTAGTTGGGTAAGTTGAGTTGGGTGCTACTTGAGTGATTGGGATAGCTTGGATGGGTATGGCTTGTAAAACTGGTTGATTACGTTGGATAGTAGCGAAAAGTTGCCGTCTCTTTTTCTCTTAGAAATGGGTTGAGAAGGGGATTCGGTTTGGGTGAGTTTGAAGTTTCAGTCGATGCCTTATCCTTCTTCTTCTCCTCCGTGAAGTCTTTGTTCCGGATTCGGTTTTCGGTGAGCTCTGTAGCTAACTCCATAGCTGCTTCCAAAGTTGCAGGCGTGGTACTTATTACAGAGTCTTGAATCTTTGACGGAAGACCTCGAATGTAGTGCTCGATCAAACGGTAGAGGGGAGTGAACAAGTTGGGAACCATTTGATTTAACTCGAGGAATCTTTTGTTGTATGTGGTGTGGTCGCCTTCCTTTTGCTTCAACGAATAGAACTCGTCTTCTAATTTCTTGATTTCGCTCCTCGGGCAAAACCGTCTTGTCATGATTTCCTTCAACTCTTCCCAAGTCAAAGTCATAGCGTCTTCAACACCTCGTTTGGCCTTCTCTGTATTCCACCAAGTAAGGGCTATTCCATATAAACGACCAGTAGTATATCGCACTTTGCGATTGTCAGGGCAATCGCAATTTAGAAAAGTGTTCTCCATTTCTTCAAACCAATGGAGGAGAGCGGTGACACCTTCAGTCCCTTCGTATTTCGGAGGGTCGCAGGATTTGAAATGCTTGTAGGTGCATTTAGTGGTATTTGGGGGAGGGTTGATAACGTGTTGATCTTCTCGATTGATAGGATTAGCGGTAAGTGCTTGTTGGACTTGGATTACAATGTTGGGTATTACTGTAACATTTGTAAAAATCGGGTCTCCAAAACCCGCTCCGTTTTGTAATCAAGTACCAAGTTATAAAAGTTGCATTAAATATTTATGATTAATTTTGAGTTAAAACGATACATAATTAATAAACAAACTAAACTATAAAAATTATATTTGATAAAAAGTTAAAATAAAATAAATAAAAAATATTTGAAGCTGCCGGGACTCGAACCCGGGTCAGCCAAGAAATACTTCAAACAACTTAACACTCACTTCCAAGACCACTCCGCCACAATGTGTTTTCTGTTAACTCTAGGAACACAAATGAAATTTATACACAATGCAGTTAAACCGATGGCGCCATCTGAGAAACGGTAATCGGCAAACCAATCGTCAAATCGTTGTTTAATTCACATGTTCAGCTTATAACCGATGTATGACGGTTTCTAATCAAGTTAGAATTGATTGAACTTAAAGTTTCATCATTTTCGGTTTTTGAAACCGAAAGTTCATCAAAGTCCTGAATAACTCAAGCTTCAGACCATTCTCGCGATTCAGAGCTATCATATTAATACTCAATTTCAATTTCGTCGCATTTTTGGACCACCAGATCATCTGAATCAGTTCGCCGGAAAATTTCTGCAAGTCACCGGAAAACCGGGACTCACATCCTCACGGTATTTCCTCCGACTCTTTCTGTTTAAATCATGTGATTAATCAATCTCTAACACAACTCCACCATCAGAATCGATCCTAGTCAACGTTTATCGAAAATCTTATCTTCGCCGGAAAACTTCTGAAACTGCCGGAATCACACTGTGAACTGGTATGATATCCTAAACTTCTTTTAAACCTTGTTTAAGTGACTCAACATCATAAATAATCGATCAACGCTGTTAATTGGTTTCAACAGCCGGAGTTCACTTTCAGTACCGACGAACTACCGCCGGAATTCTGTGAACAACATCAATCGGTATATCCTCTTCCTTAAACTCTCTCCATTCTCTACTTTTAAATTACTGATAATGTCTGAAAAGCGTATAAGTCATAAATCAATCATAACAAGTCGGAATATATTGTCTGTGTAAATCGACGAAGAAGATGAAGACACAATATAAGATAAGATTAATTAAAAACGGTATTTTAAACGGGTTAGACACACAGTCCAGCGGTGGACTGTGTGCAAATTTCACACACACGTCCCGAGTTCGATTCCTGCTATACGCACACCTTATATTATAACGCGCCTTTTTGTTTAAAAACTAAACCGGGATAACCTAGTTAGTTGTTAAGTATAATAAAAACCGAGATATTAATCAGGTTAGACACACAGTCCAGCGGTGGACTGTGTGCAACATGAACTACACGTCGCGCGTTCGAAACCCGTCACGAGCACCGGTCCGAATGAATTAAAATGTTTTTTGCAAATAAAGGAAATTCGGTTAAATCAAACAAGTGTTTAAATATAAATAAAAACAAGAATATTTCGGGTTAGACACGTAGCTCAGTTGGTAGAGCTGCGTGCACGCGAACGGGAGGTCGCCGGTTCGAATCTCACCCGGCGCAGATTAATTCGCTGACCGAACCGGTCAACGGTCAACGGTCAATCACGCTAAAAAAAATAATATTTTTTTTATATTTTTATTTATTTAATTTAATTTAAAAATCAATTAAAAATACTTAAAAATAACATTTTTAAAGATAGAAAATAGCTATAAACTCACAAAAATATATCTAAAAATTTCATTAAAATCCTTAATAAAATCCATCCATCTATTATATTTTTTTTCATTATCATTTAGGTTAGTATTCCTCGTTGATCCGCTCATCTAAATCGTGCGCATCTCACCATCTCCAATCCAGCGCACCCAATGTGAGTGAATCTTACAAATTTCCCGTTTTTATCACGTTTTGGGGTGTATCATGTGTCTTTGTTTATATACATATTATAACTAAACCATTGTGCATACATCATATCATGAACATGTGTATTCTATTTGTTGCTGTTAATTAGTTATTATTGGATGCAATTTATTATTCAGTACATGCAATTTCATAGGCCGCCGCTCCCATTTATGTGCGTTGAGCATGTTCCCCATTTTATTATACGGTTGAACCTGGCGTGCCCACATACGATCGGCTCCGTTTGATTGAGCCTTGATCGCACAGTTCATTTTACATTTTCAGTACATGCAATACGATCTGCTCCGTTTGATTGTGCCTTGATCGCACAGTTCATTTTATATTTTCAGTACATGCAATACGATCGGCTCCGTTTGATTGAGCCTTGATCGCACAGTTCATTTATGTTATTATCGTATGATATTGGTATGTTCATGTATGCTATCAAGTGTTATTGTATGTTATGATTGTAACTGCTTTTTGCCATTGCTTGATTACTTACATTTGCTCATTTATGATTATGCACAATTTTTCATTGATAAACTAACCATTAATTCATTAATAAATGTTTATCAAATAAGGTTCACTCGCCAACTTATGTTGACCCAAAAACTCCCATTTTACACATGATACAGGCGAACCAGCAGCAACTAGGAACACATAGGACCTGGATTAGAAGAATAAAACAATTTAGTATTGGGATTGTTATGTTTAGTTTATTTCCTTTGTATTGAATGAACATGTTTGGATATTTAAGAATGTAACTTTGACTTTATTAATTATGTAACATAATAGTAAATGTCATGTGCTTTGGTGATAACCCAATTATGCCCCGACTCTTATTTCCGCTGCGGGTCGGGGTGTGACAATTACGGCAGCCATTTGTTGGGCGATTAGGGCAGCCATGCGCTCGCGAGCTTTTCCTGCTCTCGTCTTCCTACGGGCGAGGCTAGAAGACATCTACAAGGAATACATGTCAAGAGTATGAGTTGGATGTTTTTTGGGTTCATGGGTCGCACTTAGGAATGAACATTCATAAAATAAATATAGAAAAATAAATCTACTACATCCATAGGATGTCTTGGGCTTTGCTCGTCATTAGGCCTTGCATGCCGCCATACTTCACCTTCGTAATCATGTGGGCCCCCATGAATACTGGGTTTTTCATATGGTTCGCATGTGTTAGCCTGGTTACGTACACTAAAACCCGAGAAAATCGAGAAATATGTATATAACGTATGATATTCGGAATGTGTCCAGGTATAGACACGGTGACACCTCAAAGTGGGTTAGTTCGAACGACGTTTGGTGTGGCATGCTTTGGCCTAATAGGTCCTTCGTACTCTCATCATTAGTCCCCAGGTAGGCAAACTGGTCCGTTATATTGGATTTATACGAATGCCAACCTAGACAGAACGTTCCGATTACCGGTACTTGTACCCTTCCAGTTACTACATGCCCGTCGCAGAACTCACTTTGATGGGATTTGAAAATTGCGACAAAATCTTTGAATAACGAGAGTATGAAAATGATTTGAATATATGAATATTGAAATATGTATGATGAATGTGTATGTAAGTATGTATGTTTGACTGTAAGTATAAACAAATATGAAACAAATAAACATCATAAGTTTGTATGTAACCACCTAAACAATTAAAATTTAGGCAACTATAGTATAGGCTATAAGGGTCTAATAACCTATCCTATATCCCTATAGTCATGGCTCTGATACCAATCTGTCACACCCCGACCCGCAGCGAAAAAGGTGATCGGGGCATGATTGGGTTATCATCAAAGCTCATGACATTTATTATAACGTTTCATATTCATTAATACATTTTAATGGGAAATATACAATCATAATTACATCATGTCCTAAACATCAATCTAGGCTTCATTGTTTTCTTCTAAGGCATTTCCTAAGTTTCCTTGCTTCATCCTGTTTACCTGTATCATGTGTAAAAATGGTTTTTGGATCAACAAAAAGTTGGCGAGTGAATCCTATGAAAAACATTTGAACAAGTTTATTTACTTGATTATAAAATAAAGTGCACAACCACACATGAGTAAAAATAGATGTAAACTTACTCACCAATCATTTAATATTAAATAATGCACACATGAACAATAATGGATCGTTTTGAGGCACGCGTTGCTCAACTCGTCTCCCACGAGGAACTGATGGGCCTAATGAATGATTTGCATATACTTGACAATATGAAATACATAACTACAAACAATATAAACTAAATAACACACACACGAACAATAATGGATTTGTTTTGAGGCACGCGTTGCTCAACTCGTCTCCCACGAGGAACTGATGGGCCTAATGAATGAATTGCATATAACTTGACAATATGAAATACACAACTACAAACAATATATACAATCTAAGTTTAGATCACAATATGGTATGGCACCAGTTTAAATAAACGAGTTAATTTTGGTGACACATGACACACCCCAAAACGTGTAATTAAAAAGGGGAGTTGTAAGATTCACTCACATTGGGTGCGTTCGGTTGATGATGTTGAATGCGCACGAAGTTGGTTTTAACCACGAGTGAAACTAACCTAGATAATAAAATAATGGTTTGGTAAATAATGGGATTTTATTAATCAATTTTAGTAGGATGATTGGATATATTTTTGTGAGTTTAAGGCTATTTTCTAACCTTGAAAATGTTATTTTTAAGCATTTTTAATTGATTTTTAAATAAAATAAATAAATAAAAATAATAAAAAAAGTTGACTTTTTGCGACAGTTGACCGTTGACTTGTTGACCTGTTGACCGGTCAGGCTGTGAAATTGTTTGCGCCGGGTGAGGCTCGAACCCGAGACCTCCCGTTCGCGTGCACGCAGCTCTACCAACTGAGCTACGTGTCTAACCCGAAATATTTCTGTTTTTAATTATATTTATATACTAATAGAATTAAACTGAAAATCATTTATTTTTAAAAACGATTTTAATGTATCGAACCGGCATCCTCCACAGGTCTCGAACCCGGGACCTGTGGTTTGGGTTAACACACAGTCCACCGCTGGACTGTGTGTTTAACTTGTTATATAATCTGATTTTTATTATACTCATATACAAACTAAATAATTTCATTTCTGCCTTATTTAAAAAGTTTGATAATTGTCCGGATCGGTGCGGTAGTCCGGACTCGAACTCGTGACCTGTGTTTTAAATGCGCACACAGTCCACCACTGGACTGTGTGTCTATTTTGGTTATTATTCCGGTTTTTATTAAATTTAACATCTATGTGAAATGAATCCAGTTTAGTAAAAAAAAAGAACATTTTTATCAAGGTAAGCATGCGTGGGACATGAATCGAACTCGAGAAGTAAGCGTGTTTAATTTGCACACAGTCCACCGCTGGACTGTGTGTCTAACCCGAGTTATATCTTGATTTAAATTAAACATATACAATACGAATCTTCGTCTTCTTCGTCAGACTTAACCAGAAACAGAAGTCCGACTGGTTCGAAGTTTTAATCAAGTTCGTTAGTGTCTGGTGGTTAATTACATGTGAGATTAATAAAAAGAATGAAAGATTAAGTGTTAGATATACCGAACAGTGGCTCCTCTGTTTCGCCGGCGAAACTCCGGTGACAGCAAACTATTCCGACGACGTGTGTCTTGCGACAGAGGGTCTTCAGCGTGCTTGAGGTGAGTGTAGGTGGCTTCAGTATGAGTTCTGGGGTTCAGTAAGGCTCAAAGGTGAAAGGCTCGGTTTTCCGGCGAGTTACAGAACTTTTCCGGCGAGTGGAATTACGTCGGGTAAATGTGTGATTGTGAGCGAAAAAGCTAGCAGAGGTTTGAGGGGGTATTTATAAGGCAGGACATCGATGAATTTGGTCCTATTTCCGTCTTGATTCGTCGGTCATTACGTTTTCCGGCGGTTATGACTTGCGTCGCGGGTTCAGACGTCGGTTATAACCGATGTCATAGTTAAGGTTTACGTTAAAACTGAAGAAATCGTCCAATCTCGCGAGATCGCCGGGATTTCCGACGACTGCGATTGGGCGCGTCGGTTTTTGAATTCGGTATTTATGTTATGAATTAATTGTTTCCATTATTGAACAAGAAACACCAATGGCGCAGTGGTTTGATGGATGAATGTTAAGTCTCTGCTGAAATCGCTGGCTGACCCGGGTTCGAAACCCGGCAGCAGCTTTTTATTTTTATTTCCTTATTTTTAATACTTTTTCAAATATAAATTATATATTCCAATATACTTATTAATTATGTATCGTTTAAAATTAATTTGGTCATTAAATACGCAACGAAATTTTTAACTGATTGTTCGGTTAATGAACGGAGCGGGTTTGGGTAAATCCGGTTTTTGACGGATGTTACATTAAAACCGAAGTTGGATCAGTTTAAAGCATGCTTCGACCGTGTCCTTGCGAGCAACTTAAGGCACAACGATCGAGTGGAGATCGCCAAATCGAGTATAGCCACGATGGCAATCCGGAATTCCGTTGGTTTCCCCACTTTAATATTTAACGTATTTTGTAATTCATTTATTTTTTTAGGATTTATGAAGTTTTTTAATTTTTTAGGATTTTATGTAAAAAAATTTAAATTAATTTAGGCGTGTGTTTTATTTTATAAATGTCAATATACATATATATATATATATATATATATATATATATATATATATATATATATATATATATATATATATGTTCATGTAAGAAAATATAAAAGTATGAGAAGGATAAAAAAGATTTTGGAGGTGACACGTGTCCCTTTTTATTTTGCTAGTTTAAGGGTATAAGTGTAATTTAATTAATAAAATCTAATTATGGAATGAATATATACAACCAATTTTTGGGAGTTATTGTAGGGATTTTCGAATTTGAAGGCATACATCTTATAAAGAAATAATACTCTAACTCATAAAAACATCACAACATGTATATTGAAGGCATACGTCTTATAAAGAACATGAATATAACATAAACAACACCCTAACTCATAAAAACAACACAACATGTATATTGAAGGCACATATCTTATAGAGAACACCCTAACATTGAATATAACTAAAATAACTCCCTAATAAATCAATTTCAAAACACAATACTTTAATCAGAATCAAAACATGAATAACACCCTAAATATAACACCAGTCAACACTTTATAAAAACAGAAATAACACCCTAACTCTTTGAAGGCAACAGAAACCTACTGAAGACACCAGAAACCACAGCAATGTAAGGACCTTTGTCCTGACATTAAATATAACAGGAATAACACCCTAACTCATAAAAACACCACAGCATGTATATTGAAGGCATACATCGTACGAAGAACAAAAATATAACAGAAATAACACTCTACAATTAAAACACCATTGTATGAACATAGAAAAAATACCATGGACTAAAACATCCAAGCGAGACGTAATTTTTTTTTCTCTACATAAATATATCAATATGGTACTCATATTAAAAAAACACTCGTTATTGTGGTGTAATTTTTTTTTTAAAAAAGAGTTACGTATAAAAAGTTATTGACGTTTTAAAATGAGGGGAGAAATTGCATGTGCATTAATGTTAGTTTCTTAATTTAAAAATGTTATTGTAAGAAAATATAAATCTGTGAGAAGGATAAGAAAAAATCTAAATTATTAGATACTTAATCTAATGGTTGAGATATTGATGGCAATCTTCTAAATAGTGTTGACTATTAAACTAATTAATTTTCTAGATTAACGGTATAAAGGTAAATTTAACATTTTTAAATTAAGAAACTAACATTAATGCGCATGCAATTCCCCCTCTTCTTT